>JAAWXA010000003.1:58169334-58418919 GCA_038090715.1 Florisuga fusca | reverse complement strand
CCTCCGGGGGTAGGGGTGTGCCGGGGGCCGCGCTCCGTTCTCCTGCCCGGGAGGTCCACGCACCCCGCCGGGTCCCGGTTGCGCCGCCGGAGCGCCGTGACGGGGGGACGGAAGAGGGGCAAAAGCGCTCTGAGATGGGGAAGGGGTTCTGCGGCGGGAAGAGCGGGTGCCGGTCCGCAGGATGCTCCTCTCCGCTGCCTGGGGTGAAGCCGCACGTTTGGGTGGCCAGACAGCGAGGGGAGCCCAGGTTGTTGTGATCGACAGTATCTGTTATCACATCTATTCGGCCAAAAGTTCCGAGGATGCTGCCGAATGGGCTGGCTCCAGTGAGCACTGATCTCTGTGCAGCACCGGGGCACAGACCCACATCGCCTGGTTTATGCCAGCAGTGTCTTAACGGCGTGGCAGTGCCACGGGGAGCGGGGTCCCGGAGCCGGCTGGGGACCCCCCGGGCAGGGCTCAGCGTTCGGCGTGGGCGAGTGGCGAGTTCAGGGCGTGTGGCGAGTTCGGGGAGAGTGCTGAGTTAGAGCAACCCGCTGGCTCAGGGCGCTGGAGCTGCCGTCACTCGCTCACGTTTGCATGGAGTTAAAGGGCTTCTTAGGATTTTTTTCTTAATAATGACAAAAGGTAAAGCAGCTGCTGTGAATTGTCAGCTGGTGTTCTGGTGGGAAGGGGAAGGTAACAAATCCATGGAATATAGGGCAGAACGTCCACGTCTCCCTACTCGGATAAAAAGTCTCTGCTCCAGGAGCTGTTCATCTAGGTCGGATGCTTCCAATTCTGTTTAGGTGAGCCAGGGTACCTTTTCCTCCTCCTCCTCGCGTCGTCTTCCTTGCTACCTTTGCCTCGGCTTCTTTCCCCCTGATCTCTGTCACTGCCTCCCGAAGGTGACAGCAGTGCAGGGGGGATTCTGTGCCCTGTCTCAGCCTTGGCACCAGCCAGTGCTCCCTGTGGGCACCCCTGTTAGGGAACCAGTGATCCCTGGTCTGCCTGAACATGAAAACAGCAAGGCAGTACAAGCCTTGACATTTATCATTGTGTTAAAACCTGCAAAGATCCAAAATTTAATATTTCTCAGTTGGTCAAGCACTAGAAGAAATATTTATGGATCTCAAGGTATCCATAGCAAAATACTTAAATGTCAAGTGTTTGCATACAGGTTAACTTTGCAATGGATGATTGCATTAAGGAGGCACTTGGCAGCAACTGAGCTGGTGTAACATGATGCATAAATGCCTTATTTTGGTTCATAGGACTTCATACAGGAATTGTTTTATGCTCTTTAAATTCAGTGTACTGTTTGTGGGTTTTATTGTTTCTCATCCTCAATTTCAAGCAGGGATGTGGGCTTTTCTGTATCTCCTCCTGCATAAACCCTTTACCAGTCTGTGCTTTTCCAATGCAATTAAATATACCCGGCTACTTGTCTCCAATCTCTGCAATCTGTTGTGGGGAGCAGTACAGCCTTTGCTTGCAGGAGAGTGGTAGCACTGGGCTACATGTATGCAAATGAGGTTTAATTTCTCATTCTGCTTTATTTATGATCACCTCAATTTCTGTAGAATAAAGTTCTATCTTAATGTCCAAATGGGAGATCCTGTAAGTGATGGTTTGAGCAATGCACTGTGAGTTTGCAAAACACTACTTGAGACAAGAAGGGGTTGAGAAAATCTGTGCAAGACTGAGTCCACATGGTTTGTTCGAAGCAGCTTTTGATATGGTTCCATGTCTTTCCTATGTTCATTCCTTTAAGGTCAGAGGTAGGTATTTGGCTACTGATCTGACAAATGACAGGTGTAGGTTTGGGTCAGAGAGGTAGTTTTTGATTTCTTCACAGCAAAGCTTCTATGGTAAAGTTTTCCTAGTGATAGGAAACTGTTGTGTTTGTGATAATGACTGTAAATGAAAAATTAAGTAGCTTAAAATTCCTGGCCTAAATTTCTGGAATGTGCATTTCTATGCAAAATACATTTAAGGTATAGTAAGCAATGCTAGATATTTAGGAAGACTGAGGGCGAGGAGAGCTGGCAGCACATCTTCTGTTGAGGTGCAGCTCTTCACATCTGTAAAGCACAACAGCTCCTCAGAGGCTGTGCATGGAATTCAACAGCCAGCAAGAAATAAAAACAGCCCTTCCTCGTAATAAGTTAGAAAAACCAAGACTTCCAGCTTCCAGTGTATGTTCTCTATTTCCTAAGTTCACGGAGGGAGCACCAGAATTCAGCATAAAGAATTGCAGCCACATTTGTGGGCTCTGGCAAAGTGTGCTCTCTCTGGAGTTGTACAATGGTAGAGGAAGTGAAGCATAATACAGTAGAGACTGATACACAGTGGTCAGATTAATATTTGATTGAACACACTGGAGGAGAAAAGATCTAGGCATAATAATACATATCTCAGTAAATATGTTTGCTGAAATGCTGGCAACAAGCAGTGCAAGAGGATCCCTTCCTCTCCACCCCTAGCTGAATGCTGAAGTTTGCTAAAAAGACAACTAAGGCACAGCTGATTTAGCAAATGCTTTCCCTACACAAGTATCACATTTTACTGTAAGTTATTTATAAATATAAATACTGGCCTTGTTTAAATGGAACTTTTAGTGAACGTTCTGCAGTCAGTTTTGTTAAGGACGTTGTAAGTAGATGAAAGTGTGGAAAAATAGGAGCAAAAAACCAGAAAACTAATGTGCACGATGACTTGTTTTGTACCTGAGCTTTCTATTGCAAACCCAAACCTGTTGAATCAGTCTTTCTTCAGGAAAATGATTCTCATAGATTTTTGTATAACTTATTCTGGCACTATCCTAATATAAATAGCATCCTCATGAGCCTGGGAACACTGCCACTTTCTGTTGCTGGGTATGCATTTGATGCTTTGCCTTATTTTTTTTTTTCTGTCCATAGCCATTATGTGATGATATCTTGCTCTCTGCAATTTTCCAGTGGGGAACTGGGAAGAGCATCATGTCCCAACACTTCACCCAAGGTCACAAAAAACATCTCTGGAGTACAGCCAAAAACTGTTACCACCTGAGTGTCCCCTGCCATTGGTTTAATGAGAAAGACCTACTTAGTGAGGGTTTGTAGGATGAGAAGCAGGAGGGGAAGTGATTAGCTGATCTAAATTGCTGTGACTTCACAAATGAGTGATTTATACCAATTAAAGCTTTGTCCCATGTTACTCTGTTACGATACAGAACCAGGTTAGTATTTTGCAGCCAAAAGGCTTATCTGTAAAATACTCAAAACATCTGAAAAACAGGCCTTCAGTATGAGAAAGGGCAGTCTGAAAGCCTTTATTTAAGCAGTCACCTTAGTCATTTATTTAAAATAATTTTATTTTCTTTTTCTATTAAGTGGCTACAAAGCTGGCAGTCAGGCAAACAGGTTCAAAACTCTTGAGAGGAGGAGGGAGAATATTATGTTTCAGGGCAAGAACTGTCTTCTGCTTTAGGAAAAGTTATTGCTTTTGAGGTCTAGTGTGGCACAGCACATAGTGGTGCACTGGCTGGGAGGTGAGGACATTTAAGTTACATTCCTGTACCATTGCAGTAAAATTGGTCTGATACATTGCCTTAGCTTCCTCTCTAAAATCTGGTAGGAGTATGAGGGCTCACTCTTGCAGAGGGGAATGTGGGTGGGGAAGTCCATTTTGTTCCAGCAGTGGCATCCACATCAAAAGTCTCTGCAAATTACTTAATCCTCAGAAGCATCTGGTGTAGCAGCAGTTCTCAGGCTTTTGCTGTTAGTGACATCACTTGCAGATCAGTGATTTTATGCAATCCTCAAAAGTAGCAAGATCATCATCCAAAAAAATTCCTTGGATTCCCCTACCAGCCTGCAATCATGACTCTAAATTAAGATGATGCTGTAATGCAGGTTGCTGCTCCTTATATGAGCCTCAAGGCTTTTCTACTCAGAGATAAAACTACTCTGAAACAGCTGTTGCATAGGAGGCAGAGCTGGAAGAATGGCATAACTTGTTTGTCTTTGCAGAGCTGTGGGTTTCACTTCATGGCCATAATCACTGAACACTTCCAGGAGAATGACTTCCCTTTGAATCATAGTTAAAAAGTAAACAAGCATCTGGAATGTATGCTGGGCTAATTAATTTCTCTATTAAGTCTAATCTTTTGAATTTTATCTGTTTGATAGGCTATCTGAAATTAGAAATTAGTTGGCTTCCGTATTTTGTATTATTGCCATAGGGTGCTCTAAGTTATGACAAAATTCTAAGGCAGCTGCAGAGCCAGTCTGGCAGGCAAGGATAGCTTCATCAGAGATGCTCCCATAGTGCTTTCCTGCTCTGGCATGTGTTGTCTCTGCCAAGTTTTGCATGAGGCACGTGGAACAACAGCCCTTTAAGCCACCTGAGATTTTCTCAGTCCAAGGCAACCCTCATAATAATTCTCAAGTTTATACTACCAGAAAAATTCAAAGGGACCAGATAAGTCCCAAGGAGTGAATTTCTGCACCTCATGGTATGTTAGTGTTACTGAACGAGATGGTGATGGGGGAAAAATAAAGCTTTGCATTAGGCATTTCTGAGCTCCATGTGATGTCTTCATGCTAAAATGCTGGGAGGGATCATGATGTGCTGTGCACAGGGAGAGCTGGCAAGATGCTGGGCACAAATAAGACGTACAGGAGTAAATTGCTCTCGAGTGTGCTTGGTACAGCCATGCTCTCAGAATGAATGCATTCCTTCTAGTCTACCAGACCATTGGGATCTGAGGTTCTCTTGCTGTTATGATGAATATTTGTTTAGCTGTTGATGCAACGTATCAGTGAGGATGTAAAGTGGGAACAATAGTAAAACAATCTGGAAACAATTTTGGTGAAATCAAATGGCTTCATGCACAGGACTAGAAACATGGAAGTCAGGAGCAAGTGCTTAGGACAGAGTTACTGTATTATGGTCACAATCTGGATATGTTATTCAGGGTTTAATGCTAAGGTAAGTATTCAGTATGGACACTCAAACGGGGCTGTTTCTTCCATGTATTAAAAGCCTGAAAGTCTAGGAAATCAGAGAACTGGAAGAAAAAAGTGCTTTTCCATCCCTTTTCAGATCTTAAACTAAGAAAACTTTAAAGGAGCATTTGAAAAGAATGGAAAACTCTTATATAGTTTGTAAGTTGGAAAGAAGTAAGTTTCTGAAACAGAAGCAGACTGGGCAAAGTGCAAATCTTGATGTGATGGCAGCTGGATCAAATTACCAGCTAGGGCTTCCTGAAACACTGGTATCTACCCATCCTTGATACACTTGGCACATGCCCCAAATATGAGTTAAGTAGATTACAACTGGGTCAAACAACAGATTTTGTTGTTAATGTGCATATTTTCTTGAGTAACATGATGCAGATGTGTAGATATATGATGTAAAATTGTGTGCATTTCCATCAGAATTATTTACAGTAGTAATTTAAGAAGACAAGGTACTCTGGAGACTCTGCCAGTTGAGCTTGCATTTTTCATTGGTGAAAGCCCAGGTGTCAGGGGGCTCCATCCAGTCTACACAATAATGTCCAGGCCCAGATCTAGACTTTATTCATGTAAGTAATGTCAATAGAGCCAGAAAGATACTGATGCTAAAGAAATAAAAGCCCTCAGGCTCAGTTCAGAAGGCAAAAACTTTGCCCTCCACTGAGGACCCAGTGAAAGGTGAACAAAAGGTTTTATTTCACCTTCCTGGATCTTGAGGCCTTGGGCAAAGCGAGAGCTGAGTCACTGTCCCTATAAGCTATGGCAGCTTTGAAGTTAAACTGATTAGAGTGGAAAACATAATAGTGAGTCTGACAGACCCTCAATGTTCATTTTTAGCTGCTCAGCACTTTTTAGAAATCAAATCACGGAAAAGCTGTCCTGTTTGATTGTTCCTATTACATAACAGCAGTGTCTCTGGGATTCGAGAAGAGCCACAGGCAACATGTCCCTTACATAACAAATCCAAGTTGCTCTAATCCCTGCTGCCATGCAGCTGACCCTGGGCAGCCAGGAATAGCCCCAGAACAGTGCTGAGCTCCCCAGAGAAGGGTAACCATGGAGCAGAGGTCTTTTGCTCTGAGGGTCTTTCTGACAGCCATACTTGCTGAATTTGCAAGTTTGTTTTTCTTCTAGTAGTGTGGAAATAGGGGCTGAAGGAGGAAATCCTGCCCATAAAAAATAATTTTTCTCCTTAGTGGCAAAGCTGATGCACCTCACTTCCTTTTTTTTTTTAAAAAAAACATTAGCCTTTACCCCATTGCCAGCAGGAAATGGGTCAACTCATGATCTTAGTTCCTTTGCTCCTGTACTTACTGAAAAAAAAAAAAAAAATGGCCTAAAGGTTAGGTCAGACCCTGGAAGCAGGTTCTCTTGAGCATTTTTTCTATCTTTTCGGATATCATTGTGGCCTGATGCTTGCAAAGTATGCTGGGCTTGCCAGGGTATGTGCTTTGGAGGAGCTGCAGCCAGGTGTCATAATGAATTCAGGGGTCTGCTGTGTCCTCTGACTTCAGTGGGATGTCGGGGCCTTGTTCCTGCCCTGTGATGCAGGGGGTGGAGGTGGTGGATCAACGTGGGGACACGCAGAGCAGGATGGAGGCTGCTGGGGGAAGTCAGCTCTGTGTGCTTGGGGCTTGGTGTCTATGCAGAGAGTCTGACCTGTCTCTCAAGCCTGTTGTGTTGATGGGTTGTCTTGATTAAAGTGGGCAAAATAGTGTGGAAAAGGATCTATACCCCAAGCCCTGCCCAAAGGGTCCATGTGCCTCACTGGCTGCAGCTCCTGCCCTGCCTTCTCCATGGGAGAAGGCTCTGATCACCTCGGCTGCCTCCAGTGTAATTAGAAGCATTTGAAGAATGATAACATGAAAAAAGCCACATTGCAGGATTGTTTAGGGGGAAAGAATAGGAGGTAGCTGTGCACAAAGAGACCCATCTAATTAAAACTGCAGGGGAATGGAGATGGTAGCTAATGAGGCTGAACATACAACTTAATTTAACTGAGTTATTTGAAAAGAAGCAACATGCCTTGCTGGGGGAATCAGTAGGACGTACCTGGAATTTCTTAATAAAATATAAAATAAAATATAAATTTCACTATAATTAGTGCATGCTTTTCTGCGAGATACTTTGGATTTGGGAGTTTACCACGTCGGTGTGAAATTTATCATCAACAGTAACTCTCAGTTGCATGCCACTGAAACATCCTAAAAGACTATTTGATTACATCTTACTGAAAATCCCATTTATATCTTCTATCTTCTTATATCGTCTAAGGTTTTTATCCATCATTTTCCCACATGATCTTTATTTATCACAAGGGTAAAATTTAGTGTCAGGAAACTTTCCCTTTTATCTCATCTGTCTTTTCCCCCTTCTTTCTCTGACTCTGCCTTTTCCTCTGTCATGTTCTCCGGCCTCTTCTGATCTCCACCTGCTCTGCTAGTCTCACAGTCCCATCCCTCCTCTTGTTCTTCCTTGCACTCATACCTCCTAACCCTTCACACTAGTATCTCCTGCCCCTTTCCCATCATAATACAGATACACATAATGACATAATATTAAAAAAAAAAACAACAAACAAAACAAAAAGAAAAAAACCAACAACAAAACAAAACAAAAAACAACCCAACCCCCGCCTCCTTCTAAATCTTTTCTACATTTTTTGTCATCTTATGATCTGGTCACAGTCCTGCTTGAGAGATCTTTTAGTTTCATGGTTGATTCGACTGTTTGGCACCTTTTGCCACTGGTAAAACCACATCTCATGACCTCTCACAACATCCAAGACTGTCTTTCTTTCCTTCCCTGCCTTGACCTGTTGTACTTTGATATTGTAACACGTTCTCTGATCGTGATGTTCATTTCTTGTGACTTCAATATTTTCTTGACTTCTCTCAGAAGCTCCTTTTTGTGTATTTTCTGGATGATCTTTCTTACCCTTTCTTGTTTCTCCTCTTTCCTTCCATACTTTTCTTGGTGATCTCATCACAAGCAAATTCAGCTGTATCTCCCTGAATAGCAGTGTATCACTCTTATCTCATCAAAATGTGGCAAAGGAAGAAGGTGTCAAATAGTTCAGAGTCCTGTAAAAACAGACATCTCTGTAAATATGTTAAAACCTGACTGGGTTGAATCTGAGCTTCCCTTTCATCTTGTGTACCTAAATTTGACTTGAGAGCATGGTCTTACTCAGAAGAGGAACTGAAAATGTGGAGTTTTTGTTTCACAGAGTTTTTGTATCCTCTTCCCCCTTTGAGAGTAGGTGCATTGCTTTATTTCACTCACTCCCAACAAGGATCATCTTATCTGTGAGTTAATTCTAGGAAACTTGTACAGGATCATAATCAGAAGAGAAGGATGTTTAATCTTAAACACTGTGATTACAAAAGGTTTGATGATATAAGCCCTTGTTACCTACCCTAATTCTAATGAGTCTTCTATTTGTTTTCTTTAAAGGCTTCCATCCTGGGACGGTCTTCTAGGATAAACTGTCACTAATGGAAGTGAAATTGTTTTTTCCAGCATTCTGGGTAAGTTTGTCTTTTGTGTTAATAATGTCTGATTTAATCTTTAAAATGTATTTGCCACCAAAGAACCCTTCTGCAAGTTGTCTTTGATTTTTATATTAGTACCAGTCTAGCCAATGCAATGAAAACTGCCTCTGACAATCGTATAAACAATGGAGATAAAGGTGACTTCAAAGCAGACTATGAGAATTTTACTGGGGGGAAAATTATCAAACAAAAATAGATGTTTGCTTCGCTAATGTTTTTGATTTTTGTCTGGTGGGTATAATATATATTGAAAGTAGGAGTATCTGAACCAATGTACTGTATATCTGAATAAAATCTGGTTACTTTGTCTTCTAATATTGTCCTATTATCTCAAAATCTTTTTTTTGTGCTTGGGAAGGCATAACTTTTTAGGCTAGGAGATGACAGTGGTATGGATCCTGGTAAAGTTTTGTTGTAGTGGTATGAGGTGGTGTTCAGTTGTGAGCAATAACAACTCTTGCTGAAGCCTGTGTGAGATCAGCAATGATGTTTTACCTGGGAAAACAAAATGACAGCTATGCTGGCAAGTTACAGTATTTGCCACTTGGCTGGGGGCATTGGCTCTTTGACTGTCCATCAGTGACAGTCTGACAATGGTCCCAAGGCCTCAAATGACCAAAGAAACTCGAGATGGGACACTGCAGGCTCTGGAGGGATGCCTACTGTGTAGGGTACTGCTAAACCTTGGGCACAACAAATAAAATCAGAACTCTGAGGGTGCTTTATCTGTGATGACCAGCTCATGATGGAACAAAGTCTGCTTTTGTGGTCTTATACTGTACTCAGCTTTACAACAGGCTCACAGCTGATTTTCCCTGTGCATCAGTGGGGTATGACAGCCTAATATGTCCTGCTGGCTGAGCAACCAGGAACAACTGTCCTTGTAGCCCAGCATATGCCTCCCTGAGTATGCATATCCTGGTGCCAGGTCTGGTTCTGTCCCTCAAGAACAGCCTGGTTGGGGTAGTTCAGTCAGTAACCTGGCATAAATGTTGCTCTTTCCCTTGGAGGAACCTAGTCTGACCTGGAGCCAAACCTCTAGTAAGAGCAACCAGCACTGGGAGAGGGTCAGGACCCCAGCAAATTTAGGGACAAGGCTCTGGCATGCAGCACTGGACATAGGGAGGATGCTCCCAAGGGGTGACACTACTGTGGTCATCAGACTGAGGGCACAAAACAGGTGAGAACAAAGAGAAAGAAAACTCAGGTAATTGGCAAGGACATCCCTACCATCTCAACTCTCAGTGTAGGAAATAAATCTCCTATCACATTTTTCTCCCTCTCCAACCCAGGCTGTGGGGCCTATAGGGTTTGGCAGGACTCCGAAAGGTGAAGCAGACATCATCATGGCATGTTCCTTGGTTTCCAGAACCTCTTCATAAATGCAGAGGCCTTTGGGGACAGTGCTGTGAGAATGGTCACAGGAGTTTGTGGAGGAATATCCCATCCCTTACCCAAGTTAAAGCTGTTTGTCTGGCAGCAGTCATGCTCAGTCACTTGATGAGGTGGCTTTGGCTTTGATATAGGTGATTGAACTGAATGAGTTACTGTCCTCTTGGTGAATGAAAAAGAGCAGAGGAAGTACTTTTTTAGTACTGTGCTCTCCAAAAGGCTGCATTAAAACATTTCCTTCCATAAAGTATGTTGTTTCAGTGTTAACAGGTATTGAGTACTTGTTTCACTAAAATGTTCTCTTCCTTTTTGAGCCAACATGTCAATGATATTCTAAGCAAGGCATGTAAGAAGCAGCTTGAAGTTTTTGATTACTTATGGTTAGAAAGACTGGAAACAAAAGGCCATCAGCTGGAAAAAAAATTTGGGAATCTTTGAAATTAATGTGCTCTGGGATAAGTGTTAGAGATGTTCAGCATATGAAGAGGACAGTTGTGCCAGAATTAGATCTTGAATAGAGGAAGAAATGTTGGAGTCTGTTCTGCAATTTAAGCACTTGCTGCAAACCTGGGAGAATAAATTTTTAGAGAACTATGTGGGAAGATGATAGGTATAAAAGAGAATAACCCTGCTTGGGAAGTTTGTGTTAGGTTGCAGTGCATTACAGTATCAGCTGTACCTGATGGGAGGCATTCTGACATGCCATGGAGATACTGGGCTGATAGCATTACTTAAAAAAAAACCAACAGCATTGCCTAAGGAATAGGTAGGAGAGGTCTGCACAGGAATTTGTGGATCATGAGTTTGGTACCATGCCTCTGTATTTATGCAAACAGCTAATGGGGTGCTTCAAAAAAGGGATAGATTTTTGCTGCTTTCAGCTAAAAATCAGAAATCCAGGGAAGTGACTTGATAATATTTTAAGTCATCCAGTAATTTAACACTGGATTACAGTTGAAATCCCATAGAAATACTCAAGACACTTTCTACTGTATCAGATGGATTAAGCATGATTCACTTATTGCATTAAATTTGAGAGGGATTAATAATGTCTGGGTCATTGTTTTCTAGGCTTAAAAAATTCAAGACCAGAGGGGACCATGTGAATATCTATTCTTACTGCCTTCTCAGTGCAGGTCAAATAAATGCAGGCTATATCAGCAGTGATCCCTTAATTTTTCTTTATTTAGCATATTTTTCTGAAAAAGATCAAGGTGCTGATTGAAAGGATGCCATTACAATGAGTGTACCATGGCACAGGTAAATGTGTCTTGCCGTTTGAGGCAGTCTGTAGCTCTTCTCAGCTCCCAAGTGCACCTCATGTTTTTCCTGTTGGACCGACAAGGGATCTGTTATCAGGGTGTTGATTCTCCATTTAGTTTGACACTTCTGAAATTCATTTAGTATGAGCTGTGTTAATGTAGTATGGGTGAATCTTTTAATTCGGGATTTTATGTATAGCAGGATTTTAAATCACTGTGTAATGCGAAATTAAGACTAGAAGTATGTCCTGTCAGCACACTACTACTACCAAATGATGATGTAACTGCATACAAATGATCAGATTTACATGACCAGGCCTATTTTCCATACAGCTGTGTTGATTGGTGTTAATTATGCTACTGTCTTTCAGTGCCTTATTGATTGTATCCCATGGTAACCTTTCCCTACTGTTGCAAACTACTGATGTCAGCCTAACTGTTCAATAGGTGATTAGGTTATCCCACTTAACTCTTTTAAACACTGATTTGACATTAACTCTTTCCAGACACGAGGAACTCCTAGTGTTTCTACATTTTTTGAAAGCAGTTATTGAATCAAACCTTACTGGTACATCTGCCTTTTACTCCTGAACACAGTGTTTTAACTGAGGGCTTTTTAAAGCTCTCTCCAGTTCCTGATGGCACAAGAGGTGTGTCAGTAGCATGAAAAGATGTGAATATAGTGTCCTGCATTTTTCTGAGCACAGAATAGTAGTTCTCAAATACATTTGTCTTTTTCAGACTTCCTAATTTTTCTCTGGAATGATCAGTTATTGAAGCCACTGCATGGCATTCCCTTATTCTTGCTTCATTTAGGGAGGAGCTCCTATTGTTATAAACCTCACTATAGCCTTTTTCTATGGTTTGTGTTGTTTGTTTTTTTTTTTCTCCTTCCATCATTTGCTTGCAGTTAATTTGTGTTCATTGCTATCAGTGTGGGTTTTTTCCCCATCTGTTATGTACTTTGGATTTGTTTTACAGATTTCTCTGCTGTTGCTGTCACTCTCCTTAGCCAGGATGCTTCAACGAAAAACACTTCCTTTCATGGCTGTAACACAGTAAATTTTGGGGGGAGGCAGGCATGTAATAAAGCATCCCTTAGCAGGTCTTTCTTATATTTTTGTGTGTGACTGTTTTCCCTTGCTCGTTTTTGCTCATGATTGTTTTTAGGTTTGAGAACTTGTCTGTCTACAATATCCAAACAGGTAAATTATAGTAGATTATATATTAGTTTAGATTGCACATTGTTTCCCAATTGAAATCCATTAGAAATCAGAGCATTACCCTTCGCCTGTAGTGAATCACAGTTTTCTAGTTAAATGGTTCACCTATATCCAGCAGGAATACAGAGAAGACTTAGCTGCTTTTTTTATTAAGAAATGAACTAAAACTTGCAGACTTTCCCCAAGTCTTACTAGTCAAGTGGCTCACTCTGAAAAAGAGACTCTGCTAGAATAAAATTCAGTGTGACAATGTTTTTCATAACTCCAAGGCCAAAGGCTTGAAGAATGCACCATTCTGTTCTCTTATCTTACTTGATGGATTTCTAGCAGAGCTCAGCCTCTGTCTCAGCTTGTGATTTGCCAGTGCTTCAGATTCTGCTTTTCTTTTGGCACATTCAGTGTCCATAGCTTTTTCTTCTGCACACCTGGTTTCTGTCAAGTACAGAGCTTTTTTGCATTGATTTTTATAATGTGCTTTGTTTGTTACCTCCTTAACCTTTAATAGAATTGAGCTTCTTTGAAGAAGGCGATTCTAATTTCCCTTGAAACTGAGCCCAGGCACTGCAGTTCTAAGCAAGCTTTCAGTGGAACAAATTGTTTGCCCTATTTAAAAAAGAAACTGTTCAAATATCAGCAGTATGGTGAAAGCATTGTGTTCTCTTTCTAGCTGTGCAACACACAACGTTTTTTGACAATTTCTGTTGGCATGGGGAGGCTCTTATTTTTCAGCCAGACCTCAACAGTCAGCAGCTCCCAATCCATATGGCCTTTTGCAAGACTGAAGTAGCTGCTGAGCAGGCAACTTCATGCTGCAGTTGATTTTGAGGATGGCTTTGGACAGCACCTGAGGCAGAGGGAAAGGACAGTAACTGAGGTCACGGGTTGATATGTTTTCTCTTCTTATGCTCTGTGAAGAAGTATTGTCTTAACAAATGGTTGTTACTCAGATCACTACTAAAAGTTACCTAGCTAAAACAGCACATATGTAGAAATTAACTTCTCACTGTTTGAAGCAAGTGACTTGTCAACATGTGGTCTGTCAACATGTGGACTCCCACATCTAGCCTGGGTGGCTTGTGAGGAGCTTTACAGGCAGAAGATGGCTTGTATGAGCTGGTCACATCCAGATGCCTGAGACCTGCACCTCCCAGGATTCTACTGTGGTTAGCACAAAATTATGTGGGCAGCTGAGCAGCCTGAGTAGAGATACTGCAGAATGATGCTCTGGGTGTATTCAGATGGATTGTGGATGTCGTACTCAGCACTGGTGATGCTGGACCTCAAATACTGTGTTCAGGTTTGGGCCCCTCACTACAAGCAGGACATGGAGCTTCAGGAGCATGTCCAGAGAAGGGCAATGAAGCTGGTGAAGGCTCTGAGGGAACTGGGGTTGTTCAGCGTGGTGAAAAAGAGGCTGAAGGGAGACCTTATTGCTCTCTACAACTACCTGAAAGGAGGTTGTAACAAGGTGGGAGTCAGTTTCTTCTCCCAAGCTACAAGTGATAGAACAAGAGGAAATGGCCTGAAGTTGTGGCCGGGGAGATTTAAGTTCAGATATTAGGAAAAACGTATTCACCGAAAGGGTTTTTAGGCATTGGAACAGGCTGCCCATGTTGAGTCACCATCTGTGGAGGGATTTAAAGATGTGTTGGTGTGGTGCTCAGGGACATGGTTTAGTGGTGGAATTGGCAGTGTAGGGTTAACAGTTACATGATGATCTTAAGGGTCTTTTCCAATCTAAATAGTTCTGTGACTCAATGACTCTAGGTTACTAGTTTTCCTGTGTAAAACCACACCATTACTGAATTGTTTCTAAGGAGCAGCATCCCAGGTGGCATTGAGTCCACAGAGAGGAATCAGTTTGTAAATGCTTTGGAACAAAAACACTTTTTTCTTGTGTGGCTTAGAATGAGGGGTTACTCCAAGCACTTTTCAGTACAAAGGTTTAGTCAACTAAAATGGATGCTATATACAAGGGCTAAGAAATAATCTGCAATGACAGGATAGCAACAACTTCATAAGCTTCTAGTTTAGCCTGCTTAAATAAAGTTACTTGCAAAGAATCTTCTGATATGTTAATTATATTATTCATCCTGTTTTTCTGAATTTCAAAACAAAGTGTGACCTTGATTTCAAAGGAAAAGTGCATGAAAGCATGCTGTAGTTATTTTTCATAATTAATCATGTATAAGCCAATTTTATGGCAAAACAGATAAATGAGATGTCAGAATATTTGTTTGTAAATATTTTGCTTCAAGATGTTAGTGCAATTCATGTCTTAACTGAGAAAGAGTTTCACTGTAGAGTGACAGCATAGGATGAAATATACTGCACTCTAAAAAACTCTAAAAGGATATAACATAACTGGAATGCACATTTTATTCAGTTATTGCAGTGTGTCCTAAAACATAAAAAAAAAAAGAAAAATCCTTTTTATTTTCTGTACTGTTCTGGAGGAGTGCTCTTTGTCCCCAGCATGCCTGTGAATCACACTGGTGCAGCTCAGCTCGCATGAGACACTACCTTGGTAAGCATCAATAATGTCAGGGCTGCAGCAAATATCAAAAGGCTTGTTCAAAGGTGGCTGCTACTCAAACCAAGAAATGCCAATAATCTCCCCTCTGAATGTCAGGGGTGCTCTGAGCCTACCTTGGAGGTTGAAGCCAGTCCTTTTCCAGAGATGACTTAGAAAATGTTCTTTTCCTGCCTTCAGAAGAAAAACTTGTACAATTCTTCATCCCCAAAGGAGGGTACGTGCATTGATGATGGCCCTTGCTTGACACAGAATTAGGTGTGTGGTGGGGTAGATTAGGTTTAGGGCCAGCACAGTCTCCCACCCTTGCCCAGGGAGAAGTGAGGGTGGGCTACCATGGCAAGTGTGCCCCAAGTAGGGCCACTTCCAGGGTGGGTGGATGGAGACATGGGGCCCCTGACCTGGTGCCTGCCCAGACAAGCTGTGCATCATTTTGGCAGCATGAGGATGGTGTGGAGCAAGATCAGATGTGCAGGAGAAGCACTGCCAGAGGGGTTGTGTTTGTACACCCAGTGGGGCTCAGGCTTCTACCAAGCCAGGGTTTTGGATACAGGAGCTTCTGTCAGCCTAAATAACACCACACTGAAACTTGTTGTTGTTGAATGTCTTTTCCCTCCAAAATTATTCTATGATTCTGAATGGTTAAGAGCCATCTGACTAATAACCAATGTTCAAGAACATAATTTATGGTTACTTTTGCACAATAAAGCTAACAGCTGGTGATGTGTGTATTTTAAATGCTTTTAAAGTAGGATTTACTGAGTTCTACTGTAAAGAGTCACAGGACAATATTATTCTGCAGCTCATTTCAGTTGTCTTTCTACCTCTATCTAACAAGACCTGGCATTTAGGATCTATTACACATGCAGTGTAATAGGTTTTGGCATTAGGCTGCATTCAGTGCATAAGCTAATATTAGTTTGAGTCTCTTAGTCCTTCCTCCTAAGCTGCCAAGTGGTAGAGGATATAGCTTGGGTGAGAGAAAACAATTTAAACTTTCTCAGTGAACCAGTTTTCAGAAGATTTTTTTCTGAAATGCAGTTTCACACTGAAGCTGTGTGATTAAAAGCCTATGGGGGAATCAAGCATGGGGATGGTTTTAAGGAAGATCAAGGGACTGAATGCAATTTTTTCTTCAAATGATAATTAAAGAAACAGCATCCTCATTAGCATAATACACTAAATGATAAAAAGAATTGGACTGATGCCTAATCTTGAAATGCTTCTTAATTTACAAGTATGCATTTAAAAAGAAAGCAATTGAGGTCTCTTCTTTCTAACAGACTGTCTGAATCACCCAAACCACTGCTTATATAACTCACTGTCTCAAAGAGGAAAAAAATACATTAAAAAGTAAAGTTACGTACTTTAAGACACCATTCACACACAATGCCTGTTGCACGTGATACTGGAGCATCTGAGGTATTTCAGGTCTGAGATTGGATACCTACCAGACACAATTACACATTTGAGCAGATATTCTTGACTGGGGCTGTATGTGGCCCCAAAGGAGACCAAAGGCATCTACCACAAAAATGAAATCCTCATTTTCTAGATTCTTGACTCTGGTTATCTAGAAGGTGACCACTCTGAGTTTCTTATGGTCATGTGTTGAGCCATGGAGAAATATATTTAAGAGTCACATCAAGCTTAGTTTTTGAGAAGAATTTTTGAATTCCTGCTAAGGGCAAGAATGACTTCCTGGTTTTAATGTAATCAACTCATTAATTTGTGAATCAAATGAAGCAAGGAGAAATAAGTATCATCCATGTTTCCTCCATGACTTACTGTATTTTGTTCTCATCCAATAGAAGCTGCAGTGGTGCAGTTTCTCTTTCACTATAAATATGCTAGTTCTTGTCTTCCACCATCACATGGGTTTTGAAGTGAACCAAAATCTCATGAAAATGAGTCACCTGGAAATGTGAGGAGGGTCATCAGATGTTATTAAGACTGTCCACACTGCTGAGCGAGAGTGGAGTATGTGGCATGGAGTGGCTTTCTTGCACTGCTTGGTGCACCCTGCTCTATGCCAAGTGTTGCTCTGCACTACCCAGCACTCAGCTTAGGGTCCTGTACAACATAAGGGGGAGCAGACCTCATTTGGTCTTGTCCACACTGCTTTTGAGACTGGTCCCTGCTGAGAATGAGGCATGTTCTCTCTCCTCAGACCAGAGTTACTGAATGCCTTCTTGTCTCTTTCTATAGTGCTGAAAACCATCCACAGGAGCCCCAGATCCCTGAGGCCTCAGAAGAAGTCAGGGTAAAGGACAAGTGAGCCTTGGTTAGGCACTGGGTTAGGGATCAGTAAAGCAATCTGGACATTCATAAACCTATGGGACCTGAGGGGATGCACCCTCAGGTGCTGAGGGAGCTGGTGTAAATCATTTCTAGGCCATTCTCCATCATCATTAGTAAGCTGTGGGGAACAAGGAAGGTGCCTGAGGACTGGAGGAAAGCAAATGTCATTTTAGTCTTCAAAAAGGGTAAGAAGGAGGATTGAGGTAAGTACAACTGGTCAGCCTCACCTCCATCCCTGGGAAGTTGATGGAACAATTTATCCTTGGCACTGTCTCTAGGTATATCGAGGACAAGAAGTCATTGGGAGCACTCAGCATGGTTTTACCAAGGGGAAGCTATGTTTAACCAACCTGAGAGCCTTTTATGAAGATATAACCAGATGGATAGATGATGGTAGTGCAGTGGGTGTGGTTGATCTTGATTTTGGTAGAGCATTTGACACTGTCTCCTATACCATCCTTGCAGCTAAACTAAGGAGATGTGGTCTGGATGATCAGGTAGTGAGGTGGATTGTGAACTGGTTAAAGACAAGAAGTTGGAGAGTTGTGGACAGAGTCTTGTATCTGGTGGAGTCTCTCAGGGGTCAGTACTGGGACCAGAACTGTTCAACATGTTCATCAGTGACCTGGATAAGGGAACAGAGCATGCAGGCACCAAGTTTGCTGATGACACAAAACTTCTGACACACCAGAAGGCTGTGCTGCCATCCAGAGAGACCTAGACAGGCTGGCGAGTTGGGGGTTTCAGAAATTTAATGAAATAAAACAAGGGCAAGTGTAAAGTCTTGAATCTAGGTAAGAACAACTCCATGTACCAGTGTAGGTTGGGAACTGAGGCTGTTAGAGGGCAGCATAGAGAAAAGGGACCTGAGACAGGATGACCATGAGCCAACAGTGTGCCCCTGTGGCCAAGGCCAGTGGCATCCTGGGGTGCATTAGAAAGTGGGGTGGTCAGTAAGTCAAGTGAGGTACTCTTCACCTTCTACTTTGCCCTGGTGAGGCCACATCTGGAATATTGTGTCCAGTTCTGGGCCCCTCAGTTCAAGAGGGACAGGGAACTGCTTGAAAGTGTCCAGCACAGAGCCACAAGGAGGATTAAGGGAGTGGAACATCTCCCTTGTGAGAAAAGGCTGAGGGAGCTGGGGCTCTCCAGCTTGGAGAAGAGGAGGCTGAGGGGTGACCTCGTTAATGTTTATAAATATGTAAAGTGTGAGTGTCAGGAGCATGGACCCAGGCTCTTCTCAATGATGACAAATGATAGGATAAAGCGTAATGGGTGCAAGTTGGAGCACAGGAGGTTCTGCGTAAGCATCCAAAAAGGCTGTTTCACTGTGAGGGTGACAGAGCACTGGCACAGGCTGCCCAGTGAGGTTGTGGAATCTCCTTCCCTGGAGACATGCAAAGGCCACCTGGATGTGTTCCTGTGTGACCTACATTGGGTGATCCTGCTCTGGCAGGGGAGCTGGACCCAATGATCTCTCAAGGTCCCTTCAAACCCCAAACATTCTGTGATTCTGTGGCTCTGTGATTTGCACCCCAGACCACACTGGGGTATTGCCAGACTGTTTAAAAAAGACTTACTTTGATTTTATGAGTCTTTGTCTAGTAATGCTAGAGTGTGCACATCTGGAAGACTGGAGGAGGGATCACAGTCTTAATAAGGTTAACAGTGGAATGGGGAGAAAATGTTTTCTCTAGAAGTGAAAATGATATCTCAGTGGGAAGTGGCATTTGAATTATTTCACTTAGAGCCCCGATGCAAGGTAGAAGCTGGCTGCAAACAGATGTCAGATTTTATAGCTGGAAGTAGCCCTCCTTTTCTCAAAGCTTCTCTTCAGATGGAGAGCTAATAGCCACCACTTTGGGAAGGGGCTGTGGCAGCCAGAGAGCTGAAATGTAGTCTGCAGTAGGCAGTCTCTACTGGAGCAGTACCCTGCTTCTGTGCATCTTGAAAGTTCAAGTCCCAGTTTAATGTTAGCAATGAAAAGTGTTCAGCTGAAGAGTAACTTGACAAAGACAATTCAGACCTTTCAGCCCTCTTCCAGGTGACTGCTACGGGTGACAGTGTTAACTCTGTTACTGGCTGGACTTCTGTTTGGTGTTAAGACATTATAGGGACATGGCTTAGTGGTGGACTTGGCAGTGACAGGTTAAGGGTTGGACTTGATGATCTTAAAGGTCTTTTCCAGCCCAAACAATTCCTTGCTTCTGGACTGTTAAGAAACCAGGTGAATGATTTAGTGCTTTGGATTAAATGTTAAGACTGCTCAGAAGATGTTATGGCAAGTAACTTGTTTAGTTTATATCATCTTAATGTCTGAAGTACTTTGGAGTCAAAGACCTGCCTGTTTGATTTTTCCAGTGTCTTAGCACATCGAGCTGAACCTGAGCCCTTTCTATCCTTCTCATCTTTCATATATGCCTAAGCAGTAGCTGTGGAGCTGGAGGGCTCAGATATATAAAAGGCATCACTATTGATCTTGGTGATAAATATATTTCCACATAGAGCTTTGAACCTGTGGCAGTTCAGTCTTAATATTCAGCATTCACCCCAGGTAACAGTGAGGATGCTCATGTTTCAGATGCCCAAGCTCAGTTGTGGCAACTGCATATCTGAATGAGATGCAGCATTTCCTTGAAAATGCACACCCCAGCACATGCCAGTCAATTGTTGTTTATACATATGTGTGTGAGCTTTTTCTAACCCCTACAGTCTGAGGGGGAAAAAAAAAGCTAGAAAAATTCATGAAATTGCCCTCACAGGCTGAACTAAAACTCGACAACAAAATGTATTGTAATTTATTGTTAATGAATGGGTTTTGGAGGAATGACTCAGAACTTTTGAATTGCAGATTTTTTCAATGTTAAATTTGTTCTACTCATATTTAATGATTTTTACAAGCAAATAAATGTCGGCTTGGTTATTTTTTCTGCTGGAAGTAAGTGGGACTGTAGTCTGGCATTTGTATTTTTTCTAGCATTCAAATAATTCCTGTCAGAGCTTATCTGTTTACATTTGAGCTGCAGTTATGGATTTCTCTGTGTTCCTCTGTTGTGATCCATAACTACAGTAGCTACGTCAGCAATGATTCTCTTCTTCCTAAGGGTTTTAACTTTTTTTTAACTGCAATGTCTCCATTTGGATTACGTCACTGAATAATGGGATACAACCCTTCATATTAATGTTGATTTCCTGAAAAAGGAAAATTGCCAGATTTAACTTTATTGTAGGCCTTTGGTCTATTCAAGTATTACTCCTGGTATGAACAGTTATGCATAAAGATGTCTCTGAAGGAAAGATTCAGGCTGCTTCTTGCTTAAGTGAATTTAACTCTTAAGGAAGGAAAAGAAGGTCTTCCCTGACATTATAAACCATTCAAAAAACAGCTGCAGGAATCTTGGAGCTTGTTCTCCATTTTCGATCTGCATGAACATTCTTCATTTTTGTCTGTCCCTGATGCTTCTTAAGAATTAGTTTCTGTAAATTTAAGAGGCTTATTAATTTAACCCACATTTAATATGATCTTTCTATGGAGTCAAAAGTGTACTGTGCATGCTGGTTCTGTAGAAAAGTATACAGCCATTCCACTTCTCAAGAAGAGAAAAAGCAGGCATATGCCAAGGCCCTTTCTTTGAAAGTAAAGAAAAAATTACAATCTTTCTCCCAAATCCTGAAAAACATGTTTGTTAGATGTTTGCCACTTAGTATTTTTTCTGAATGAAGGAAACCTGACTATAGGTGTATAGCTTGCTTTGTATATTTTTCTCAGTTTTCATTCATAAGGGTAATATAAATATTTCATATACTTATGGGTCTATGCTACTTCTAGATTAGAACAGAATATACAAAATCATGAACCTGCCGGAGTTTCTAAGAGATCTACATTATTCTATTTTTGCTGTGAATGCATGTTCCACTTGTACTAAATTTCAAAGACTATTTTGCTAAAATTTCCTAGGCAATTGGCTTGGCATCTGTTAATTTAATTCCCATGTAGTACTGTAATAGGATATAAATTAGAACTCCAGGGACTACTGATAATGTTCAATGAAGAAGAAACTTTGGAGGATATGAAAGGGATTGCTTTTCTTATACTGCAAGTGGTGAAAGAGGTAAAAGAATGTTTGATGGAATATATGAAGGAGCTTGAGCTCTCTTTCCATACCAAAGCTGACCCCAAATATAAAGAATTTTTAGCACAAAATTATTTTTCCCTGTGTCAAGTAATTGATTGAGAATAAACTTGCTGGGATAAGGAGTAAAAGTAGATGTCAAGTGTCACCTTCTGCACCCCAAAAGTTAGCAACCAGGTTTCTCTTTCAGAAGTCTCACCCAGTCTTCCTTAACTTACCCATTCCCATACCCTCTCTTGTAAATTCCTGGCCTCACTCCTTTACCCTTCCCTGCAGTTATTTTACTATCAGTAAAATTTTTCTCAGTATGTTGGGTTTTTTGTTCCCCTCCTTCCTTCACCTGGCCAAAAGGGAAGAATATGGTGAGGGTTAGGAAATGTCATGTTGCCAAATGGCTCTTCTCCTAATTAGAAAGAGGACAGGGTACAAACTGTAATGGAGTATGTATAGATTCATACTGAGATGCCTTGAAAAAAATTTTTTTGGTTCAGTTAGGAGGGTTTTTGTTGTTGCTCTACCGATCTGACGTTGTGTTCAGTGGTATTTTATCCATGCAGTGTCTGGATGCAAGCAAGAGGGAGAGGGAAAGCTTACCTTTTAATGAAGAAGAAAGGAAGAGGAAAACAGCTTTCAGAAATGTTACCCTGATGGTTTTTAACTGTTACAGGTGGGTCTCTTCAAACTTTGGATACCTGCCACATTTCCTTCCTGAACTTCTTTAGCTTTTTTTGCTTGAATAAAATAGATGTTCCCAGATTTGAGTTCCTGCTATTGACACTGCACTTCACATGAAAAACATTTTACTTGGAAACATGCTGATTTTTTTTCCTAGCTATAGCTTAAAAATCCATCTTCTCTCTATCCCTGAGAAAGGGGCATTTCTTTTTATTCAGTTCCTGCGTGGGACTGACCTGGTTTGACCATCTTTCACAGTTGGCATTTACCACTGCTAGGTCAGTCCTTTCCAAGACTGCCTTTATAATCCTGAGCAACCTGATCTCCCTCCATGCCATTTTGCACCTTATCTTGTCTCTGGTACCTCTCCACGAATGGCTCATCATTATTCAAGGCTTATAGCTAAAACAGATATTCTATTCCTTTTCTCTGCACATTTTTCTGTGCAGAGGGCACAGCTACTTGTTGCCCACTACTCAGCAGGGAGTTACCTGCACATAATCCTACATAATCAAGTCCTTCCACTTTTCCTGTACCATCCTTTAGATGCTTGTGACGCAGACACTTCCCTGACACAGTTGTGTCCACCACTGTCCTGGCTGTTCTTCCCTGCTGCATCACCTTCTGCTCTAGTGTCCTCTGCTGCCTCTCCCTTGTGGAGAAGACAGTAGAAAGTGCTTATCCTTAGCCCTGATGGCACTTCGTGTCTTCACATGATCCTAGGCCAGTTCAATCCCTCACTCACTGACCACTCATCTGTGCCTCTGCCAGAATGTTTGTGTTACATTTCACTGTTTATATCTCTGTTGTCCACTGGTGAAGCTGGGTGAGGATGCTGGTAAAAATACTTTTGCTGCTGCATAATGATTTCAGTGCTTGATCAATTGTTATGGGTCAGTTCCAGTTAGAACTGCAGCTTTCTGCCCTTTGACACAACCTTTTCCTATAAATAACTAATCTTTTATCTAAGATAAAGGATTTATTAAATTAAATCTATGGATTGACTTCAGCATTTTGGGCTTTCATCATTAAGTTAATTGCAACAGAAAATTGGTCACGAATAAGCAGGAAAGCTACTTGGAGCCTGAATGTCTTCTCTCACTTCGCAGCAAGGCAGCATAAGTAACTCTCCCACAGTGTTACACCTGACTTACACAGTGTTTAGTTGTGGACAGCTGGGTTACTGGGGCCAAGTCTTTTACCTGACACTTTGAAATGGTTTGTTTTAGTGTGTGCTGGCTGAAGAGGGGTTTTAAAATGCAAAATAAAGATGGATAATGACATTCATCTCTGAGAAGTGGATCTTGTTAAAAGGCTCATTGGCTTCACTAACCATTTGGAAGAACATGATCACACTTCTGGTTCTGCCAGGGTTTGCTAGCTCTTGCTATCTATCTTACATGTTTATAGTTGTTGTTGGATATCCTACAAAACCTTACTTTTCCCTTTAAATTCTCTGACGGGTACTGTCATGGGTATCATGCCTCCATAGATAATCTTGTCTGTATCAGTGAGAACAGAAATGCTTCTCAGATCTTACTGCTTCAGAGACATTTCTTTATATTTTCTTTTCTTTTCTTTTCTTTTCTTTTCTTTTCTTTTCTTTTCTTTTCTTTTCTTTTCTTTTTTTTCTTTTCTTTTCTTTTCTTTTCTTTTCTTTTCTTTTCTTTTCTTTTCTTTTCTTTTCTTTTCTTTTCTTTTCTTTTCTTTTCTTCTTTATTTTTTCCCCTTCTTGGCTTCAAAAGGCAGTGTGGCTTGATTTGGAATTCAGTTTTCACATATTTACAAGTTCCATTAAAATTTCATTTCAGTGGGTTGAAACTGTTGGGTTCGAACGTGTCGAGAACAAAATTGGTGCCCTCAAGGTTGTATATCATAATACACAAAATTTTATTTCCTTTTTGCAAGTGTTGTGAAAGGAGTTCAGGTTTTGTCTTAAGCTGTTAGCTTATACTATGAACTGCACTGAAATCAAAGGTGCTGCTACTCCAACAATCAAGTTGTCTTATGCTGTGTTCTTGGAGTACAGGTTTTTTAGCTGCTGGAATTACAAAGACTACCATTGCCACTTCAAACAAGGGAAGAATGAATTGAACTAATTCTGGGAAAAAATGCACTGTAAATCATTGCTAGAACAATGTCCTGAAGAAAATTCTGCAGTATATAGTGGAACTGATACTACTGAAATGTGGTCTGTTAGGTGTAAAAGTGTGCCAGAGCTGGATCTTCTCTTTGCAGAGCACATGGTTCTTTACAGATGATTTGAGTACATTACAAGGAGGATCAATTTCTGAGCACTTTCTGAAGTGCTGACATGTCACTTTTATCTCAGGAGAGTGACTACATCTGTATGAAAGCACAAAGCAAGGCAGATCTTCCTCTTTGCCTTTAATTGCTTAAACCTGTAAATAGCTGCTCTTCACTAGAGAAGCTCAGTCTTCATTCCTAGTGCAAGCACTGAGTGTTGTTGATTACTCTGCAAGCCCTCTTCCAGACACTTTCCTTTATCCATCCCCATAGTTAAGAATGGAACAGCCCATCTTTGTTATATGAGAGTGATGACATGGATGCACTTTATTATCAAAGTAAGGTGGAAGAGTTTATGCCAACTTATATTGTTGCTCTAATAAGAATAGGTACCCTGTGAAGTATCTTTAGAGGTCAGAAGAGATCCTTTTTTTTTTCAGCTTCCTACAGATCCAGCAAAACTTGGCCATCTCTGCTGCTTATTGACTTTTATATTAATCTCAAATGCTTTTTTTTTTTGAAAGGCCAGAGAAAATTTATGGGGACAGGCAGAAGAGTGAATACAAAAACACCTCTGATTGCATGCAATGTCTAATCTTCGTATTTGGTATCAGTGATAAGCAGAGCCTTGATTTGTGTATATGATGCTCCTTTCTATGGTCAGGCATAAGGACTAAAGCTTCCCTCCCAGCTACATGAATGCTTCTTATTTACACAGCTTCGACTCTTTCTTCTTGCTCCTAAGTGATCATTTAGCAGAGTGGCTGCTGGCTTGGCCGGGCTCTGCACATTGCAGGAGGGTGCTCTGAATGACACACATCATTACACAGGCTCTGGACCTGGCTGCTGGGAATTGTATAGAAGTAACATTAAAAATATCTGTCTCACTGGGGCTGAAAAACACTGAACTGAACCACTTGCACTGGTTAACTATTGGTGTCAGGGCTTCTTTGGGCATGATGTTAAACCACAATAGGTGTAGTGAGTAAAATGAAATCTAGTGTCAGTTTTGCAGGTCTGTCATAGTTATTTTAACCTAATTGAGCAAGAGAATCCTTGGCAGCTTTAACTGTGTCTTAGACTGGTACTTATCGCTTCTTTTCATACATAATTTAATGAAACAATCAGTACAGTATGACATGGTTTGAAGTTAAGTGGAAACATAGAAAGGAAGGCATGAAACTGAGGTTAGAGAAAACGGACCAAGGAGAATAAGCAGGTGAGCAGATTAGAAGGAAACTGAGGAATGGGTAGGCAGAAATAAAACTTGGAGGGATGAGAAGGAAGTAAAATCTTTAAAAGAAACAGATGAAATGGTCTGCAGTACATTAAAAACAGATACTGCTCAACACAGGCTCTGTCTCAGTGGTATATGTTGTAGACTCAGGAGAGCTGGAAGGCATCTCAAGACATCATCTTTTATACTTCTCCTCCACAGGGCAAGATCATCTGCACACTTTAGAATGTTGCTGACCCATTTTCATGTGCTCTGAAGAGAATGCATGCCGCTCATTAATTGCTCTTTTAGACTCGCTCTGCTCAGGCATCTGGAAATATTTAATTGATACCAAACATGACTGGAGGCTGAATCCAGGTACTGGAATAGTCCCCTCAGTACAAGTATCTTGGTACTTACCCATGTATGTGCACCAGACACCAGTATTAGAATGGAAAACCCAACCCTTCAGGAGAAAAATCCATCTTCAACATGAATATAAATTAACTGAAGTTGGTTTTGTTGAAGGATATGTTGGTTTTTAGCATCCACAGAGTTGGAAATGGAAGGTAGCTAGAGAGGACGTTGGCAATTAGAGCCTCCCCTTGGTGTTTGGAAGTTTTGGTTCTCACCAGAGACCTCTTGGGGGTGTGATTCATGAGCTTTTGGCAAGTCAGTGGATATCCCTATGCTTCTTTTTCCTTACACACTGGGAGCTCCACTTTTTCTGACATAAAAGCAATGGGACATTCTCTAAATTCAAAGTTGGCAAGTACAAATAGATTTACATCTAGCTTTAGATCATACTTAAGTGGTTCTTGGGAATGTCCCATTTGATTAAGACAGGGTTTGTATGTAAACAGGGCTTGTATTTTTTTGTTGTTGTTGTTAATGTTGGCATGACTGGAGTGCTGGTATCTTTCACCAGTTTATTTCACAGAGGAAAACTCAGTGTTATTTTTTGGTGACTCAGTGGCCTTTGTCCAAGACAGAAGTTCATATATTTCAGTGGATAAGTCCCTTGCATCAAAACTGTACTGGCAAATGGGTGTTAGGTGTATTGTTGCCTACAAGGAGATCCCCAGTTAGTTATCAAAATTGTTTTTTCCTGGTACAATGAAAGCTTAAGACAGCTTTTTTTTAAAAAAAAACCCAAACCTTCAAGGCAGGTTTTTAGCTGTTTAGGTAATCAGCAACCAAATACTAGTAAAAGAATAAAACAGATATTTAAGGATTTTTTTAAAAATAAAATAATTTATTGAACAATTTATTTTGCAAAGTTGCAAAGTAAAAATGTGACAGTAAATTGTATTAAACCCGTACCTTTGGAATTGGACTTCTAATCATCTTTATTCCAACAAATTGAGTTGTTAAATTTCAGATGAAGTATTATGTAGTGGGGAGGAATACTGTGCTTGCTTTTAGTGTTTTTTAATAATACATAGCTCATAATACCTTAAATTCAATTAAAAGAACCCCATCTGTTACTGGTCTTGTTTTCTTGCCCATCATTTAAATGGTAAACATCAAACCCTAAATACTTCAACCATTATTCTCCCCTGTGACAAATAAAATGTGGCAACTATTCATGCTACTGTGAAAGCAGTGCAGCACACACAACGTACAGGAATGAAATCAACAGCTGCTTAATGCAAAATAATTCTTCTAAATGAAGTGCCCAAAAGTTCTCCATCTTACCTATAGTCACTAGTTTACCTGCTTTTCAAACTTATTTGATTTAGAAGGAGATAGCCCTGGCTGATAAGAATATTTTTTAAAAAGGACAGTTTATACAGTGTACATTTTTCAAACATGCTTTTTGTTTGAATGGTCCACATGTAGTTCTCCTCTGCTTAATGAGTCTGAAAACCTTTAAACTACAGTGGACTTCTCTGGTACTACTGCCCAAGCATTGGCATGCAACAATGCTTCTTGTTTAACAAGACATAATCAGAAAAGTGAGCAGTAATTTTTATAAAAATAATTCTTTTATTCCTGGAAAGCTGCAAATAAATGTGCCTGAAGATGGTTTCTGGGCACAAATAGCTTAAATCTAGCCATTGATGCCACAATTGTTTGCATCTAATAAAGTTTCCTTTTATATCTCAGCTGTCTTTCA
The DNA here is from genome assembly GCA_038090715.1 of Florisuga fusca. Lineage (NCBI taxonomy): Eukaryota > Metazoa > Chordata > Aves > Apodiformes > Trochilidae > Florisuga > Florisuga fusca. The sequence continues at coordinate 58,391,279 of JAAWXA010000003.1, read as the reverse complement.
GTACTTTTTATCTTCCTGCACCTAAAGTTCTTCTTTTTTTTTTTTTTTTCTCAGAATCCACTTATTATAGGTTCCTGAATTTTTCTACCATGACAAATGTACTATTTTCTCTGACTTCCTAGAACAGCCGAGACAAATGAAAAGGGATGAAAAAATAGTAGGTTTTGTCTGAACAACCCCAGCATTAGGGTAAGCTGCAGGTTTGTCTCTGTTAGCAAAGAGCACTTCTCCCTGGGGAGAAGCTGTCTGCCTGCATCAGGGGAGCTGCTGGAGCAATCCCTAACCCATATTTGGCCCATGCCAGATAGCTTTCTCCTGGTGGTTTCCAGTGGCTGTTTTGGGAGTTAGAGAGTTGGGAAGTGTCCCCATTAGGTGATGTGTGTGCAATCAGCCATTTCAGTCCTATCTTGAAAGGTGGCCTTATCCCTGGGAAGCTATTTGGGCACGTTTAATTTGCTGGGATGAATGTAGCCTACAAGGTTTCCTTAAGAAACCTGAGCTAGGAGTGCTGGCAACTGGTGGTCAAGACAGCAGGTCACCCAGAGTACAGGTAGTTGATCCTAAGGATCCTGTAGGTGCCTCTCTCCTGGTTATTATAGGGACAATATTGTAGGTGGCATGGCTCCTTTCTTAGCTGCTTAGTGCTATTGGCCTCTTGTCCCCTTGCTCTTGGGAACATCCTCCACCTCATGCTGGGCATGTGAGCATGGTTTCAGCGGGTGAAGTAATGTGTCAGGAGCAGCCCTGCAGTGGTTACAAGAGAGAAAACACCAAGGGAATTGGGACATGTATCAGAATGTGTAATTTTCAAGCTTGGACTAATATAAAAGCCTTTAAAATGGGTCTGGAGTTTTTTTTTTTTTTTTTTTTTTTTTTTTTCCCCCAAGTGTTTTTCTGAGCACTGGGTGTTTCATTTCTGTCTCAGTCCATTCTCCTTCCCATGCCTGTTCCCTCCTCTGTTCTGTTCGCACAACCCTGGCTGCCTTCCCCTCTCATGGCTTCTGTTTTATTGCTTAAATTCACTTGTCTGTACCCCAGGCTTGGTCTCCCGTGATGTATCTCCTCTCCAGGACCCACCTTGTCTCAAAAGCAGAGTATGTCACCCAGTGTGCAATGAGCTGGTCCACATGTAGAGTCAAAACATTTGATTTAATATCCAGTTCTGCATAGAAAAGGGAGCAAGGTGGTATTTCACAAAGGCAAGCTCAGCTTTCTGAAACATAAGGGCTACTTTTATACCCAGAAACATGTAAAATTACTTTATCTGTAATTATATTCTGTAATTATTAGATTGGTTAACTATTCACTTCCATTTAAAGTGACAGTGCTTAAGAATTCAGCTACGTGTGCTCAAAGAGTAGGGGGCTTTAGTTACACTCCCCTTTTAGAGTCCCTTCTAGCCTATGGGTGGGTGCTTCAGTATGCTAATAGCACATTAATATGCTGCTGGTATATTAACGTGGTGAGCCCAATTAGTCAGCATTTTCTATGTAGTGCTCAAGGCTATTACCAAGATATGTTGTGTGGAGCACTTCCTCCTATCCCTTTCCATCTGTATTCCAAGTCTGTCTCAAGGACGGGGTGTTGACTACTTGGGATGTATTTTTCTCAAATTCTTGGTGTTATGTAAGCTCTGTTTTTATTCTTTGTGTCTCTTTGTTCTCTTTTATGTGATTTTTTTTTTCCCCAAATTTTACTTATTTCTATTAATAACTACCACCACCCTCACTCCCACTCAGTGAAACCCCAGCAGTGACTCTCATGCCTCTCCCCTTTATTTACTTCCCTCTATCTCTTCCCACCCTCCACCCCTCATTTTTTATTCCCATTTGGGAAGGATTTTTTCTCTTCCCAGGTTGCCACCTCTGAGTTCAGGAGGTCCTTGCATCTCCAAACTCTGTCCCAGCCATGGTATTTCTCAGGCTTGTCCCATTGTACTGACAGCTGCAGCTCCTGGTTCCTGGGGAGCAATGCTGCACAGAGCAGAGGAGATGCTGGATCACAGCTCCTGCTCAAGCAGCTTTAAAAAGCAGGTTTTTTAATCCTCCTTGTTTCCTAGTGCAGGTACAGTCAGGTGAGGCTGTTCTCTAATTTTAGATGAAAATTAGACTTAATTGCTATACAGAGGGGGAGGGGAAAACAAAGAATTATTCAATGGTGGCAGCTGGGCAAACCCCTCACGTTTAGCTATTTTGATTTTTTGCTGCTAAGTTGCATAAGTGACAGGCGACAGCTCTGCACCGGTCTCCTTGCAGGCTGGTAGGAGCATTAGGGAGAACTGCATGAGTCTGCTTGTGGTGAAAAGGCAAGGTGGATGCCCAGATACTTCAGTCTGGGGCTTCAGCAGTATTTTCTGAGCTCTAATTGTTGGATTTCTCAGCCAGTGCAGGGGAATCTGTGAGCAAGCAGCTTCCTGGCAGGATTCTGGGAACAGCACCAAAACCCGCGACAGGCAGCAAGCAGGTTTTGTACTCTGAGTCAGAAGTAGGCTGAGAAGATGCAGTCCTCAAAGCCCCTGCCTGAGCTGGAGAAGGGCATCTGTGCCAGAAGGATATTGCCAGTATGAGGTTCAGAGCTTGAGGGGACTTTCTCCTGCCAGCACTCTCGGTGAGTCTGCGGGTCAGCTGCTGGTTTTGGTGAATCCATGGGAGAAGGGAGACTGCTGCTGCCTATCACCACCTCCTGCACCCTGAGCCAGCTCATCCTTCTAGCTATTTCTGTCTGCTTATCTATAGCATCATCCCCTCGTGCCTGTTTACCTGCCAAGCATTCAAAACAGGCACTGCTGTGGCATCCTCCTTTCTCTCCAGCCTGGAGAATAAATGACTAGCTTGCTTTTTTTTAATTGTTCCCCTGCATCAAGAATTTACAGTGGGAGAACTAAGCTGGAGAAATGCTTTCAGGAGCTGGTGGCTGGCTTGGCAGCTCCCTGCTTGTTCTTAGCCCCTAGGGAGGTCCTGCAGCCTGGCCCTTGCTGGGCTGACCTGCAGCCCCGTGCACCGGCACTCTCTTTGCAAGCGATGGTTTCCTGGAGTGAAATGTGGTCTCGGGTAATGACAGCCAAATCTTGGATGAGAGAGAGAAGACCTGGACCTGACTTGCTTGCAGGGGGACTCAGGAAGCTGAAGAGCTTGGGTGAGTTCAGAGCAGCCAATGCTTGTCCAGTGCAGGACATTGCACTCTTCCTTTTTGTAGACTGAGTTATTCAATGTAAAAACTAACAGTATCAAAACTCATAACATCAGTATACTATCTATATGCTCTCTGTTGTCTGTATGCTATATGTGTGGTTTTGTTGTGAAGCAGGCTGTGCTCTGTGTTTAGCAGAACTCACTGTGGTTTGTGACTGTACAGCTGGGGATCTCAGTGTTTGCACCTGGAGCTGTGCAAGCACGCACAGATATGCAAAACTTAGATGCTGCTTTTGAGTCTCCAACAGCACCAGTTTGAGACAGTATATTTCAGTTGGACTGCAAAAAATTGAGTTAAAGCATATCTTCTGCCACTTCAGTGTATGACTTTAGTGACACTGCCGCACTGATAATGTGTATTTGTAGCATGCTGCTTCTGATCCTTAAAATACACACTGATCCTTAAAAAACATAGACATGATATGATACCATTACAAAGGACCTTCCCCACAAATACTGTATTGCAGAGGTAGGAAAAGAGTTGAGATAAACAGGATTTTTTTCCTGTAAATAATCAAGTTCTAAAGGCAGAATTTGTTGCTTTGCTATGTTTTAATAACCAGACTGTATTTGTAAGCCTGTCAGGCCTCTTTAGAAATTTTCTTCTGTCCTTCCACTGACTGAAACTGTCATTGTAGCATTTTAAGTAAGACAGATTCAGGCATCCTATATTGGCATTTCTCTTTGTCAAGTCTGTAATTTACATATGGATTCTTATGGCAATATCTACAGTGGAAGTTGTTTTGTTGAGCAAGTGTTTGTAAAATATCTGTATGCTGTAGGCAACTATCCATTTATTAATTTAAAAACATAAGTAGATTTTAGCACTTCCACAACAGTATAAAGGTATCTGTAGTTGGCTCCTGCCAGGTGGAGCATTTGGGCTGGGATTGCTTTGCCCTGCCAGCCAAGTTCTGGATGCTGCTTTTGGGCAGAAGCAGAGTCCTCAGCTTTTTTTGGCTCAGTTTGCTACAGGGCAATGAAGTTAAACCTGCCAGGTCCAAGAAAGAGTGTGCTTTACCCTGACTGTCAGAAACTGTACACCTTTACTTGGGATGAGTCAGACAGGTTTATACATATATATATGTGTGTGTGTGTGTGTGTGTATAGATATATATATATAAAGGGATTTTAAAATCTGCCAAGTTCTGTTTTTTTTTCCAGTCCATAACTAGTAGCTAGTAGGTAACTAGTTCTTATGTAGTCATTTACATAATGACTTGTCATTTACAAATGGTATCACTGCCACTGCACCATTGTATACATTCAGTGGTAACAGCACAGGAGGTGGGAGTAATTCTCTCTCATTTTTATGATCTAAATTTGAACTGGTAATTCAGGCTTCCATAACATCAAATAGAGAGGTGTACAGTTCGTCACACGTTGGAGGAGCTTCATTCATTTTGAGTATGTGATGTATTCACAGTTAAAGAGCTTGATTCTCCTGTTCAGTCCCAAGTCCTAGTTCCCTGGATGAGATAGGCTGGGCTTCTTTGCTTCAAACACATGGCTTCTGGAGAAAATTTTTTCCCTCTGAGACAAAACCCAGGGTACAGCTTACTGAGGAAGCTGAGAGGGGAGGGAGTTAAGGGTTGACACCACACCATCTCTGGCTCCCCATGCTGGATCTTGTCCTCCATTACTGTCCCAGCAGGAGGGTTAACAAAAGCACCCATATGCCTCTCCCTTGCTCTGAGATTTGCAGTACACCCTTCATGTAGATAAATACTGCTCTGGTGAGTTGCAACTCAGACATCATGTCATATCAGGCAGTTACAAACAGAAAATGAACCATCTGCCATATGGCTCCTTGAGGTGTGGAGCTTAAGGTGTGGACATGACAAGGTGGGCTTTGTGGTTACTTTGAAAACAAGACACCTGTCCATGGGGCGGGGGTCTTTGGCAGAGTTGGCACTGTCTCTGTTGGTCAGGGAAGTGCTTACCTGCTGATGCAGTTCAGGCATCCGACAGATGGAGCAGATCTCACCTGGTGAGACTTGCACAAGGCTGCTCAGCAGGTGAGTGTCAAAGCTGGATGCAAAAGCCAGGCCTGTATGTTACTCCCTAGGACACCACCTCCTCAGTGCAGTGCGTGGCACAGTGGCTATATGAAGATGTGAAACCAGCCATGCCTGCAGGAAAAAAAAAAAAAAAAAGGAAAAAATGGTTCTTTTTCTAGGAATTGCAAAAGTTCATAGTTAAGATCTTCATGTGCCACAAAGGCAGCAGGTCTCTGGCACTGTCAGAGTGGTCATGGTGGCCTTAACCAACTGTTCTCAAGGCACTAACCCACACAACACTTGTGAACACTGCTGCAGTGTGCTCCTTTGCTTTCCAGTTCCTATGGAAACATGCTGTAAGAATGACTAAAATAAGTACAGTGCTTTGAAACTATTATTATTTTGATCTTTTCTTTCCCCCCCCAAATCTCCTTTGTCACCTTGCTGGCTGAATTTTTGATACATTAAAAAGGTCATTGTCATTACCTGGCAGCAGGTAATGCTACCTAGTTTACCCTAGATTTTGCATCCTGAGACCTGGTGGATCCCAGGATCTGATATGGAATCACTTCTCCTTTCCCCCATTCTCCCTGCCCAGTGGTGTGGCAGGTTGTAGGTGTCAGTGTTGAACATTGTATGTGTGAGGGGGTGTACGTCCATGTGTCTATACACACACTGAAGGAGGCTTGACTCTAAGTCTTTTCCTTCCCCATTCAGTGACTGAGACAGTGCTGTTTGCCACAAGAGCTGCAGGAACAAGTTAATTCCCAGTTCCTTTCAAGATCATGATGTAGCATTGGCTGGGAGGTAGTGCTGGAGGTCACCTAGTCGAGCTGCCCATCAAAGCAGAGCTTTCCTCATTAGTGGTGCAGGAGATGACTGTGAGCCAGTGAAGTGCCCTTCATCCCATGGAAGGGTCAGTAGTAGAGCAGGCCATGGACTGTTTGGAATAGCTCTCACAAAAGGAAATTACTTTTTCTTACCAAAAGGATGCTCACAGTGGTGATGGAAAACAGGGCTGCTTGGTATCTGGATTCTCCAAGTGTCTTCTGTTCTGGGGAGCCACACATCTGCTGTGTCTGTAGAGCCCTGCTGGATCCCAGGAGCAGTGGAAACAACAAAAGGAGGTTTGAAAGAAAAGGGAGTTGACAATGGAGTTTTAATTTTCATGACTGCACATCCTAGACAAAATGTGTTACAGAGTGATGATGATACACATCTAACTGATATTATGCTTTAACATGAAACCACGTTTCAGCCATTTGAGAAATGTGAGCATCTGTTTGAATCCTATTCCAAATCACCAGGCCAAATTCTGCTCACAGAATCTGCAGAGCCAGCGAGCTGCACGCTGTGCGAATGTGCACCCTGCTTTATGTTGCTGCATGTTTAGTCACTGCATGATTGTTTTACATCCTTCTGGTAAGTGTAGTGGCAACATCAGATCTTCTTTATTTCAGTGAAACACAGAAGGCCAGTAGAAGAAATACAAGTCTAATCATAGGGCCAGAATAAGGTTTATAGACTGATACCAGGGTTGCTATCATAGTGGAGTTAAACCACTCATTAACCAAGTAGACAAAATGTAAATGCTGGTCAAAAAAAAAAAAATCCTGTGAAGCTTGGCATTTGCAGTTAATATACGTGAAGATCCTTCCTGCTTTGAATAACAAGTGTTGGCTCCAGCACTGAAGTGAATAGCAACAGAGATCAGAATTGTGAACTCTGGAGCAGTTGCAGATTATACAAAGAAAGTGCTCCATTTTAACATGGAAATGCAAGGCTGAGTTTTTGATTGCAAGAGCTCTTCTCAACCTGCTTTAGAGCTGGGCCACTCTAGATGTAACCTTTTTAACCCATATGATAAGTTCATGGGTATGCCCAGTATGTAGGTCATTCACATTCTGAGTAGCTCAGACATGAATGCAGTGTGACTTCAAAATATGTTGCCTTTCCACCCTTTCTTGTAGCAGATTTCTCTCTTCCACATCTTTTTCATCTATGTATTTTATGCTGGAGAAGCACCCAACAAGGTATTACCTGATATGAACAAATAACTGATAAATAAACTGATAAATGAAATGCTAAGCAAACAGCAACACTGACAGAGTAAGGGTCAGCTGGGGATGCAATACTTGCTAGTAGGAGGGACAGGCACCCTGAAATAGGGAATTATTTACACCTTTACTAAGTCATTGCAAGTTTGTTTAACAGTCATGAGAATTTTAAAAATGTCTTCAATTTGAGAAGGCCAATATTGAAATGAATTAAAAGAATAGTTCTGGTGTTAGATATTAAATGTTGACCTTAGTCAAGTATTTCTTTAAGCTCTGTTCAGAGGAAAATTTTAAGTTATCCTGAAGGCAATGGACTCCAGGAGTGAGATGAAAATCATAGAATACAGAAGCAATTTTTAAAGGTTACATTTGCACATGTACATTATTATTATTTTCCTTGTATCAATATGCTTCATAGACTTCTAGTTTTGTCTACCACAGTAAATAATTTTTCCTGGGTCCCAGTGATGTCAGACATACCAAATGTGGCATGAATGGTAATGATAGATGTTTGTACTTCAAATTGAGAGCTAGTGGCCGTAGGGTTCTCACAGGAATTCGTGTTAAGCCTGGTGGTAACTAATGATCTGTGAATACAAAAATCAATTCAATTTGAAGGCAGTACTGAACTGGGAGGTATTGCAATCACTGCTGAGGATAAGAAAAGTTTCTAGCTGGGGAACTAGAAACACTAGATTTCTTAACTGTAAGACTCAAATAAGACAAATGAAAGCATGATGATCTGTGGAAAATCATCTGAGGCTATGTAAAGTGTAGTGGTGGGAAATAGGAGAAGAGGTTCCAGTTGTAAGCCTGTAGTGGAGTGTCTCTTAAGTGGAGAAGTATTGACTCCTTGACTGTGCCAGACTGAGCCAGACACAGATAAATGGCACTATTTATTCAAGACACTCATGAAGGCAGCAGCCAAAATCTTGCTTGCCTCCTGGCACAAATGTCCCGGGAGCCCTGGTGGCACCAAGGGCTGAGTGAAGAGCATTAGAATCATAGAATTGGCTGGGTTGGAAGGGACCTCAGAGATCATCAAGTCCAACTCTTGATCCACTACCGCTGCGGTTACCAGACCATGGCACTGAGTGCCACATCCAGTCTCTTTTTAAATATCTCCAGGGACGGAGAATCCACTACTTCCCTGGGCAGCCCATTCCAATGCCTGATCACCCTCTCCGCAAAGAAATTCTTTCTAATATCCAACCTAAACTTCCCCCGGCACAGCTTAAGACCGTGTCCTCTTGTCTTGCTGATAGTTGCCTGGGAAAAGAGACCAACCCCCACCTGGCTACACCCTCTTTTCAGGGAATTGTAGAGAGTGATGAGGTCTCCCCTGAGCCTCCTCTTCTCCAGGCTGAACAGCCCCAGCTCCCTCAGCCTCTCCTCAGAGGATCTGTGCTCGAGTCCCTTCACCAGCCTGGTTGCCCTCCTTTGGACCTGCTCCAGGACCTCAATCTCCTTCCTGAACTGAGGGGCCCAGAACTGGACACAGTACTTGAGGTGTGGCCTCACCAGGGCTGAGTACAGGGGCAGAATCACTTCCCTGGACCTGCTGGCCACGCTGTTCCTGATACAGGCCAGGATGCCATTGGCCTTCTTGGCTACCTGGGCACACTGCTGGCTCATGTTCAGCTTTGTCAATCCAAACTCCCAGGTCCCTCTCTGTCTGGCTGCTCTCCAGCCACTCTGTGCCCAGCCTGGAGCTCCCCATGGGGTTGTTGTGGCCAAAGTGCAGGACCTGGTACTTGGCCGTGTTGAACCTCAGCACTGGCTGACCTGTCACCAGTGGGTTGTCATGCAACCTCCATCTGCAGCCACCTACTGTCACACTGTGTCTTATACCCATCCCTGTCTTCAGTCTCAGCTCCTGCTGGTGGTCAACAGAGAAAAATGGAACGGGGTGTCAGCAGATTGTGTTGGCAACCGTGGTATGTGACAATGAGGCTGAAGAGAGATGCCCACCACTGTGAAACAGGACAAAGCCTGTTTAGCATTAGGTATCCAGGGCAGTGGGGTAAGCTGCTGTCTTCACCTGCCTGCAATTCTTCACTGATCACAGATCTGACACTGCTGTAGAATTAAAATAACTGGATAAAACCAAGTGTAACTTTTTCATGGCTAAAAATGACTTATTTGAACATGCCATAGGGAAGAATTTGCCACCTGGTCTGGGACTCTTGGAGAGTTTTGTGGCCATTGACAAAGGTCTTAATTTTCTTTAAAGTACTAAATTATTTTGGGCATGTTTTAAGATGTGGACAGTTACATTCCTTGTTTTTCAAAATTCCTCTTTTTTTTTGTTTGTTTGTTTGTTTTGTTTTCCTGAACCAGTCTTTGTGTGATGTTGCAGTGTAGTGAAGTGCATAGCAAAGGTATAAGCAGCAGGGTACCACCATGGAGTCCCTTTACCATAGATGGGGAGGAAGCAGCAGAAGAGGGAAGAGGGAATAGCTTCCTACACTGAGCCACCCTGACTGAAACACGAGTCTCAGGTCATGTCACTTAAACCAGGTAAGCAGAGGGATAGCAGCCAATACAGGTTTTGATGTCAGAATCAGTTTTTACCAATCAGTATCCTTTGCTTCGTCAAATAACCGTGTGCCTTGAAGGATTAACCCTTATTAATTCAATTTATCTGTCCCTGGTTAGGATCAGGGTCAAGGCAGATTATAAAAATTTCCAATATAACTTTGATTCTGAGTTTTCTCAGTTAAGCTATGACATGCTTTGTTATCTCAAAAAAAAAATGCTTTTATGCATATCAGATTTGTGTGTTTGTGTGAGTTCTCCCCCTCCTTTCCCAGCTGTGAAGAGCAACACTTTTGCTGGAAAATTACATTTTAGCACATGATTATGTTTCAGTTTTTCTTAAAGGGAATGTACAGCCCACTCTCTTCAACCACATAAGGTGTTTTTTTTGTTTGGTTATTTTACTTTTTTGGTTTTTTTTTAAATAGTAGCTGAATGAGATGTTTAAAACAAAGGAAGAGTTTCTAGTCAACAAAGCACTGATTTGAACATCAGGTGGCCATCAGAGCTTCCCTTATATTTTTTATCTATCCAGTGACCTAGGACCAAGCTCTGTTTCTTCCAAATGACTTTGGATTTTCCCCACAATTTGTTTTATCTTGTCCTACCATAAACTCTTTGAGGTGGTGTCTGTTTCTTACTGTGCGTTCCTATAAAGCAGCACCTGTCTGTCTGCCTGTGAGCAATTGAAAATGAAGGTGTATTTGGGGATGACCAAAAAGTGGGAGATGTATGTGTCAAGGAGTTAAACCTAATTAGTAGTTGAGATTATAATTTTTTTTTGGGGGGGGGAGGGAGGAGAGGGAGGCAGGTTGGGCCTCAAATTCCTGGCCTATTTCTGGGAGACTTTCATCCTATGTTGGGCACAGTCCACAGGAAATCAGCTGGAGAGGAGTAGAGTTGCTAAGAAATACCTGTTTAGCTGAGCTGTGGTTCTTCATCTTAATATAACCCAGAATTTCCCTGTCAACTGTGGCTTTCTGATACACGTGGTGTGCTTTGTTTCAGATGTAGGGAAATGTAGTTTTGGACCCACACTGTCTGGGGTTTGCCCCCTATGGTAAGTCCATGTCCCCAGGCTGGGACCAAGATACATCTTCTGGAAATCTCTCCCCGTCCCTCTTCTCTGCTGGATGGATGAGAGTAGGTACAGAGAAAAGAGATTGGAGGGATGCAGGATGGAACAAAGCCACCTCTGCATCCAGCCTCCAGAGGCTGTAAAGGACCATGGTGGCAATTTTTACCTTCTTTCTTTTCTTGGTGCTTCTGGAAAGGGTATATTAGGATTTCTTGGGTTGTACTGGTTTTCTTCAGAGCTCCATGCATGCTTGTGTAAGCGTTATGACTGCATTCTTAGGGAGAAACTGCGAAAGAGGCCCAGTTGTCAGGAGTATCTTATTTTAGTCAGATCTCAGTGATTCCCTCACTGCTGATAAAGCAAAGCCCACACTATCCTTAAATCTCCAAAGTGCCCATCCACAAGTACTTCAAACAGTTTAAAATAAATAAAAAAAAAATTAAAAATCTATAAATTAATTCCTCAGCCCTGTTTTCTTCCCCAAGATATTTCATTATAGGACAGGTTGAATGCAGGAGAGAGATTAGCAAGTTTTTTTGCAAGTAATTTTGCTCACATGCTTATTTGGATAGAACTGTTACAACATTTTCTGTGAGATTTGCAAATTGCTTTTTCACAGTAAATTTAATCCCTTTGAGCACATTGTGCACTTTATAGCTCTTAAATGATGCTTAAGCTCCAAGTTCTGTCACTGTTTATGAAAAATAGGTTGTCTTCATTTGTAAAATCATGACAATCTTTTCATCCTGCTGGCTCTCATTTCAGCCAATGGCATATTTTTGCTTTGGATTCCAGCTGGAAGAGGATTGACTCTCCTGCCACTGGAAATATACCTTTAAGTTGTCCTGCATCCTGCTTCATTAATTGATGCATTCTGCACTAAGCTGACATTTTCATTTTCTAAGCTGTTTATTAATTCCAACACTGAATAATTAAAAAGGAAAAATAAAAAAAGCACAAGGAAAACACACCGCTGAAGAACATCACAGAAGCTGTATATACAAGAAAGCATGAAGACCACAGGACAGACTGCAAACATAAAGAGTTGCATAAGAGCCAACATAATCCAGAAGCTGTATCCCTAATTACACATATGTAATGTTTTTAAATGGGAGCTGCAATACCCTCACTGAGTACTTGTTGGCATTTTTAAGAACAGAGCTTCGTGTGAAGTATAGGCAGACATAGCAAAGCAGCATCATCAACCTACCTTCCACTGTAAGATGGGGTAAATGTGAGACAGTGTGTTCTCTTAAAAATGATTTTTTAATCATTTTAAAATGGCATCTCTGCCAATAATGCATGCAGTGGTGTCCTACCATATTTCTTCAGAGAAATAAAATAATAACAAAGGAAAAAAAGGCAGTGCATCTTGAGGTGCTGTGAGAAAGCAAACTGAAACTTGTGGGTTGGTTGCCAAGAGCTGTCATTCTGTGTTTTTGGGAGAACAGCAAGCTTTTAACTCCATCTTCTTCCCTAGTGTTTCACTTTTTGTAGCAAGACAAGACCACACCCATGTGCTCTAATCTTTTACTTCTCTGTATTGCCCCTTACCTCCCCCTAGGTTTCCAGAGAAAAGGGGATTCAGAAACTTTGATAGCGGAACTGATCAGATAAAACCTGTGCAGGTTTTCATCTGATGTGTACTGAAATGACACTATGTGCAGTGCTGTGGCAAAAACACAGGGTACAATTAAGACTATGCAGCCCTCAGGAAGTATTAAGATTTAATAGCAAGACTGAAACCTGATGTGCCGTTCTCAGCCCCGCTGAGCTTTACAGCATGGCCTTTGGATGCTATTGCAAGTATGCTTCAAAATGAGTCTCTGCTTGGTTATGCAAATTATTCTTGTATCAAGGAACCACTATGTACTACAAAATTAAAACTGGGAGGAAAAATAACCACTGCAGGGTAATAAGCAGGAATTCCACTGGCTCCAGTAAGGTAACGTCTTGTCCCTCTATGGGTAGAACATTTCTTTATCAAATCATTACAGTTTTGTTCAGAAGCCTCCTACTGCTTGAACTGCTGTGGAAAGAACAGTCATGTCAAGCAGATATCAGGTTTTCCCAATAGGAGCATCCTGCTGGGAAATGGGGTGTACTGGAGTGATGGTCTGAAAAGCTCAGCTGCGGCAGCGCTCTGTAATTGCTATTCCCTTCTGATTTCTTTGCTGAATGCACAAAACTGCTTCTAACAAACAGATCTGAGAACAAAATCCTTGACTTGTCACCAGTGTAATACTCCACATGCTAAGCTGGTGCTTTATGACTAGTTTTCCTTCATCGTTTTTCTTTCCATCACTATTTGATATGGAGTCTCTCATCTCCTGTTACGGTGCCACTGAGAACAAATGCTTCTGTCAATTGATGATGTTGAATTTTTCATGATCAGTGTAGCTTAGTGCCTCCCCAGGTAGGAGGCTCCAATGCTAATTAGAAGGAAATGTTTTCTGGCTTCACAGGACACGTGCATTCTGAATTTCTGTTCTGTTAAACAGCTGAGCAGAGTGGGATTGGTGGTGGTTACTGCTGTCTGCACTAAGCAGCCTTCTGCTGCTATTGCTGCTTGAAGAAAACAATGTTCAGTTTTCTCTCCTAGCCCACACATCTGAAAAAGGAAGGGGTTTTTTTGGTTGGTTGATTTGTTTTGCTTTGTTTTTAATGTGGAGACTGTTGAAGGAGACCTGTACTCCTGCTTGGAAGCTGGTAAGCATCGCACCCTGGAGAGGAGTGCTGTGTTTGTGTGGTATGAACAAAGAGCAGGCTGGGGTTGCTTTATGTGTGTATTCTTTAGTGATGAGGAGTTTGGTCCTTATGTTACATGGCACTTGGCTATAGACCTACAGCAAAAAACATCTCAGACCTTCTGTGATGTATTTAAAGTTTGTTGGTTTTTTCTTGCTGGGTTTTTATTGGGTTGGTGGTTTTTTGTGTTGTGTTTGTTTGTTGTTGGTTTTTTTGGGGTGGGGGTTGTTGTTGTTTTTCTTTTGTTTTGGTGCATAGTTTAAAACAATAGCTACTCTAAGATTTATTTTCTAAGACCGTGTTGAGTTGAAAAGAATAGTAAGGTTTACCTCACTTTCTTTGGTGAGCTTATATCAATGCATTTGGATAGCCCAAACAGTTATATCCTGCTTAAAGGCTGTTCTATGAAGTGTTCAGGGCATTGCTTAGAGGGGGTTGTTTTGAATGTATAGTTATTCTTTGCACAATTTCTTAAGCTGTTGTTTAGCCTCACCATCCATTTCTGAACAAGTTACACAGAATTCTGGTCTTTGATCTTGAATTATTTGCCAGGAGGATTTTCAGCAGCTGTGGTTTTTAGTCTACTGCACTCAAAGAGTAGAGCATTGATAAATAGAAGTTAAGGAATTAAAGGCATCAAATAATCATTTTAATTTTTTTTTTAATTTTTTTTTTTTTTTTTTTTTGTCTGGTTGTGCTGAAGAGAGGTGACTGAAATACATTAATGCAGCAAAACCTCCCCTGTGGTAAAGTTGGAGGAAAAGTTGAATGTTACGTGGATTATTCCTTTTAACATCATAGACTGAAGAGGCTGCCACAGAGCTCAGACGTGCCAGGGCTGCTGCAGTGCTTTCCTCTGTAGGAAATTCCTCTTTCAGAGGAGGGGATTCAGCAAGTGGAAGCAGCTCAGGCAGAAACTGGGCACAGAGCTTGTTTTCCAGGGTGTGCAGTCCCATACTCCCATATCCTTATTTCCCCAGAAATATGGAGCAGAAAAGCCAGAGCAGAGGCAGGTCCTGTGCTAGTAGAGGCTCCCAGTGGCCTTGGTGCCTGTGAGGCATGGGGTGTACATTTGATTTCTGGGGGGCTATTGACACATCCTGCCCTGCAGGAAAGTGAGGAGGAGCCAAGAGGGGGTGGTGTTCAGCCTGACCTGGCTGGGACAGATGAGCCCCATGATGATGCTTCGAGGAGGGTGAGGATCCAGGGCTCTTTTCTTCTCCGTGCTGCATGGCAGACAGACTGTAGAGCAGATCCCATGAGGACATTAGTGTATAGATGCCTTCCAATGAGGGTCTGAGGTTTTCAGAGCTGCTGTAATGAAATTTATGAGATTCTTAGTTTGGAAAACAGACGTTTAACTTCAGGGATTGAGTCTAGGGATTGCTCACAGCAGAAATCCCTAAAACCATAGCAAATCCTGAAGCTCCATTTTGAGCACATTTAGGGGAATGTAGGAAATTAAGCCCTTGGGACTTAAAAAGTGACCTTAAAGGACTTTACTGGTGCTTCATCCACTTAAACAGCACTTGGGTATCTGTAGGTGCTCCTTCAGGTCTTACTGTGGGTTTCTAAACAAAATGAACTGCTCAAAAAATGTCCCTTTTTTCTCCACAGAATTACAAGGATCTTGTTAATGTCTTGCAGTATTTCACATTCTTTTGCCAGAGTGGAACATTTGAACAAGAATTACTTGTGTGCCAAAATAAATCACACAGATTTGATTAAAAATATTTGGAATGGCTCAATATATTTAACTTTTAGAATCACTACTGCTGAATTACTTTACTGTCAATGTTGCAGTTTTCTGTAAGTTCCTGCAGCCAGGCATAGGTACCAAAGTCCCAACTTCCACCGAGGGCAGAAAGTCTGGTCCTCATGGCAAAGAAACTGAAAATATGATTCATGAACACCCAAAGAGAGAGTGGTTAAAAAAACCTAACTCTGGCCCAAATGTGGTATTAAAGCTAGTAAAATCTCATCTCTAAGCTAGGCTGTTACCAATTTTTATTGATGGGATAGTGACATGCTGAAACAAGAGTGTTTTTAGAGCTCTGGGGTACTTTTCTCTGTAGCCATGGAGGCTAGAAACTTATTTAAGTAAAATCTTTCATTCTTACTTAATTTCATGCCCTGGAGTCAAATCCACTAACATAAAATTCATCAATGTGTTACCCTGAGGCATTTTTTAAAATTTTTTTTTTCAAAATTGCTCTAGCCCATGCCCTTTTTCTTCAGAGTTAGTGAGCCACACTTGCCACAACAAATCACTGGTATCTGCTAAATGCCCAGCTCCTACTTCAGGTCAGTAGAGTGCTGAGTCCTTATTTAGGCTCTATATACCTTTGCCCTAGTATAGAGGCAAAAAAGAAAAAGTTTAATTTCTGTGTCAGGCTGCATCTTGTTAGTTCAGTATTTTCTATACTCAAACAACAGGGTGGAAAGGTTGTTTTTGAATGAGTGTATTTTGAGCTCTTTTGTTCCATCATCTACAAAGGTTCCTTTGAGAAGATGGCAGATCAGCCCCATTGAGCAGTGTGGGGTGCAGAGCCAGGAACTGAAACACTTTGATTTGAAGGAGCATATTTTATTTTTGAGTCGTCCTGTGTATGCCACACACTTCAGCAGAGCTAAGCAGTGTGTGTGGGAAACACTTCCAACAATAAACCTCAGCTGAATAAATTCCTGTTTCCTGTAGCTGGGGAGGATCCCGATGACACTGATGAATCCTTCCTGCTCACATGTTGAAATTCTGAGTTTAATATCAGTTTTAATTTCCAAAAGGATTTACTTAATCAGTGCTAATGTAGATGAGGAAGCACATAAGCAATTGCAGATTGATTGATTCAGGAGAACTAAACTCCTTCCCTTGGAGAAGAGTGGAGGGGAGGGATCCTATAATGGATGTCTGAGTGTCAGGTTAAAATATTGACTGGTTCAGGTCACTGGAGTGGGTGAAATTATATCTTACACACACAAAAAAAAAATTATTTGCGTTCATTTATGTTTGGGATGCACAATTAGTAAGAATGCTGTTTATCAGAAGACATAATGCTGTGTCTCTGTTTACTGTAATATTTTGTGTATTCAGTTTCTACAGTATTTTACCTGAGACCTTTTAGATATCTAGAAAATTGCTTTCATAAATGTGCACGAATGAGGAAACAGTGGAAAAAGGAAAAACACCTCATCTAGTACCTAGTTTAAAGTGACAAACCACCACGAGGAATTCGAAATTCTGTATCCTCACAGCTAGTACTGACTTGTTGAAGATTTGTGATTTTCAGAGCATCCTAGTGCATTACATGGTGACGAACTGGAGTTTCAATGTTAATTTGTACCTAATTCCAAGTTTGTCAGTCCATATATCTGTTTTTTGAGGTAAGAAAGGCAATAAAAAGAGGGTATTTTTACGTGAATGCATGGAAAAGTAGTTAGGCTTATTTCCTTTTTAAAACATTTAATATTTCATACCTCCTGCCAGCCCATCCGTGTACTGCGTGGCGTGTATCACGAGTGTCTGGTTATAGTGTGTTCCCTCTCTGAATAATTCTTGGACTTGCTTTGCTGGTGATGAGTTATTTTTTAAGTACTCAGTTTTAGTCCATGTACCATTTCCTCTGCTGAAGAATGAATCTTCCCAGCTTCCTTTTCCCCCTCAAATCCACCTAGATCCTGGGTATTTTCTCTTGTTCCATGGGTTTGGCAGTGTGATGAACAGGGGGAGATGCTGTTCTGCAGCCAAGTGGTACAGGGAGAGCACACTCAGAGCTGTCCTGGCATGGTGGTTGTGAGCAGTCTGTAAGTGCAGACTGAAAAGATTGACATGGAATCCAGTTTAATAGAAATGTTTCTGTGGATAGTATTGGAAACCAAAACACATTCTCTCAGCCAGCTAATTCAGTTGGCTTCTCATGATGCCAGAGCCCTTCACCATCAATCCTGACAGGCTGCTTTTAAATAGAAGGGATATTTTGAGGGCAGTGGTTTTCCCATTATACCCTCAGTATTTGCTGGAGAATCTCAGTTCTGTGGCTGCCATTTTGCCAACAAAATGACCAGTTTCAGACACAGTGCTTGGTACTGATTAGAACTGATTAACATTTAAATACTGATTTTTCTTAATGTAGAATTGGGTGTAATTATGTCCACCTTGACAGCTGGTAAATTACAGACCAGAAAAGTAAAAGGTCTTCTCCTCATACATTGAAGATGTGACAGTGGTTGCTGTGCTAACCTGCTGTGGGAACATGTTAGCATCTGGTGTGTCTGCCCTGAGGGGTCTCAGGAGAACCCCTGCAAGATGGACAAGGGGAACTGAGGCACAGTTCTGCCCTTGAAATGCTGGTTTGTGTCTGCTCTGTAAGAGCAGCTTCTTGAGAAAGAATTTGTAATGAAAATAAAATGTGCTTTGGACATCAGGCTTCTAGAAACTTAGCACTCAGAATCATTTGAATAATTGAAGGTTGCGAGGTCCAGGAATGAAGCAGTGATCTAGTAATGTATGTAGTGACCTGGTATTGACAAGACTTGCTACAGAATTTTCAAGATTTCTACTTCATTTCTTCCTCTATTTGCTTTTCTGATCTTTACTTAGGCAACTCTAGCAGCAAAACAGAAATTGAGGTCCATTGTAGCTTACTGCTAACATGCTATCCATAGAAATCTTTCCAGCCTTCCATGAGTAAAGCAGGTGACTGTGGTGAGTGATGAGGAAAAGAAAATGCTTCTGCTTTCCAGGAATGAGCATGCTGGCTGCTGTTGGATGGGAGGTAGCAGCGAGGGCCAGCCTGGACATGCTGCTTGGCTGAGGTGAGTGTGTTGTGTGAATGTTGACCTTCTGCTGGAGATGGGTTCCCTTAGGAAGGGCCCTGACACAGCAGATACTCTACCAGGGGAGCCACCTCAGGAGTCATTGAGAGTCAGATCTCTTGGCCAAGTGTTTCCTCTCCTGCTGGGTGGGAGAGCAGGACAGGGGCAGAGGAGAGCAGGAGGAGGCACCTGAGGATGTGCATGGAGAGGGGCTGTGTCCCTTAGCCCATGTGGGGTAGCCCTGGGAAGAGATGGAGGCTCTGCTTCCTCACCCTGCTCTGTTGAAAGCTGGCTTGAACAACAAGGTGATTGGCAAAGGAACTGAAATACAACATTTATACTTGCTTTTGCTTCAGTGTTATTATTCAAGATCACTTGGAGCATTTTTTTGCTGTTCAGATTCTTTATCTAAAAAGTATTGTAAATGTCCTGTCTTCTTCCCCATTTTGGAATATCTCAGAGGACTTAGATGTGAATAACTAGGTTGCTGGTTTTTTTTTTTTCTCCTGTATTTGAAAACCTGGGAAGTTTTGATCTTTAATAAGCATATCTTTTCTTCCAGCTATGTATATGGAGTTCACACAAAATAGATTTTAACATTGCAGAAAAACAGTTTAAACCCATTTGATCAAGATGATTTATTTTCTCCTCAAGTAGAGGTTACTGTCATAGTCTCCTTGTTCCCCACTCATCAAGAGGGTCTTCCAACTAAATAAGGCAGACAACGACTGAATTTAAAGAATTTGATTTGGCAGCCTACTCTTTGAGGCCCTCACGGTACATTAAAAAGAAGTAAAGAGGTCTTATTCCATGTGTCTTGATTTCCCCAAGCATGCTGCCTGGTGATTTGGTGTTCAGGACACCTTGAATGCTCACAACTGTTCTTACATGACCTTCCCAGAAGGCTGTTGCCACCACATCTCTCAGGAGCATCTGCATCATGCTGTGGGGCACAGGTGCCTGTAGACACATCCTGGAATTTTAGATGGCTGTGGGGAGATCTTAATTTCATCCTATAACCATCAGTTCAGATTCTGTAAGTATCACCATTAGTCAAAATTGATCAAATGCTCATTCTCCCTGCTCCAATACCTGTTTCCAGGGCTGTTAGACCTGACCAGGCAGGTCATGCTTTCTCCCTTCCCTTCCCATGGCAGCCCCTCCATCTCAGAGCAGCAGTGTTTTGTGCTGCTGTTGCAGGCTCCTAAAGCAAGTCTTTAGCTACCCACTTACTTGTCTGAGCTGCTTGAGCTAGTACAGATTTTGCCACTGATTGCTACATCTGAACCACCATGCTGGGTGCCTTAATATGGAAAGAAACTTTAAGGAGTTTGCACTTAGATGACATGTAAGCTTTTCTATAGGTAGCTGTTATTATTTGTCAGGTTTGGATGAATTATGGCATCTTATATTTGCCTCGTCTTCAGCTAGGGTGCTGTGGTGCTGTTAATAATGTTTTCAAACATTCTGCTGTTAGGCTGGGCAGTAATTGGTCTGAACTGCATGGCAACCAGGGAATCATCAAATGATGCTTGTATTAAATTGATCTGGGAAGCATCTTTGCAAGGGAATGAACAAGCTGCACATTCAAGAAAATTGGCCTTGGATTTTGGGGGTGTGTAGAGGTTGTGGTAAGATTCAAATGCATTCACATGAGTCATTCAGAATGTAATAGTTTCCAATACTACGTTTTCTGCTCAATAGTGCCTCTAGCAAGGAAATAGAGGGAAAAATAGCCTGAGGTGATGCCCACATTTTCTTAGAGAATCGAACCACTCATTTTGCACAGGTATCTGTGTTTTGTGTGCATGCGTGCGTAATCCTTCACGAGCAGAGCCAGTCAGCCAGCTATTATTCTCTGGAAAAGGCAGAAGCTAAAATCTGCTGCGTATTTATGCCATGCTGGTTCTTTTTTGTCTGACTGAATACTATCTAGGTTAATATATTATACATTCTCATGTATTATAAATATGTCTATTATAAAGGATATAGGAGGCAACAACCATGGATAAGACTGTAAAATAGTTTTCATTACACAGTTTCCTTGATGGCCAGAACTTTGTGAAACCTCTGGCTTTCTGGATGAGATATCCCAAACATGGCTTATGTCCAAAGATGACAACCTGATTTTAGGAGTTTTACAGATCTACTTAACAATGTTTTTGAGAGAGAGGAAAGTGGAAAAGGAAATTTAAAGTAAGTTTTGAAATGCTTCTTTGGGAAGGAGAGGGTTGTATGGAGCTCTAAACATGATGGGCTGATGGTGTTTGTACAGCAGGGGGTTCAGTATGCTGCAGATTTTTGAGAAGTTATTTTAATGATCGTTTGGAAACCAGCTGATTTTTGTACACAGCACAGACCCCATGAATCCTACTGTCAGTCTCTGTATGAACCCAGTATGCATTGCAAGGTCAGTCAGTTTTATAATTGGCCACCTGATCCACTGCACTGCTCCGAGCTGTCTCAGAAAGCTTTCCAAGCGTTTCAGGGAATGCAAGGTCACAGCAAACAGACCTTCTTCTTGTAGCAGCACAAGCCCTTCTGTGCCCTCTTGGCTGGAGGGGATCGATGTCCTCAAAGTAAATAAACTCAGCTACATACAAGGAGTTCACAGGAGCCTTTGAAGACTGGAGCCCCATCATCTCAGTGGGGATGTCAGTGCTCCAGATACTCTGTAGAAAAGTCTCCAAGCAGGCGTGGTCCATCCCCCCCGAGCCTGCTGACACTGCAGGCACTTGTGTGGATTCGTGTAACCCCACTGCAGGGAAACTCTATTAAAGTTGCATAGTGGAGCACTCAAAGCCAAATACGTGTCAAGAATAAGGTTAAAGACACAGTTTTACTCCCCCGTTCCCTCCCCACTCTGTATTTGTTCTGTTGCTTTGCAGCTGCCTCGCTACAGTGCTTTTTCTTTTTCTGGGAAAGCACAACTAGGTTGGAGAAGGAGAGTGCCCAGGGGAAGCAGAGATGCTGTTCATGTCAGTAGGTGTAACAGGCTGTGCTGTCTCTGGGGATGGCCCTTGGCATGGATGTGGAGTGGTGCCATCGTTTATTGAGTAGTGTGGTGGAGAGCTGAGCACTCCTGGTTGTTTTTAAAGGGGGAAAGAGCAGGTGGAGCAGCTGCACCTCCAGAGATTGCAAAGGCTGCCAGTGTGACAGCACACCCTGGACAGCTGATGCTTTTAGGGAAACAGAGTGAGAGGAGGTCTGTGTGGGGAGTTGAGGGCTGGCAGTGTTACCAGAAATAAAACCAAAGGTTTTGGGGCAAGACCCAAACAGACCTTGTTTAATTGCTGAGAAGGCACAGCACAGGCTGCTTCGCTGGGAGAGGTTGCTCAAAATTAATTGGTGTGTGATTGGGGATACAGTCTGCAAAAGTCTGAGGACAAGAGGCTGTGGTGTGGAGCAGGATGGATGCTGGTGTGGTTGGGGCATGGCCAGCCACAGGGGCTCTTCTTGAGCAGAAGCAGGCTGGTTGCCTCAGCTCCAGAGGTGGAGTGTTTGTCCGTCATCTCAGCACCATGATTATTCTGCAGACTGTAATGATTTCTTTAAATACATCTCAGAAGCTGGCACAGAGGGCTGACTGTTGGGCTCAATGTATTAGTGACCACTGAGTGAACAGTGACCACTCTGAAGAGTGTCGGGCTCCTCTTTTTCTTAGAGTCAAGTGGGTGGAAACTTTCAGAGAGCTCAAGGCAGACTTTTCCAGAGGCTAACCCAGTGATCAGGGGATGTTTTCTTCCTTCAGGTACAAGCTTTCCTGCCACTTACTTACCTGGGGTGCTTGTTTCCCATGAGATCTATGAAAAGGCTGGGCCTCTCCTTAACTACCACCACGGATGTGCTGGCATATTCCCCTCCTGCAGGTAGTAGAGCTGAAGAAAAATGCTAATAAATAATAAGCTTCTAAGTCCCTCAGGAGATTCCAGAAGTATCTTATGAACAGTTAACCTAAAGATCTCTGCCTCACACCTGGTGTGTTTTAAACCTGCTTTCTGTCTCTTCTGCCATTTGGTGCCCCAGTTCAGAGCCATTCATCTGACCATTTATCATTAGGCAACAAGCTTCAGGGAGCTCTGTGCAACCCAAGGACTTCTTCTAGGAGCAGCAGCTAGGGTAATGCAGGTCCTGTCAGCTTTGCTTCTTCCCTTTGCATGGTGTACTTCTAAAAGGTATAGGAAGTTAGACTCTGCAGGCACCTCTTCAGAGGTTGTTTTATATCATACAGATCCCACGCCTGCATGGGGTACTTGATGCTAGCTCCAGTGGGACTTATCTTCTGCATCAGACACATGCTGCGTTTCCTTTAGGAAGCTCTAGCTGGAGGAAGAGGCTTTTTTTGCTTTCAATAAGGCCAGTTAGCCTGAAGCAATCCACCTGGCTGCAGAAACAAATTCTGTTTGATGCTACTTTTGCTTCCTCCACATATTTAGTGTAAAGCTAAAGCACCTAGTGAGGCTGTAGCCAAAAGCTGATTGCAGTCTTTGGGTGGAGAAACCTCAGAGTAGCAGGAATAGATGCTTTTTGCCTTTCTTTGAAGAATTCATATCCTTGTTTTCAAAATAGCATAAAAATCTGAAGAAGGTGCAGGAAGGAACCATGGACATAAGGGAAAAAATACAGTGCCAGGCATTTAACACCTCAAAGAAAACTTCAGAGGTGACTTGGCATCATATATAAACTTGGCCATAAGGGGTACTGACAGTGAAGGACTAGGAAAGAAAGGATTGTCAAGGACTAATAGTTGAAAGCTGATACCATTGAAATTCCAGCTGGAAGTAAGTTACCACTTCTATGGCTCAATAAAAAGGCTGATGAATGAAATTTAATAACTCGTGATAGACAGAGGTCAGACCAGATAATTGGTTCACTCCTCTGGGCTTCAGTTGTGTGAATCCAAGAGCTGATTTACCTTCTGCAGTTTCATCAAGGAAAAAAACTGTACTAACTAGCAGAGTTCCTTGGTTCTGAACAAATTTAGGTTTTTTTTTTTTTTTTTTTTTTTTGTAACTCTATTCTAAGTCCAATTATCTGAATTATTATTACTGTGTGCAATTTGGCAAGTGTGTGTGATTTTAAATAAATTTAAGAAAATATTAGGAAAATAATATGAGTGAAGAATCAATTAAAAACCTAATGTTTCTGAACTGAAGAGTGTTTTTATCCTTTGGGAAATTAAACAAATGATTTTGTTTTCAAACTGGTTCAAATTAGGAGTAATTAAACTGAAGTCAACAGAATGACATTTGTCAGATCAGATGTAAGCAAGTTTATATTGCAGTCCACCAAAAAGGAACCTTGTAAATGTGCTCCTTGTGGGTTTTCTAGCTTGAGCTGTTTATTAAGGCTGCTTGAATTATTCATGGTGTATAAATTACCTGATAAATTTGAGTCTTTTTTTTGTTGCTGAAAAATTTGCAGATTGCCTCTGAATGCTGGAAATGAAGTATTTTCAGCTGCTGGGTGTTTGTGGGGTTCTCTTGGACCGTCTGCATTTTGCTGCCTGTGGGCTGGTAGCCAGTGGGTCGTGTTCATTATGTCTTATTGTCCCAGCTTGGCTGAGGCACTGATGTCTTTCAAGCAAGATGAATATACAGCAAATGAAATTCCCTTCAGAAAGTGATGGGGAGTTGATTCCTCCATGTCGGTGCACTTAAGACCTGTATGGTCAGCTCTGTCTCAGCCCCTGCAGTCAGATGGTTCCTGGATTGGGTCAGGACCTCCTGCTTTTCCCATCCATCTGCAGCAAAGCCA
Organism: Florisuga fusca; assembly: GCA_038090715.1. Lineage (NCBI taxonomy): Eukaryota > Metazoa > Chordata > Aves > Apodiformes > Trochilidae > Florisuga > Florisuga fusca. The sequence goes on along the minus strand of JAAWXA010000003.1, from coordinate 58,367,098 downwards.
GCTTATCCCCTCCGGAGAGCTTAGCCTCCAGCATCCAGCATGAGGGGTTGTGGTCATGCTGGACACGAGCCCTGTTTCCTGTCTTCTGCCCTGCAACCTGCCCATCCTCAGTGCCTGAGCTCCTGCATGGGGATGGATTCCCACCTGGGGAAAGCAGAACAGGAGCATGGCCTTTTTCTTGTATACATGTATTACTGTATATGCAAATATTCATATGCACGTGTGTGCATTCCTAAGGAGTAATCAGTAACCAATGTCTAGGGAAGGGACGAAAAGCCTCTGCTGCATGCCTCTCATTTTGATGTATTTTCCTCCTATGTGAGGCAGAAAAAAAGTGTGGGAAGACTGTGCAATCATCAGCATGTACTTAAGGAATTAGCATTCCCTGGTGGGTTTGAAGTAGCATATTGATAGAAATGTGGTTTTAACTGTTTGCAATGGTTACATTGAAGCCTCTGTCAAGCTGTTCTGAGACTAGCCTTGGACTTGGAACATCTGAATTTAATTACCATTGAAACTAGAGATATTTGGTCCCATTTGAGGGAGATAAAACCCAGAAACTTTTGTGAGTAGAGGTAGCTTGCAAAGATGGCAGCATTGAGAAGTCTGTCAGCTGGGTCTGTAGTAATTAATCCTATTTCCATAGCAACATTATCAGTTCAGCTCCAGAATTTTGAGATTTTTGTGTCCAGTAATTAGAACTAATGTCCTGATTTTAGCAGAGATATAACCATTGTATTTAGTGAGAGTCCTGTAACTAAGCACACTGATTGGAGAGAAAATGTTCCATTTTCCTTGATTTGTTTTCTTTCTTGGATCACTTCAGACTGCTTAACTAGCTAAAAGCAAACCACTAAAAAGAGTCTGCTTTCTCAGTGCATAAGATAAACTTTACCTTTTGGCAGAATAGCTGGTTATTACATATGTGTGTGTGTGTGTGTATATATATATATATATAATTAATAAGTATAGCTAGAAGCATGCCTAGCATGTCTACAGTCCCTGGTAAAACACAAAGGCCAAAGTACAGCAATTCAGAATACCCATACAGACCTCACCTAAATCCCTCCATTTTAACACCATAGTGGTCTCTCTCTCTGATGAGGGATTCATATGGGATACCACTGAGGGCAGGAAGGGAGGGCAGGAAGTAAGCATACTACTTGCTCGCAGTTCTTTCCAACCACAGGGATCTACAGGGAAGGGAATCCCTCATCCCATCTTGGTTGTATTCCCCACCTTCCCTTTTTGGCTTCTGTGGGACTTCCCATTAACTTCCTGAGAGGCCAACCAGCCCTTCACAGAAGCCATTTTTCTGACTTTCCCCATGAATGGTTGTTGAGGTGCACAGCAGAGTACTGACAGAACATAGGGAGATGTTTGTGAGCCCTCCAGAAGTCCCCAAACACTGACAGAAGTCCTTGCAAGGTTAGGGAGAAAGGGTGCCTGCCCTCATCTCCCCATTCCCAGTTCTGTAGGACTGAGAGCTGCGACCAACTCCATGAAGTTCAGCAAGGCCAAGCGCAAGGCTCTGCACCTCAGTCAAGGCATTCCCATGCACAAATACAGATAGGAAGGAGAAAGGATTAAGAGCAGTCCTGAGGAGAAGGATGTGGGGGGTGGTGGACCAGAAGCTCGACATGAGCTGCCAGTGTGTGCTTGCAGCCCAGGAAGCCAAGAGGGCCCTGGGCTGCATCCAAAGAAGCACAGACAGACAGTCATGGGAGGTGATTCTCCCCCTCTGCTCTGCTCTTGTAGGACTCCACCTGGAGTACTGTCCCCAGTTCTGGAGTCCCCAGCATAAGAAGGACATAGAGCTCCTGGAACGTGTCCAGAGGAGAGACACTAAAATGATCAGAGGGCTGGAGCAGCTCCCCTGTGAAGACAGGGTTGGGGCTGTTCAGCCTGGAGAAGAGGAGGCTCCGAGGTGACCTTATAGCAACCTTCCAATGTCTGAAGTGGACCTACAAGAAAGCTGGGGTAGGGCTTTTTACATGAATGTGTAGTGAGAGGACAAACAGGAATGGTTTAAAGTTTGAGGAGGGGAGATTTAGGTTAGACATTAGGAAGAAATTATTTAATTTGAGGGTGGTAAGACACTGGAACAGGTTGTCCCAGGAAGTTCTGTCTGTGCCCTTGCTGGAGGTGTTCAGGGACAGGCTGGATGGGGCCTTGAGCAACCTGGTCTAGGGGAAGGTGTCTGTGCCCATGACAGGGGGGTTGGAACTAAATGAACTTTTAAGGTCACTTCCAACCCAAACCATTCTATGATTCTAGGACAAACCAATGGCCACCTTTTTAATAACAAAACAGAAGGGCTACGGGAAAGCTGTGGCACCAGACTGCCATATTTCCACTGAACTCAATGCAATTACTCCAGTTTCTGTCATTGAGTTGCATGTGGTTGGAGAGTGAACCAGACCATGCCTAGTTCTTACAGCTAGCGTGGCAACATACTCTATTTCATAAATATATACACGTTTGCTTTCAAAACTAAAAGATTAAGTTTTCACCTCACCGGTGTTGTCTGTGAAAAGAGTTATGAAAACCCAAGCAGCCTCAATAGGGAAACTTGGGTTTATGTGGATTTGTGTCCCCCATCCCCTAATCCCTCTCAGCTCCCACACTGCTGTTTGATCTGCATTTCCAACCTGGTGGGCAAACATCACAGAATCACAGAATGCTGGGGGTTGGAAGGGACCTCTGATGATCATCGAGTCCAGCCCCCCAGCCAGAGCAGGACCAAAACTAGGGCAGGTCACTCAGAAACACAGGTCATTCAGAACTCCTTTCAGCCCAGGTTGCAGACAATTTGAGTTAGGTGTGCAGGGACAACCAGCAGGTTGTTGCCTCCCAGGATGGGCAAAATACTTCTTTTCATCTTCTGTACCCAACCTCTAATTTTCATAAAACTTGTTAGGATTTCTGTCTCTGAAACCTCTATCTTCCCTCTCCCTAGCTGTCAGCTTTGCTTCAAACTGGCCTGCAGGTTCAAATGTTATTAAGGAGGGATGGACAACTGTACATACAATGGGATCATGTAAGGCTCAATTTCCTTAGAAACCAGGCTAAAAAACAAGTCTGCAGTGCTTTGAAAATAAATCCCTCTGTCTGGGCAGAGTCCATAAAGACCTCTTAGATCATCTACCTACTGTGTCAATGTGGTTTGGATTTTTCTTTAAAGTTTTTTCTTTGCCCCTTATATTCAATTCATTTTTTCTATTTGCTGTTTATAATATGGCTAATGTTGGAAATGCAGCAGTACTGAGTAGCACAGCAGGTGGAAAATAGCATCAAAAGGTTTGCTCCTGTTACTAATGAGTTCAGAAGGTAAGAGAACAGTTAATGTATTCATAACAGATTTATATTCAAAGATTTGTAAATAATTTATGGATTTTGGTGGGTTGGAAGCCAACTACCATAAAACTTGGGCACAAATAAAAAATAGTTGGACTTGAGATTTTGCACATGCAGCAGTTCAGCTGTAATCCCCCCCTGGCAGGGAAAAAATTTGTTTAGTAGATTCACCATAGAGTATCTGGGGACTTATAATTTAGTCTTCATTGCCTCCTGGGGTTCTATCACAGTTTGGCATCTACTAACCCCTAAGGAAAATGAAACTCCATGTAGAATGACCAGTATTTTGCTAAGTTGTGTTTATCTGCAAAAGTGCTATTATAAATCTAAATTAAAGACAGTGGAGAAATACATTGTTGGCATGTGAACTCCCCCATTAGTGATGGATTTGTGTGTAAATTGACAGATAGTAACTATTCTTAGGCAATACTAATGAAACAGGCAGACATACTTTGCATGTGAATCATGGTGGCCTTTGGGAGTCTGGAACACTGATTTCTTTTATGATGGATTTAAATGGCTTATCTACTCTTTAAGTGTGAAAACTTCTGTGCAAGCCATTTCTTATAAGATGGCAAGTAAAAAGTATGATGACTGCTCAACAGTAGGCAATGGCAAAAGGAACAGCTTATAGACTGTTGCCAAAAGAATTACCTCTGTTCCCAGTTGAGCCGTTTTTTAAAGGTAAAATGAAAGTGTGAGGAATGCACTGCTGTAACCAAGACCTGTTCCAAAGTCCGGGCAGTGACCGCAGCCTTTCTGGTTGCAGTCAAGCAGCATTGCCTTTGGGTGCTCATCTCATAGCAGCCAGTGCTTTGCTCCACAAGAATACAATGTCTGGAACTTTTGTCCCTTTGTGTTGGCTCAGACTGGAGGATTTTAGCTCTGAGAGGTGAATTGGTTGGAGGAACATCATGGATGGTGAGAAGTGGTAACTGCTGGCTGGCTGTTGTTGTTAGTAAGCTTGTGTGTGGACATATCAGTTCTTCACTCAATTTAACCAAACTGTGTTCACTTGGGGAAGGTTTCCTGGCTGCTGGGACCCATGCTTTTGGGGCATGCAAGAGGATTGAAGGCCCTTAATGATAGCTGAGCTGCAATCTCTCTTTTTAAAACTTAGTTTGGGCTTTTGGACACATATTTTGGACACATACCTTGCTGAATGCTGCAGTTGTCTACAGCTCCTGTGGAACTGGAGAGTGTTACTCATATTCTTTAATTGCAGGAGTTAAGCTTTTTCTATACTTTCTTGCATTATTTTTCTCAATTTCAATAAGCGATAGGGAGACATTTTTATTATTGGTATTCCTTTGGGGTTTTTTATTATAATAACCTTTTGGGTTTTAAGGACATTGGTACAGTTAATAGTTGGAGGTCTGGTTCCGTGTCCCTTGGCCCCAGGAAGGGAGTCACTACAGAGAAGATCAGTCAGGACAAGATCTCTTTCCACTCATCTCACATTTTGATAAGGCCATTGTTTTTGGGTTATAGTAGAATAAGTAAATGAATCCAGTGGATTTGTTTGGTCTTCTCTTCAGTGAAAACCTGAGATCTAGAAGAGGTGTTTACCACTGGCCATAAGCATAGATTGCAACCCTCAATTTCAAAAAGATTTTATGAACCATTTATGGGCTTTCTCTGATTCACAGTAAACCAGAAAATGTTTTGGTTTTTTTAAAATTTCTGGCTTCCTAGGAGACTGTATACAAAAAATAATTTAAAAGACTACAGAAGATGGCTGTTCAGGTAACAGCTTGACTAGTTTATTTTCAAAAGTATTACACAACAAAATAAATGGACTAACCTCAGAAAGATAGGCTAGAGCACAAGCTAGAGGCCTTCAGCTTATTAGAAAATTGTCTGTTTGGGTTGGAAACAAATGGTACAGATAAAACTCTGGTCACTGCTCTGGTCAGAGCAATTAAACTGATATGTATAAAATGAGTAATGTAAAGGTAAAAGAACATTTATTGGCCAGGTATACTTAAATAAAATCTAAATTGCTGTGAAATAATTTCAGTACACTTTTAGAAAAAGCAACAGTGCTTAGTGATAATAGTAAAATTATTTCGAGGAATTTAAGTGCTGACAAGCTAATATTGGTCCTTCTGATTATTGAATAAATGAGCATAAAGTCAATAAATGATGGATTCTTGGATTTACAGCTGAAAAGTGATGATTATATTTATTAGGATGATAATTTCTTGAATCGGGTTGTTTCTGAATATTGAGGTGTAATATTTTTTTTTCTTCAGCTGACAGGAAGAAAGTTTCATAGAAATGAAAACACGTATTTAAGCAACTATACTATATAAAAGTAATTTTCTTCTGTTTCACCAATCATATGAAGCTAGTCATAGGCTTTGTAGATTGCCTTTTTTCTCTGCCTGCATTGTGTAGCTGTAACTTATCCCTCTTGATGGAGGCTTGCTCTTTGATTCAATAAATATATTTAATTTCAAATAATTTATGAAGACGAATATATTTATTGAAGTTTTAAAAACCTGACCTTTTTAAACTCACATCATGACATTGTTTGCATTACAAGTGTACCCACATTCCAGAAGTCACATCATTCCCAATAAAAATACAGGAAGTTGTGTTGACAATGCAGGGTGCAGGAGTATTCTGTGAAACTGTATTTAACAGAATAAATTAGAAGAATAACAGAGCAATAGGTTGCCTCTGGTAGGCAGATCACAGAAGTCTCATGAATTTCTGATCTTTTCAGGCTTCAACCATATGCTGAAAGAGGGAGGCAAATGAGAATAGATGAATGTTATCGGATTAGATTCAGAGGACTCATATTGAATTAATTTAAAGTTTGTGCACCGATCAGACCTCAACTTGGATGACTGGCACCGTGTTGTAAATAGCAGAAAAAACTGCTGAGCGTACTGTCTAACCTTTCCTTGTAATGGCACCATCAATCACTATGTGAGGAAGATGCTCACAGAGACTTTTTTCTTATGGTGCCGTAGTATCTCTTCCAGTAAATAATGGATTAACAGCTGAGCACTTGAAAAAGGAAAGGAACCTTCTCTGAAGAGAACTGTATGAAAATCCATCAAAAAGCATAATATGTCATGTGTCACTTGGAATAATGAAGCACAGAGACATTCTCCTTGTCCTGCAGAATCAATAGTTTTTTAAATATAAATGGAAATTTATAACTGAGAAAGAGGATAATTTGTCTATTGACTACCTGTAATCAAATTATATAGTAACTTTGATTTAGAAATGCGTTTTTTTTCTGGATGGGGAGAGATCAGTCTAATCACATTACACATTTCTCATTTTCACAGCCAAAACCTCATTCTTCCAGTGTATCAGTTAGACTCTTCCCCTCTACCCGTATCTTGCATGTGAATAGTTATTTAGGAAGATTCAGGAAGAGTATGTAGCAAAGGAATCCAAGTGCAAATAATAAGATAAAGCCAAGAGAGTAAAAACTTTTCCTTTCTACTAAAATATAACTTGCTATTTGTTTGAGGAACACCCTCTTGAAGAAACATTTCCCATTGCTGTTTGTACTCTCAATAAAGCAGAGTCAGGAATGGTGTACACAATCCATAGCAGTGTAAGGAGTGGGGGGTTTACTGTCAAAATATTTTGTCTGTAATTAATCTAATAGTTTTTTCAGCATTGTCCTAGGAAAAGTTATACAAGAATTTCCATTATTACCAGAGTTTCCAAAGTGCATAGAAATTTCTCCTTAATGCAATTCCAAAAATAGAGAAGTGTTATTTACATATGCTCTCTCCAGCACTTCATCTATCCCAAAGACTGCATCCTCTAAGAGTTCTGAGTCACTAACCTTCTGAGCTAAAAACTTAATTTTCTTTGACTTCCAAGACCTAGGACTTTATCCTGCCATAAAAAGTGCTGCATCCACATTTGAAAGTGGTTCACGGTGTGTTTGATTTTTGTAGCCGCTGCACAGGCCTAAAACTTGTGCTGAATTGCAAGCAGCAACACAGCCAGTAAAATGAATAGAAAGTCTTTGGTAAGCTTGTTCAGATGTGATATACAGTGGTGCTTGCATGAAAAACCTGAAATGACATTTGAATAGATGTTCTATAATTTGAAGAACTTCCCTATTAGCCTGGAGTGAATGGTTATTTTTTTCCCATTTTGATCTTTTTCAAGGCTTCTGATGAGCAGAGAGCAAGAGCCTTTCCCAAGGAGCACCTTCAAGAGAAAGTGAATAGTAAGTAACACAGTAGGAATGCAGGGTACACCCTTGCAGACAACTACTCACTTCTATGTAGTGTAATAGATGCCTCCAGAAATGAGACTCACTTGTAACTCAGAAGTAGCATGTGATACCCAGTTTACGTACAGCTCAATGCCCTGTTCTTGGGCTTGCACTGGTGGGCCAGCAATCCATGTTTCACAGATAGCTTTCTGTGTCCTATACTCTTTGTCTTATGCACAAACTGAACAGATCATGAAATGAAAAAATTAAAATATTTTCTGAACAGCTGATCTAAGCATTCTTTTCTCTCTTCAGTCAGCCTGGATTTAGATGCTTTGGTTTAGTCATTTCATAAGAAACAATTTCAGACGTATTGAAACTGAAACTGTTATAAACCAGCTTGTTGCCCCATCCCCCATTTCCCACCATGGAAGCCTAATATTTCTGGAAGCCCACATGCTGAATGTTAGTGGTGAATAAAGGATTTCTGAGAATGTAAGGGGAGGGGACTTGGATAAAATTGTGGAAGTTCATCAGATTTCATAGTCTACTAACAGTCTTCTAATTTCTGCTTCTGAAAGAGCTGGACTAGACATTCCACATGAGTTCTGCTTCTCCTGGCTTTGGGGACTTTCTTTGGGCTGTGACTGTTTTGTGGGCAATAATAGGTCACTTTTGCAGAGATGTACAATGGACTCACCACCTAAAATGCAGGAAGGAATTGATTAATTAGATTTTTTGAAACTTGACTGTAAAGGTTTGCCCTACTTTGTGACTGTCATTTTATGCAAATTATTTAGAATGCTTGTGTATTAATTAGAAGATGTATTTATTAACATTTATTATCTTCTTCTTGGCAATATGGCCTCTGAGTAGTGTGAAACATGATAACTTAGCAAATTAGCTGTGTACTAAAAGTTGGCAAGGTCATGGGGGAATTTCAGAGTTGTTGGAATGTGTTGGAAGTGTTCAGATTCTTATGAGAATAGTGTGCCCCCTTTGATAAAATATTCCAAAACTCCTGATACACTCCTGGTACAGGTGAGAAGGACATAGCATGAAACCTATTTCCTGATAGGAGCAAGGGTTTTAGTTTACTGAGGTGCACCTTGTCTTCTCGTTTTTCCTGTCTGGCTGCTGGCTTCCAACCATGATCCAACATGGAGACAGGTAAAGAGATGTTGCCTGGCTCATCAGCAACCATGGTGAGTGTCTGTCATCTTCTGTAGCTCAGCTGTCTGTACAGAAGTCCAGTTTGAGTGTGGGTATAATACAGCAGAGCTCCTCAGTGTAGCGTGGTGCAGCATAATCCTTATATCCTGCTTGGAAGACACACTAGATGGGGGGATGCCTACAGAGGTGAAAAACTGGCTGCTTCATTGAACCCACACACTGGTAATTTATGGGCCACACTCTACCTGCAGGCTAGTTGTGAGCTGAATTCCTCAGGGGTTTATTCAGGGACTTATCCTGTTCAATGCTTGTAAGGCTTTAATTGCTTTTATAAGTGATCTGGAGAAGGAGACAGGATATCCCCCCATCAAGTCAGTGGCTGAGACAAAAGTGGGGGAGACCAGGTGATATTCTGGAGGACAGGACTGTCATCCAGAGAGACCTGGACAGGATGAAGGAATGGCTCAACAGGAACCTAATGAAATTAAACAAGAACAAATGCAAACTCCAGTGCTGGTGGTGGACTACTCCTCTTCAGCAGGTTTGGTGAGCAGTGAATTGTGTGTACGCCAGCAGTGTGCCCTGCCAGCAAAGATGGGCAACAGTATGCTGGGCTCTTTTATGAGAAGCAAAGCCAGCAGGTGGAGGGAAGGGATTATCCCCTCTGCTCATCTTGATACACTTCATCTAGTTTTACTGCATCCAGTTTTGGGCCTTCAACTACAGGAAATACATCAATGAATTTTTGATGTTTGAGGGATCATCAGAGCCCCCTGAAATGGTGAAGGCTGGAACATTTCCCATGTGAGGAGAGGCTGACAGTAATGAGTTTATTCAGCACAGAGCAGATGGCCTTGTGAGAGGATGTGACAGCAGACCCCAGTACCTAGAAGGTTACTGAGGAGACAGCACTGAGCTCCTCACAGTGGTCCATGGCAGATGGACAAGAGACAGTGCATGTTAAATGGAACAAGATGGGATGTAAGGAGAGCAAGAGTCTTGTGCAGTCTCTGTACTTTGAGGTTTTCAGGACAAAAGTCTGAGCAGTCTGGTCCTGAGTTCAGTGTTGACTCTGGACTAGTGGCTCTCGAGGTACCTTCCAGGCTGAAAGGATCAAGAGCTCTGTAAGAATTGGTCCCTAAATGAGCCAGAAAATAAGCCAAAGGTGGGATCCTTGCAGAAAAGGGAAAGAGGAAGTGTTGTCTTATGCCTGCAAGAAAGCAAGATGTTTTTTTTTTACTCCTGCCATCAAGATGGTTTTGTTTTGGTTTTTGTTTTGTTTTGTTTAAAAAAAAAATCAAATTATAGATGAGGTTTTTGCACATTTAGGAGATTAGGATTGCTTTCCAGTTTTGATAATTACTTTATATATCAAGTCTTCCAGTCATTAGACATAAATTGCAGTACTTTGCAAACAGAAGACCTGATTTATTGTCTGACCTGACTAGTAATGAAGCATTTTGACAGTATCTGGGCTAATTCCCTGCTGTGTAAGCATATGTAGATTCTTTGAAGTAATGGCACTACACACAATTGTACTAGTGGCAAGTCTGGCCCATTTTAAATAAAATACAACAAATAGGTTTTGTGCTTGTAAATTATTTAAATGCTCAGAAAAAGACTTGCTGATGAGCAATTATAAGTAAAGCTTTCCTCTGACACACAAAATGTCAGATATGGCCAAGAGAAACAAATGAATCTGATCTTGAAAGCTAAAAATGTTGAACCGAAAGGCCATCTATTCAAGAGGTAAAACAGTCAGACTGATGCATGATCCTACATCTACTCCAGTACTCTTAAACCACAAAAGCTCTAACAGGCCTTTTCCCACCTGTATTCTAAAAATTATAATCAAGATCATAAATAAATTTTTGATTAACACCATAGAGAAGGCTAAAAATAATTTGCATATTATTGTCTTTAAGACCTTCTCTCTTCTGACCCTTTCTTTGGGTATTCCTTCCCACTTTAATTATTCAAGTAAAAATACTTTCAGGATAGATTCAGTTTACAGAATAAAAAATGTTTGCATCTCAGGAGAAGGCAGTGCAACCTAAAAGGCCATGGCAGTGTTGAAATCTGACTTTCATATTGTTAATGATCCTGATTTCGAATTAGTCAATTTTGTATGTCACTCGTATCCTCTTCTTTGGTGGTAATTTGAGTATCACAAGCAAAACCCATACAGAACTCATCCTCACATCTGCAAAAGCATTCATGTCTGTCTTTAGCTAATCATGTCCAAATCACATCTCCTGAGTGCAAAGGAGAGGTGTATCTCTCTGAATTACTACTGAACCCTGCTTACAGTTACAGCAGTCAGACTAATTGTTGAAATGTGCAGAACATGAGAACTAAACTAGTAAATTGAACAATGTCAGGGAAAATTCCTGAGCAGTGGAACTCACTCACCTGTGGTGACACAGTGCCCAGACAGTCCTTGCGCTGTTTTACCCGTATTTATATATATATATTATTTATATATTATATATATTATATAAATATTATATATATATGTATCTACATAATATTTTATATATATATATATTTATATATAGCCAAGACATTTTATGGCACAGTTTGGGAACTAATCTGGAGCAGGGATTCCCTCTTTCAGAAGTTGTCTGTGTGACTGTGGATGGGGACTGGTCAACACCAGTTGTCTACAGTGTTAGAGAACAGTTGTAGACATAGTGATGTATACTGATGTTAGAAATAACCCACTGAAAATGTGCTTTTATCATCAATAATGTTTTTTATGTTGACCCTCAAGTAACCCTTTGTTTAGCTGTGTCAGGAAGTTATGACATAAGCAAAGTACAAAACCTTTGAGAATGTAGTTTGAAGAGGCTGTGCTTCCAAACAATGCAGTAATTCTAATTTTCTAATTGATAGCTGGGCATGTAAGTTGCTGTAATAATTTGGCTATATTAGGTTTTATGGAATAAACATCTGAAAGATACTCAGTCTACAATTTAGAGTATGTTAAAAGCAATAGCAGATCTATTACAAATGCTGGGGTTTACGTCTGTACTGTCCATGACTCTACTTAAAAAAGGTTATGGATAAATGGATGTCCTCTTGCATATGTTTGTATCAGATGAAGCTAGTTGAAACAATGCAATCATTACCACGGTGTGAACTAATGATTAACCAGCATAAGCCCTCCAGCTTACTGTTTGTGCTCAAGCCCTGGTCTGCTCCTATTCAGCAGAAGAGAAGCAGCCTTTATTCCAGGCAGCTGTGCTGTTGTGCCTCATTGAATTTCACAGCCAAATGAGTGTCAGTCCCTGAAGTGTTTCTACTTCCTCTTTTAAGTTTGTTTTGCTTTTAAATAGGCCTACAGTGATAGGACAAAGACTAGCGGTTTTAAACTAAAAGAGGGTACGTTTAGACTAGGTATAATGAAGACATTTTTTACAATGAGGGTGGTGAATCACTGGAAGAGGTTATCCAGAGAAGTGGTAGAAGCCTCATTGCTGGAAACATTCAAGGTCAGGTTAGATGGAGCTTTGAGCAACCTGATGTAGTTGAAAATGTCTGTGCTCAGTTCAGACTAGATGACCTTTAAAGGTCCTTTCCATCCCAAACCATTCTATGAAATGAACGTATTTTTATGACTTTTACGGGTATATATATATCTCACTTGGAACTATCCAAAAGTTTTGTCTCCTCTGAGTCCATTGTCTAGACTTTGGGATAGTTGTAGGAAAGTGTGATGTGTTTCCCTGTCTTAGAGATCTGTCTTAGGAACGATTGAATCCTCTGTGAGGGTGGCTTCTGCTCTCTTTACTATATGAAGAATGTTAAGGTGATTACCTTGGGCTCAGCACCTAAGTTTTAGATTGCTAAAATTAGCTTATCTAAGTCCTATCCACATCCACTACTTCAGCTTCTCTTTTTCTATTTTGTTTTTAATTTCATGCCTCTCTACAAACCTGTTTTCTATGTCATCTGCAGTTTTTCTCTGTCATCCCACATATCTGTGTTATTTCCTATACCTTAACCATGATCTTTGATGCTGGAATGGCAAATAGAACTCTACAATACTTCTGCTCCACTCTATTCGCTGAAACATTGATTTTCTTAAAGCATTTCTTTACTGAAAAAATCAATAAGGCTGTATACAAGACAAACAATAATGTAATAGCCTCATGCTAACTTGTAAGGAAAGAGCTGATAGCACAGTTGAATGTCATTCAGTGCAAGGGAAACCTCTGATTTCTAGTTGAGGGCAAAGGACAGCGTGATTCTGTGACACCCTGCATTACACACCTGCCTATCAAGGGAAGCCAAAGCCCAACACACTGCAAGGAGAAAGAGCAAGCTCTGGAGAAAATAAGGGACTGTCACCTATCACAGAATCACAGAATTACCTTGGTTGGAAAAGACCTTTAAGAGCACTGAGTCCAAATGTTAACTAGCAGTGACAAGACCTTAGCTAAGCCATATCCCTAAGTACTATGTCTATAAATACCTCCAGGGATGGTGACTCCACCACTGCTGTGGGAGTTGCTACCCATCATATTTTTCAGGCCATGGTGAATATACAGAATCAGTCTTTTTGTGTGAACACGAGTGTGAACTTCTGTTGAAATAGGTGGAAATCTGTAGACATTTTAAGTGGAGGCTGATTTTTGTGTAAGGTCCTTCTCTCCCTGTAGGAAGGAAGGGCATGCTGATATTTTTGATTTGTGTAACAGTTGCTGAGTTTCAAGTGTTTCATTTGGAAAATTATACTGACAGAACGTGTCATTTTTCCAGATGAAACATCATCAGTTCAGAGGTGAATATCAGGTACACTTTCCTGTGATGGATAAGCAGCAAAAGAAGTTTGTTTTATAGAAAGTCTCTTTAAAGCCCTTTCACTAAAGCTGCTTAGCAGAAAATATCTGTTTAACTGTATCTCAGTTGTTGAGGAAGAGAAGATGATACTTTGGGACTGAAGCTTTCCTACTCCTTACCTATTTTTCAAATGTTATCATCCAAAGCAAATAAGAAAAAAAAAAATAGTTCACAAAGTGCATAGTGGAACTGCAACCCTGTTTTTCTATATTGTTTCTTACTATGCCTTGTGTGTTTCTTTTTCTAGCTTTTAAAGCAATCCTGAAGACATCTCACAGAGAAATGAATCTTTTGTTCCCATGTGGTTGCAGGTTATTAGCTGGAGAATGAGGGAACCCCGTGAAGGGGTTGTGAGGAGATGACATTATTGATGCGTGTATAAAAGTGTTACAGATAATAGCCTTGGAATGACAGGTATCCAGAGAAAGACTTTTTCCATTGTGAGGACTGTGCGTTGGGGACTGCAAATGGTGTGATAACGAGAGACCACAGCTGTGGTGGGGGGCTTCCAAGCAGATGTGTAGCAGCAAGTAAGTGGGTCCCCAGGTACGGCTGCCGAAGGACAGGCTGATGGCAGCAGCAATGCCCTGCCTGCGGTCCAGGTCCCCTTGGCTGTGGTGGTTCTGCCTATGCACCCGGGCAAAGCTGGCAGCTAAGGCAGAGCTGGGGGGGTGGTGGTGTTTCTTCTCAAAACAGCGTATAGTATCTATGCTGTGCTATGCTCCCCCAAATCAGCAAACCAGGCAGAACACCAGGAATGTCATGGACTGTATTTTGTACAAAGCTTTTGGAAGTAGCCAGGTGGGCAGAGAGAGACTTCATTTGTGCTGCTTAACCCCTGGGAAGGGGGGCATCACCAGCAGAATTCTAACCAGCTTCTGGAGCAGAGAGGGCAAAAGGAACACCCCGTCCCCACGTAAAAGTTCAGCTGAGGTTCACCCCCTATTATTACACCTTCAAAACCCTGGGAGAAAAGCATGTCGGGGTCTGGCAGCATGAGCCCCTCTGCATGCAGCGGTGGTGGCTGATGTCTGTGCAAGACCCATGGGATTTGTGAGTTCAGACTATGGTGTTGGTAATAAGTGTCTGGAGCACCAAGGACAATGTCTGTGGAACTTCCCTGTGCCACTAAACTCAAGGTTCTCCTTTTTCCCTCAGCTGCCATTACAGTGAGAGTGAGGCACGGGGGTGGCCTGGCCTAGAGTTGCAAGGCTGGGCAGCCATGGCCTGGTGGTCCCTGTCCTCCCATGGGCCCCCACGCATGACCATGGCCACAGTGTCCTGCATCCTGTCACAGAGTGTTTGCATATCCTAGGAATGGTGAATGACTAGGTCGGGTGACACAAGTGGGTCCTCCATGTCCGGTGCTTGTGTGTCTCCCCTCCTGCCAGGTGTCCCTCCATGGCAGTGGGAAAGTCTGCCTACTCTTGGGTGTCAGAGGGGATTTTGGCATCATATATGGCCTTTTACCAGGCTCTGGTTCATGCCAGGTGTGTGTCCCCACCATGTCCTTCAACTGGGGCTACTCAGCATCTCACGGAGGAGCTTTTGATCCCCCAGAAATTACACACCAGGGCTGCAGTAAAACGGGAGCCAGGGCTGCCACTTCCAGAGCCCGGGAGGTGGCCCCAAGCTGTCCCTGTAGCAGAGGCCAGGTTCTGTGTGAAACCCTGTGGTCAGCACCTGGGGAGTGCCTCCTCTGATGGACACTGAGCACACCCACTAGAGTAATTCAATACATTTCACTTTGCTGAAGTGAACATGAAATCTGTGCCTCTCTGAACATACGAGTTTTTCCAGTAATGTTGGAGAACTGGTATTTGAAATTTGTCTTTTATGACACTTCCTTCAGAAGCTACAGAATAATCTGACATCTTTTAATTGTCCTCGTGCTGTTTGCCACAGTCTGAATGTGAAAGCAAACTTGCAAACCCAACAGTATTTTTGGTGAGCAGGTCCACTGCCAATGTCAAAACATGTTATAACCCAATAGCCAAACATTTCACAGATGTAACACAAACTCCAAGGCCAGAAATATTTAAGTGCAAAGATAATTGATGCTTGGAGAGATACCTTAAAAATTTGCCTCCTGATGCATGTAATGTGATTTTTCCATCAGCTGCATAGCTGAGGAATGCAAACTAGAGTATGGTGAGAATATAATCAGACTGATTTGTTTTTCAATTACTGCTGAGTATATTTTATTTCTGAGGTTGAGACCAGAGCCAGTATTTTTAACCTGAATGTGGATAATACAGGTTGGAAATTGTTTCTCAAAATGTGGAGCTGCTTATTTTTGCTACATTTAACATTACATAGTCACAGATATTATAATTATAGTTATTCATTCTTTGTGGTAAAATGTGGTAGTGCAACCACATTTTTTTAAATAGCTGTCTCTGTTTCAGTGAGAAATAAATATTTGCCGTTTTCCATTCTGCCACTTAATTAACTTGAGTCGTGTGAAATATGTGAGCTGGGAAAAGGATAAAAATTCTTATACATGAGAACACATGAACAGGACATGTGTTTGTCATTGCCCAATTTTGTCACTAGCACAGGTGGTTTTGATGCTGTGTTAGAGGAGCGGTAGTAAAATAAGAGGAAATCTAGGGAGGAATAAGTTGGCCCTGTGAGCGAGGTGTTATAATGTGGACAAGCACAGCAGCAACCTGTCAGTCAGCTTGGTGAGCATGACCAACCCTGGATCATGGTGGAACAGTGGTGGGAGTTAGACAGTGTACTTGCTGCTGGATTTCCACCTTCATAAACAGAGACTTCTTTGGAACTGAAACAAAATCCTTCCCTGTTTTCCATAGTATCTTTTCAAGTGAGGATAGAGAAGGGATGCAATTGCTGGTTTTGGATTTCCTCATTGGGAAATTCCCTTTCATTAATTTATGAGCCAGAATTGTTTTATTAATTATGCAGAAGTATGGATGCATATGAATCCCATAATACAAACAGGCTGTCAGATTGCACTCTGTTTAGTACTTGCAGTTCCCTTATTGCTTTATCCCTTAATATCCCTTATTGCTTTAAGCCTCAAACACCTCAAACACAAGGTAAGTTATAGAGACTTTTCTTTGTGTCTTCTCTTTTCCAGTCTTGAATCTGCTTTTTGCCTATATGTAAACACTGAATTTGGATATAGAAAGGCTAGTCAGCACTGTTGTGTTAAGCAGTGAAGCATCTGAAGGGAATCTCAGTGAGCTCTGTGTCAGGTATTCTCTTGTGTGTGCTTCCTTCAAGGATAATGATGCTTTGCTCCAGAAAACATTAAATTATTAACCTCCCTGATGCAGCTTACTGTGACACGCTGCAGGATCCATATTTTGACATTTAGACAGATAATCCAAGCAATATTCTGTGAAAGATTGTCTGTAAATAGTGCAAGAAGGGTTAAGCCAAGGACATTCTCTTAGGCAAACATGCCATGAAATGTCTAGAATAAACCTGTAGAAGGGAGATGGGCTGTGGGTACTTCTACAGCATAGGATTTTACTTTTGTTTTCTACATAGGCTGGTACTGCAGAGTACTTTGTGATCGCCTGTCCTGGTTTGGGCCAGGATAAAGGTAATTTTCTATCTTGTACTTTTGCTTTCAGCTAAGTCTCTTGTAAGTAGTTGCACTTGCTGAAATTAACAGCAAGTTTCTCAGACAGTGTCTGCTTCTAGGACTGATAACACTCGATGTTTATAGTTACTGCCAGAGACTGGTGTGCAGAGCCAAGGACACTGCTCAGCTCTGAGGAACATTTTACCCTGCAGAAGGAGTAAAGAGGTCCCACCTGAAACCCTCCTTTGGGGAGGACTGGACCAGATAGATGCCAGAACTGACCAGAGTATTCCATCTCATACACGTCATACTCAGTATAAATTTGAGGGATCACGAGGGTCAAAGACCCTTCTTCCTTCTTCCTGCCCTTCCTTTGCCTGTTCCCTCTTTGCTTCAGCATCCTGGGAGGATTCCATCCGTTCCTCTGCCTGTGGTCCTGATCCGTGCCAGCCTGAATCTGTGTTTTCCTGCCTCCAGCTCCCGACTGCTCCTGACCCCAGGAGTCCAGCCTGGACTTTCCCAGGGCTGCCCTGCAGCCTCCATGGTGACGTGAGAGTTATTGGGGAAAAAAGGGGAGGAATGTGGTATCAATTTTTCCTGTATATTTGTATATTTGTATATATTTAGTAATTTTTCCTATTTATCATTACTCTTTCATTAAAGCTGTGTAGTTTACTTTCCAACCCATAAGTCTCTCTCCCTTATTCTCTCTCCTTTCCTTATCAGGGAGGAGAGGGGGATTAACAGAAAGCATCTGTTATTTGGTTTAATTGCCGGGCCAGTGTTAAACAGTGACATCTCCTTTGTCTACATATACTTGCCACATGATGATTTCAACTTACCCTGGGATAAGACCTCAAGCCCAATGTTGGAGGGAGAAGCTTTTCCTAAAGGCTCAGTAACTCCAGGCTTGTGCAGATAGATCAGTCCTGTAATACGCCAAGACCGAAGTGAGAAGGGGTAGTTGGTCTGAGGAGGTAATGTTATTGTTAGGCCTTATGATGGTGCCCTTGAGAAGTCCCAGTGATGTTCCCTAGAGCTTGACTCAACCCTTGCTCTTTAGTGGGATATTCCCACTATAACCCCATTGCACTCGTGCTTCGTTGGGTGTCTCTGTCAGGCAGACTTCCACTGTCAGAGCAGCCATCCTCTGCTTTGAACTAACATGGTAGCTCTCCTCTAGCAAAGCATCGTTGCCACCTCATCCCCTTAGGTCTCACCACTGGGCTATGCATTGCTTCTCTTACATTGATGTGGTTGTCTTAGCAGCTGCAAGGGCAGGGGTGAGATGTGATCTGTCCTGTACAGTGCAGGACAGAATTCACAGCTTTATACAAATGTTTTATGATACTTTTTTCCCTTCCCTCAACCTATTATCCTGCTTTTCTTTCACAAGCTCAACCTCATTTTGTTATTTGTTGTCCATCAGGACTCCTTCTAAGTAGGACTGAGAAAACCATTACTGAAATTGTTCACTTAAAGTTATAAATGGTGTTCAGATCACCTGCTGTTTTGTAGAAATGTGCAATTCAGTAGTTTTTCTGGATTTACGTTGATTGTAGGACACTATGCTAGTGCATAGCAGCATGTGACAACATAAACACTACTGCTTGTACCAAATGTAATCGTCACTGTGGCAACAGAAATGAAAACCAACTGAGAAAATGTTATCTAGTGGTAGGAAAGTGTTCTGCTAATAATGAAGCACACGTAGAAGCGGAGTGGGACATTATTCCAGAGAGGATTGGCAGAATGGAGACTTAAGCCGCTTCTTCTGAAGACAGAAAATCTTGCTGAGAAATAGGTCACACGTGCTTGTTTAGTGGAGAGAAATAAAGAGACCCAGCATAAATGCACAGGCAGCAGAATTACTTTAGAGCCATTTCTGATTTTTTCATAAGTTTCACTTGCAGTGTCCCACACCTCCACTTGAAACTCCTAACTCATTGCCTCCATTTCCCCTTATCCTGGCCCTCTGGCCTGGAGGCTGGACTGCCTCCTCTCTGCCATTAGTAGCTTTGCTTCTGGTCTTGCCAGCATGGAGATAGATTGCTTGCTTGGTGTCATAGGGCGTGTTGAAAGTATGGCTGAGGTGGCTGATTCAATCCAGCATCACCTAAGTGTCTTGCTCCCTGCTTCCCAGCACTGCCAGCTCTCACAGTGCTGTATACACTCCGTTCAGACAGGACAGGTCTAATAAAACAATTTAAAAGGGCTGCTATTGCATTTGGCTAGCAAGGTGTAATTAGCCAGCAGGGAGCCATGGTTCTGGAGAAAAATCTTGTGAGTTCTCATAGGAGAAGCAATATTTCCTCCTGAGGGATTTTAGTTCTTCTGTTATTCTGCAGAGATGGTGCCTGTGATGTCTAATCAGCAGCAGGAGGTGTAGAAGGACAGAGCATTGGTCATAGAAGATTAAATCTTCATGGTTTCCAGCTGCTATGATTGCTTTTTTCTAGCTGCTGATGTCTTGACTGAACTGTGATTTACATTTTTTGAAAGACCCTCATAAATTAGGTGTATTTTGATCCTAGAAGGACAGCAATTACATGCAAGACACAAGCTACCCTCAGCCAAAATGTAAGCTGCAGAGGACAAGGACATTAAAGCTTGTAATAGAAAGTGTAATGCAGTTGTCTCTCAGTATGCATTTTCCCTAGGCAGATGCCTGAAAGTGCTTCCCTTGTTTTGGTTAATGTTTCCAAGAAAAAAATCTTCCTGAGGGAGCTGCCTATTGCAGAGAAATTCAGCTTCAGCAAAGGGGCAAGTCCTGTACTCAGGGCAGGACCAAAGCAGTTGGATTCAGTCGTGCAGAGGGATGTGCAGCCTGTTGGGCTTGTCCAGTGTTTGGGGAGGGTGTCCAGCCTGCCAGCCTCCCTGCTACCCAGGGAAGCCCTGGGACTTAACTCAGGTGAGCCCTTGCATGCTGCTGGCTTTAGCCTCCTTGGCACAGCAGAGCTATTTGTCACAGGGCTTCCCATTGCAAGGACTGAATAATTTTGAGTTTGCTGTTCAGATGGTTTTCCTTCTAAAGGCTCAGTCAGCACAGAGAAGGAAAATTGCCTAATCAGTTTTGCTGTTGTTTAGTTAGTTACTCCCTTTCCAGTGGCATCAGATCTCTCCAAGGTGCAAATTATAAACACTAAGGGGCCACAATTACTTGTTTAGAGAAAGCCCTGACTCAAATATAATAAAATCATGTAATCATTTGTATTTCTCTTATGGAGTGTAAATTTAGACAAAGCCTTTCATGAGAGGATCTCTTCTAACGAAAGTATCTGTCAGTGTTTGAAGTTATGAAGTTATGATCATATATGTAGATGAATATGTGTTACCTACCCATTACTTATAATGCTCACTAGATGGTAAAAATAAACTAGACTAAAAATAAGCAATAGAAGATGGATAAGGTAGTCAGGCAGGTATATTTCTGGTGAGCAGAGAAAATTGGAAGACAAGCTGACAAGTGAGGACATGCTGCTTGCTTTTTTTTCTGAGCAAGTCATTATTTTTGCAGGGAGCACCTGCACTGCAAGCATCCTTTGCAGCAGCTCCTTGGTGAAGGTGAGTAACCCCAGATTGCCTCATCTTCAGGGCATGTTATACATCATCCATATTTTGATTCTGGCTCCTTCTGTTTTCAACTTTAAACATGAATTTGGGGCCACTGGTGGAAGTCCCCTCTCCTCTGTAGATAGGAAATGCCATAAAGCCAATGGGATGCTTGTGCTTGAAGTGGTCAGAACATACAAATCTGCTTGGCAGATTCTCATTTCCACACAGGACATTCAACCAGGTGGTGCAGCAGTTTTTTTCCACAGCAGAAAGGGGGATCACTGAGGCTAAACCATATCCAGAGGTAAATAACACAACACTTTGGTATGTGTATGAGGAAGATAACCTTATTACAGAGATGTCACTGCTTACACTTATGAATGGCATCGTGTAACACCAACCTCTTCCCTTCTGAATGGTGAGAGATCAGTGAGATGCACAGGGGCTGCTCCAGAGCACCTGGCTTCAGTCCCAGAGAATGGACTCATGCATGTTTAATTTATATAAGTACTGATGTGGCTTACTCCTATGTAGATACAGCTTCAGTAGATTACTTTTAAGACTGCGTCGAGGAGCATCATGGGCCAGTGCCTTGGACTAAATCTCTGGGAGTTTCTGGTCCCTCATCCACAGCAGGCAGTAGCAAACCAGTGAAGAACAGGCACTGTTGCAGCAGGCTAAAATGGAAGCAAACCCAGAAGTAAGCAGGGTTGAGGGTGCAAACCACAGGATTTATTTCCATTAATTAAAAATATGTGTAATAAAGATATGCATACCAGGGCTAGGTACCCTAAACTGTGCCCCTTCATCTAGTCAGTAAGGAGAAATAAGCAATTTGAAGGCTACATTCATCTGAGACCTACTTTAGTTAGGATGAGATGAATCCCACTGTTACTGAAGTTACTGTTTTTCCCCAATGTGGGCAAGAGGGAGTTTAGCAACTGCCTGGAACACATTTATCAGCATTGTAAGTGTCTGAGTTCAGATTAAGTCAGCCCTAAAATATCTGTTGATTGTATTTTCTGACACCTAGCTTGGGAGTTCCTGAAAAGCTGGCCAGACCTTACTTCTACTCCTGTATACCTCAATATCTGTGGAAAAATCCAGCACATTATCTTTAGATGTTTTATTCATGGAAGGGGAAAAGGGCTTGGCATGCTAAGCATGTTAAAGGTTTTGCCACCAGAAAAGTTTATATAAGAAGTTATTTTTATTTGCTGTAGGAATTGTTCTTTATATGAAGGCACTTCCTCATATACCTCATATAATATCAGTGTACTTAGCAGTAAAAAGACCAAATACACTGTCTCTGATATCTTCAAGGGAGCTGAAACAATCACCATTAATTGCTCAAAGATACGGAAATTACTTACCCAAGCAAAAAAGAAAAGCCACTTCCCAATCAAAAATGCAGTGCTTGACTTTCCTTTTAGTTACAGTGGTGCAAATTGAGATTTGCTGCTATCAATTACATTTTGTCTGGATTTTCACTGGCTTAAAGGAGATAACAATCAAACCCCCTGGCTTCTAATCAAGTTTGATATTACCCTGGTGAGTCATTATAATCCCTTAAATGGCACCATGAAGGAAGAAATCAATTGTGTTATGAAAATCAGCTAGTGTAGTCTGGTCTAAATGTCCAATTTTACCTTCTGGATGAAGAAGATATTTGAAGTTTTCTATTTTACCACAACTCCAGTGGACATCAATCTTTCTAATTCTCAGTATAAAAACGAGTGACAGGTATCAAGTGGATCAAGGGTTGGACTTGATCTCAGAAGTCCTTTCCAACCCAGCTTATTCTGTGATTTTTGGTCAAGAAAGAATGTTGAATATGCAACACTAAATAAGTGGTCACTAGTAAGTACACTGTCTTAGGTATTAGTACAGTGCTTAGGTATTTACTGAGTTAGTAAATTCTAGGCTTTTTTTTTTTTTTTGTTATGATCATCTGTCAGATTTCATTACTTAAGAGGGGTATTCCTTACTTAGAGTGGTCTTAATATATTAACATGGGGAAAAATTTCAGAGTTTTTGACTTTTGAACTTTCACCTTTGCCTTTGATTCTATTCTTCAATGTGACTAAAAACAATAAAGTGTAGATTGCATCTCTTCAGAAGCTTTGCAAAAATAAAATAAATAAATAAATAGTTGAGATATATTTCTACCTTCTATCAAGCTGTTTCCAGAGTGCAGAACCAAGCTTAAAGTTTTTGACTTAAGTACCTTGAAATCAGTTCATTAAATGAGCTGCTTGAAAAAATACTGTTAATCAGTTTATGAACTTCAAAAGCTAGTGGAGAAGATCACATTATGTCTCTGAATAAAGATATTTGGAGCATGATAGGTTGAAAAGAGCAGAAATAGAGGATTTTCATCTTTTCACCTCTAAATATATGCACAGTCTGGTTTTACTTTCCTATGAGTACACAGGTAGCTTGGGAGAAATTCTGTTTTCTTGTCTGCTATTCTTTTTGCACAAGTGCTTGGGCATGGGTATCTTGCCAGTGCAGACAGTGTAGGTTATTTCTGCTCTTGCATGCCTGTGATTCAGCCCATGGAACTTCTGTGTGGCTGAGCAATAGCCCTACAAGTTCTGCTGTGCACAGAAATGGTGCATATGCACTTTTCGGAGTCAGATAAACACAGGAATATAAATTCCACACTGTAAGAAAACAGCAAAAATGAGCCCACACACATACATACTCAACAGGCAGCTCTTTGCTGTTAGTTACCTAGGTGCAAACTTCTGCCATTTGGGGGTACCTTGTAGTTGCTTTGACTGTGGCTTTAAAACCAAACCAGTAGATTCAGTTCACTCAGGTGTTTATTTGGTCTCCCTCTGACCAAGGTGAACAGATAACAGCTTTGTTTATTTTCCAAAGAAATACCAATTTGAATCACTGAACACAGATTTCAGGCTGTGCAGAGATGCCTTGGAGCAGCCTGGTGGTTGCATAAGCTGTGAAAGGTAACTGTGGCATTTAGAGGAGCTATAAAAGTAAGAAAGTTGCACCAGCTTGGTTTCTAGAAAGCCACATTACCCTGTAAATGATCTGTCATGCTTTTCACTTTGCTGATGTGTCACAACACACAGGCATATTGCAACACTAGAATGCTGTAATATGGATCAACTGACTGTGCTATTTATTACAGGATATAAGGTGTGATTGCAGGACATGGTGTGGTTGAGAACAAGATGAGCAACAGACCTAAGTAAAAGCTAAAATTCTTTTGTGGTCATATGTACAGTAAGAGAGACTAGATTGGGTTGCACTGGGGAAAGCCCCCTGCATAGATCTAGATGAACACGTTTTCCAAAGCAATCAGAATTAATGGCATTACAGACTATCCTGGGTAAGTTCATGTTTATGAAAACTGTCAAAATGTAAAATCAAAACAATGACATTTCATGGACTTTGGATAGTGTTTTAGGATTTCTTATGTTCTTCAAGGCACAATCTTTTCACACAACTAGACCTGATAGTGGAGTGTTACAAGGAGTAGTGACTGCTAGCATTCATCCCCATTATATTTCTCACCCATTCATCAGCTTATTATCTGCTTATGGTGTAGTTCTTTACTTTGTTTCCTTCTGTTTTTTCCCCCCATGAGGGAAAATGTGGCATGTAGGAAAGAGGCACTAGTTGTACTTCAGGATCATAAATTTATTATAATTGGTTTATCATGGTAGAAATTAGAAGAGCACAACAGAAGGAAGGTGTTTCATGTAAAGTGACAGCTGATTTTCCTCTTCTTGCCTGTAAAATACCCCTTTATCCCAAACTTCTCTGAATATCACAGTTTATTTCCCAGAGAGAAAATTCTAAGCTTGGGGCACATTTCATTAAATCTTTGCAAACCACTGATGCCCAGAGTATGTTCTGCTTAGCATAATCACATTAATTCCAGTTTTCACAGATGTATGTGTTCCACCCTCCACATCTCTTAATCACTAATCCCACTGCCCTGAACAGCTTTTTGGGAGAAGCATGCCATAAAAAATTTAAATTGTTCTGGGCCTGGTTTGTAAATGTTACACAAACTTTTACCCTTGGCAGCAGTGCCATCGACTTGCCTTTCTTTCATAAAAAAGTCTAGACTTGAAGCAAAAAGCAATGTTTTTTTGAAGCCTGGTACATTGACAACCCTGGGACTAAGCATTTTCTCAGCTCAGTTTCATCCTGATCACTACTGGGGAATCTGAATGTGGTGGTTGCTTTGGATGAAGTAGATCCCACTGGTAGCTCATCAGTTCAGTCCTGGACAGGGATTATCCCTGATGCTGAGCAGGCACAGTGCCTTGGCTGAGACTGAAAAGAGTCACAGTTTTTACAATGCTATTTATATTCATACTTGTCAATCCTAGGATTTCCCTTTGTTGTTTTCTGAGAACAATGCAAAAATGTAGAAGTATGAATGAGGGGGAAAAAAGGCAGAAACAAACAAAATACTGGCAGAACCAAGCTGGGACTGTGAAAAGTGGAAGATAAGCATTTATAATAATGAGGGGGCATTGTGGACTTCAAGTCTGGAAAAGACTTTCAGTATTGATTATTTCAGTGACAGCTAGCTTCTCTGGTTTATTATGATATATTTGCCCCAGGTAAAGGATTAATAAAATATTAACTTGACAATAGCTACTTCTCCTAGACCCAGTTGCTCATTATGTGCAAAAATGGTTCAAAGAACTTAATAAAAAATAAAATTTCATTATTGAAATTGTCTTTCTGAAAGGATTTTCACATGAAAGAAGCATCTAAGGATCATTTCATCTTGATTGTGCACCATGCTGGGCATCAAATTACATCAGATTTATGGTGCAAGCAGCCCTTCCTTAGTAGCAGCTGCCTGGCAAAAGCTTATTCTAGCCAAGAGGCAATGCAATTGTATAAATCATCCCATTTCATGGATATAATTCTTCAATCAATCAGCAGAAGGAGAGTAGAAGTTCTGGATGTGCTGGTCATAATACATCTATCTAACCTGAAATATTTTCCTTTGTGTGACAGTGACATTTTTAGCTGAATGGAGCAACTTGTTTATCTGTACAGAGCCAGATCCTGCCAACAGTGCATTCAACAGGCTATTACTCCATTAATAAATGTGATGGGACTGCTTGAAAAATGAGACTCTGCTTAGAATGAAAAAAAAAAAAAAATGAAGTTAGTCTGTCCCTGGAGGAGCTGAACCTCAGTCACAAGAAATAGATGTAAGGTGCAAGAGAAAATGTCCTTTCCTTTTCTTGTCTCTAAAAACCTTCAGTAGCTTGCAGTTCATGGCTAATGTTTTCAGATAAAATAGATGCCTGCTCCCATCCCCTGCTCATACATACTGTCACAATGGATTTGGTATGGAAGTGCAATGTGTATTTCATGTACAATTTTAATTACTATAATTTTCTTTCTTTTTTTTTTTCACTTTTTACTACAATAATAATGACATAGATAAGCAGTAATAAGATAATACAATAGTAAAGGATTATAACATGAAATGGAAATTCGAAAAAAAGTGTCAGCATCACAGCAATAAAAATGTTCAGTCTTTGTCTGAGAAGGAGAAGCAATTTCTCAGGTACTAAAGCTTTAATCTAAATTGTATTGAAGAAGACAGGGGCTGCCTCACAGATAATGATAAAGCGTTTCCAGATGCCCAAACCAGTACTCATAGTCTTCAAGACAATGGGACTTATTTGTTGAGTGTTAGTATTTGCTCTTTCCAACATCTGTATCCATGGTTTCCAAAGACTGGTGGCTTCACAGGAGAGTCTTGGGTGATCAGTCTGGGTTAACAGAACTAATGTTTGATGGTTTTGCTGTAGGCCTGCTACTGACACCACCAGTTTATCTGAGTGTGAGCCATGGTTTCATTTGATATAGATCTGAAAAGCTAATTTTTTGCATAATTGCTTTGTCTGGCTTTGCACTGAGCTGGTATTTAGCTATTTCCTCCTTGCTTGCATCACTTGCTGGTAAGTGCAAGGTCCTGCACCTGAGTTGGTGCAATATGTGGTATCAATACAGGGCATGAAGGGGTTGAAATCAGTCCTGTGGAGTGGGGATACTGGTGGACAAAAGGCTGGACATGAGCCATCAGTGCATGCAGCCCAGACAGCCAACCATATCCTGAGCTGCATCAAAGGAGTTGGTCTCTTTTCCCAGATGACTTTCAACAAGACAAGAGGACACGGTCTTAAGTTGTGCCAGGGGAGGTTTAGGTTGGACATCAGAATTTCTTTACGGAGAGGGTGATCAGGCAATGGAATGGGCTGCCTGGTGAGGTGGTGGATTTAAAAAGAGACTGGATGTGGCACTCAGTGCCATGGTCTGGTAACCGCAGCGGTGGGTCAAGGGTTGGACTTGATGATCTCTGAGGTCCCTTCCAACCCGGCTAATTCTATGATTCTATGAAAAGAAGCATGGCCAGCTGGCCAAGGGAGGTGATTCTCCCTCCCTCCCCCTCCCTCTGCTGGGCTCGGGTGTGACCCCACCTGCAGCATTGTGTCCAGCTCTGCAGTCCTCAGCACAGAAAGACATGGACCTGTTGGACCAGGTCCAGAGGATGGCTACAAAGATGATCAGAGGGCTGAAGCACCTCTCCTATGAAGACCAACTGAGAGAGTTTGGATCATTAAGCCTGGAAAAGAGAAGGCTCCAGAGAGACCTTATTGTGGCATTTCAGTAGTTAAAGGGGCCTATAAGAAAGATGGTGCCAAACTTTTTAGCAGAGTCTCTAGTGATAGCACAAGGGTTAATAGTTTTATTATTTATATTTATTATACAATATATTTATTATACCCTCAAAGATGGCAGACTTAGAATAGATATAAAGAAGAAATTTTTCAGAATGAAGGTGAAGAGACTGGAACAGATTGTCCAGAGAAGTGGTGGATGCCCCATGTGTGGAAACATTCAAGGTCAGGTTTGACAGGTCTCTAACTGATGTAATCTAGTTGAAGATGTCCCTGCTCATTGCGTGGGAGTGGGACTAGATGACCTTTGAAGGTCCTGTCCTTCCCAACCCATTCTATGATTCTGCATAATATTCTCAGACATTCTGGAGTCAGTGGGAAGAGACTTTTTAAATTCAGTGTAGGTTTCATGCATTCTGAAGTACTGTGAAATCCCTTCCCCGGGGCGTCCAGACCTCCCTGTATTCCAGGGATAGCAGAGACTGTGGTGGAGAATATGAGCTGCAGATAGACAGATTTGCCAAAAAGGAACTAACTGGTCAGCTTAGTCATTCAGGGCCACAAGCACCCCTGTCTTCCTCACAGATACCATCATCTTCATCAGAAGAGCAGCTCCTACCAGTGTAAATTAGTAAAAAGTGATGGCTGTCTTAGGCTACTATCTTCAGTTAGAGGTTTGCTGTGAACTGAGATGTCCTGTTAGGACAATGAGAAATGCTTCTTTCATTCCTTTGTTCTTCTGTGTCTGGATAGTCAGTATTGATCAAAGTCATTTTGTATCATCTCTTGGCAGATTTTCACAGTGCACCGTGGCTGGTAATTTACCAAAGCAGAATACTTTCAACAGTAACCACAACTGACATTTGAAAGTGGTTTAAACTAATTTAAAAGCCTGGGCAATATGAGAGTTAGACAAGGTTTGCAGGAGAGGTGATATCACATATCATAACAGCTGATGTAGCTGAAAAGGCATGGGGACATCTCCATATGCCCAGGCTTTTCTAGGATTTCTGCAAAGACAGAGACTAGAGAAACAAAAATCCAGTGCCTCCCTTCTAAATGTGGTATTTCTAAAACGCCTCACAGTGTTGCAAAACAGTACAAGTTTAGAACAAGTCTGATTTATCGCCATAGCACACGTTGTGAGTATGGAAACTCTAACGTTTTATTACCTGCTAAGGAAGTTGCTTATTTAAATGGTTACTTCTTGTGGCATGTACAAGAAGATCAACAGTGTATAAATGAGTAAACTGTGTGACTGAATGCTTTGTGTTTAGCCTCTTCCGTTCATTTTATGCCATTCATTTCTGAAATTATTCCACCATAAATACAGACACCACTATTGCATGTTCCAGAAAAAAATGTCTCTTTGTCTGAAGGGATAAGTGTACCCTACCATAACCATGTTCTATCAGATTTTCATTCTGATAGTCAGTTGCAATTGGTAAGTTCCTATTTTCTGAGTGAAAAGCAATGATACTTCACATGGTAATTCTCCCAAAAGCTTCATTTTAGAGATGTATAATGAAACATGATGGAAAGACGTGTTGTTCCGTGGCCTTGCGTTTCTATTAGCATGTTTATGAATATAAAGGAGAAAAATCAGTTTCTTATCTGACAAAATGTATTTATCTTCTGCTCATAATCTTGAAGTAGCCTTTTTTTCCCCCACCCTGTTCTTGAAAGTATTGTTCAATGTAAGTTCATAGCTGCAGCTGTTGTGCTATAAAAGATGCTCTCACTTTCCTGCAGAGCCATGGTGTCCTATTTTGAAAACTGATGTATAGCACTAGTCTCTGTTGCTTATCTGCTCAGAGGAGTAATGAAGGACTGAAAGTGTTCTGTGTCCCTGATTTCGCTACCCTGAAAGTAGGGTTTCTGCCTACCCAGTGTCATGGGGAGTGTTAAGGCTCCTGTTGCCAAAAGGCTGTTTTGTCGGATGGGCTAGGAAGGCCTTCTGTAATCAGGGAAACTCTCTGGTGCAGCTGAAACTTCTTTCCATCTCAGTTTGCCTCTCTCCCTGAAACTCTTGGTTTTCGGTTTTTTGTTTGTTGGTTGGTTTTGTTTGGTTTTTTTTTGTTTTTTTTGTGGGCTATTGCTGCCTGCTGGGAGGGAACTGAGACTATTTTGGTGTTACTGTAATAATTTCTTACCCTAGCTTCCACCTCCTTAACTGCCTTATTCCAGTCATTTTTTCACCATTACCAACTTAGTGTTCTGCTAACTGCTTGGTCAGACTGAGTTCGTCTGGAGGAGATAAGGAAGGCCTGACACTGGCACAGATGTCAGTACAGGATTGCAAGCCATGGTGGGGTGATGTATGTATGTATGTAGTACTCTTCTTTCTTTCTGGGCTCCAGCTCTAGTAGACATTAAGTGTGTTATTAGTGAGGCTAAGAAAAATCATCACATCCTGACTGGCATTTATCTTGCTTAATTGCAGGCACATTTGAGGTTCATGTTGGAAGTAGTTGCTTGGATTTCAGCTCAGTCAGTGCACAGAGACTGGTATTTCTAGAGTGGGATTCACGAGACTTATTTTAGACTTCTACAGTGCTAATTTTCTGCCCACGGCCTGTGAAGGAAGTGTAAGTGCTAATCTTAAATGCCTGAGAGCCAAAAGTTTAGATACAGTGTCTGCAGTGTAGCCTTGGAAAGTTAGTTGACATTGATCCCTCTGCTGATGTAGATTACAGTCTCCCTTCTTTAGTCAGCTCCTCCAGCAGCCACTGTAAGCTAAACTGGGAGGAGGAACACTCTGGTGGGGGCTTCAGGCCCTCACACCTATTGGTGTGTGCCCCTACACTGCCTCATGGCCACAGGTTGTCTCTTGGCTGCTCAGCAGGCAGGATCTCATTTCTGTGGTCATTCTCACCTCTTAACATGAGCAATAAGCCTAGTAGAATTATTTGAATAAATTTTTACAATCAAAATTATTTCCAAAAGAGAAATGGGGATTGGGAGTTGTTAACTGTTCTTCCTGTGTCTTTGCTTCAAGCCCTTGCAACACACTCTTCTGTTTCAGCTTGAACTGAAGCAGCACATCAAGCTCTGACAGGATCTTTGGAAATCATAGTCCTATTAACCATTAGATCAACACAGATAATTATCTGAGCTTAATGCTCTGACTCCCAGTTCATGTTTCTGATGTGCAGTATGGCTTTGTTAACAGGACTACAAAATACCAGTAAGGTATTACTTTTGCTTTATTAGTGACTAATTATTGGAACATTTGATAATTTATCCATTGTCATATATAATCTAAAACTTTGCTGAGAGCAACACTGGCTGTATGGCAGGAGAAAAAGAATAATTGCAGCTTTCTAGAGAAATAAATGCTGATTTTACAATTAGGCTGTTAATATTTCTGCGTATTGTAGAGAACAGCACAGGTCAGATTAATATACTAACAAGTTTTTGTCTTCAGCAGAATGTGTATAAAATACAGCTGAGCTGCCATTACTTTTACAACCCTAAGATGTAATCACTGTTTTCTAATACACATGTTAATATTTTTGTGTTTCTCACATCTTTGTATCTTCAGAAAACAGCTTCTTCCATTGAAGTGCTGACATTTTCCTTAAACAAGAAACTCCAAACCCTAAGCTTCATTTAAAAAAAATAAATTATTCAACAAGTCGTCTTTAATTATTCCCTTTTTGACTGCTTTATTGCCTGAACTGTTCACTGCTCTTGCAGAGAAAATGAACCCCTGGATTTCCTTAGTGGTTATTGTAGATGTCAGACTCTTCAAAGGATCACTTCTGTGACCTAATCTCAGTGCTGCCCAAAGCTCACCAATGTGTTATGTTTTAGCAATGGACTAGTAGTAGAAGACTGTGAGGTGGTGGGAAGTGCTTGTTTCTAGTTTTCATTATCCACAGAAAAGGCTGTGTACCATTGAAAGATGCAAGCTGCATGCTGATCAATGTGCCAAAGACAACTAAGATCATTGTAACAAATAAAGTGGGAAACCTGCCACATATTGATAGGATAATCGAACAGGATGGAAGAGTGAATGAACCGTACATAACAGATGTTAACCAGATCACTTAATGGACTATTGGAAGGTACTTGGTGTGCTGTTATGAGTAAACCAATGCCAGGAGCTCTACAGGTGAGTGAATGCTTACCTTTCATCCTGCACCATGTGTCTCCCTGTTTTCTGCCCTGTTGTCACAGGGAAGTAGCATGGTTGTGTTGGATTTTACAGGTTTCTGCATCTCTGATGTGCAGACATTCTGGAGGCAGTAGCAAGGAAAATCCCATCCAGTTTGGTACCTGCTCCTGGTGGAGAGTTGCAATTCAGGCTGATCCTTAGTGATCAAAGTACCATATTGAGCAGTGTGGGATTTTGAGAGAACATCCTGGCAAACGAAAACCTTCTGTATTTGTACTGTGGGCTACATAGCTGAAACTAGTGTGAAGATTTATGCTGCCTTAGAAAACCATCCTGCATTTGGACATCACCAGGGAGGGCTGGATATGTCAGTCACTGACTGCCCAGGCTGTTCTTCACTCTAAACCCTGATAACATGCTGAACCCTGATAACATACCAAGCCACTGAGGCTCAATCTGGCTGAGACCAGACTGGTATACAGCTGAAAACATTTTTTCTCCATACCAAGCACTTCATGATTGTCAACACTGAACCTATAAAGTCTAAGTGCTTTTTTTTATTATGTTCACACCTGAGATGACTTTCTACTGAATACAAACACATATAAAAAAATGTCTTTGGCTTTGCTGGCTTTTGCAGCTATGACATACTACTGACACCCGAGGAAAGCCAAGCAGACAAGGCTTTTTCCTTTCCCCATAGCCTGCCCCAAGAAACAGCAGATTTTTTTCGTATATATATTTGCACTAACAATAGTATCTTTCTTCCTTTCCTAGTGTTTTTTTCAGCAACTTGATTCAGTCTTTCATTCCTAAACATGACAGGTGAAGTCTTTGGGCCAAGTTTTAACTTGCGGCTTGTAGTTATAAGGGAGAAGTAGGCCATGGAAACCCAGGCTTTGAAATGGAAATTCTGCCTTAGCTACAGCCACAGCAGTGCTGCTCAGTGCCCTATTTTGTTTTCTTTTTCCCACCGTCAGCCAAATCAGGCTCACTGCTCCTTGTTCAAAGGAGGAGTGTTAACTTTCCAGAATTCCCTGTGCTGCTGCTTATGAGTCTTAACAGACTTTGTCAAATGCCACATCCAGTATTCCATGTCTTTAAGCATGTCATTCCATTTTCTTCAGTTTCTAAGAAAAGGCTACTCTTCCCTGACTTCCAGAGCCTTGGAGCTAGCTCTAGGATACAGGGAACTCAAACAAAACAAAAGGTATGTTTTCATGTTCCAGTGTTTGCATGTTATTTCTAGGCCAGTATATGTGCTTTTGCTGGGTAACTGTACCCCAGCTGTATGCTTTTGTCTTACCAGCCTTCCATTAAAGTCAGTAGCTGATCATACAGCATGTGTAGAGTAACACAATACTGGATATTTGTGGGAACAGTCAACCTGTAACTGAAATGTCGTGAAATGTTTGCTTGATAACAAAATGAAGTGGGGTAAAGTGAACTTGAACACTAAGCTGGAGCTTCTACACAACTGGACAGCCAGTGTAACTGGGAGCTATTATTAAGATATTTCTCTTTTTAAGCAAGTATGCTGTCTCTTTTGGAGTTCATTTTGCTTCAAAATGTATGAATTCTGATCTCATTCCATTTGGAGCAATTCTGGGGTTTGGCAGATGGCAAAACTTTCTATAGAGTGGCTTGCAAATGTTGGGGTGTGAAATGCGCTTGGCGGTGATGCTTGGAAAGTGATCTGATGTGATTTGTGAAACATGCTGTGCCGGCCTGCAGTACCTGGGAGGATGAAACCATGAGCACAGTGCAGTGTGCCTAAATCTTGCACAGGGTAGTATACAGCATACCTCCTTGGCGTTTTCTCCAGTGCTGAAACAGCAGGATTTTAGCTGACGATCTTCCCTGGCCATCTGGTGAAAGAGTGTGAAAGAACTTTACAGAGACTAATTATTTCCTAGATTAATATTGCTGACAAGTACTCCATGAGGCAGTGTGTTTGCAGAGTGTTATGCTACTAAAAATGCCATTAATTATTTTGTCCATGATTTGTCGAATACTTCGATTCTGTATGCTGGCGTTCTGCCTCAACATCACCATCTGTGTATATCACAGGCTATACCACAGTATTTCTTTCAGATCTTTGTGGAGATTTTTCCATTTTCAGGCTTATGAGCCTGGATTAAGTAATTTCTAATATAAGGCATTAAAACAGCCTAACTTTTAAATCCAATTTTCCTCTCAGAACTTGTCAAATTCTGCATAGTAACAGAATGCTCAGTGGCATATATTCTCATTCTAACTTATCTCAGGCACTGCAATCTGAGTTTAACAGTCTTATGCAGTGATTAACTTCTCTGTGGGTTTTTTTGTTTGTTTGTTTGATTTTTATGTTGTTTTTTTTTAAAAGGTGACTGTGTCTTTTTATATCTTAAAAATATTTTCAATTTTATAGCTTCTAACATAGGTATAATATGTCATGACATTGTAATGTAAATATGAAAAGTACATTAGCTATCTATATTAAATATTTATGCTACACCCAAAGGCATGCCAATAATTTGATCATAGATATCAACATAGTAACCATAACCATCAGAAATGTTAGAAAAATACTAAAAGTATTCTGGTTTCAAAATACTAAAAATACTTTAAGTAAGTTTAAACTGATTCTGTTTTCACAGCTTCACTGCATTCTGGTTAATGATGATTTTCTTCCTAATGCAGAAATCTGATGCAATTCTACATCTAGTCAAAGAACTGTTGCTTTTTCATTGATTTATCTATAGAGCTCTTATTAAGAACAATTTCAGATTAAAATGCCCATATTTTCTCTTTGACCTTCCACGTTACTTTCTTTGGTTTCAAGGTCTTTTAACACTTAAGGTGTACAAAACTAGTCTGATCTGACAAACTCCTGTAGGTTTTTCTGTTGTTAAAACAGATGTCCTGCCTTATTTACTGTAAAATGGAACAATCACCCAGTGGAGCAACACATATGGTCCAATTCTCTGACCTATATACACTGGTGAAAAGAAAATCTCTGGCGAAACCTGAGAGGGGGAAAAAAACATGTTTTCCCTTCAGAGAGAAAAATAAGAAATCAGAGTGCTATAGAGCACTGGGGAGTTTATATAAAAGAAAAGTATTTTTTTGGTAGATGACTGGGGAAAAAAAGAGGCAGTTTACACTGTCACAGTGGAAACAGAGGGAAGTGGTGGAATTTGTGCATGGACAGTTGGGCTGAGGTTAGATGGAAAAGGCAAGACTTACGGTGGAGTAGCAAGAAGCACCTTGTTAATGGAGCGTGGATGTGGTCCACAGGGAGAAAGGTGATCTTGCCTGGGAGAAACCTCTGGGCTTTGCCAACTGTGTTTAGAAGTATCATACTCCCCCAAGTCCCAAAGCAGGTACTTGAATTTTTCAGGAAAGAAAGTAAACACTTGCTGAATGTTGAAAAGAGAACAGGTAGGATGAGACTACACAACTCAGTACCTTGGATTATTAAACTGCTTCAGGGAAGTGCTGTTTCTTGTCACAAGGACTATTGCAGTCAACTTAGAAACTCTTATGAATGCCCAAATAAAACTGTATCCTTGCTGCTTGTTTAACCTTTGCATTTGACACAAGGTTTCTTCGTTTTGTATGAACCTCATGGAGCTCTAGCACAGCGTAACACAGGAGTTTGCTCTTAAATGCAGCATCTGCCTAACCCTGACTCTAAGTGATGAGGTGGTTTATACTCCAGCGAGGGGAGGGGACCTGTTGCTTAAAGCCAGTGTCATTAACACAAATGTTAGTAATGACCAAGAGAAGTAGCTCTGTCCTTATCCCAGTTCAGTGTTTCACTGTGAGTCTGTGTTCCTCTCTGTGGTTTTTAGCTCCAGAGCAGGTTAACGAGAGGAAGCTGAGTCATGACTACAACAGAAGATAAACTCTTGAACAGCATGAATACAAGTGTTTTTACAAAACAGGCTATACAATTGCAGTTTACTTTCAGCTACCAAAAGACTAGGTGGTGGTTTTCCTTGAAGGAGTCAAACCTGTTTTTCAAAGGCTTTTCCAGAGCCTTGCCCACAGGGCTCAGCATTCTAACTATAGGAAATACTATTTCAAAGCAGGGAGCCAAGATTTACCTGACTTCAACCATATAAAAGAGTCAGGATGATTCAGGCCACAAGTCTAACTTGAATTTCTATTGTGAAGGGCCTCTTTCTCTGTTGAGAACACCCGTGTGATTTGCCTAAATTCAACATGTACCTCTTAGGCAGCTAAACTTAGTGGAAGAAACAACCCTGCTCTGCAGAGATCAAGTGATTTGCCCACGACTATAATTGACTGGGTCCAGGGACTGGAGTTCAGTCCACCAAGGCTGGGACTTTGGCCAGGTGAAGAGATTACATTTGTAGGTATCTACACCTGAACCACCCCTCAGGCAGCATTCAGGTCAGCAGAGAAAATCATCTCATCTTAATCAGAGCTAGGTAAATTGCATGACTTGGATGGATCATGCCATGAAAAGTCCCTTGTTCTCTATTGTTTGTAAAATGAACTTGAGGTGACTGGTTGAGCCATAGATGCTTGCAGAAAGGTTAGATGAGTCCAGCCTCTCATTGTAGTCCTTGCTCTACAAGTGGTGGCTTCTAATAACAGCAAACTATAGCAGATTGCAGCTTCTGTTGGATTTGTGCACTGGAATAGGCTGGACTGGTTAGGAGACTGCATATTGGGAGTTCAGTCTTAGTCTGAACTGAGATGTTCTGCTGCTATTTGTTATGAGTGATGAATCGTCAGTAAATTGAATCCTAAATCTTGGTTCTGGTCACTTCTACCAATAAAAAAGCAAAGGATAGGTCATTATGTGTTATTACAAGTAGGCCAATAGTAAGAAAGAGCTTCGGAACTAAAGGTTGTTTAAGTTTAAGGGCCCCATCCACACTGTTTTCAGTAGGTTTTTTAATCATCTCACTTCTTGCTCAGTGCTCTGGAGGCCACTTTCTCACACAAACATCTGCCTGCTGTCCCTTCTCTGGGTTACAGGACATGGGCTCTTACATTGTTCCTTGCTCCTGATTCTCTGAAGCTTTTTTTCCTTTCAGTACAGAACCATCTTGTTGTCACAGCAACTTGGGTTGGCTTCAGCAAGATGCAAGAGTAAAAAAATTGAAATAAGGCTGAGTTGTGTAGTGTTTAATGTCTTCCTAGTGCAGAGCTGAATGACAGAGTATCAGACAA
Organism: Florisuga fusca; assembly: GCA_038090715.1. NCBI lineage: Eukaryota > Metazoa > Chordata > Aves > Apodiformes > Trochilidae > Florisuga > Florisuga fusca. The sequence goes on along the minus strand of JAAWXA010000003.1, from coordinate 58,330,409 downwards.
GATAAACCTGAGAATCACAGATGATTTAAAACTATTGCTCCCTCACAGCATGAAGGTGTTCTGTGTGCTTGAGCTCCAAGGGCAGTAGGCTGGATCTGAGGTCTGAATGCCCTGTCTTAGCTTTCCAGCTGCTATTCATATTATATTAGTTCATAGAGCATCCTACAGAGAACAGGACCTTACTGTGTGAAGTACAAGGAGTGTGCAAGGAGATTTGTACAATCTTTGGCCAAAACCCACAGTCTTTTAGTGAGTCTTGAACAGTCTTTGATTATAGAAAAGTATGCAAGCTAAACATACAGGGCAAGTGAGGTACAAAAAGGAGAGAAAATCCTTTCTGGGGAACTCTCCATGATTTAAAAAGAGGTGGAGTATGCATCTATACTGGGTTTTTTTATCTTATGCTTTGGTTAGCTTTCTCTTGGATGACTTCAGTGGCCTGTGCTACCCAAGCAGGTGAAAGACACCTGTATTAGATGAGTCAGACCCCAACAATTATCTCAAAGTTGCTAAAGTAATAAAGGGTCTAGTCTAGAAATTATTTAGCACACCTTCAAGTTACCACTTTTAACAAAGACTGAGCTGGAGCCAAGAATGAACGAAGCCAGTACCATTAAGCTAATCTCTTCCTGTGTCCCCAAACCCTAGCTTTGTATGGCAATATTTTAAACAATGCCTTCTCACTGGACTATGCTTCTCAGGGACGTATCTGCAATGTATTTCATTACATTCTTCTGTCCCAGATGAGTTGTATGTGCCTTCATTTTGGCTGCATTGCATTAGAAACCCACGATCACTGTATGATCAGTTAGTTCAAGAAGGAACATTTTCAGCTGATAAGCATTGAGGTTTTAGCCAATACTTCTGTTATTAATCCATAAAGACAAGATAGAAATGTTATGGGCTTACTGAGTGCCACAGAAAGCAAGTGCTGGAAGAAGGATAGTCCAGGACATGGCCTGATCCCACCAGAGCCAGGTGTGACATCAGACTTTACTTGCGAAACTTTCTGCTTTTAAACAAGATAACATTGATACCATGCAAGTAATGGGAATAGATTATTTTTAATACTGTCCTTGTCTCCAAGATAACATCACCGATTTGTGTAACAGCACAGAATAAGATGAAGTCACATTCAAAACAGTTACTTTGCTTATCAGAAGGAAGCAGTATTATTTCTCTAGGGCACAGCCATGGCTAATCACTTCACTTGCATTTGTGTTTCTCAAAAAATATCCCAAAGTATATAAGGATAATGGCTTCACGCCACAGCTTCTCACCCGGCAATCCCTTTTCCAGGGACTTGGGAAAAGCTGATGACAGGAGAGCTTTCAACCCTTTGCTCAGGAGGTATCTGTGGAAGGTGTGTGTGCTGCTGCTGATCATTAAATAACTACAGCAGGAAGACAGAAGCCAGCCTGCCTGCTCACATGCTGTAGTCAGATAGGAAAGCTCTCAGCATAATCTTCCGCTGATCAAACCGGGCTTGGGCTAAGCCAGGAGTTGGCTGACCCTAATATTCCTCCTGCCAGGGAGGTCAGGGCCAGGCCAGGCTGGCTGGAAGCTGGTGGAACAAACCACCAAGGTTGTTTATTTATGTGGCAGGGCAGGCAGAGGCTCCTCAGTCTGCTGGAGGAGCTCCATGAGCTGAGCAACTCTGTCCTTAGGTTTTCTGGTAGGTGCACAAGGTACAGCTCAGGCCTCATTGCAAAGAAAACAATTAAAGCAAGAGAAGCCTGCAAGGAAGCAAAGAAAATGAGGGATTTCTGAGTATCTAGTTTAGAGGAGAAAGGGATATGGTCATCCAGAACATCCATTTTAGCAAAATACTAGAAAGCAAGACATAATAGGGAGTGACTTAGCCTGGCTTCATACATACTTCTTCAGACTTGATTACATACCTTGTGCTTCTCTCTCAGTTTTTTCAACTTTCCCCAAAATCTGAAGTTTTCTAGGAGTGACAGTTCTGTCCGAGAAAGGCCAGAGCTGTTATTTAGGGGTGCACTTTCCTCCTCATCTATGATTATACTTCTCTGCTGTCTTCCTGTTTTTCAGCCTATTCCACTCTCTTTTACTAATGATTTTTTTTCCCCTTCATTCCAAAGAACTAATTTCTCAATACTTTTTCTCATTTATTTTTTTTATGATCTCATAATCCATTAGATTGATTGACTGTTTCCTGTCTATTTCCTTTCCCTCAGCTTTCCTTCTGCTGTCTGTACAAATATTCTTCAAGACTCTGGTATTGTCCTCAACTTTGCTGTGGGACAAGGCTCATTAATACTGGCTCTGCACTTTCTTTGTAGGTCATGGTGTGGCTTCATGCCAGCTGACTCAGACCATTTTGTCCTGAAATGTCAAATACATACACAGGACTGATTTTTTAATCTATTCTTGAAATTACTTTTTCATAACTAATTAAAAAAATTTACTTGCATGTCACTGTTATTGCTCTGTTCTTCTCTTCCCCACTTAGAAAAAATGATAGATAGAAACTTACTTACAAAAAATGTGTAGAATTTTAGTGGGGTGACAGAATTATCTTGACTAAAAAACCTAACCTGCTCTAGTAACCCCACAGGGGAGAAAACCTGTTCTCTAAAAGGCAGCAGATGTTTTGCTGTGAACATTTCTTGACAGGAACTTATGCAAGGCTTAGGTGCATCTGGAGGATGAAAGCTTGTGCTGTGTGGTGCTCTAGGCAGTTGGGTAGAAAAAAATATTGTGACCCGAAAGGTGATGGGTGCTGTAGGCACTATATCCCCTCCCCACAGTGTTTGGATTCAGCTTTGGTATCATGTGAGAGGTGAGGCTGAAGACATACAACTGCACTCTGGGGCACTCCACTGACAATATATGTTTTTTTTTAAATCTGGCTTTGTGAAACCAGGAATACCATGTGAATCTATTTACTGGAGTATTTCATACATAAACTGTTTTCCAGAGTTAGGAGACTAGAAGACAGTGAAAAATAATTTCAAATTCAGGAGGAGCGAACTGATTCCTGCCTTTGGGGCTGATCTCATTGGGGTTGGGAGCACAGGAATAAAGTGATCTTCTCCACTAGATTCCATTAATTTACACTTTTACGGGTTAAGTTTTCTTTTGTATCCCCTGGCCACATCTATGCAGGTACACTAAGTGTCCTACTGAGCACTCAGTCTTGATCTCCACCTGGTTAAAGTATTACAGTGGCAGCTGGACCATGATGGTCAATACTGTCCCAGACATTTCCTTAGAGTGTCTCCAAAACTTTCACATCCAAGGATGCTGCTGCAAGCATCCACCCTCTTCTGGGGGATAGAAATAATCAGTAGGATAAGATGGGCCATTTCAGGCTAGCTGGCCCCAGTGCCCTGTAGTATTGCTAGTCTTGGGTTTGGTTTTTTTTTTTGTGGGTTTTTTTTCAGTCTCGGTGTGTGCTGGGAGTGCTATCATACTACTTTCATCTGGGGGGTTTTTCTGGGGGGAGGTTTTGAGGCTTAATATTCTTTTTCATGAAAAGTATATAATTTCACCAAGAGAGCTGTGCTTTGAGAACACAAATGACTGTATTTTAGGAGAAGCTGCTGGGTATCAAGAGGCGTTTATGTTTGGAAAATTTCTTGACAACATAGCTTATAAAACAATAGAGCTAAAACAAGCAGGTGAAAAATATTTCCACAAATAGCAGTAATCGCAACTGAAAGGCATAATTGTCATATCTATATCTGACATAATGACTTTGTAATACCATTCATTATTTAAAAAAACAAAGTGGCACACTCTGTGTACACAAAGTAGCACAGTTCACATAGGAAATTTTCACAGATTTTTTTAATATGCAGGACATGATCCAAAAATACCAATTTTGGTGATAAGAGCTGTTGTACAGAAGAATTCATGTATGTTTACTGTAGGAGCTCAGTGTAGCTTTCACCTAAAGAAGGACAGTTTATGTTGATCAGGTAATCTGGTTATTAAATATTGGCATGTTCTCTGCAAAGTACCTCTAAAGAGGCTTTGCTTTGTATGAATCCATCTGCTCCTTGAAATTATTTCAGAGCTTGATTTGGATGCCTTTTTGTATATAAGATCTTACTGAACAACTCATTAAATTCTCTTCAGTACTCAGTATTTGAACAAGGCAGAATGGAATTTTGTATGAGCCCTGTCTTACTTACCAGGGCTTCTGGCTGCTGTGTTTAAGTTGGTACTGCCCACACATGGCTTCTTCCACCATCCTAACTGCAATGTTTAAAGTCAGAGATAAAAGATAAGATAAAATTAGATAATTCCAAGTGATCTCTTAGCACCAAAAGATGTCTAGTCATTGCCAAATAGCAATACACAAGTACAAGAGTAAAGCAGCTTAGAATTTGAAATCCCTGAATGTGATTGTTCTACTAATAGACGTCATTGATCTGGTGATATTCTTCCTCTGACATGGAATTTACCAAATATCTTCTAGATTTAGTTGGATTTGATGGGGGTTTTGAGTGGAAGGCTTGCTTTAATTTGTGAGGGTTTTTGAAATCTCTGAACAATTAGAAATGAATTGGCGATATGGGACACAAGTAACAGAGAAAAGAGGTACAAACAATCTTATTTCTTAATTATCTGTTGGTGAGTCTTTGTTTATATGCTCAGCTTCAGAATTATGAACAGATTTTGGATGGAAAAGAAATTAGCAAAACCAGATTATTGAAGACCAGAGAATTCATCATTTTTTTGCTGCATCAGGGAGCACCATTGCCAACCAAGGGCATTGCCTGTGCAGGCAGCACAACAACTCTCTGCTGTGCATGGACCTCTGTTATGCTTGTACTTTCATCTCACAAGTCTGCCTGGTTTCTCAGAGAGTGGAATGCTTTAAGTTATACACATTCTTGGTGTCAACAAATAGTGTCTTCATCTAGATGAAATTCAACTGTATGATCAAATCTATGGACTCTGTGATCTAATATTCCTTTTATCCTTAAGATCAATTCACAGGCTCCAAATCAAACATGCTTTAACACATGTAACCTGTCAATTCTGAAACTGGTACCTTGTAATTTGACCTTTTTTTTTTTTTTTTGCAAGCTAATTTTAAAAGAGCCTTGTGTTTTAACAGAAAAAAATTTTTGCTAAATTGTTTAACCATAAGGAACATTCTAAAAATGTGAGTATTTACCATAAAACTGCTGCAAGGAAAAAATTGTTTGCATTTTATTTGCTGCTGGTTGTAGAGTCTTTGTGTTCATGTCTGTGACTGGGGCATGGGCTTTGTGTCTCATACCAGAGGTTAGATCAGAGATACCATCTGATTCCTGATGCACATGCACCACTAGATTTTTGCCCATTCCTGCAAAATATGGAACTAGATGCTATTTGTCATGCAATAAAGTGGAGAGATGCTGAAGGGATCTTGTTATGTCTGGTTGATCCTTTACACTTTCTCCAAGGATAACATAAAAGAATTTTCTGCTTCCTTGTGCTTTGAACAGAACAGAGAAGATGAAAGTTGAAATGTGATTAGGTGTACAGGAATTACAAAGGAAGCAATTAAGGCCTTGGGAAGGTTTTGCAGGGATTTAAGATCTGCGGAAGTGTCCCCACAGGTTGTAATGTCCTGCTTTTTGTGTTATGGCAGTGGCTGCTTCTGCTGTACAGCGAGGAGTCTCCATCTGCCTTTTAAAAAAACCTTCCTGTAAAACCCTTCTGTAAAAACCTTTCTGTTGTTATTCATTCATTAAAAAATAACTCCAGGCTGAAATTTATCATGTAGTGTGTAATTCCTGAAAAAGTATTTTAAACATTGAAACTTAACATTATGTGCAGAAAAGGGAAGAAGGCCTTTCAGATGGCTGTTCCTCACTTCTGAAATGACCGAGTGCATAGCAAGTCAGATGCTAAAATTCCTGCATAAGCAATCCCTTTTTCAAATGCTACCCGTAGGGCAGCACTTTTGAGTGTAATGAAAGCAGAGGAGGAAAAAGGTATTTTAACATGGCAGCATGGGTGATGATGGTGTGCAGTGACTTCTCTCAGCAAGCTGTTCAAGATTTTTCACTAGGACGATGTCAGCTGCAGTTATTTTGCTTACACTGAATGAATTAAGGGGATACACTGCCACAGCAGCTACACTGTTCCAGCATGTCTTATCAGCTGTATATGTATATTTATGTAACAGACAGTAGATTTCATCTTCTAATAAGTTTTGGAATATGTATTTTCATCACAGATTTCATGTCTCTGTAGATCAGATAAAGCTACAAAAAGTTTTTGGATGTCTTCTCTTCCTTGGAAGAATGAAAAAAGTGAATACACTGAACACAGAACCTCTTTATAAATAGATCTTCTTGATGTTTTTTCCAGTCTAGCAATAATACATTAGCTGATTGGGTCCTTGTGAGATACTTTGATAGAATGCCACAATGATATTTAGAGAGTTTGCCAAACAGAAGAAGCCAAACAGAAGAAGACAAACAGCAGGGTTATTGCAAGTGTATTCTTGCTGGTTTTGTGTTGTATTTACTGTCACCATTGTCAGTTTACCAGTGGAAATTTTCTAGAAAGGTAACTAGTTTTCAAGAGGATGGAATATCCATGAGGCTTCCTTCCTTAGATTGTTACTGTTGACAAGAGGATATTTTCTTTCTTTCATTGTGCTTTTGGTTATTTATATTCCCTTATTGCCTTGTACAAGTTACTTAAAGTAAACAATGAGACTAAATGAGCAAGCCACAAATTTTTCTCTAATACATACTTAATGTTTCTTCTTCAGATTAAATCCTCTATGCAGTTACATATATGCTATTAAACTGGTTATCAGACATAATGCGTATTAGTCCAGTAGAAAAAAACAGGTGTGATTTAACAGTCTTTGTTGCTCCTTTTACAGAAGCATTCCAACAAGATTCCTGGCACTTTGTCAATGCATGTTTTATCTTTCTCTGGCAAGAGAGGTGGCAGCTCTCAGAGATCCCATCTGGAAAGAAGACTCCCCCCCAGAAGTCTGTAAACAGTTTGATTTATACCCTCAAATCCTTACCTAGACTTGTCTGATTGTTAACTCTATAACAAGTGTATTCTGTAATACTGAACAAGGATACCTCGCCTCATGTCAGGACTGACAATATAATAGTCTCTCTCAAGATTATTGTAATAATGTGCTAGTGTCCTAAAATATTTGGTGTGAAGACATACTGACTTCACCACTGGGAGCTTCTGACACTAAATCACCCTTATTATTTCATCTCTGTACATTCCAAGTGACTGTACAAAGGCATTATAAAACTTCCTGATTAATCACCCCATCACTTTTTCTGTGTCCAAAGTCCTACAAGTGTTTCTTGTACAAACTAACAAAGCTCTTCACTAGCCAGGCTTTTCCAGATATTAATTATTTTGATTTGAAAGCTCTCATACAGGCAGTATAGAAGTGTGAACAGTCATCTTTCTGCAGTGCTGTACAGCAGTGAGAGTTACTGCATTTGTAGTGCTCTTTGGCATGTGTATAATTTTACTGTTTTGAGTCATCCCCTTGACATCTGCAAGATGACAAGATCATAAAGTTCAGTGTGCATGGAAGCATTTGCTGGACAGGAGCTTTTAGTTCCCATAGTCATTATTTATCCATGTTGTGTGTATTAGTATCTTTTACTGGTTTTTTTTCCTCAAAGTTTCATAGATGAGTTAGAAAATAATACTGGGAGGGTGGTCACATTATCCATTCCTCTTCTTCAAGGCAGAATAATCTAGAGTTGCATAATTTCTCAAAGGGGCTTGTCTAAAATGTTCTTTAAAACATCCAATGATAGTTTCATATTGCCTTATAAAAATCTAAGTATAGTGCTTGATTAACTACATTATTGGTATGGAGAGGTTAAGTATGGGACACTGCTATCCTATGAAGTACTTCTCTTGTGGTTTTTTCTTGATGTCCTCCAGCTTCATACTGAGCTTCCAAACAACAGCATGCTGGGAGCTGGGTGTGAGGTGCAGATCTTTCCACTTTCATGCAAAAGTCATCATTAGTTTTCCTGTTAATGTAACATTTCTACTATCAAAATTTATATTATGACACATCTGACACTCCAAACAACTTATACACATACAAAAATTACTCTAAATATGTTTAAAAATACAATTAATACAACATGTCATATAGTCCTTATCCATTCCTTCCGTAGTTCTCCGAGAGCACACAGATAAATTGATGCCTGCTGTTTTCCAATGCTCTTTTTTTAAATGACTGTTCCCAAGCATCTACAGTATCTTTCCAATTAGAACACAATAAATGACTATTAGTGACTACTTGACTGCTGATGAACTCGGCATCGTGAGGCTGAGGGAAGCCAACTGGCAGTAGATTTTTTATTTGTAGATTTATTTATTTTTTTTAATTCTACTTGCTAAAGTAATTTTAAAAAACCCCACTACTTGCAACTTTAGATAATTGAGACAAAGAATGTCCCAACTATGACAGTCTGAAATTTACTTTAAAGATGTCTGTGGGACTCTACCTTTTGTTTTCCCATTTTAGTAACATATATATATAATTTCCCTTGTAATACAGATTTTTTTTTTCAGTAGAATTAGAATCTAGGGTTTAATTAAAGAAATACTCTGCTGAATGAATAGAATAGGGGAATTTTTAATAGTATTTTGTCTAAAACATTTGCTTCCTCTGCAAAGGTTAGTGTGAGCAATTGAGTCTGTTCTTTTCTCTATGTCACTGGGAGAATGGTTAATATATTGAAGGCAATGGTAACTAAAATTTTCTTCCAGGAGTAGCATACTTACAGAGATGTCACAGATGTGAAATGGAGGGAATTTCTTGTCCTGCTTCTCAGACACCTTTTGAGGAAGAAAAATCTCAGCGTAGCATTAACATGCCAGGTTCAGCAGGGCTGGTATTTAGAGTACAGAGCAATTTTTATCCCTTGATTTTTCCCACAGGTGTTAACAGAATTCCGTGACTTCTAGATATTGCTAAGTTCTTTTATAATAAATACCTAGGTTAGTGTATAAATATATGAGATGAGTGTTTTGAGAAATCCTCTCAGTTTTGGAAGTGTACTCACAAACAGTGTGGCAGTAATTCACCTGGGCTCACTAGATTTCTACTGGGTTCCTCTTTTTTTGTGTCCCTTTTTTTAGTATCATCTAACTGTGACCACACTATTAAATGCCCTGGACAGGACAGATAGAGACCCATCTCAGTAGGGTTAAATATAAATACTGTGGCATGAAGTAGGGTTGTAGCTTTCTGTTTGCTGAGGGCACGTGCCTGGCAGTTTTGTATGAGCTACTATAACTCACTGGTAAATGTTAGGTGCCATGTCTCTGTCACATCCTTGGTGGTTTCAGCATTATCACTTTTCCTAACCCAAGAGCTGGGCTCTTAATTGCACATTAGCTTTACATTATGGGTCGACCTTTCCCCATTCCTGGAGTTCTGAACAAACGATGACTGCCACAGTTTCTGGGTACTATTTTGGGCAAAATGGACTGTGTTGGAGATACAAAGAGGGATTTCAGGCTCTCAGGCCTCCAGTGTATCTTGTTCAGTGGAGTTTCCATCGGTGTGTCATGAATTTGTCCTTTGTTCCCCTTCCTGTGAAGCTATTGCTATTAGAATCATGGAGTAATTTGGTGGGAAAGTCCTTCTGGAGGACATCCAAGCCCAGCTCACAACTGGACCAACTGTCCCATTACGTCAGGTTGATGAGAGCATTTTTAAAGCAAACTTTTTAAAATCTCCAAGGATGGAGATTTTATAAGCCCTCTGGGTGACCTGTACCACTGCTATATCCTGTCACTATGGTGTTTCCCCCTTATGTTCAGTTAAAAAGTTCTTTATTGCAATTTGCTCTTTTTGCTTCTTTTCCTTTAGCTGGGCACTGGTGAGATGAATCTGATTCCATCTTCTCTCTTACTCCCCCTTTTAGGTAGTTGAGAACAGCTATTAGATTCACCTCACACTCCTGTCTTGCAGGCTGAACCAAGCCAGATCCCTCAGCCTCTCTTTGCACATCATGTGCTCCAGAGCTGTAACCATCTTGGTGGCCCTTTTCTGGAGCCTCTCCAGTAACAGCACACCAAGGCTCCATTCCTGGACACAGTGCTCCAGATGCTTCATGCCTGCCAGGCAGAGGGAAGGATTTTTTCCTTGTCCTGCTGGCTACTCTCCTGCTAATGCAGCCCAGTTCATGGTTACCCTTCATGCTGCAAGGACACAGGGCTGACTCATGTTCAACTTGTCCTCTAACCAGCTCCACCAGCAAAGCTGGAAAGTCTTGAGCAGTCCCTTGGGAGGCTACATCCTTCTCTCTTCAGTTAGAAGGCACAGTGAAACTGGAGAAAAACAGACTGGAACTTGCAGGTTCTTCTTTGCAACGCGTCACTCTTTGGAGTCAATTTCTGTGTTTTGCCCAAAAGTCCGACTGGTCTTCAGCACATGCCACAAACATTGAACCTCTTCCCAGCCTCAGAAGGAGGGAGGACAATTGTATGGTTGGGTAAATAAAGGCTAGGACTATTTTAAGTTGAGGCATGATACTCAGAAGAAACTTCTTGAGCTGAGGGGTGAGTGCTTGCTAATTTTCATTCAGTTGATCTGTATGTCATACGTACAAAAGATGTCTAATGCACAAGTGTGAGTGCTAATCAACAACAACAAAAAAAAAATATGAGCATTAAGCTCTTAAATACTATCTTTTGATTGTATATAAATTTGCTGTTGAAAATTACAGTTGGAAAAAAAACTGTTAAAGCTCACAATTAAAGTATTTCTTGTTTATACATGTAAGGAGTGCACGGTGCTGGCATGTGTGGTAAACAGAAAGGCAATATAATGCTAAAGCTGAATCAGATTCCTGTTAATTTGTGAAAATGGGGCTGCCACTTTTTGACCAACTCACTGCAAATGTTTTTCAGGATTATATACACATTTTTCTAAACAGAACACATCATTGTTTGCAGAGCAGTGGTCACTGTAGAACACCTGCAGTAGGAGCAGGCAGGTAATTAAATAGTTGTGCTTGACCTTTCCAAATAATAGAATTTTGGGTTCTGTCTTATGGTCTCCTCTGTGAAGAGCTTCCTGTGAGGTGGCCCTTGGTGAGCCCCCAACCACCAGAGCCGCGTGTTGGACAGGGGGCACCGTGACATTACCACTTCTCAGCTCCTAGGGCTGTCAGTGTGGCTCAAGTAGAATCATTATACATGTTCCTCTGCCTTCCTTACAGCTGCAGTTACACCTTGAAACCTACTTCATGTAATTTACAGAGCCTGGTAGGAAAGTATGACTGTGAATAAAAATACACTGAGCTTTATGTCCTTCACTACGTTGTAACTGATGTAACTGGGGTCCCCTAGTCCAGAGCCCAGTCTGGATTTTACTGCAGTTTTCATCTTGACATTGTTTATTTAAAACAAATTGACAGTGGTTAGGTCCTTAGGTCCCAAGTCACAAAGAAAAATATTATGTTATTGTGGATCAAACTATGGAAGCTGTTTTTTGCTTGAGCTGAAGCAAATGAGTAGAATTTCTGCTAATGCTTTACATTTGCTTTTGATTTTACTGAAGGGTTGCCTCTGTTTATCTGCAGTAATGTTTCTGAAAGTTTGACAGCATTGCAGAAGTCGTGGTGGTTCAAAAAGAAATGTCTAAACCTGGCAATCTAAAATTAGAGTCCTAAATTCACATTCAGATATTCATTTAAGAACTGACAGGTTTACCTGCTATTAAATACAGCAGAATTCAGAAAAGAATATGGGAAGACAGTTTACCCTTGGCTACACTTGAAGTTAAACTGAGTTCAGCACCAGTTGTATCTGCTTTATCAGCAGTGGGTAAATTTGCTGGAGTAGACAAAGCTTCTGAGTTTCTGTTTTTTGCTCAATAGGAAGCAAATTTGTGAACTTTTTTCATGTTTGAGTGTTATAACTAAATATATTTTTCTCTATCTCCCAGATGGTTTTTGGAAGTCAGGGAAGATTTAGCAGCCTTAGCAAAAAAAACAATGATCATTTTGGAAACATTTCACAATCCTCTTTCTGTGTCAAGACAACATGCTGTGCAGAAATAAATTCAGCAGTGTTTTGGGGCCCAGTGTGTCCACCATGCAGCTGTTGCAGATTTTATGATAAACTGCTGTTCATGTCACTGGATAGAAAGGGACATAGAAAGTTGCTGTCTGGGCTCTGCAGGGTGAAGGTGCTTAGAAAGGATGTCCAGAATCCCTTTGCTGCTCCTTCCCTTCTGACAAGAGGAGGACAACAGGAGCTGATGGTATGTCTCTCCTTCACTACTGTCTCCTGTTGACCTTTATGATGCTGTGCCCAACATTACCAAGTGGTGAAGTGGTGCATGCATGCTGGCCCTGATAGCATCTAGGAAGAGCACAGGGGGCTGTCCCCATGCTTGTGGTTAGGTTCAGATCCAAGGTAACATCCATACATAACAGGGGGGCTGAGCTGGGGCGGCATGGACTTGGTTTGATGTGTCATTTTTCTTCTATTTTTTTCCACTTGTTTGGGAGGAATTGGGTTTTGCCTTGACTGTACTTGCATCTGACTTCTGTAGTCAGTGATAAACTTCTCCCCTTTGGCCCTTGCATTCAAGATTTTCTTGTACTGCCTGTGTTTTGTTCATGGCCTGTGGCATTATAGATCTATGTGGACTGGAGCTGTAGGCTGAGGTCTTGCCCTGCTTGATTTACCAGCTCTTACTACTTGATCAGCCAGGATCCTGTCATCTAATACTGTCTTTTTTCACAGTGGCTTTCCCTGAGGTACTGCTCTGTTTTTCTTTGAAATCCTGAACTGAATAGTATTGTGCTTCAGAACGTGTGAGCTGTTCCTAGTCCTTTAACCAGGTGTACTTATCTTGAATTAAATTAAAATAAAACCAGACATTTGTTCAAGATAAGTTGCTGTGGTTATCAAATCAGCTTCCTGATTGCTGTTGCTAAGATGATCAGAGACATCTGCCTTTTGAGGCAGGATTCAGTTAATAGGATTGCTTATATCAGAGTATGTTGTCTTATCCAACAGTGAACATTTGTAAGCAAATGGAAATGTTAAAAATGAATTCTTGAAAAGGGTTATGCTAAGGGTTATGCCTTCTGGAGACTTAATTGATGTTAATAATTTTTTAAAAATGTCAGTTTTGATAATGAGAATTCCAAACCCTGTATTCCTTTGAAAAAGCACTGAACAGGATCCTTTCCATACAATGTACTTTCCCAATTCAGCCCTCACAGGTAATAAAACTGTTAGGGTAGCTCTTTAGATTTGTAGTACAAGCTGCAGTTTTTGACCAAAAAGAACCCCAAACTCCACACATTTAAAAGTTTCTTGTGTGTGTATATAAGAAAATAATTCGTATGCATTATCTGGGAAGGTTTTTCTTCTGTTTCTGTTTAAGACATACAGATCCTCACAGTGTAACTGGAGTAAATTAAGGAGCTGTACAAAGATATCTGCTCTTTGCATTACCACCATGGCAGGAAAAGTTGTGGGTCTGTTGCCCGCAGGTGGCTTTGGCCAACAGTAGTTCATAGAATCATAGAGTCATCATGGCTGGAAAGGACCTTCAAGATCATCCAGTCCAATTGTTAGTTCTGCACCACTTTAACCACTAAATCATCTCCTGGAGCACCACATCTGGCTGTTTTTTTAATACCTCCAGGGATGGTGACTCCACCAGCTCCCTGGGCAACCTGTTCCAATGCTTCACCATCCTTTCAATGAAGAAAATTTTCCTAATATCTAATCTGAGCCCCCCCGGGGGCAACTTGAACCCGTTACCTCTTGTTGCATGTAGTCAGGGCTGTTTGCCATCCACAGCAGGGCCCATGAGATAAAATACTCCAGTGCTGAAAAGAGGTATTCAGCAAAAGGAAAACCAACATACTCTCTTTGCTCTCCCTGCTGGGCTCATGTCCTCCAGTTTTGCTGTATATAGGCAGTTAGGTATATGTATAAATACTTATAACATGCAGCGTCTTCTCCATTTTTCATTTTACTCTGAAAGGCAAGTTGCACCTGCAAGCCAGTTATATACTGTGATACTGCCATGAGCTACAGCGATTTCCAGGGCTGGGTTTTCATGCTGGCACCTGATTTTTCAGTCTTATTGCTTCAGGTCATGAAGAGACATGATACCACATCTTCTCCCTTGGGAAAAAGGTGAAACAAACTTGCTCTAGAACCTTGACCTTTGGCTGTGCTTTTGGTAGTGATGCACGTGGCCACGATTTCCAGCCACCAGGTAACTCTGTTGCTTCCCAGGGGTCTCTTGGGGCTGTCAAAGAAGGAAATTATATCACTGCAGATTTGGCCCCAAAATCACTGGAGAAAGAGAGTAAAGACAGCAAGCACACAGGACCTTGAATATGAGGCTAAACTCTGATTTGGGTGGTGGGCAGGCCTTGGGCTGACTCTTCCTCCAGCTCTGTCACCATCTCCTTGGTCACAAGCTCGGTTTTCAGGAGCTCAGGAGCTTGTCAAGAGGACACGGACAAGGAGGGCAACCAAGCTGGTGAAGGGACTCGAGCACAGGCCCTATGAGGAGAGGCTGAGAGAGCTGGGGCTGTTCAGCCTGGAGAAGAGGAGGCTCAGGGGAGACCTCATTGCTGTCTACAACTACCTGAAAGGAGGCTGTAGCCAGGTGAGAGCTAGACTCTTTTCACAGACGACCTTCAACAAGACAAGAGGACATGGTCTTAAGTTGTGCCAGGGGAGATTTAGGTTAGAAATTAGAAAGAATTTCTTCACGGAGAGGGTGATCAGGCATTGGAATGGACTGCCCGGTGAGGTGGTAGATTCTCCGTCCCTGGAGACATTTAAAAAAAGACTGGATGTGGCACTCAGTGCCATGGTCTAGCAACTGCTCCGGTGGGTCAACGGTTGGACTAGATGATCTCTGAGGTCCCTTCCAACCCGGCTAATTCTATGATTCTATGACATATGTGACCATACCTGGCATGCCTGGTGTGTGTGGTATCCTTCATGTTACATGACAACTGGAAGTAAAGAGGAATGGCTAACCTAAGGAAAAAAGTGAAAAAGAAACATCTCCTCATAGGCATTGTGAACCAGAGTCCTCCACTGGGCTTGTTATCTCATTATTTAAGAAACAGAATTTTAATTTGCATAGAGACAATAACCTTCCTCTGTCACTTGACTTGCCATTTAAAAAACTTTTAAACATGCAAATATGAAGTAGATCTGATCTTGAAATGCTATTTGGAACTGCAAAGTCAGAAAATTTAAATTAGAAAGTTTTGAAGCTAGATGTGGGAGATATTTAAAATATGTTTGGTTTATAATAATTTTGAGAAAATTAATTTGATAAAACAGCTAATTTCATTAAATTTGAATTACCTAAAATCTGTTTTACTGGTAAAAAACATAATTGAAAAGTTTTGCTTTGCCATATGAAACCTCTCATTCCTTGACATTAGCTATTTTATATCCAGTTATATCTGTATTTATATAGGTATAAAATCAGTAATAATGTAAATAATGAAAATGTTAAAAATTCTTTAATGTAAAGGCATTAGAACCACGAAAACACAGAAATTCTGGAAATGCTGTGGAATCACAGTCTTCCAAAGCCTCTGATATTTTGAGATCATTTCAGTTTTACAAGTGAATAAGAACTGCCTTCCTATCATTTTCCAGTCTGTAAAAAATTAACATTTTCTGCACCATTCTCTTCCTCTGTCTTAATTGCTCATCAGGCAGAAAGTTGCCTATCTGAAGAACTTTTCTTTTCATGATCTGTAGCAACGTTTCCATAAGATCTGCCATCAATGAGATTATGCTGTAATTTCCCCAAACAGCTGGGTCTGCTTTGTTATGAATAGAAACCTTCACAGGCTGGATCCAAATCTTAGTTCTTGGCTTTCCAAATCGTATTAATGAAATTATCACATGCCTGGCTGAGTGCTTCTCCACCACTGTTAATTAATTCTGATTGTGTATTACCCAGTCCAAGTGGTTTATTGACTTTTTTTTTTTTAATCATCCTGGTATCAGCTTTTAACTTCCATCACCACTGGAAGAAGTTCTTTCTAATGATTTGGGCTTCTTAAGAAAAATATTCCTTCCTTCTTCCCTTCCAGCACTGCATTTTTTCCATCAGTGGGGCTTATTTCTTGGTAGTGTGCATCCCTGGCATTAGCTGAGGTGTCTCTTCTTCCAGGGAAGTCCTTAGCCAGATGGTTGCTTGTTTGCCAGTCCTTCCCTGTGGCGTTTCTCAGGACAGCTGTGCATATCAGGAGGATGCTGTTCTTGCCAGTTATCTCTGGTAACTGTAAGAACTGCATCTGTTTCCTGCCTCATACAAATACATTCTTCATCATCTTCCTTCATCACTGCATTGGTCAGAGAATGGGAGCATCTTCTCCGTGAGCCGAGATTTCTTTCCTGGGGACCATTTCCACAGGAGTTTATCTGTGGGTGCTGTAATGCAGTCAAAGATGCTCATCCTGTTCCAACCTGTGCTGCTTGTGTGGAGGGCAGCAGAGCTGGAGCTTTTGCTCAGCCCTTTTCCTGGATGCTGCAGCTGTTTGGGAAGTTGGAGCTCATGACCAGGATAGCCTCTGAGGGTAATCACAGAATCACAGAATGTTAGGGGTTGTAAGTGACCTCTGGAGATCATCTCATCCAACCCCCCTGCCAGAGGAGGTTCACCTAGAGTAGGTTGCAAAGGATGGTGCCCAGGCAGGTTTTGAATGTCTCTAGAAGTGAAAACTCTACCACTTCTCTGGGCATCCTTTCCAGTGCTCTGTTACCCTTACAGTAAAGAAGTTTTCCTTTATGTTTAAGTTGAACCCCTTGTGTTCCAATTTGTGACCACTGGCCCCTGTCCTGTCACTGGAAAGGGTCTGGTCCCACCCTCTTGACACCCACCCATTAGGTATTTTTAACCACTGATTAAATCCCCCCTCAGTTTCCTCTTTTCCAGCCAGAATAGACTCAGCTCCCTCAGCATCTCCTCATGTATAGTAGGTGATTAAGTCCCCTGTTCATCTTTGTAGCCCTCCACTGGACTCTCTGCAGTAGTTCCTTGTCCTTTATGAACTGAGCTCAGAACTGGATGCAGTATTCCAGGTAGGTAGGGTCTCACCAGGGGTGAGTAGAGGGAAAGGATAACCTCGACCTGCTGGCCACACTCTTCTTCATGCACCCCAGGATGCCCTTGGCCTTCTTGGTCACAAGGGCACATTGCTGGCTCATGGTCATCCTGTTTTCCACCAGGGCTCCCAGGTCTTTTCCAGTAAAGCTGTTTTCTAGCAGGTCAGACCCTAACTTGCACTGGTGCATTGGGCTTTTCATCCTCAGCTGCAGGACCTTTGTTGAACCTCATTAGGTTCCTCTCTGCTCAACTGTCCAGGAAGTGACTGGAGGTTTCTCACTTTATGCTTATGATCCTGCAGTCCTGGCTGACTTCTGGAGAATAAACACCCCATGACACCACTTGGCCTCCTCTCTGAGTCATGACAAAGTGGGCTGGTGTGCAGGGCACTATGTGCAGCCAAAAGCATGATCCTCACCCCCAGGTAGCACAGCCCACTACCCTGTTAGGTCAAGAGCATTTATTTACCTTCCAGGAGCAGGCAGCCCATAGCTGGGTCATGGCTAACCACTTACAGGCTACTAACTCTGCCTTTTCTGTTTGAAAACCCATAGATTTTTTTTTTTTTTTTTTTTTTTTTTAAATAAAGTAGTAGCAAGGAGCACAGGTTCAGTGGCAGGTTGTTAATAAGGTGTGGTGGGCTGACCCTGGCTGTACTCCAGGTGCCCACCAAAGGTGCTGTATCACTCCCCCTCCTCAGCTGGACAGGGTTGAGAAAATGTAATTAAAGGCTCATGGGTCAAGTTTTACATACATTGAGTCCAGCCTTTAAGATTGCAGCCATGTTTCTTATCCAGGGTTTCAAGTGAGATGTTGCTAAATGATGATATGGTGTCATTGCTGGGATTGAGTCTCCTCTTACCCCAGCCCCTGCACTGAAGAGGGTATCTGAAGAGTTAGAAGGTTCACGTCTGTCATCTCAGAGCCTCTGCACAGCAGAGAGTGACTTTAGGTGTGTTTAAGTCAGCCAACATCAGTGTAGGAAGGTGAGCAATAAGAAAGAGAGGAAGAGCCTCTCTCCTCTCTTCTCCACCAGGACCCAGACGCAACTCAGTCTTTTCGTCTCACTGATTCCAAAGTGCACAGTGAAGATAGGCTTAGACAGTGCCACATAAACTATCCTGCAGAAAATCCAAGCCAAAGCTGCTTGAATTGCAGCTATCTATAGAAGAACAAATCTTTTAAGGCCCCAAATGTAACATAAAACCATATATCTTACTCTCAGATACTCCCATCTCAATATATACATCTTTACTACATTGACTGAACCAAACCCAAAAGCTTATATTCCTTAACAGGAAAAACTGAATTAATAATTTATTAATTGACATAAATGCTTGATTATATATTTGCATATTAACTTAGCAGGAAGTCCTGGGTTGTGAGTGTGTATTATAGCAGAGTGCTATCTTGTAGTATTTTCAAACACAGAATAATTACTCGGTGTATTCACTGTGAGGGCAACCATAAAAATTTTACCAAGTTAAACGGCATTATTTTGCAGAAGAAAAAAAAAAATTTAGGTAATTGTATAGATGCTGATGGTCTGTGAAATCCCTAATATGAGACTGGGTGTCACCAGAGGAGATGGACTTGGAATACTGGGTGCATAGGGACAGTCGTGGATAGTGTTAGCACAGGATGAGCACCTTTCCAAGAGGCTTGGCCCTCACTGACTCAGGATGAAGCACAGCAGCAGTGCAGACACTGCCTGAGATTAATCTCTTCCTGGGCAGTATTGCACTGTGCCTTCTCTCTCTTAAGAACAGAGTAATTACACATTTATTTGAAGACCCTGCCTCTGGCCAGCAGTGGCTGCTTTAAGAGGTTAATCTCTGGCAACGCACTGGGGTGGTGCAGTGCCCTGTGTTTGAGAGCAGACATCCTTCCTGACCCTCATGTTCAGTTTGTACCAGCAATAGGAAATCAAATTATTTGGTCTGGGCTCTGAAGCATACAAGCATGTCCTGTCTCGTGTGGTGTGCGTGAAGATGCTTTGAAAGAATATACATATCTCCACAATGTTATGTTGGGATTTTTTTAAAACTATCTTAATTTGCAATGCTATTAATCATATTGGGGGTAGTGTAAACAAGAGAAACCAGCGACCTCTTAGTACCATGTTCATCATCTTAAGTGCCTTAATTTTCTTCTAAACTCGTGTAGAAGATTTACAGAAGAAAATAAGTGGCAAATTAATATATCCCTCTATTTGCACATTTAAAATGACTGTAGCCTGATATGGCACTTAGATTGTAAAATACATCATCCTTTACCAATTTGTTTATATATACTGCCATAGCACTAGGAGTTTTGGTGTTTTTGTGAGCACAAAACAGAAAAGGGACAACTTGTGGGACAAAGCAGTGAAGTTGAAGCCTAGAAAAAAAAGGGGTGGGCAAGAGAAGGAATTTTAGGTTTTTTGTCTTTGATCCTCTCCACCCAACTCTATTTGAGTTTACAATGAATACCTGGGATGGTATTCAGTAAGTGATCTTCCTGATCTCAACCCATGAGCTTTATCATCTTATTTTCCCACTATCCTGTTGAGAGAGGAGAGTGAGAGAGTGGGTGGGCAGCTGGCAGCCACCTGTGGTCAACCCACCACAATCTGTTAAAATTTTGGGCTGCAGGATAATGCTTCTGATACAAGGTAGTACAAGAAAGATAAGGATGAGTCCCCCCATCTTTTTCTCAGTTTCCCAAAGCTTTCCTCACTGCACTTTCTGTAAAATTTGCCTTTCTTCATGGCAGAGGTGTTCCAGCCTGTGATCAGTTTTGTATTTTTGTGGCACTCACATTTAGTACCACAAAGGGCTGCCAGTTGACAACTGAAAAAAAGATGAGCTGATCAGCCTCAACTCCCTTCAGAGTCTATTAATGCCCCTTCCTTGTTAGTCTGACACATAGCAACAGACTTGCTTTGCTCAGGGAAGAGCATTTAGAGTGTAGCTTTCAGGTTGAATATGTAAATTCTGGTGTTGTAGTTTTGGGGGTAAAAAATGAGCAATGAGAAATAAATGAAAAGAATCCATAATGCTTATATTTAATTTAATAATATTCTTTTTTTTTTCTGGAAATAAGGACAGAACACAGAAGTAGTTAAAAGGTCTTTCTTTACAATGCTTTGCAAATGAGAACTGTAACACCACAATTCTGTGATGTTGAAGTGAAATTCTCAATATTGTGTTCTGTTTCATGAATTAACTTAATCATTGTTTGCTGATGAGCTGGAACTATGCCAGGAGCCCAAATCCAAAATCAGCCAACATGTCTGTGCACCCTGTGAAGAAACTGGATTGAGCTCAGAGCCAGATGTTGTGAGCAGAGCTGAACTGAATGCACAGGGCTGGGAGGACCTGCTCGTAGTCAGCGTTAGAAACACAAGCCCAGACTTGCACCCAAGTGCTCTAGGCAGAGCAGTGAACTTCATCAGAACTTCTATTTAGTGCTGCTGGGAGCATTTCAGGTGCTTTGAATTCTGCCTTCTGGGAACTGTGGAGAATGTTCCAATTTCCAGTGTCTGTATTCTTTTCTGATAAAGGGTAAGAATGTGCAGAGTACAAGAAGTATCTCAGGGAGTGAATTTAGGCATGGCACAGACAGAGATATCCACTTCATCTTGCTGGAAGTGACAGAGGAGAAAATCTCAGCTCCCAAAGGCACAGGTGGGAAGGTGACAAGAGCAGATGCACTGTATTGTGACTGGAGTATAAACCTCTATATTTGAACATTCACATATGCAGTTGTCTCAGAAAACCAGTTTTTCTTTGCAGATCTCCAGCCATAGTTTTTGTTTTCTTGGTATCTGTAGATCTGGCTAAGAAATGTCAAAGGGGATGAGCTGTCAGCAAAAATACAGCAGTGCTTGGTGCAGGGCAAGGAAAGACACTCACAAACATTCCCTAATGGAGCTGGAATTTTGTTACAGCTTGTCTATAAAGTGGTGCTTTAAATGCATTAGTAGCCACCTGAGGTGTAATGATGACATTATTACAGCAATAGGTAAGTTCTCTTAGACCCTCAAAGGGGGTTCCCATCCTCACTTAGCTATTTATGCCTATTTTCAGTTGTAAATCTATGTGGCTTCAAAACAGGAGCAAACATTTTTCTTACCAAGACAGTAATAACTGTGGAACTTCTCAAGTGAGATCCTTATGCTATGCTAAGAATCTCTGTGGAAGCAAAGCTATGACTGAAACAGTATCTGAAGTGTTTGAAATTGTTCTATCCTGGAAATATACCTGGGGATGCTGTTGATTTTTACTTTGGTTTGGTTAGAATGATTCCTGACATTTTTTTTGTTTGTTTTTCTCATAGGTTATCTGGATTAACTGGCTCACATTCAGAGGGAACTTGGCAGATCTATTTTGCTTTCATTGAACCTCTCTACTGCTTGTCATAAAGATTTCCTATGTTTAGAGGCTGCACGAAGACAATTGAGCAGCATGAAAATGTGACTCTGACAAGAGACTCCAGTTTCTGATGAAGAATTTCCTACTGGTCAGTTTAGAATTTAAATGTATGACCGAAGCATGCATAATAGTTAACCTTACAGGGGAAGAAAAGCTTTCTTATTGATTAGGACTGCCCCAAAAGCAGTCACCTGAAGCTTCAAAATGAGTGCTCCATTAATCCCAAACAAATCCTGTTATGCCCAGCTTCAGGACAACCTCAGTGAAATAAAAAATAATAATGAGAGCATAGTGAGTGTGGGGGATACCAATGCCAACCAAATTGTGACAAAAGTTAGAAGCACTGAAGATGTTAAGAAATGCGATTTGACGGATGAGAGTGGAAATACACACTCTGGAGGATCAGAGAAAATTACTCATCTGAATACAGAGCAGAATAAACTTCTTACCTTCAGAGATTCTCGGAGCTGTCACACCAGTGTACAGGAAAGTAAGCTGCCCTCCACCACAAGCAGGGAAATAAGGAAAGATTGTAGGACTGGTGAAGCTAAGGATATATCAAGGCATATCAGGATTAGCCGAGGACAAAGTTTGTCCAATTTAAGAAGTAGCACAAATGATGCCAACCTGGAGGTTTTTCCCAAAGGCGATGTTGACTTCACCCCAAACTTTCCAAAGGGTAAAATGTCCAGGACTGTGGAGATGGAGAGAATAAAAAGGCTTTCTTTGGGACGACCAAGTAAATTCTCTCCTCAGTCTGAAACGTTTGCAAAAGACTGCGTTGGCCGCGCGTCGTGTAAACGTCTGCTTTCTGCATCATTGGACTCCATTGACAGGTCACACCATTTGATAGGAAATACAGAAAAATCACAAAAAACATCCAACGATCATTTTCTTGGGATGGTCTTTCATCCGCTTGACAATACCTCAGAGGAAAACATTGTTTTTTATTCCAAACCATCTACCTCAGGGAACAAGAAAATAAGCAAACCAGAAAATGTACCAAATGTTAACACTGAAAGCACACTGCATACTTCTCATTCTCAACATTCAACCGTTAAGCCCAATGAGATTGCTAGTAAATCAGAAGCACAATTAGGTCAGGGTGGTAAAAGTAAAAAGCTGGAGCTTAAGACTGCAATATCTCTACAATCCAAAAATACATGTCAACAAAAGGCTGAGAAAATTATGCTGGTAGAGTTCATGGGATTTCAAAAAGATGAAAATACAGCGATGCAGGAACAGAAAGGCTCTGTGTCTGATGCATCAAAATTTCAAGCATCTCATTTTCAAGACAATAAAGTAGAGGATTCTTTGTCAAGTCAGGTGGCAACCCATCCTGATGACAAATTGCTAAGTGATAACATCACCATTGTTGGGGAGGGGAGAGGAAGCAGTGACAGTGACAACACAGAAACTAGCCAGGCTGGTGAAGAATATTTTACTGAAAAAGAAGTGGAAACAATATTCCCATTCACCTGTGGCAGTATATCCAGTGGAAAAGTGACACCTAATAAAAATGAAAATTTACACAAAGTTAATGCAGGTTGTGCTGAAACAGTTGGTGAACAGCTCTCCCTTACACATAACATTAATCTACCTAGCAGCAAACCCTTGAAAGTTAATGAGAATAAACTGATGCTAGTCAGAGAAAGCACTGAGGATGATGCTTTGCCTGCTTCTGATCTCTCAGCTCAGCACGGAGCGTGCAGTGCAGAGACAGTGTCAAACCAACAACCTGATAACCACGACAGTGATGTGGAATCCTTGAGCTTTTCAGTTCCTACTAAAAAGACAGCTAATTTACAGAAACAACTTCCAGACGAAGCTCCAGGGACCTGTAAGGTTTCAGCAAAGGCTGATGCCTTTTTATGTGTCCCAACTCCCATGCACCCGGTGGCAACGCTGGATGTTAATAGTCAGCCCACGCTGTCAAACAGTAATTTGAAGGACCTTTATGCACTTCATGCTGACAAACTGTCACCCTCCTCAGTCCTACCTCCCACTGACAGCACGCACTTGTTGAACATATCCCCTAAAGTGCCTATCAAGACTGCTTGCAGCAGTGCCATCCCAAAACCTATCCTGGTCCACTCCAAGGGCTCCCTTGCAGAGAAGGCAGATGTGGACAGTGACTGCAGTGAAAAACTGGAAGAAAGCATTGAGGTGAAACCTGCCATACCCAGGCCCAAACCTGTGCGACCTAAAATCATCACATACATCAGAAGAAACCCTCCTTCAATTCAGCAGCTTGACCCTTCCTTTGCCCCGCCGGGGCTTCCCTTCGGTGCCCCTGCGTGTGGCGTGGCCATCTCTACAGAGCAGAAGGCATGCAATGGAGGAGAGGTGAAGCCTCCCAATATCCTGTATGACAAGTTTAAACCCGACCTCCAGAAGCCAAGGCTCTTCAGTTCTGGACTAGTGGTGTCAGGAATTAGGCCTCCGGGCCATACTTTTGGTCCAATGAGTGAGAAGTTTCTGCAGGAGGTAAGGAGGCATGTATGAAAGTTTCTTTTTTATGCTAGGTTGTGATTATTTGCCTAGTTGTTGCTTCCAGAAGTTAGTTCTCAAACCTCAGATAAGAAGTAAATTCTAAATCAAGGCCATGTGTGGTCATTAAAGATAAACTTAACTGTTTCTGGCACTGACCTTGTGGCAATGTCTGATCTGTGACTTGATGCTGTCATTGTGCTCCTCCAGTGTTTCCCAGCAAACCCATCACCTCATAGTAGTATAAATAGGGATGTTTAGAAAGGAGAAGACACGCTATTTGAATTTATTCATAAATGGAATTTCTTTTTTCCCAAAGAATAGCTTTGGGAAGTGCTTGTAATTTACCCACAGAGACTTTTTCTCCTTAATGAAAAAGCTGGCAGGTTTTTGCAGACAGAACACTAGAGGTATAAACTGATTCCCTTCTGTTCAGCTGTACTGAAACCCAGGGACTATCAGGGCTCTCATTAGGTATTATGTATCATCCCAGAAAAGATTTACTTTTGACTCATTTTAATGTCTTGTATTATATTGACCCGAACCTCAAATAAAAAATCACCAAAAGGTGATGAAAGTCCCTCTGGCCAATATTGGCTCCTGATTTCTCAGTGTATTTCCACCTCAGTAAGTTAGACAGGAGCCTTTGTTCCCCGAAATCCGTGCTGGGAGATTAGCACAGTGGAGGAAGGTTGGCATTGCTTAGAAGGTGGAGAAAGGACAAGGAAGATGGAGCTAGTTATTGCTGGTTTATGTAGGGATATGGAAATTAAAGCCAAAGTGTCCCGGACTGTGCAGCTATTTGGCTGCTTGTAGAGTGACATGACCCTCTGAAAACCATAGGTGCCCGTGGTCCATACAGCATGGGTTCAGATAATCAGGTAGGTTCAGCAGACACATCTAGGAGCAGAGGATTGATTTCTGTGAACCTCTGAGAACTGAGGTCTCAGTCTGTGCAAGTCTGCAGCATGATTTACTCTCAACTAGGATTAGAAAAAGGACACTGGTGTGCTGGAGAAGATCTAAAGCATCTTCTGCTACTCCTTCAAGAAATATTACTTTGTGTGGGTATTTTAACAAGGGGAAATTTGAACTCAAGCAAGCTGTTTCATCAGAGGAGCTGAATTGCCTGGAGGAGAGGCTGGGAAGGAAAAGTCAATCAAACTGCAGTTTGTTTTAGGAATTTGCATGAACCCAGGAGTCAGGAGCTGATAGCAGATGGTGGTATTTGCTCTCTTAGGCTGCCACCCTAAAAGGGAGTACCTTACTCTCCTTCTAGTCAGAGGAATGCAAAGGAGATTGATTTGGCTCCAGTATGAATCAAGAAGAGAAAGGAAAATGATTGATCTGTGGAAGTGAACAGATGCTTTAGAGGAGCAGCTGTGCACACTACAGGTTCATGGCAGATGACTGATGTGTAATCTGAAAGAAACCAATTAGGATGGCTTGAGATAGACCAAAATCACTGTAGTGAAGGGGCAGTGTTGAAGACTTAGAGATTTTTTGAGACAAGGATATGCTAGGACAGCATGGTTACTGTTTTATGAAAGAAAAAGAATTCCAGATTGCCCTATTCCAGTCATCCAGTTTGAGCTTTGGAGAGCTTTGGAGAGCTTTGATTAGCATTTTATAGCTATTTACGTGGCTATGATAGGGAGTGTTAATAGCTGCTATCAATCAGACCTGTAATCTTTAGGCACCCTTCAGCTAACTAAATGGTAGGAACAATTAAATACCCCTCTGGGTGCTATAAGCTAGGAAAAATAGGAAGGTGTTGTCTCAGACAGGAGTCTGCAAGGCAAGACCTGGCGAGCTGTCTGAAGAAGACTTGAAGGTTACATTCCTGCAGTGGGCAGTCTACAGAAATGCTGGAGCTGCTTGTGGTAAAGCCTACACAGGGCTGTTCAGACAAGAATCCCAGCTCAGACATTTAGGCAGGCCAGCTGTGCTTAGAGACTGTGTCCATAATGGAGTTCAGCTAAGGGAAATGGGCAGCCTTGCCTGTGGCATTGGCAGCTTCTTGTGTGCTTTTCTTTGGAGCCTCAACATGGTGTGGAAAAATATCTTTCATACCAGTCTTGATCCAAAAAGAAAGAAAGATAGAAAACCCTTAAAAGTAAAATGCTTTTAAAAAGTCATTGCCCAGGGCAGATCACTGCTGTCCATATGCTTCCTCACAACATGGAGTCCTCATCTCACTGTGGACCAAAGGCTCTTCCAGTCAGCACCATGTAGTCAGTGGGAATTTGTGGCCACTTTGTGTTCCCAGTAACCTCTGTGGGTAACTACAGCAAACTATGGGACCCAAAGGCTGCAGCCACTCTAGTGAATTGAATAGTGGGAGGGCACAGCCTCCAAGGCTTGTGCAAGGTTTTCCATACTGCTGGACTGGTTCTCAGCTCAGTGCTGACCTTTCCCAGCATGTGCTTACCCAGAGGGGTTTCCCAAACACCAGCATGGATGACGCCAGCCTGGTCCTCAGGGTAAGAGAATATCTGTGTGGATGTGGTTCATGCTTTGTCAGAGCGTGGTTCTTGGCTCACTTTATTCACAACTTTATGGCTGCCAATGAAATCCCTGGTTCTGGTGGGGTTCTGTAAGGAGGTCTGCTGATCACCAACTCTCCTGCCACCCTCCCTAAAGCTGCATCTCCCTTGGGACCCCACCTCCTTTGGGTCCATTCCACAGCGCAGACGTCTTTCTGCTGCAAAGAGCATGGACTGAAGCCTGTTGAAATTGAAAGCCTTTAGGGAAAAATAGTGTAGGGGAAGTTGTTTTATACATAACACCAGCAATTCTTCCCCCTTATCTCATTAACTGAAATGCCTGAGCTGATGTCACCAACTCTTTTCACAAACAGTTGCCTGAAGCAGGCACTAAACAAGAAAATTCTTGCTTGAGGCGTTAATATTTAATAATGTTATAAATAAAATAACAAATAGTGTTGGGTGTCCTTACCTGCTGGCCATGCTGCCAGCTCTGTTTGGGATTACCCAGCCTGTGGAAATTCCTGTGTACTCCAAGTATATGCTGCAGACTTCACAGCTCTTTCTATCAAATTCATTAAATGGGTTGAGTGGGGAATGGGCAGACAGCTACTCACAATAAAGCTCTGAACTGAGCTTCTTTTTAGTTGACAGGCTGCAAAAGATCTTTTCTCTAAAAGTCCCTCCTACAAAAATCTAGTAACAGGTCTCACTACCCCTTTTTTTTTTTTTTTTTTTTTTTTTTTTTTTTTTTTTTCTTTTTTTTCCTTTTTTTTTTCTTTTTTTTTTCTTTTTTTTTTTAAGATCTTTAAAGTAGCCTTATAATCAGTGCTTGCACACAGTTCTCTTGAGATGAGTTGAACTCTGTCAGTTCATAATCAAACAGAAAAGAAAAACAAGTGTGACTTCATAGCAAATATATATCCCCCAAAATCAGTTTTTTCAAGAGACATTTGGGTAAATCCTTCTCACTTCTCAGCTTGGGAAGATATTTAATGCATATGATTATTTTTGTGTGTGTGTTTGCTCCTCTTTTATGTCATAGCATACTGTCAATAAACAAAAAATCAAGGTGACTGAAGGTCTGGTGAGGTTGACACAATTTTATGAAAAATGCATGTCTTTGGTATTCAAAGATTTTCTCTGTTCTTTATACTGAAGTACTTGGTATTGATATGTTCATTGCCAGTTAAATATGAAATTATAGGAAGTGTGTAGTGAAATTTAGTTGAAATAAATTCATCAGAGGGAGAAAAGATAATTGAAACTTACCTAGGAAAACAATCTCATATCCAGAAGCTGAAAATAAGAAGCTAACCATCTCCTGCAGACCAAACCTAAAGAATACACTGTAAAAACCTGCATCCTAACTTGTATGAATTGGTCACAGGAGTATAATAAAAAAAGAAAAGGGGAGATCTACTAGCAGGAAATAGCAGAGCAAACAAAGGAAAAATAAGGAGTTAAAAATATAATGCTTGGTGTTTATTATATCTGCCCTACTGCTTCCTGTGCAAAGGCCTCCAAGATACTCTATTTAATAGTTTAAGTCCAATCTTTTCTCTTTTAGCCCAGTAAAGACTCACTAAATTAGGATTAAAGCTCTTAATGTAGCTAGGATCAAAGATTTTATAGCCAATATTGAAGTGCATATTCTAAGTGCTTATAATTGCTAAATAGGAATTGATTTGGCATATTATATGCATCGTAACTTACAGCAGAGTTCATTAATCGGCAGTTAAATTTCTTCCTAGGTAGCCTGTGGCACTTTTTTGATTAATTTTTAAACAAATGTAGATTTCTTATTTCCTAAGATGTTTTTTTTTTTTCCTCTGGCCCAAATGAGATGCACTGAAAAATCAGTGGAGTCCTTCCTAGATTATGATGGTTTTACATTTTATAAGACAATAAAAAAAAGGAAAGAAGTTGGACTCTGCCTCAAAGAACAAACAGATTGTTACAAATGAGAGAGGTGAGAGCTCCTGACATTGCTCTGCATTCCTGTCCTGAGTCACAAAGCAGCACGTGGAGGAGGTGAGAGTCAGAGCCCCAGTTTGAGTGTAGAAAAATGGTATGGAACTGGGGAACTGTGTCATTCCCCAACTGTGAATTCTTTTGGGGAAGAGATCAGTTCTTTATTTGGGTTTGGCTGGGGTTTGACATTATAAAGTGTATTTTCCTAAAGCAGTTCTTATGGTAAGATGATCACATTTCAAAGGTGGTAATAAATCTACAGTGCTCTGAAGCCCAGATTCACAGAGAGGGAAAATTACCCTTTCTAAACAATTTAGAGCTGCATGTTACCTGGATTTGTTGATTTATTATATAATCTCTCTGTTAATGATTTTTCTGTAGGCTGGGGAAAGGCCTGCAAAAGATGAATTTTGCCCTCCACCATATACTCACTACGAGGTCCCACCAAGTTTTTATCGATCTGCCATGATACTCAAGCCACAGCTAGGACTGGGTGCAGTGTCCAGGTTACCATCTGCAAAAAGCAGGATTCTCATTGCAAGTCAAAGATCCTCAGGTAGCTGTCTCCATCAGCAAGGAGAAATAACCAGTTCTCCCAGCCTCTATCATCCTGATGCTTCAGGTAAAGTATGAACTTACTTTCCTTTCCTTTGAGTGTAATCACCAATAAGATTTTTTTTTTCAGACAGAAATATCACAAAATGAGCAGCATCTTGACCTGATTCTACAAAGCTCCAACAGCACTCTTTGAGGTGTATCTTTCTATCCCGAGGCAAGGCTGACTAGGGAGTCTGAGACTTGCACAAAGATTGTTTAACAGGTCCTTGCCAAAGCAGGACAACCAATTTCAGTAATAATTCTCATTGTGCTCTTTTTTATCTTCCTCCTCCTTGTACATGCCTGAAAAATCCTTGCTTTTGTCCTGCAGAAGATAATGGGATATTTTCTTCCATCAGGAAGACCAAGTTGTTCAATCTAAATTTGACTTTCCTCACTGTTTTGTGCTCTGAAAGCCTGGACAGTGTTCAGATGTGCCAGCAGAGACCTCAGTTCTCTGAAGCCCTGGTATATGCCTCTTTGGAGACAATTTACAATATTCTTGCCTTCCTAGCTACTGTCCAGTTCAGCATGACCCTGGGCAGAATTAGAAGGGAGGGAAAAGCAAGAGAAGCATCAGATGATGCCACAAGACAAAAAAAAATAATTACATCTATAGGACACTCCCTTGTAGCCTAGAAAAGCTTGAAGGTTTTAACAACACACATTTAAGCAGCAGCAATTTCAGAGACAACTGAGTATCAGTCATTGGCAGCATGAAGTATAGCATCTGTTTAGCAGCTTACAAGTTTGCACAGGTTTTCAAAACATTGTCAGAAGGGATAAAGTTAAGCAATGACTTGGGGTCTTTATGGTCCCTGCTCTTGCCTCAGGATGGGATTCCTTTGTATAAATGTTTATTTAACCTGTTCATGAAAAACCATATATAATAACTTCCATTATGAGATTCTGCAGCCTCTGACAGCAGACTGCTCCAATGTGTTACCTGCTGTCAAGTTAAAAGTTTTCCCTAAGGTTTTGCCTAATCCATTTTTTTGCAATTTACTTCATTTTCTATCTGGGGCAGATGTGGGGTCTTCTCCTCTTTCCTGGTTATTTGAAAACTATTATTTTTTCTCCCCGGTGTCTGTTTCTCAATACAAAGCTGCAGAAGAAATTTAGAGGTGGAATGGAAATGGGTCAGAATGTTTTCTTACCCTAAGAGAATAGCACTAGTCAGAAATATAAGATTGCAGGATTTATGGCTTATGGGGAAATGAAGTTCATCTGTAGCACAGTGCCTCTTACCACTATCATTTACTATTTGACCGCATGTCTGGGTCAAATGACGTTGATACCTTTATCAGAAGCTGACCAGTCACACCAGTGTGAGACTTCTGAGACACTCCAAGCTTGTGTGATGGCCAGTAAATACCCATTCAGCTCTGTAAGTTGAGTTCAGTCAGCACTAATACAGGTGTAGAGGAAGACTGGACTGTATTTTCAATTTAAAATGAAACTGT
Source organism: Florisuga fusca (assembly GCA_038090715.1). NCBI lineage: Eukaryota > Metazoa > Chordata > Aves > Apodiformes > Trochilidae > Florisuga > Florisuga fusca. The sequence continues at coordinate 58,299,865 of JAAWXA010000003.1, read as the reverse complement.
AAGAGGCTGCATGTTTCAGGAGATGAGTAGGGTAAGCTATTGATAATGGAAGCCAGTCTGGGACATAGATATGAAAGAAATATGTGGGCAGGACTGAATCCACTGTCTTTTCTGATCCTCAGTAGTGGATGTTGCCTTATTTTTTATTTTTTTTTTCATTCAGCTTCATTACCCTGCCTCTTTTTTTTCTACAGACAGGACTTTTCCTTACCCATCTTTTTATCCGTATCGGAACTTGTATGTGTTAATTTATTGCCTCCCTACATTATGTGACATTCTAAATCTGAACAGTATCAACCTATCAGTCCCATTACTACCTGTAAAGCAGACAGGACAAGACGCAGCAGAAAACTGGTTCCTGCTTGCGGCTATGTCCATGCCCATGCACAGACTCAGATCGGAGATGGGTCCATAGTTGCCAGCAGAGAGGGCCTGGGTGGGACAGCAACCCCTGACATGCCAGAGCTGGTGTGAGGCTGACTGGTGATGCTCAGGGCAGGGTCAGACACTTCTCTAGCCTATTATTTTGAAGTAAATTATACCATTTTTTACTTTCTGTCAACCACTTTCCCTTATTTAGCAGTTAGCTGTGGTATTAAACTGGTTTTGGTGCAATATTTGAGAAACAGGATTAAACCAATCTTCAATAGAGTCATGTTTACAAATATGAGCAGTCAAAATGCATCAGCATTTGGTCAGCATTTGGAAGTGGTGCTGGTAAGCCCCTTGCTCATGTGTGTTGTCGAGCGTGAAGGTTTGGCTGACTGCAGCAAAAGCAGCTGGGTACTAGGAGGCATTTTTCTCTCAAGGATAGCAGTCCTGCCTTTAAGACTGCTAATCAGCATGGTTTGCAGCTCAATCCTGAGCTTTTAATCCAGTTTCTAATCCTAGTGATTTCAGTCCTTCCCTGGGGTAATGGAAGCAGGAGGATCCAGCCAGTTGCCAGCCCATGACAAAGTGTGAGGTACCACTGAGGCTTTTCAACTGCAACTGCCATGGCATGATATTGAGGACAGAAGCAGTGCCTCCTTATAATGAGGATTTTATTCCCCTTTGCCATGCTTGTCATAATGCAGCAGTGTGCTTAAGCAGCACTGATAAGTTGAGTGGTTTGGCCTGTGTATAATACTAATACTCATAAAACTGACTCTGAAATAATTGATAATTAAATCCCTGAAGTGCTGTGATGGATTGCAAGGGCTACACGTACATTAAAGGTTTCATTAGTTTTCAGGCACACCAAGTAGAAAGTAACATAATAATGAATGATCCCACAACTGTGTTCTCCATGTGTGATGCCTAAAATGTGACTGGAGCAGTGATCCTGCTTCATCTGTAGGACGTGCAGCTCCTTAGGTGATGCACCTGGGGTCAGGTGATGGGTCAGGCAAGAAGCCTGAATGTAAGAAAATGTGTTCTGTTCTGCAGGTGAGATAGGAAGTCATTGAATCATGATGTAGTTAAAGGTTCAATAGTGTCTCTGAAAGCTTAAAATTTACATAAGTGACTCTGCTTTTTCAATGGGAAACTTTTAGACCTAAACAAGCATTGAAGAATACTGTGTTTATAACAGACAAATTATGAATGTTTTCCTTGGTTATAAAGACTTCCTGGAGCAAGCATTAATTAGCATTAATTGGATTTGCATTAATTAGCTGATTGTTTTGATGAGATTAATGTCTGATTTTGAAAAGTATAACAGAGATCTTATCATTAAACTTTACTTAATTCTACTCACTAACTTCACTTGATTCCTCATTTTTGAGGAAGTTACGTTTATGATTTTTTTTCCTCAAGAGAGTGAGTTAATGAAAAGTTTCCTCATCACCTCTCTGTCTATTAAATATGCCAGTCCTGAGGGCCTAGCAGGTCCTCTAATTTCCAAGTCAAATTTTGTTAAATATACAATTTCTAAAAGAATCAGGACAGCAATGTTTCTGATCACTCAGGTACACACAGATATATGCATTTATTTGTGTGTTTGCTTACGTAATGTATTTCATCATAAATGCTACAATATATCTACAGCTCTCTCCTGGTACAAACCTTTGCTTTCATGTTTATTCTCAGAAATACTTAATGCTTGAACAAGCAGGTGAGATTTGATGATAGAAAAGGGGGGTTGAGTTTTCTTCCTGAAATGTATTACTGCTACTCCAGCTGTGTGCTTATTTTATAGGTTTTCAGTCTGAGGTACTTGGATTTGAGTAGGCCAACATCCTGATTGTTTAAGGAAAAAGGTGACAAGGGGAGAATTCAGAGGTGAAAATGTTATCTATCCTCCAGTAACCTGCAGTGCTTTCAATTTGCACTTCCTTTATTTTTGGGGGGAGGGGAGGGAGGGAAACAATCTGACTGTATTTTGTAAAGAGAAATGAAGTGCTTCAAAGGGAGACACACACTTCTTCAGCCAGGTTTTGCTAAGGACATGGTTACCATACTTGAAACTTAGCCATATGCCACATCTCTGCTCCCAGCAATTATTGTATCTTCAAAGAACCAAAATGCATCTCATGAGAAGGGCAATGTCAGTACGAGGCCTGTACCAAATTGTCGGTCATAAGGTTGGTGTCAATAAAAATCTGGGTGCTGCAGCAGGCAAATGCTTCATATCTTGCCTCCTTCCTGGTGAAAGCCAAACCTTGTTGCTGACTGGGCACCTGAAGTTCTTCTGAGCACCCATCAGCTGGGTGGGTGAGATGTGGCTCTGAGGTGCTGAGGAGTGTTCTTGCTGCTCTGGACTTTCAGTGGAAAACACAGTGAGTGTGGCTCAGGCACTGAGAGTTCCTGTGCTGGATGTTTCTGTGTGATGCTGCTGCTTTGCACATCAGCTGCAGAGCAAACAGGGACATTTGCAATTTGTATGAAGCAAATTCTTGGGGTGGTGAGAATGTGCTAACCCACCTTGGGTTGCCTGGGAGCTGGGAAGGCACAGAGCAGCTTTCTGAGATGTTTAAATCTGAATCAGGTGGAGATGAGCATTTCCATATGATGGTGGGCTAGCTGATGAGAATGTAGCCACGTTCAGCAGTGACAACTGTTTTCCCTTTGGAATTGAACTGTCCCAGGCTCAGCAGTATTTTGAAGTCTGTTTAAAGTCCTTTTTCTCAGTTCCTGTTCATCAAGAAGGTTTTATGTCTGTAACAGGTAGTGGCAACAGAATAGGTTTTTTACTAGAATGATTTTTTTTTTAATCTGCAAAGATGTCAATGATTTGGTTAACTTTGAGATGGGCTAATTGTGCTTGTGTTATCTCTGGCTAAATCAGTGACTTTGCAAGTAGGTAACTTTTTTTTTTGCCCCAGATTCCCCATTATGGAATAAGAATACATCCTATTAAAGAAAGTGAGCTTTGTGAGAGAAAATGACAGCTAATGATTAAAGTTTTGACAGGAATACTTGTTAAAAACTTCTGAACAACCAAAAAATCCATTGCAAAAAACAAAGGCTTGACAAGGATCCCTGAGTTGCAAGCAGAGTTGAAATCTTGAACCACTACTCTTTATCATGTGGACATATCTGTGTAAATCCTTTCTTTAATTTTTCATTAATTTCAGCTACAGCCTATTTCAAATTTCACAGAGAAGCTACATGAAAGTTGCTCTTTAGTTATATATGTGCATGGAGATGTGATTCACATACACTGGGGATGCATAAGAAGTCTAGCTCAGGGTTTTCTTAAGTCTCCCCAAGCACATCTGGTTTGTGTCAGTCAGTCACTACCTCAAAATGTTTTCATGTTTCTAGAAGGGAACTGCTTGAATTATCATAAAAAATCGTTTGTGTGCTGTACAGACAACAATACTTAATTCTATAATTAGCTTCAGGCAGTGAGACAGCTGGAAAGATTTTTTGCCAATTTTTTAAGCTTATTTTGGCAAATTCTTGTTGAAATGAAATCTGCTCATTAAAATAACTTTTGTTTTGAACTCACAGACCTTGTTTGCAGGGGTGTTTCTATACTTCTAAGAAACCGAAATAAAGAAAAAACATCCATCATGAAACTTGATGATGTTTAAAAAAGAAAGTATGTACAATAAGCTGTTGTCTCATGTATTTTAATGAGAAAGAAGACACAAAATAACTGAGCTTTAAGGATTTGAATGCATCCCTAATGAGGATACTGTCCTGCCCCCAGGTCATTGTGGTAAAGAAGAGCTAGATTGCAAAGAAGAGAAGTGAAAAATAATTTAAGGATGATGACGAGTTCAAGACACAAAACATTGTGTGTTCAGGGGGGATGTAATTGAAGTCACAAACTGGAACACGCACAGAAATGTGAGAAAATCCACTGAATACTCTGCCCAGTACTGGGAGAATGATTTTGAAGTCAAGACAGAGATGGCAGTTTGTTACCAAAAAGCCTTCTGATTTTAAGGAAATTCCCTGTGGTTCAGCCAAGGACGTGGGAGTCCCAGGTGAATCTCACTTTCCTAGGGCAAGCACATTTCTAATGTTTTTTAAACAAAACCATTTCTAACCACTTTCCCTGCCACCCCAGCGGAATTCCCCTATTCTGCTGCAGGAAATCTGTGATATTTATAGCTTTTTGCTGTAAAAAGGAAAGATTTCTCCTTCTACCTCAGTTTTCAGAGGATTTTAGGGAACAGGAATCTCAGTTCTTACTTGTGTAGTGCAGTCCTGCTGATGCATTTTTCAGAAACCCATAAAACCACCAAGAGACAGTTCCATGCCTTCTCCCTGCTGCCACTGACCTGGGCAGGTTCTTTGCTCTTGCAGCCTCTGCTTCAGATCTGGAGGCTACCTGGGCTTGGTGCTGTCACCAGTGCAACACAGGGAAAAATTTGCACAGTGTGACACGTGCAGTTGTCATTGTGTTATCCTCCTTCAGGTCATCAGTTGGCGAAGCTGATTTTTGGCCATATCCAGCCAGTAGCAAATCATAGAATCATAGAATTAGCTGGGTTGGAAGGGAACTCAGAGATCATCAATTCCAACCCTTGATCCACTACCGCTGCGGTTACCAGACCATGGCACTGAGTGCCACATCCAGTCTCTTTTTAAATAGCTCCAGGGATGGAGAATCCACTACTTCCCTGGGCAGCCCATTCCAATGCCTGATCACCCTCTCCACAAAGAAATTCTTTCTAATATCCAACCTAAACCTCCCCTGGCACAACTTAAGACTGTGTCCTCGTCTTGTTGAAAGTCGTCTGGGAAAAGAGACCAACCCCCCCCGGGCTTCACCCTCCTTTCAGGGAGTTGTAGAGAGTGATGAGGTCTCCCCTGAGCCTTCTCTTCTCCAGGCTGAACAGCCCCAGCTCCCTCAGCCTCTCCTCATAGGATCTGTGCTCAGGTCCCTTCACCAGCCTGGTTGCCCTCCTTTGGACCTGCTCCAGCACCTCAATATCCTTCCTGACCTGAGGGGCCCAGAACTGGACACAGTAATGTGTGACTGCAGCCAGCTGTGTAAGCAAGATGGTCTGCCCCATCTAAAATACTGCTGGAGTGTTTATATCAGCATTGCTGGGGGCACAGTGAGTGATTGTGGAAGAGAAAAAGCACAGGGTCATCCTTCCATAGCAAAAGTGCAGCCTTACACTGGCATAAGCCAGTGAGTCCCACCATGCAGTAGTTGCTAATGCAGGAAAATGTTAGTCCCCTCAAATAGAGAGATTCTGTCCTAAAGATGATTAGCATGTAATTTCTAGCAGTTGAGACTCTTAAAGCCTTTCACTGGATACTTTTTTGTGTTCCTACATGAAAATTAGTTAACGTGATTCACATTAATTCTAAGCTCTGTTGATAGCAGTGATGGAAACATTGAGATCGGGTTCTGTAGTACTTTGCTGTGGAGTCATTTAGATATGACGTGAATGTCCCCCAAGAGTGGAGACAGAAGACACCTGGTTTGGTGGTGCTTTGTGGATAACCATAAACCAGGTGTAACAGACCACTGTCAAAGCAGTGCTGCACAAGCCTGGTGGTAAACTGATAGCAAACATCCCTGCTTAACTCTTCTCCATCCTAATGTGCCTGCACTGCTCTTCATCCTGTACCTGGAGCCCACAGCTACCTCTCAGCCCATCGTTGCATAGTTCTGAGTTCCTGCTGGTGCCAAAAAAGTGAACTGGGATTTTAGCAGGGTTTTTTTATGTTCTGTAGGGATTTGTTATTTTCGTTTGGATTATTCTCCATAGCGTGTCCTCTGGGCCAGTAAAGGTGCTGCAGTCAGACATCCATCTCCTTGAGTCTTAATAAAGGCTTCAACTTGTTAAAAGTGGGTACAAAAAATGCAGTTTTAAGAGTCTAGTATGTAAATTATTTCTCTCATTAAGCAAGGAGCATTTTTTGATGTCTTCTAGAGGAATGTGTTTTAGTTGAATAACAAAACACTTTTTAGCTTGGTGTTATATAATTTCTATTTCAAAGGAAAAGGCTTAGTTTTGTTAAACAAAGCTTAGTATTATTATTGTGATGTGGTACACAGCTATCTTTCAAAATCCCTATAACCTTTTTCTGCTCAATGGAGTTAGTCTTGTTTTCTATGCAGTCTCCTTAAAGAGTAATGCTTCATTAAAATTAATAAGTCTGTGACCTACATAGTTTACAAAAGAATTAAACACTGTAATAATATGATGACCGTATTATTACTGTGCAGTTAATTTCTATTTTTCTGTTATATTATGAATATTCACTTCTTCCTTTGAAGTATGTGTCAAGCTAATGCACAAATAGCATTCACCAAATAATGGGAAAAGGGTGACTTTGTGCTCTTTTCTGGCAGAATATGCTTATAGTTTTAATGCTGCCTTTTCTCCTGATCCACCAGTCCTGATGACTGACTAAACACTCTAGTGTCATCTTTTGGATAACACTGACAATTTTTTAAAATATTTTTTTTAAACGTATTTTTGCTGCTTGGCACTCCACAAGGAACAGGAACGTGATATTGTCAAACCTACAATGAAAAGCTGTGTCCAGATTTGAGGTCCAGATCCACTTGGTATTCAGACCTTCCAATGAAAACCAAACCCTAGTCTTTGATCCTTGAACACAATCCTGCCATTTGGGACAGTTACGGACCTATTTTCTGGATATGCCAATAAAAGTTCACCAAAGCAAGAGCAGCAGAAAACGGGTTAGGACACAAGCTAGGGAGAACTGGCCAGTTGGTAGTTACCACAGGCGGACATGGTAGCTGAACTACTGCTGTGGCTTAACTTCATCTCTTATAAACCCACTATTGGCAGCTGTCTGAGACTTGGTTGGTGTCATTCACATAGCCTGATGGTTTTATGGTGAGGAGAAGTCCATTGGCAGAAAAGGAGCTGGTGGTATGTTAAAAAAGTGCAGCTTTGCAGGCCATGTCCTTGTTCCCAGGCTTGGTGCAAGAAAACGGCATTTTCTTTTAATAAAATTTGAAAGAAAGACTTCAAATCAGTGTTTTCTTTGATGGAATACAAACAATGTCCTTGAGAGAATGGCCGGCTTTCTACAGTATTTTCCAAAATTGGAGGATGTTTATCTCTATGTAACATGTTTATCTCTATGTATGAGTTTTTTTCAACTGGCCCATAACAAAAGTAAAACAAGAAAGTGATACACCGTAAAAAAAGATGACATTTTAAAAAATCTTAGCAGACTTGAACTACATTACTTTGTTTGAAGCTTGATATATGCCTCATGGGTCTTTGCTGTGACCTGTAATGGTTCCACAGAGCTTCTTTTTGGTGGAGCAAGTAAGAGATTACTCCAGTTTGAGCAGCTGTTGAAACAGGTATTCAGTCTTTATACTGACTTCATGTAGATAGAGTAGTACAGGTAATGCTCAGTATATCCCAGTTCAGTGTATTTAACAAAAATGTCCTTATTTTTTTCCTTCTTTCAGTTGATCTTAAGAAAGGCTCATGCCCAAGTGCTGTGAAGTCAAATCTCCCCAAGCCCTGCCAATCTGGTCTCCGTCCTCCAGGCTATTCCCGGTTGCCAGCAGCTAAATTGGCGACGTTTGGTTTTGTCAGGAGCTCAAGTGTATCCTCTGTCTCCAGCAACCAGTCAAACGACAGTGCCCAGAGTGACCAAAGCAGGACAACCAACCGTAAGTCCAAAAATGCCCTTCTTTCTGGGGGGATACTAGGATTGTCCAGACCAGAGTTTGTGTCTGACTTTGGACTAAAGTAATTTGCAGCACTTACTAATTTTTTTTATGCCGCTGAGTTGCAGGTTTGGTGTCACGATTTTCCAGTGTAATTTTAAAAAAATAATATTAATATATGAATAGGTGCATACAGATGGGGCTGCTTTCCCTGCTGCAGCGAAAACCCCATTAAGATTGAACCTGAGGCACTTATGTATTTTCTTTTTACTTGGAATATTCCTTTTTCAAGATTAAGTCAGTAAATAATCACACAATACTGTACTTGGTAAGTACATTGCAGCCTTATAGAACAGTCTAGAGCAAAAATTATCTAAAGTGAGCAACATAGTCTTTCTCATCTGCTTTTCTTCTGCTTCTTAATATACAGTGTAATAAACTTAGTTTAGAAAATTAAACAGATAATGCCAGTGATATGAAAGGCATCAGAACTGATATCACAGCTGTTTTCTCCTCTACCAGACTCAGAAGGATCATGTGGCTGAAATGTAATTCCAGATCCTGTTTTCTGTAACAACTCTTAATTTTATCAAGTTCAAAATAATACCCATCACAATGTGCAGTCCTTGGGAGATGTGTGTGTGCCCTGGGCTCAGACTGGAAAGGGGGACTGAAGGATTTTCATGCCCATTTTTCTTTGAAGACTGGATTGAGCTGGTGTCAATAACAAAGTGTTATGAGCCCAGAAGGTGTGCAGACACGGGAGACCAGGTGATATAAAAAACCAGAAGGGACAAGATGCTGCAGGCTCCTATGTCTTTTGGTGTTTATATTATTCTGAAATTAATTAAAATAAAGAAAATGAAAATAGTTTAAAAACATAAACAAACAAGCAAACTAACAAAACCCTGCCTCTTCTATATCATGTCATGGAAATGCCAAAGATAATGAGTCCAGGAACTTCTAACTTTTCCAGTGCCTACACAGATATGCTTGTACCCTCTTTTGCTGTTGAATTGGTTCCTTATTTCTGTTTATTTTTTACTAACTTTACTTTGATGATAGGCAACCTCTTTTGCTTTGCACTTTTACCCAACATTTATGATGTCATAATCTTTTTGTCTTTGATTGCATAAAGCCTCTGTTAGGGACAGAATTATCAGACTTCTAGTTAAATCTAAGCTACATCTCTGCAAGACATGTTGTCTAGCAATTTCAGAGGTGAATCTGAAAAAAAAATAACAGGTTCTTATCACAGAGAATTCTCTAAAAGGCAAATACTCCTAACTGTGGAATCTGAGTCAATTGATTTTCATTCAAAAACTGTGGAAGAATCATTAGTAATCTCAGACCCAGAAATTAACCTATGACTCTTCATTCATCATAAAAGAAGCTGATTTGATTTGAATATTCTGGTGTATTTTATATTATATTTTTAGATTAAGCCCATAAAAACAAAAACTATATTCCAGTCACCAGGAGGATGTGAAAGTATTTGACTCATACATCTTGTTCCAGCCTGTTTGGTTAAAGTTGGTAACCCTTTGTAATGTTAGGATTAGGATTTTCTGACCAATATGTGCATCCTGAAATAAAGTTTCTAGATGGATATGCAAATTACCTAGGGGAAGTGTTCTTCTTCTTCAAATTTGTGTAGAGACAAGCTCAGCCTGTCACCTGATTAAAATTAAAATTTACCACTTATGCTCCCACCAACAAGTTAGATAGCTCATCTAAGCAGTTGTCTAGTTTCCCTGTGTCTCCATGGGAGAGCAAGAGAATGAGCACCTCCTGATGGTCATCTCTCTGACATGGTTCCTGTGACATGTACAGCTGCCCAGCCCAGAAGTCTTTTATTTGTCTTTAATTCCAAATAGATAATGCTTCCTCCTGGACCAGGGTGAGAGAGTGGGATGGTGTTGTCACCAAGGTGGAGAGTGCACCCACCTCACTTAGGGTGTCAGCCCTTGGCTATGTCATCACAGGAGAAGACACCTAACATCACTTGCTCTCGTTGGATTAAAGGCAACACAACTCCCATTCATCACTGCTCACACAGCAGATAGGTAGGAGAAAAAAATGTTGCCTTACTGTTGAACGGTTAACTTTCACAGAAATGTTATCAGTGTGAAACTCTTACCATCTTTTTCTTGCTACGTGCAAGAAAAAGAGTTAAATTACTTGCCCAAAACCTGGGGAACACAATTTGTTGCCTTCCATTCTACTGCAGCTTATTTAAAATAGATCAGCAGAGCACTTGAGGACTCATGGGAAGTAACCCTGGAGTGGATATAAGGGAGAAGTATTGGCTCAGGAATCTTTGCATGACATATTATTTCTTCCCTTTGCTGTCTGCTGGAAGAATGGTTTTATTTAAATTAAATAAATAGCTGATTCTGTAGTTACTACCTGAGATCATATATTTGACTAAACCAGGCTTTCTAGAAGGCAGGGTAAAGTTATACTGTTAATTTCCTAGCTCAGTAGGGTAGAAAATGCAAAAAGAGCTAGCTTTAGAAATCTTCAAAGGTATATGATAGCACAATTTCCTATCTGAGCATCATCTCTGCATGTCAGGGAGACAGAAGTAATTGAAAACATCTTACAAGTGTGCATACATTTTAAATAGAGGGGCTGCTACTATTGTACATGGAAGAGGTCACCTGAAGAGCTTGTATCTGCCATAAAAAATTCAGTGTATTCTGAGTTGCCTAAAAGTAGATGGATATGGCTGCATGAGAGGAAAACACAGATTTATTTTAGAGGCAGAGTATTTTAGGGAAAATTAGTATTCTTGTAGGGGTCCTAGTGTGATCCTGTCCTTGCTTTTCTCTCCCCTGACAGTTGTCTTAGGGTGCTAACTCTGTAACCTATGGTTACATTTCTTTTCAGAAACCACAACTAGTGTCTGGTTGTGGCACAGCAGTACTGATCACGTACTGACTAGAGAGTAAACCCTGTGCTGTTTAGAATAAGGAGCCACGGTGTTTGTCCTGCAAGGAGGTTTGTTCCTAGAGCTGTGATGCAGCAACTTTGTTCTTCACCAGATTTCTCCCCCTCCCTTGACCTCTGTGATTTCAGCAAACCTGGATGTGCACAGAGCCTGTTGTGTGCTCCTTGCCTGACTTCCTGGCAATAGCTCACATCTACTGATTGACTCAGTTAAATGGATTTGCAGGGGTGAGACGGCACTGTTTTCCCGTGGTAGGAATGTGGCAGATTGTGCAGCACTCCCCTGCTTGTCCTCTGGTCTTTGCTGGAGTCCCTGGGGTGTGGGCATAAGCCAGGCTGCTGTTTGTTGATAACACACCAGCTTTGGCAGCCGTGCCATCAGCTGCTAATCAGGATCAGTGGAGTCCTTTCCAGTTGTGGGCTGGGGCTGCAGGGACAGCTCTGAAGCCAAATCACCCAACCATCTCACCAGCTTCTGGACCAGGGAGCTGACCTGCAAGTGGAGGTCACTGGGCCATTTTCACCAGTTAAAACCCACTTTCTGATGCTTACATGCAACTTGTGCTTTGAACACAGAGGAGCTAGGGTCCATGAAGCTCATTTGGGATGATGGCATGCAGGAGCTTCTCTCCTTGCTGAGGGATGCAATGACAGAAGCCAAATATTACTCCCTTTCAAAGATGGGTGCTTGGGTGGGTCAGGGGAGCTGACCACAGCTCACCACTCTCTGTCCTGCCGTGTTCAAAACAGAATAGTTAAAGTAGTTCAGGGTGAGTTCTTTGTTCCAAATGGTGAGCAAGGGCAGTTGTGTTTGAACAAAAGAGTTCAGAGAAGGAAAGGCAGTGAGAAGCTACTGTGCTGATGGGTGCAGTTGATCCTTTGTTGCTGCCAGTGTTTCTCTCTGCTCGGTGTGGATAGTTGTCACGGTTTAACGCTGGCCCAGCAATTAAACCAAATGACAGATGCTCTCTATTAATCCCCCTCTCCTCCCTGATAAGGAAAGGAGAGAGAATAAGGGAGAGAGACTTATGGGTTGGAAACTAAACTACACAACTTTAATGAAACAGTAATGATAAATATGAAAAATTACTAAATATTTACAAATATACAGGAAAATTGATACCACGTTCCTCCCCGCCTTTCCCCCAATAACTCTCACGTCAGCACCGAGGCTGCAGGGCAGCCCTGGGAAAGTCCAGGCTGGAATCCTGGAGTCAGCAGCAGTTGGGAGCTGGAGGCAGGAACACACAGATTCAGGCTGGCATGGATCAGGAGCACAGGCAGACGAACAGACAGAATCCTTCCAGGATGCTGAAGCGAACAGGAACAGGAGAAGAAGGGGAAGCAGGAAGGGCAGGAAGGGGTCTGACCCTCGTGATACCTCAAATTTATACTAAGTATGACATGTATGGGATGGAATACTCTGTTTGGTCAATTCTGGCATCTCTCTTGTCCAGTCCTCCCCAAAGGAGGGGTTCAGGTGGGACCTCTTTACTCCTTCTGCAGGGTAAAATGTTCCTCAGAGCTGAGCAGTGTCCTTGGCTCTGCACACCATTCTCTGGCAGTAACTATAAACACCCAGTGTTATCAGTCCTAGAAGCAGACACTGTCTGAGAAACTTGCTGTTAATTTCAGCAAGTGCAACTACTTACAAGGGACTTAGCTGAAAGCAAAAGTACAAGACAGAAGATTACCTTCATCCTGTCCCAAACCAGGACAAGTGTGCAGCTCTGACTGCCACCACTTTCACAACTCTCATCCCATGGCTTTCCACATGGTAAGCTCTCTACCAAGCTGCAGAAAGGCACAGGTGAGGTCTGCTGGAGCAAAGCCACATGGCCTGAATCCACAATATGTGGGGCAGCTGGGAAACCCTGAGCTGAGCCTCAGCTCCAGGTCCTTCTATCAGCTCCCTCCTGAATTTGTTCAGTGCTGCAGATACAGGTTTTCCCATTACATTTCTGTTCAAGATTACCTGAAAAGTTTATGTTTATTCTCAGTTCTGGACTACTGCTTCTGAGGTTCAAAAATCCATAATCTTCTAAGCCTTTTTTTTTATTTATTTAGGCAGAGGTTTTTTGTATGTCAAGAACCTTGTCGAGTTTGTTTACACTCCAGATTGGCTAGAATTGAAACATTCAGATACTTCAGTGTGTCTAAGAGGGGCATGAGTGTTCTCTGATAAATATGAGAAAAAATCATTGACTAGCAAAGTCACATTGAGGTTGAAACAAGTATGATTTGAAGTGGGGTGAGACAACTATGTCACCAAAAAGAAAAAAACCTAAATAGCTAACTTAAAGAAAAATAACTAAATTGGTGTTATTCCCTTGGAATTCTAAATACATTATATTTAGGTTTCTCCTGTGTCTGCCCCAATTAAATTTGCATAAGAGGTTTTGAATCTGATTTTCATGTGGTACACCAAAGACCCACATCTGTTGGATGGGGTTCCCAGTATTATCCTTTGATTTTGCAGGACAGTAACATGATGTCCAGGCTGTAGTTTCTGTTTCACTGTTTTAAGGGGCTTAGACTTCTGTCATTTACTTGTATCTGCATGTCTAATGATTACCTGAGTAATCAGGTATTCTGATGTGAGTATCCTGCTCACATGATTAGTTTTATGTACTTCAGAATAGACTTAACGTGCTGTAAGTACCACGTGGGAAACAGTTCATTAAGCCCCACACAACAGTTTGATGTGTGTAGGACTGGAAGAAAGATGGGTTGTTTAGAATGAATTAAGGTATGATAACTACAATGAGTTTAGGAAATTTAAGAATATTGATATGATATCAGGAAATACTTTGCTGTCATAAGGTCTACTTGTCTGTTAAGTATTTTTCCAACTCAAGGGATGAAATCCCTGTTGCTTAAGATTCTTAAAATAGAATAATAGCATGGTTTAGAGGCAATTCTTCACTGGTGAGGTACTAGACTAAAAGACATAATGCTGTTCAATATCTACCCACAGCTCAGAGTGCTGAAGCAATTTCTTTTCAGACCGAGCAAGAAAATGGTGATGAATATTTCAAAATTTCCATTAGTATCTCTTGACAGCTACTGTTTTGTTTAAAATTATAGAAATATCAAGCTGCCTGTTTCATATAAATTTCTGTGATCCGTTCTTTAAAATATAGGTTTCGTGCTAATTTTTGATTGGCCTTTCTAAATGTTGCATTTCCATTCTAATAAGCAAGAATGTCAAAGTGTCAGATTCAGGTGGATGGAGAAGTGGGCAAAATAAAGTGGGCACAAAAGCCTTGAAGAGAGGTGACTAATTGCCTCCATAAAAGGTAGAACGTTCAAAACTGTGACACTGTGGACAGTTCTACCAGTTGTTCTCAAATACAAAAGTAAATACAAAAATATTTTCTTACATGAAAACACATTCCAATCATATTTCTAATGACTGATTTTCTGGTTATTTTTCTACATGACAAATTCATTTTTTCCCCTTCATTTCTTGTTCTGATAACAATATTTTGATAATATAATCACTTTGTGCCATCTCTTCACTCTGAATAGGACTAGAAGAGGAGTATCATGTTAGAATTTTCAGCTTTGTGGGGCAAAGCATCTGGAAAAGTGCAGTATGTCAGCCAGGAAGAGCAAGGACTGAAAAGACATTTTAGCTGACTTCCAGACTCTTGGAATTTACTTTTCATACTCTAGTTGTTACAGCTGGGGGAAAAAAAGTCTTCGAAGAATGATCTGGAGATGTAGGCACAGCCATTTCTCTGTTTGGAGAGACTGAAAGTACAAATTGCCCATTAATTTCAGTGGGGTTCAGTTACAGTGATTGTGATAGTATTCTAAATGTGATAATATTTTTATAGCTTAGATAATGTTTTTACTGTCTATTCTGTTACCTCTCCCCCTGCTCACTGGAGCACTTAGAAAAGGTGTCCCACCCTGGGACAGTCTGTATCACTCCCTGCAATGAATAGAGAGTCAGGGAGATCAAGCTGGTTTGGAAATGCAGAACTACTTTTATATGACAATAACAACCTGAAACATTTGGAGGGGTGGCAAAGTTACTGAGCTCAAGTTGATAAACCTGAAAAAATCCACAAAACTCTCAACTCTGCAAAGACTGCTTTTTATGAGTGAAGGACACTTGAAAGATTTTTACCACACTCTTGTGCCAGCTCAACTTCAACAGAGTGCTTAATCACCATGTTTGTTATTGTTGTAAAATGCCATATAAAATCTGCATTTTAGTTGTAAAAAAAAAATATGTTCTGGGAGATTCAGTGCCTGTGTGCTAAAATTGTCCTGGCTCAGACCTGGCAGCTCCAGTTCCAGTTTTTGGCACTTATTTCTGTCTGGCTTTTAAAAAGTGACTTAAATTATCCACTTCACTTTCCTTTCCGTCAAATCGGGTGGGAGAGTACAAATATTTGTGCAGTTATTGGGTAATGAGGAGACAAAGAAGAAATGGATAGTGACAAATCCCCTTTCCTGGCCCCTTTCCCCACAGGATTATTTGACTTATTACAAATGCCTAATTTCATCACTGTGACTCTTCATGTTTTATCTGCAGAGCATAAAAAGCAGTAAAAACCACTCACAGAACTAGGCTGCCAGACACCAGTTCCACTGGAGAAGGTAGTGCATTGCTCCATGGTCAGGTTATTCCCTTCACAGGCACCTAAACTATCTGACTCTGTGGGGAGATGTTGATTCGATGAGCAATCTTGTGAATGTACCTCCTGTGGCAGCCTGCTTAGGTACCCCTGTATGGGGTTGTTTCATCAGCCCCTTCTGTACTTTAAAGATGTCCTCTGGCTGTTCTTCTTCTGCCCTGCTCAACAGGAGATTGTGACTACTTTTTTTTTATTATTTATACTTCATTCGTTCCTTATTGGGATACAAAGAAAACAATGAAGCCTTTTCTAAAATAGCTATTTTTTTCAATCTTTAAATGACATTTTCTAAAGCATTCTGTGATTCATAAAGGGATTCTATGATTTATTAATTTATTCTTCTCAGTGTTAAGTGAATCCCTTTCTATAGGGATGTGAGGGGGACAGAGGGATGGTCCCCTCCACAGCCAGGTTTAGAAGAGATGCTAAAGGAGTGTGAATTTCAAAGGGAAAAAATCACTGTCCATCCAGTGCCTGTAATGTGGACCAGCACATCTTTTTAGGGACACACAGAGCTCAGAACAGTAGCACTTAAAATGAAAATAGGAAGGCAAGAAGCAGATGGAACAGAGCTGTCACAACCAAATTAGAAGTCCTCTGATGACCAGAAAACTGGCTATAAATTGTCTCCTTTTCATACTCTAATCTTCCTATTCTATCTGATGAGGGACGAAATACTCGTTTATAAGTGAACCCTGTGGGGATTCATTGGAATGGATTAATCTCTTAATTTAGCCTTAAGAAAAATTAAGAAATAAAGCTTTGAAGAAGTGAGAGTTCTTCCATTTCTCTCGGTTTTTTTCTTTCTTTTTTTTTTCTAAATTTTGTTTTTTTTTCCTAAAATATTTTTCTTTCTTGTCTTTTTTTTTTTTGCCTCTCTGTTCTGGACTAATCTGCCAAATGGAATCATTGCTAACATCTTCGTATTTCCCACTAATAAAGTACAAGAGTACAACCCGACAGAACTGCTAAAAAACTTTCCTCTTCAGCATGTTCCTCTCATGCATTTCATTACAGTTTATAAGTCAATTTATAGAAAGGGCTAATTCTGAATGTCTAACTGTGAGGCTTATCACTGGAGACAGCTCTCATGGATGTTTCTGGATCTCTGGATGTTTCATTTTCTTCATCCACAGTTTCTGTGCTGTGTGAAGTCCAAGCTTGTGAAAATACAGGTGCATTCAGCTGCATGAAGATCTGTCTCCAAAAAGCACTGCATACTGTGTCTGGTTCAATTCTGCATTTTCTATTGTCCATGAGTTCAGAGCCAGTGAGGGAGTCCAGCTTTAAAATCCAGGAGCTGAACCAATTGCTCTCAATGACAAAAAACATCACAAACTCTGTGATAATAGGCTTTTTTCCAAATACAGATTAATATTTTTTTTCAAAAAATAAGCTTTAATTTAAAGATACAAGGAGTTTGATATGGTAATTATGAGCCAATTCTGAGTCACGGTGAGACAAACAAATACCTGTGTCACAATTTTGGATTATGGAAATTTTTCTAGGATTTTTGAAATTGTTTTTTCCCTTGTGTAATTTCTGCTTAGGGTCCACGAGTCTGTTATCTTGTTTTCCCCAACAAGAGGCAAATAACCTTGAGGTTCCGTGTTTCTTTGATCTCTTTTCTAGAGGGACCAAGTTAAGTGAGTCTGAAATGATCTCATTGCAATCACATTATTAATAGCTGTTGTCAAAGGTGAAACAGAATAAATTTTTTATGCACACAGTTCAATCCACTCTGTGCCTTACTAGCAATAAACAGGACTGAAGTTATAAGTACTGTAAATATTACCGGCAAATCGCATTTAGACCGAAGGGTTTTGGAAAACAGAGCTGGCCTATATACAGTACATGAAAAATCGATTAACTAAATATAATGCTCATGCAAAATGAAGTGTTGATAATGAACACAAACAAATAGGGATTTGAAAACAGCCTGCGTGCTTGCCCCTTTTGGGGAGGGAGAGTTATTGATGAGTTTAGGAGAACTTTGGTGGATCAGGGCAGGTACAAAAGTGGAGCAGAGGGAGAAAAACTTCAAAGAAGTTTCTA
Organism: Florisuga fusca; assembly: GCA_038090715.1. Lineage (NCBI taxonomy): Eukaryota > Metazoa > Chordata > Aves > Apodiformes > Trochilidae > Florisuga > Florisuga fusca. The sequence goes on along the minus strand of JAAWXA010000003.1, from coordinate 58,282,150 downwards.
ATCTTTGATCCCATTATGAATCCTGAAGAAGACATGTAAATTCCAATTTAGTAGTGAGTGCAGTGTTACAGCCAAAAGAGCGTGGCGCTATTTATAGAGGAAAGACTTCTCCAACGTAGAGGTGGAGCTGGAATCTCACCCATGGCTTTTTTTTTTCCTCATACTAATCTAGTCCAAACAGGTTAAAATTGAGGTCATTTATGTAAGTCTTCCAGGTGCTCTTGAGAATATCTTCAATAAAAAGAAGAAATAGCATCTTTTGCAGCTTTGAGTCTGTGAGAAGTGATCCGAGAACTTCAAAATTGCATCTCAAACAGCCTTTCCTTCCAGCTTGCTGCTTGACAGTCTCCAGAGGCTTGGGTGAGATTACATGAGGCTGTAAACAGCTCAGAATGTTGTGATTCTTTGTCTTGTGACAGGAGTGAGACCACAAGTTTCCAACTAGGGATTTCCAAAGTCAGTTTAAAGGCTAGAAGAAAGCTGAAGGAGGTCTGAAATAAGTAAAATCAATGCTGGCAGAAGACAAACTGAGACCCTCCAACCAGTAACACTAAGCTGACTAAAATGTAAACAATTGCATGGCATTTCCCTCTCAAGTGGGAGTTATCACAAACTGTAGGCTATTGCCATGCTAGACATCAGCAATGCCACCATCAGCAGTGAGCAAACATTCAGTCCCTTGGACGTGAGCCTGAGAAATGGTGATGTGCTTCCCGTGTGGCAGCTTTGAGGGGTCACCCATGGTGTTGGTGTGGTTGGAGGAGAAAGCTACAGCTGTTTGGGTTGAACTGCGATTTGCAAGCAAGCCCTGACTCTCTGTTCCTTGTGGCAAGTAGTCAATTAAGGCAGGCTACACAGTGTCCTTTTATGCTGTTCCAAGCTACCTGGACTGCTGATACAGTTTCCTGTGCTTAACATAGCAAGGTACTATTGCTATGCCCAGAGAAGGCTACACAGTCAGAAGTACTTCTGCAGGAATATGAGCATTTAGGATGAGAGAAGAAAGTGTTCTGATTCACAGGTGGGAGCTGGACCTTGCCACAATATCCATGAGCTCCCTCATGCAGACCTCAGTGTCTGATCCTGCGTTGGTGCGGTCTGACTCAGACCAGGGAACAGCTCTTCTGTGTGCAGATTCACCAAGGGGTCTCAAGGCTGCTGTGTTATTCTAGCACACACTGTTTGAACTGGGCTCTTAGGCACTGCCTGGTGGGTGTGTTAGTATGTAAAAAGGTAGCCCTTGCTGTCAGGATGCAATGAAGATGATGCCTAAGGCAGCTGACTGGTGGACAGGTGCCGGCAACACCCACCGGTGGTACTAGCACTGCATGCTGGACCTTGGTGACACAAAATGAGCCCAGATCAGTCAGTTCTTGCATGTCATGAACCTTTCTCCAGCTGATCATGATGCTGGTCTTCTCTTTCCACCCTCCCACCCCCCTTTTTTTAAAACAGCCTTTTCAAATAAGAGAAATTCCATTATATACCTTAGTTAAACAACCACAAAGACAGAAAGTAGCTTCTAATTGACAAAGAAGAGTTGGAAATCACCCTTTTACAAAAGCACTAAAAAGTAATTAAAAGAATGCGTTGTTTACTACCACTGCTTTTTGTTGGAAAAACAGTGTACATTTCAGGTGCTGTGATAGGGTAATATTTGTATTTACTCAGTGGTTAACATCCTTTCTATCACACATTACTGTTATACTGTCTTCCTGCCAGCCATTTCTGGAAAAGCATGTGCAAACTCCGGAGAAAACTAAACAAAACTGAGTGAGGAATGATGTGTTTTGAATAAAATGGTGTGTCTTGATCAAAACTTCTAATGACCAAGCCGGGGAAACCCTTGTATTCTCTTCTTCTGATATATGGACTAGGGTGGACCAGAGCTCAGTCTCTGCCCTGAAGTGTGTGGTATGACTTACTTGGATTAGATCAAAGGATTTAAAAGGCGTAATTTTTAACCAGTATTTTCTTCTAAAAAATCAAATATAGTATATTTGACACTTTTATAAACTCTTGTGCTCCGTTCTTACTATAGACCATGACATAATCTAGGAATTGATTTTACTTTTGCAATGTGAAGAAAGGGGATTTCCCAATGAGCACTATTATGATACTTTTATTTAAACTGAAGGCCTATTTTTAGATGCTTGGATGTATCCTGGGATAAAACATTCCTCATCTGACATGTTCTAATGTTGACTAAATGTATTCTGTACTGCATGTAGGTATCTAAGGAATTTTAATTGTCTCAGAGGTACACAATAGCCTTTTAGAATAAGGATATTTATCACTTGTCACAGCTTGTAAATTTAGATACAGAACAGGCCTGTACACTGTCAAACTCTGTGGGAAAGTTACAAGAATAAGAGGTAGCGTCATGGTCTCTGTATGCCTTCCAAGCATGTTAATACTTAGTATGTTCTAAAAGTGTCGAATATTAAATTTAAAAATGCTTAAACCTGAAAGTAAGATACATGAAAATGTAGAAGAAAAAAGCTGATGCTAAGAAACTCTCTTTTATACACACAGGTCAGTCCCATTCCTTGGAACAGTGATAGTAGCTCTAAGAAATGTACTGAATTATGAATGGCTTCCAACAATCACTGGAGGGATGCTGGAGCTCAGCTGTGGCAGTGGGAAGCTTTGGGGCATGTGTGCACTCCTGAACTGCCATCTACCTGTTGTGGGAATGAAAAGTATCTGCAGATAAAAAATTCAGATTTATTGAACAAAGGCCCTGAGCAGCGGGGCTAAGTGATGTAAGCTTCCTATCAGTCACACTTGGGTGATTTAACTATGGACTGTCAGGCTGAAAAAATTGCAGTTGGATTAATTTGGTATTCACCACTTTAGGGCATTCAGTGAATGCCAGCTATCCTGTTAAGAAAAGAAATAAAAAAAATAAAACTAGTCTAAAACATCAAAGATTGGCACGTTTTTAAACAGGCTGGATTTTTCACAGAGACCACAGTTTTGTAAAAAAAAAAAAAAAAGAAGATGAAGAAAAAAATTATTTGTTTTGGGTAGGTGGCAAACCTTTCCCTAACTGGTGCCTCACCAGCTGTCATAAGCTGTTTTCTGGCCATAGGTGAGGGTGGTGGGAAGAACTCCTCCACTAAAGTCTAGGCAGAGGTGAAGGAAAGAAGCAAGGTCGTGCCCAGCCCTTGGGTGGGGGTGAGGGTGAAACATGGCAGGTGGCAGGGTCTCAGCCCCTGGCAGGGCAGTTTCCTCTAGCAGCTTGACATGACAGAAGACAAATGGCTCTTGTTTGTGTTTACACACTTCTGATTTAGGCAATAGAGATTTTATCACTATTGCTGGAAGTACTGATTTCCTAACTACTGTTGTTGTTTCCACATGAGAAATACATCAGAAAAATGATTGGGTAATAGCTTCACTTCTTGATGCTTCTCATATCCTGATACCTGTACTTTGTCCCCTTTTCCTCTGTGAACATCAGGAATGATCCTCTGATCTCTGCAGTCATCCATTCATGAATTCTCTCCTTCCCATACAGCCTTTTGTTTAGAGCAATCATCTTGCTAAATTATGCTACATTCCTTACTTTAACAATTTTTAAAATGTGGTCATTTGATTTGTGTTTCATTTCAAAAAGCCCATGCAGTATGTCTGGTTTGCTTGTTTCTCTCATGATTTCAGAGAAGGGGCTTCCTGTCTTACTGGTGCTGCCCACCACTCACATGGCACCAGGCATGCTCCCAGTCATGGATGTCATTTGGAAGGCTGACATGAAGTAAGAACTGTGATAGCATTTGCCTCCACTGTACCATAAAGCTTTGCCCTGCTCATTTATAGTTTGTAACTAAGGAATGAAGTGTCTACAGAATTAGCTTCAGTATTGTTTCTGAGAAATTACTGCACTCGTGCTTAAAACTTTACCTCATCATTAAGGTATTTTTTAGGAAAGCTTTTTGAGGACATAAGCTCCACTGGAGTTTTTAAATGCATTTTGCTGGGTGGGCTGTAAAGATGTCAAGGTTTGCTCCATACTCAGCCTTCTGACCTTTTTGCAGCTTCTGTCTCCATCACAAAGTCCTCCTACTGCTTGAAATAATGCCCTGGGTCACTTTGGAGCTAGGCTAGGTTTGATGGCATCTCACTTTGGCAGACAGAGCTGAATGAACCAATTGTGGTGGGTAACTAGCTCAAACAGATTAGCCCTGCAGTCTCCAAGCATGCACAAATCCTGCCCATAGCTAACAAGCCACCAATGTCACCCAGGCTCTTCCTCTGCCGGTGCTGTGGGGGGCGAGGAGCCGGGCTCTCTGGCTGTGGGTATCATCTCATGCTTCACCTTGTGCAGCCTCAGGGCTCTGGACTTGGGGGTCGTGCTGCAAGGAGGAAATCATCTGTGAACCAAGCACTCTCAACTTTTTCAGTCCCTGTCCTTGGCCTGGTATTGGACCTGATGCTATTAATACAAATGTGCCCTGGAAGTGAGAGCTCAGATGTGGAAGTACAGTGCAGTAAAATAAATGCCTGAATGGTAGGCTGGTACAGCACTTAGTGTGTTTTATGCCCTGTAGTATTTACTGTATATCCCTGCCTATCAAGTGCTGTGTTATTTACAGCATTTTGGTTACGCTTGGAATAAATTTATTTAAATTGAATTTCTCTTTAGCATTATCTTGCAGACCTGGAAATAAATAAGCCACAGTTGACATGGGACAGCAATGTTGCTTAGCAATCAAAATTCTGTTTAGCAGATTTCAAATTATTCAAGTCTGGCAACATTTTAGCAAAGATATGGTAGCAAATCACGTTATGTAAATTGCTTTTCATCTGGTAAGGGCTTGGGGGGGCTCTAGGCTTTACACATTTCTTCTATCTTTGCAGTATTGTGCTAGAGACGAAGTAATTTTTCTCATAGTGATTCAGAGAAAATGTATACAAGAGCATACAAAGTTTCAGCACGATCTGCAGGCACTGGAAGATGGGAAGGGATGATTTAGCTGAGCCATCAGGATTCCTAAGATGTTCTTGAGACACCGTGGTTGCCGCACAGGGTTGCAAGGCGAAGTCTCTAAGATCTCAGAGTGGTGCACGGACATAAACAGTAAAAACACAAGGAGTAATTAAATGCTTAAGGATCGCTTGCGCTTACACTAACATGAATAATTTCTTTAATTGGCTTCATGGGGACTACTCAGTGCCATATACCTTAGGAGGAGGGGTCTCCAGCAGGGAATCTGTATCATTCGGGGGGCTTGGGAGCAAAGTGTTTCCACTGTGACGGCAAGTGGGAACTCCAGCAATAGTATGTAATAAACAGCATACATTTGAAAATATCTCACCTTTGTTAAAAAAGAAACCAAAACACCCCACAATAGATTAGTAACCACTTGAGGGGCAACCTTCCTTCCAGCTGCATGGAGGACTCTGGTTATCTGAAGTATGGAGAGATTCTCTGCGTGGTGTGCATGCCAGCCCCACTGATTCTGTGGAAATGGCCTTGCACTTCATTCCTGGCTGAAGTGCTGGAGTGTGGTGACAGATCTCATTCCTGCTGTGTTGCATGATGTGGTTAAACACAGAAACCTTTCTTTTCAGTGGACAAACCTGTTCAGTTGATTTATTGGCTCTAAGTGCAGGTTAATCTACTGATACTTCTAAAGAAGTTTCCATTGAAAGATGTTGGTGAATATTGTGTACATCAGTTGTTTTTTTTCCAGAAAACTGTTGAGTGAAAGGCAATTGCTGCTATCACTGCCTTGAGCAAAGTTGAAGTGAGGAATGTGTGAAAGTGCCACATTTCTCACATGAACCATCTCGGAGCATACTGGAAGAAGGTTTATGTGGGATATTTGGAGCCCACATTGCCTCCAGAACTCTGGACCTGCTCTGTTCCAGGATGATCAGTCTGAGATACCCAGAGATGAGCTTCCTGGGAGCACAACAAGGAAGATGATCAGCAGCTGTGGGAACAATGTGTCGGAAGAGATGTTTTCCCTAAACCTTGTTGGGGGCAGCATAATAATGCTTCAGGACCGTGTTTGAAGTGTTTTGACACAAATGTCACATTTAGCCACTTGTTCTCATTTCCAGTGGAACAAAGGTCTTCTTCCTTGGGGAAAGTTTTAGGAACATTTTTGGCTTTATGTGACACAACCATGTGTGAAGACTTAAAGCTAGGCCAGCAATTGAAAAAATGGCAGATGCTCTCTATTAATCCCTTCCCAGAAGGGGAAAGTAGAGAGGATGAGAGAGAGAGACTTACGTGTTGGAAACTGAACAGTACAGCATTAATGAGACAATAATGCTGAAAAATAAGATAATAAAATATATACAAATACAGACAAATACATACAAAACCAATACTGCACCCTCCCCACCCAATAACACTGATGTCACCACTGAGACTCCAGGACAGGCCCTGGGAAAGTCCCAGACTAGAGTTCTGGTCTCAGCAACAGAAGGAAACTGGATTCAAGATTGCACAGATTGGGATCAAAGGCAAAAGAATAGAGGGAGTCCTCCCAGGAGGGGAGCTTGGCACTTTTAATCCCTCAGCTTTGTAGCAAGTATGAACTGTATGGGATGAAATCATGTTTGGTCAATTTTGGATCACCTGTTCAGTCTGCTCTTCCTTGCAGAAGGAAGATGCCTTTTCTTGCCTTTTGTTTCTGGTGCACAAGAAATTTATCAGAACCAAGCAGTGACCTTGGTTTCTGTAAGAATAAGAAGGAGCCTTTCTACATACCATTCTCCATCAATAACTACAAACTTCAAGAATTATCAGTCCTAGAAGCAGGTATTGTCTGAAAAACATGCTGGTAATTTGAGAAAGTACAGTTACTTAGAAGAGACTTAAAATAAAATTACTAAGAAGAAAATTGTTTCTGTCCTCTCTCAAACCAGGACACCATGTCCCCTCCAGACTTCCTGAGCTGAGGGAAAACTTGCATGGAAGTGCCTCAGCAGTGAAGTACATGTAGTCCTTCATCTCTGTGAATTTGGCTTTGGAGTTTATCATATCAAAGTATTCAAATTTATGAAGCAGTTTCTTGGAGCTCAGTTAATCCCACGGGTGACTTTTTTACAAAACCAGCAGCTGAGCTGCCTCCCTGTTAACACTGGGTATGGAAAAGAGAGAAATGTGCCATGGGAATTGTAGGGAAATTAGAACAATCTAATCAAAGAATAGCAAAGAGGGAAGTTAGACATTAAAAGCGCTACCGCATGGACCGCAAAACATGGAACAAGAAATACGATGGAAATATGTATTATATTCTGGTGCTCAAGTAAGTCTAAATTGTCAGAATGCAGCCAGGCAGGACCATATTTGAAAACATACTTTTTTAATTAAGAAATTATAAGAAGTATATATAAGACATTTCACAAAACTGTCTTAGGGAGATCAGATGCAGGATCATTGAAAACAGGGCAGCATGGTGAGGCGTCCATGTCCTGAAGCATGATCAGCTATACTTATATGATTTGAGGAAGCTTTTTCTTTACATTTTCTTGTAACATATTTGAAAAATTGAACTTACCTAAGTAGATTATTCCTTTTTTACTTTTGAAGATAATTCATGATATCTAACCCATATTTCTCTCACAGGAGTTCAAACCTGCTTCTCTTGTTTTATCTGCAAAGGATTCAGAGAATTGTTTCTGCCCAATACACATTCAGAGAGTTGTTTCTGCCTAATACATATTTGAAGACTGTTGTCATGTCTCATCTCATTTCCCTTTTGTAGAAATGAATCAGTTAAAGTGCTTCAACTTTTTCCCAGGTCATAATTTCAAAGACCTCTATTCCTCATCTTTATACTTCTACTCTGAATGTGTTTCCCAGACCTGGATAGTTATAGAAAGCTAATATAAACCTCACTTTGTAAAACTTTTTGTAATGGGAGTCGATCACCAATCCCCTACCAGGACAGGGAAATAACACCTTTCAAGGCTGACATGACTTGCCCAAGGCTACCTATCAAGGAAGCAGCAGAGTCAGGAAAGATTACCCAAGACCACAACTCCTTGGCCAGCCCCTGTGTTCCTGTTAAGAATGGTCTCCCTTGGCAAACATACCCTATATAAGCCTTTCATTAATAAAATGTACCATGTAGCATCACTAAGAATCTGGGCTGATCCGTTTCCTGATCAGGAAATGATCCTTTTTCTTGCAAAGGATGAGATGTAGTAATGTGTCTTACTTACATGCTGGCTGCTCTTGGTATGGCTTTAACCCCTTTGAACTCCTGCAGGCTCTTGTCTCACAGGTTGTGGGCATGACTCTTAAATGTGCTTTCTCCTCTTCTCTGTCACTTTCAAAACTTTCCATAAATGCAGGTGAGTATCCAAGTTCTCTTTAAGCTGTATACAGAGTAAATTTGTTCGTGCCCTTTAGTGATGTATTAGTGAAAAAAACCAAAGCATTTTAAAAAAGAAGAGCTGGCATGTTCTGCTTCCTCCACTCCAGCTACCTTTACCAACCCATTCAAGTAAAAACACAAGTACCTTTAAAATGAGGTTGTAAGAAAAGTTGCCCAGCATGAGCTGCACTTGAAGCAAATCTATTTCTCATGAATTACTGTGCAGTAGTGAGTCCACTAAAATGTTCGGCCTTTTCCTTTCCATGCTGTTTGCTGACACATAGTCATCCCAACTACATTAAGTAAACACATACTTATCTATCTGGTTTAAAAATATTGTGATAGTTATTCAGCTGATCTATAGATCATGCCATTGCAATTGCTCAGGCTTCTTCATGCTTTTGGGTTTTTTGTGTTTTGGTTTGGTTTGGTTTTGGTTTTTGTAAGAGTAAATGTATTATTTTTTTTCCTTGTCTCTAGTAGATTAGTTTATCCATAATTTAAGATGCAGGAAATTTCCTACCAGTGGAAATCAGTGTACTAATTTAATACCAGCAATTGCTTAACCTATCCAATGCCAGAGGGACCCCAGTGTAAGAAAGGGCATACTAATATAGCTTTATGAACATGCAGCACTTGTACCAGCACACTGCTGATCAAAAAACACAGGAGGCATTTCTTCAAAGGATTCTGAATAAAGCCTTTGGTCCCATTTCCACACATGGATTTTTTTTTTCATTGTCCTAAATACATTTGTTAGACTACTTAATTTTGAACAGTAGCTGAAACCACGTTAGAGAAAGATTTTGTATGTGTTTAATCTATCACTGAAAACAATTGGTGTATGTGTACATATATATATTTGAACTGATAAATATCTCAGCATCAAAAATCCTTCTGAATCCTTAGATAGAATTACTTAAACTCTTAAACATGCACTTGTTGCAATTTTAGGATCCATACACTGGAGATCTTGTGACCCAGTTGTGCTCTGCATTGCTGTGTGTTGGAACTGATTTGGATTTTATTAATCCAAATAGTTTCTGAACCCTGTAAACATAATTGGGACTTTGCAAGTGCTACTAAGCATTATTTGCCACCTGATTAAATGGTGTTCTTCATCCAGAAGCTCTGAAGCAGCAGCATAGCCCCCGCCGTGTTACACACTGAGGTGGTGAGCACTGCCCTGAAAAGATCTTTTAAATGTGTCATGGTTACAGTGAAATGTGTGTGCTTGAACTTTCAGTGATATGGGGTACTGTGAGAAATAAACAGCCTGGAGATTGCCAATAAGTTTTGAACTTAAACAAGTTTCTTTGAATGTAAATCTTCTACTGAAGAAAGCAAATGTTTTTCCCTCCTTCGAGGTTCCCTCCTTTGGTGTCCTTAATATGATTTAAACTGCATTTCAGGTTAGTTGTAGCTTCTTAATGCTTTATCATGTAGCACTAGTTAGGCATGACTCAGTAATATTCTTACCTATTAATTATTTCTGCTCTACAGAGGGAGGAAGAAATTATTATATATGAAATGACATAATGGCAAGCAGTTATCTCTCCTGGAGCAAAAGAGGTGTATGTACTGGTGTGAGTTCACCAATCTTAGTCATCATAAACCCACTTTGTTAAGCTGCTAAAAATTGTCTGTTAGTGGCAAATATATATATATTTGTCAATATTTTAGTGTCAATATCTGTCAGTATTTTAGTGTCTTGCCTCTACACTCTTAGACTTTAGAAATAAACTGCTCTGTTAAAAGTTCTTTCTCTATGTTTCAAATTATACCCATCTTAGTTAGAATGAAGGAATGCTATTAAAAAAGAATAACTTACTGCTTGGTTTTACCTACAGTAGTCCAGCCACTTGGATTGATTAGTCATCATCTAAGGAATTTAATTTCAAGCATCTTATCCAAGGTGCACTGCACAGCAGCACTACACACCTGCAGCAGCACTGCAGTGAGGGTTTCTCTCTGTCCTCCACCCTGTTGCTGTTTGCTTAAAAAGCTGTTCTGTTATTTACACCACTACCCCCTTTACCTGCTCAGTGCATGCTTAGGGACCAAATAGCCCTGTCCCTGCATCCTCTTAGCACTGTTTTTGTGCCAAGCAAGCATCCCAACCTGCTGCTGGGGGACGTGAAAGAACATCACCTCAGGAGCAGCCTTGACAGTGCAATACTGGTTGCCTGAACAGCTGAAGGAGCACTGGCTTCATAAGGTGATAGGAATTTTGGGTTCGTCTCATCATATAATCCTTTCTAGAAGCAACATAATCAGTGACAGCTGCTAGTTACCACATATTGAAGACTTTACATGCTGAAAAAGAATGATGTCTGGAGAAGCCAAATGGTCTTTTCCATGTTCCCACTGCAGCTCACCAGGCTGGATCATGTCATGGCACTGCAGGTAGACCTTGGGAAGCCTGCCATAATCTGTGTTTGCCTATTGCAAGCAAATGCAATAGGATTGCAGATGTAGGATGCAGATGTAATAGGGGTAGACTTGTCCTCAATATTGCCCCCAGATACTTCCTCCCCTGAAGACACATCCCATGATCCTCATCCCATCCCACTGCAAGTGTGTCACTTAAGGTTCTCCTTTGAGTACAGGCCACTCCAGCAGTCCTTGCTGTCACGTAACACTCATGCTCTAGAGCTGGAAACCTCAGAGGGTTTCACCTCAGAGAGGTTTCACCTTGCATAGCACAAAAATCATCAATTGTTATCCAGTCTCAAAAGCTTTTCTTTTAACAAGAGCAAAGAAACCTTTTTTTTTTTTTTTTATAAGTAGGATTTGGCAGTGAATGGACCCTTCAGGCTAGTTTGCAAGTAACTGCACTGTAGAATGGAGGGAGGAAAAGTGGAGTGAAAGTGTGAGCATATTTGCATAGAGATAAACTATCTCTTTCCCAGGATCTAACTCAGAAACCACAGGTAGAACCTTTGATTAGTTGGACCAGCTCAGCTTGCTCATGAGTTTTCCTTTGCACAGAGACAGTCATCTCCTCCATACACCCTCTGAAGTTAGTCCTAGTGTGGTCAGAGTAAATGCAAGTGCAGGCACTTCCCTTGCAAGAGCCTTGGGCAGTTTACTCCAGCACAAGGGGCATTGAAAACCTCCATGTTGCATCCTGGCCTTCAAACCAGATGAAATACAAACCCAGCTCTGTTCTTAAAAGCATCATAAACAAAAAATCAGGGCCATGAACCTACATTGCCTTGGAGCTCTGCCTGTGAGTACCGAGGACAGGATGCTGTTTGTGTGCTCCATGAAGCATGGCCTTGTCAGAGACACTGAAATGTTGTGTTTAATCTATAAAATGAAGTTGGAAGGTTCAGCTCGCACGGCCACCTGCCCATATCTTTCTAAGAACTGTCTGAGCAGGCCTGGTCAGGAAAGGAATTGTTTGGATAGCATGGCCTGACATTTTATTCTCATCTGGAAATAAAGATACCTTTCCATTGTGGCAGATTTTGCAGGGTTTTCTTGGTCAAAAGAAAGATCCCCATCACAAATGAGACAGATGAGCTGTGCTGAACACATAATGAAGGACAGTGCCTGGGTGAATGCACAAGAAAGGTGCTGGGAACAGGAATTCAGTTGTGTGACTGTAGGTTTCTGGTGCTGCCTTTGAGACCCCAGAGGATCCACTCAGCCTTACTTGCCTGTATGGTGTCTGCAGTGCCATGCGGATGCCTCAGCTGTGTTAATATGCCTAAAAGTGGCACTTTGTCACCTATGATTGCACTGATGAATCTCATCTCAAGGATTCAGGAACTCAGATATACAGACTCTGGTACTTGCAATGTTCCCAACATGTGAGCTACACGTAGCAGTAGGTACACGAGAGCTGTCTGAGTAAGGTCAGAGAAGCTACGTGCCACATCCTGAACTAGCTGTTGATTTTAAGCCTCCCAGCCTCCCTCACCTCCCTGTGCACTGTCAGTATTGCAGCCTACAATGCCATGTAACATCTGCCATGGGTCCATGCCCACCAAACCCAGGAGAACCATGTCAGTCTGCCCAGTTTCTGTCTTCTAGGTCTGTGATACAACAGGTAGGACTTACCATGAACTCATGCCCCCATTTTCATGCCTCTATTAAGATTTTGAAATCTTTGAAAGGAGAATTTGAAAAATGAAGTGTCTCCAAAATAACTTGTGTGTCTACTTCCTAGTAGGAGGGTGTGAAAAGCTTGATTTCCTTATGGTGGTCTCTCGCTGTCTTGGAACAGAAAAAACTCATTTTTGCCCAGTAAGTGGTCTCTTTTATTTGTGATTTTTCATTCCTTTTTTCTTTTATCTTGTATAAAGAAAGCAAGTGATTAGTGCACTAGTACTAGTGAACTGTTACTCTGTATTGTGTCAGCTATGATCCATTCATGCCTTAAATTCTGACACCATTTAAAGATGAGCTGAAGTCATTGGATGCTTTTGATGTGGCTGCTTTTCACTTTGTCACTCTTAATTTGGTGTTTGTCATAACGGATGATTCATATTTATCCCCCAAAAATGTCCTCCATCCTTAGCTGGGTGTGTTTTAAGGCTGAATCTTTTATTTTTGTGCTACATGTCACAGCAGAGATGCATCTATTCTTGTTATGAAAACTGTCACTGTAATCAAGATCAGATGAATGGAAAGGTTTTTTTCTGTGAATATGAAGAGTTCTTGGAATACAGAATTTTCTGTTTTAATATATTCAGAAACTGGATCACAGTTCTGTCACCTCCAACTCTGCTATTTTTTGTCCTCTTTTCCTCATGTACAGCTGATGCTGCTGGGCTGTGATCTCTCCCCAGAGAGTTTCTTGTGGTAGCAGTGTCCTGCACTTCTGTACCTGCACATGATGTGTCCTGCTTAACCATTTCTTCATGAGTCCTTTGTACTTTAAAGCATGTTTTTATTCTAGCAGGGCATATGATCTGCTATACACGCTGTTAATCCATTTGGAGGAAATCTCAGTGACTTCCTAGATGTTTCTACTTCATTAGAGCCATTACTGTCTTGATCTATTGTCAGAATGGATTCCAAAACATTTTTTTTTATTCTGAGTGCACTGCATCATTGCCAATTTCTAAATCAGAGGTACCCACCCTCTTTTTTCAGCCATATTTTGTAGAGTGAGTGTGGATCTTCTCAGTTCTCAGAAGAGTTTTCATGAATTTCTGTCTCAAAGTGATGTCATAAAAGCTCTTGTGTGTTCTGACATGATGTGAAAAAATCCTGAGAGTATGATGTGGGTGACTGATCTGAAGAGTAGCCAGACAACATCCTCTCAGGCCTCCCTCATGCAGTGAAGGCTTCCTATGTGTTTCCTTCTGTTGCCTCCTCCCCTGGAAGACAGACAGTGAAAAACAGCCAAGTCCTTACAAGTCATGGGCCTGGATTTGATCAGAAAACCTGCACAAGGGCCATGATTTCTCACTGAGCTTCACAACGTGCTCTGATGGGCTAGAGGGACATGCTTGGCTAGAGAAGCTGCTTGCTGGGGGGATGTTTTTGCCTCTCACAATGTTCCTCCTATGCACAGGCTGCAAGCAAAGTGTGAGAGCTATGCTGCAGTAGCACACAGGTGGCTTGGGAAGAATTTGAGGCCACATTCTCAAAGACTGAATATTTTTGTGTCTTCAAAGGAAACAAGAAGCTTCATCAGTACCATCCGTTCCTTCTCTTCCTTTTCCTCTGTAAAAGATGCCTAAATCTGGTCCTTCACTTCTGTTGAATTGTTTTTTTATTCAGAAATGCCTAAATGCAATGGCATTTCATTGCTTGCACAGCCATGCGAATGTTTTTTAAAGCCATGAATTATTAATATCATTTAGTGTATGCCACATGCATCTGGCCAAGCCAGGGAAACCTGGTACCTTCTTGGTGAGGATGCTTGGCACCAATTCCTGCTGCTGTGGGGGAGGTGCTCCGGTGCCTTGTGGGGGCCAAACTCTTGTTTCATAGATTACAGGGTGGAAAATTTTCACAAGGAAGACGCTATTTCTTGTTTATTCTCTCTGTGTGCCATAACAGCATGCACGGGCAGTGGCTCACCTGAATGGGTATGCCCTTAAATCACTGTTGACTTAGTTTGTCCCTGCTGTTCCTCTTATTAATTTATAGTTTATTCAGAAAACAAAGCGATTTGTCTGAGGTGCCTTTGGGTTTCTAGATGGTTTCTAGCCAAGTTTGCTTGTCAAGTAACCTTTCTTTTCTTCTGGTGCAATATGTTTGTGCTGGTTGCTAAGCAGATGACTTCCTAGCTGCATGCTTAACAGGAATGAAAAGGGTAACAGAGAGTTCGGAGGTGCCGGATAGCAGCATGAAATTTTTGAGTTAGGGACAGTAGATAGGGACAAAAATAATGATAGCTGCTACTTCCTGGGATGGATTTTTTATACATGAAATACTTGAGATTCTGATATTTGCCATATTTCACATTCTATCTTTACTTCGATTAATGGCTGAAAATATTTGCACAGATAGCAAGAAAATTCAGCTGAGGAAATGTAAGTAGTTTTATATTTATTATGAAATAGATGTTTTTTAAAGCCTTGCTTTTTCCCTTCTATATCCTTCTTTTCTTTAAAATCCTATTGTCTATAGTACAGTTGCACTTGCCCTCTTTGTGGAACCCTTTCTTTATGACTGCCTTCAGGTGTAGGTCACTCTACTAAGGATTTACTGTGTACTCCAAGCAAAATGAGTATTGGTCATGCGATTTTCCATTCACACCTTTTCAATATAAAAACATGATGATACTGATCACAGCTTCTTAGTCCACAGAGCTTCTCTAAATTGTATATCCTGGGGCAAAAGCAAATCTGTCAAACAGTATTCTCAGTTTAATCTTGCTGTGGAAATTGGCATGAGGCTTTTCTTGAGAAAGAACTACAGGATTTTACATTAAGACCTCATGGTTTGAGCATTGTGCAGTGCTGTTTCAGATGCTAGACTTGATACCACAGGCTTTATCCAATAACACTTCCATCGGTGCAGGTCTCAGTGATTCACCTGGATTGGTGGGTGCTTTTTTTGTTTTTCCCTTTTTAATGTCCCCAAGCACTGGTTGAGGTAAACAGTTAATATCTGATAACACATCTTTTCTGGTAAGACCTCACCTGGAGAATTGCATCCATCTCCGGAGCCCTCAGTACAGGAAGGACAAGAACATAGATCTGGTGGAGGGGATGCAAAGAAGGATTACAAAAATGATCAGGAGGCTGGAACAACTCTCCTAGGAAGCCAGGCTGAGGGAGCTGGGGTTGTTCAGCATGGAGAAAAGACAGCTCCGGGGAGACCTAATGGCGACCTTCCAGTACCTGAAGGGGCCTGCAGGAAGGCTGGAGATGGACTGTTTGCAAGGGTCTGGAGTGATAGAATGAGGGGCAATGGTTTTAAATTAGAGAAGAGTACCTTTATATTGGATTTTAGGAAAAAGTTCTTTACCATGAGGGCATTGGGAAAATGGAACAGGTTGCCCAGGGGGGCAGTTGAGGCCTCACCCCTGGAGATGTTCATGGTGAGGCTTGATGAGGCTCTGAGCAACCTGATCTAGTTGAGGGTGTCCCTGCTAACTGCAGGGGGGTTGGACTAGATGACCTCTAGAGGTTACTTCCAACCCAAATTATTTTATGATTCTATGATTCTTTAATTCCTTTTCTTATTTTATTTGTTCATTGATCTTTTCTTATATACTACAAAGTGTCTGAGGCAGGAACTTTTTCCAGCACACTGGGATCTCTGTCCTAACTCAAACCAATGCAGCTTTGTAAAATCACAAAATAAGTTTGAAGAAATGCATATTTTTCAGTTGCACTTCTGAAAACAAGATGTTGAGTCTAGACCTCTTGTCCCACTCCTCAAATCTTACTCAAGTGAGGGCACTCATGGGGAAAGCAGACCCACAACTTCTTGCTTCCTTTAGGTTGGTGATACATACGTTCCTAGAGGGCAGCTTTCTTCCCCTTCTCCATAGAGTAACTGATGGCTTTACCATATACCCTGTGCTTTCCTCTATACAAAGCACAGACACCCTCAGGCATCATCACTTGCTGCAGCTGCTGTTCTCTGTGGTGTGGGAGCAGCAGAGCATGGCTCCTCCTGCTTCACCTGCAGTGTACAGTTAATGAAGCACATCCAAAGGCCACTTCCAATTTCCTGAAGAAAGGATTTCTCATTCGTACCTGAACTGCAGTGTATCCAGCTGAAGCAGGAGCATGTCCTTTGTACAGCTGAAATCAATACACTGGTGACTAAATTGATGGGTTTGGAGAGAGAAAGCAGGATGAGCCCTAGTAGGTTTTGGGATATGCATTACCTCTGCCAGCAGGACTGTCTAGAGAACTACCTGATCCATGGCACTTATGTGTGCCCTGAGACACATCAGCCCCTGTCTGTCCCCAGCAAGGTTGCTCATTGTTGTTGAGTTATATCAGTCACTCTTGGCACACAAGAAGTCTTATGAAAACACTTGTGGCCAATTTCCCATCAGGAAGAAGCTGTCCCTTGCTGAAATGTCCAGTCCATTTTGGGGGGTAACATATTCTGGGCCAGTCTTTAGGAACCATCAGTGCTCAAGTCTGGGAAGGATCTGCTCTGACCATGCAGTCTTTCATCTTGCCCCGGTGTGTCATGTTGCCAAAACCAGTGGCACTGCCTTTGGCCAGATCAGGAAATCATTATGGAAGAATAGTAATGGAAGAATCCCAGTCAGCAGAAACCTTCATTAAAAACACTCATCCCCTTAGACACCCGAGGGTCCATCCATAAGACACAAGTCACCAGATGGCAATAGTTCCATTGCTGAATAGACCTTTTTTCTTTCACATGAATTTAGAACTGCCTACTTGCCACCACGTAACACTTTATTCTCCACAATCTTGTTCCTTTCACACATTTTAGAAAGATGGAAAAAAAAAATAAATGTCTCTTAAACTTTTTACGTTCTCAGGAGTTTTATTCTTCCCTGCTCTCCTCTTACAAAGCTGAACTACCCTTTCTCATGAATCAGAGACACTGCACAAATTGACAGTAGACACTGCAAGAAGAGAAAAATAAACAATACTTGCACAGAGAAACTGTTTCTTCAGTGACCTTTTTTTTTCACACTGAGAAAAAAGTCAACAGTATTGTAATCACTGTTAGTATATTTCCCTCAAATGTGCTGGCTAATCAGTAAGTATAAAGTTGAAGTGAACTGTTTTACCTACTAAGCATTGCCTCGTACCTACCTTCATTAAAATTTATCTACTGTCACGTTGCCCAATCACCCACTTTGATTAGATCCTCCTGGAATACTTCTCCATTCTCAGTCATTTTGTGTAACTTAACTAATTCTGCATCCTCAGCAAATTCACCACCTTGCATACTGCTTCCTCCTCGAGATTGTAACTAAAGTTGTTGAGTTGCAGAGATATTCAGAGCACCTGTATGTTCAGCGAGGCAACAAAACTATTTACTCTTCTTTGTCACTTCTTTATCTTCTAAGAAACATTTTCATTTCCTCATACCATTAGAAACATCCGTTAATGTGCTCCACGGGTGACTTTCCCAATGGGCTTGGGTGAAAGGAAATAGATGTGTGCTTAGTGACTTTGTGCCTTCATAAAGCTCTGCCAGGTTCTCTGTTCTGCTGTTGGTACATTTGCATGTCTCCTGAAGGACATGAAAGGCATAATTTTGGTCCTCCAAGTGAAAAAGAAAATAATCTTGGTATTCAAAAGATGGAGATGTCAGATCAGTGGTTCACCAGCTGTTCTACAGCAGAAGGAAATCTCCAAACCAAAATTTAAGAGAATTCCAAGAACTACTTTAAGATAAGTTTCTGTAGTGCTGTGCAGTCTTCTCCTCTGGAGATAGTGCAAAGCCACCTGGGTGGGATTTTTGTGCAGCCTGCTCTAGGTGAACCTACATAAGCAGTGGGGTTGGACTACATGATCTCCAGAGGTCCTTTCCAGCCCCTAACATTCTGTGATTCTGTGGTTTTCTTGGTTTTTTGGATCATAGCTGCTAGAAATAAATGGCTGTTGAGCTGTGGTGCCCAGTGTATGGTGTCTTAATGCCCTGATATCTTAGTAATCTAAAAGTAATTTTTCATTTCTGACTGGAGCAAGTTCTAATTGACTAACTGATTATGATAAATTATGGCATCCTTTGGAATGGTTTATTAGTGCTGCCAGGATTTGTTTAAGTTACAATATTGCTGCCTGTCCCAATACCAGTAACTGAACTTGTCTTAGAAATCACAGTAACTGAACAAACAAATTTAAACACTTATCAAGCTGTATTTTCAATGCCAATAAAGTCAAGCTTTTTAAAAATAATGGGAGACATATATGGGTCTCTGTGCTAGAATTTCACAGTACCTGAGAAGTTGGGCTTCAAAAGTACTGCTCTGTGTTAGGAATTGAAGGACATAGATTTGTTGGAACCAGTCCATAGGAGGGCCACAAAGATGATCCAGGGGCTAGAGATGATCCAGGAGCTGGAGCACCTCAACTATGAGGAGAGACTGAGGGAGCTGGAATTGTTCAGCCTGAAGAAGAGAAGACTCTGGGGAGACTTCATAGCTGCCTTCCAATACCAGAAGGGAAAGTACAGGAAGACTGGAGAGGGGCTTTTTACAAGAGTGTCCAGGGATAGAACAAGGGAAAATGGTTTTAAACTGAAGAATAGGTTTAGACTAGATATTATGAAATTCTTTAGTACAAGAGTGGTGAGACTCTAATAAACTGCCCAGAGAGGTTGTGGATGCCCCCTCCTTGGAGGTGTTCAAGGCCAGGCTGGATGATGCTCTGAGCAACATTGTCTAGTTGAGAGGCATCCCTGCTCATGGCAGTAAGGTTGGAGCAGATGATCTCAATGGCCCCTTCCCACCTAAGCTGTCCTATGATTCTATGAATTCTCATCCTGAGTCTGAGCACATCTTGGTCTTTAGTTGCTCAGCTGTTAATCTAGAAGGAATTCTAGTGTTACTTTCTACTCAGCAGCTCTCAGAAGAGCATCTCTCAGCTTCCAAGCAATTCATATGATAAAAAAAAAGCTTCCCATTAAACTCTTCCAGTGTACTGGCACATAAAAATGGTAGATGTATAATGTTCCTGTGAGTCTGTTGTACAACATATGCTGGGGAACAACTGTTGGGGAACAACAGTGTCTGTGTCTGCTTGTATATTTGGCTTCTACATTCCTGATCCTTCATTGTTGTCTTGAGCATGTGTCCCATGAGTACCTAAGCCTGGGCTCTTTTGGGTACCTGGTGATTTATTTGGTTTTGACTGTTGACTCTATTTCTTCCCAAGATGTTTGCTTTTGTTAGTCCTCAGCCTCACTCTATCTTACTGACTTTTTTAGTCATTGTGATTCTGTTGGTTGTAGACTTTCACTAAGGAGCTACACTCAGAACAACATTTTAAAAATCAAGTGGTACTTGCTTATTCATAGGAGTAGAGAAATTGCAGAGACAATAATTAAAATAACAAAAAGCCCATCAACAAAGAAATTGAGCTTAACACAAGTTTTCCCACCAGCTAACCCACCACATACTGTCTTTACACTCCCCAAAAAGAGGCCCTTGTCTTTTGGAAGCCGGGTTTTTTAGTGCCTTCTGCAGCCAGAGAATGGAACCAAGCATATTTGGTAAGAGCTGTGGAAGGTGGATATCAAACAATGTTTCTCCTGTCCTCCAGACACAGAGCTATCCCTGAAGTTCTCATCACTTTACACTAACCAGAGAAGTAGAGGTAAGTGTGTTACATATGTATGAACAAAAGAAATTAAAAAAACAGATATCCCTGAGGTCTCCATGCTTGGGAGCTGTAAATCTTAGAAATTTTATTTTAAATTTCAGCAGGCTCGTGTTCTATCTTTAATGATCTGAAAGTAAAAATTACTTCAATTTCCTTAATGTCTTCTGAGGCAACCAACTAATTACATAATTTTTTAATCTGTTGATGAAAGGAAATAAGGAAGTTCTGCAAGGTATTTTTGACTTATTTTTCTCTTGATATCTGAACATCCCCTTTGCCTGTCCATGCCTTCTTTGTGCATTCACTTTCAGGAGTCATTCTACCATAATACTTTTAAGAAGGCTATCTTGTTATGCTGTATCTTGTATGCTCTCACTTGTAAATAAACATTATTGCATGACAATCATCTGGCATTCTGTATGCTTATCTGCAAACATTAATATGGAAGTATAATCATCCTCTCTTCAAAAGTGGTTATAGATAAATTCTCAATAAAGCAAAGTATGGTAAAAAGAATTTTTTTCCTTCCTGACATGAGCTGTTTAAAGAAAACCAGAAGAGGTTTTATTTTCTTGCAGTTGTCACAATGGGAAGCTGTCAGAAATTTTTTAATCTTAACTTGAAAAAATGTGTATGTCTTGATTTATTTAGGTAGGCTGTATTTATATCTGCTATCAGAACTGACTGGAGCAACTTTTATATTAAGGGAAGGAGGAAAAGTTGCTGTAGCTTTTGATACTCTAGCTAGACTGTTTAGACCTGGATACATCTGTCTTCATAAAGATGGAGCAGCTCAAGGTCCTAGAAATCCTAATGTCTGGACCATTATTTTTAAAAAACAAAACTGAAGAGTTCACAAATATGCCAAGCAATCAAACATTGTTCAGTGGCTCAAGATGGGTAAAAAAGATGTAAAGAAACAAAACAAAGTCCATCTAAACCCATTTCTCCCACCTCCTCCTCAGTAAGGTTTCTACCCATTAAAGAACTCTGCATGTTGTATTTCAGTTCGTTAGTAACTTAGGGATTGTTTTTGAAAGGCTGCCGTGTCCACTGAAATTATTTTCGTTTTTATTATTTTTCTGAAGGTATTAATTTAAAAAAAAAAATACAGTTCTTTTGGGCTTCCTGTAGTGATGATAGGAAACCACAGGAGTGCTGTAACCATTACCTTCATTTCAGAATTTAAAAGTTGAGCAGCTCAGAGTTATGCAGAAACTATGCTGGTAATTTGCTTTCTAAGTGTACTCAGCCTACATACAGGTCAAAATATTAAGTAAAACTTCATTAGGAAATGACATATAATGCTCATCCATCTTTTGAACCATCCCTCATTACTGTGCAATATTTGTAATTAGGAAAGTCCAAAGGCAAGTCTGTGATTAGGCGGATCTGAGCTCAAGGCAGGAACACACATCAATTAGTCAGAATAAGGATCAGGTTTGGAAACCATAACCAGACCAGTCCCAGCTCAGTGATCACCAGGCAGATCTGGGTCAAACCCTCAGTTAGCCTGTGGGCCAGGGTCCTGGTCTGAACCTGTGGAGTCCATGATGGAATGGGTGTAGCTGTGATGCCTCTGGGATGTAGCTCAGCTGGGGACTGAAGGTGAGGACCTCAGCCTGAAGACAACTTCCAAAAGGAGGAGGGCAGTCCCTTCTCTGCCAGCTCTTCACAGCAGCCCTCACCAGCTGTAAATCCAGAGGAACAGACAGAAGAAAATTAGGACTGGGAAGGAGAGTTTGCGGTTTATCAGAAGATTAAATGAAATGTTTGTAGTTGTATGATGTGAAGAAAAATCAGAGGACAGTAATCATTGCCCACAAGTATGAAAAAAAAGAACAAAGAATTGTGTCAGGACAGCACAAAGACACAGTAACTTCACTAAGGGCAACATAATAGAAAGGAAAATAAATCTGGCAGTCAGAGGAGATGAAATATCCAAGAGTGACATATGTATGGCCATGTAACTGTGTGTGAAGAAGGTGGTGAAAATCTTTGGCTTGGGATGTTTTTAAAATTACCTCAATCCCCTCTTCTAAGGAGGATTCCATGACTGACTGGAGCCTGTCACCACTTTCACCTTTGTTAGAGCTCTGGACAATGATATCTGATTTCCTGACAGACAACTGAAAACTCTTTTTTAGCACTGAAACACTCTAAGAAGGATTCTTATGAAATACTGATGGGGCTTGAAAAATGTTTCCGCTGTGTACAGCCTTCCATGAGTTTCCAGGCTCAGTAGCTAATGGGAGCTAACTGAAAGCAGGGATCATTCATGTATTTGCTCTTTGAGAACATCTGCAAGAAGATATTTTTATCTCTTCTTCTCCCAGTTACATTAAATTTAGTAACAGAATTTCTTGTATTTTGTTGTATGTGCAGCTATAAATTCCAAAGCTCAGACAGTGACAATATGAAGTCTTATTTGGTTAAATGAGCCTACAGGCAAAAAGAAACTTTTCGTAAGTTTTTGAGTGGCATAAGGAAATCCTGCAAGTGAGTCCAACTTGGAACTTGTGTAGGAGAGTCAGTGAGTGAAGCAAGTTAACACCAATTACAGATTGGTAACACCAATTACAGTTGTTGTTATTATTACTCTCAAGTCAAATATTGGTCAAGCATTTCTTATGAGGAAAGGCTGAGGGATCTCTTTAACTTGGAGAGGAGGAGACTGTGGGGCAACCTCATGAAAGTTTACAAACATGTAAAGGGTCAGTGTCAGGAGGATGGAGCCAGGTTCTTCTCAGTGATGAGCAATATCAGCACAAGGGGTAAGAGGTGGAAGTTGGAGCACAGGAGGTTCTGTGTAAACATACAAAAAGGATTTTTCACCACGAGGGTGACAGAGCACTGGAACAGGTTGCCCAGTGAGATTGTGGAGTCTCCTTCTATGGAGACATTACGAAGGAAAAAAAAAACTTTTTATGCTCTAGTCTCTTATCTATTAAGTGAAATTAGTGGTGTATCTTTGCTTTATCAAGAATACTTTCAATGAGAAAACGTGTGTTTTGATAAGTAGGTCTTGAACTGTGACTGTATAGAGAGAAGAGGAAGGGTTTTTCACTTGTTTTCACAGTATTGTCCAGGGAGGCTGTTCTCACTGCTTCTGACTGTGAATAATTGCTGTGATTCTTTGGGGATAAAAATCTCTCACATCTGACTGATCTTTCTGCTGTGATGGAGATAAACACTGTTCTAAATACAGAGTTTTCCCATCTTGAGATCCAGCAAAAAAAACCTGAATAGTTTTGAACTAAATAAAACAAACCAAAACAACCAGACATGAAACATCGGAGCGACATAGTTCCAGATCAAAGTCAGACCAAAGAAATAAAACTGCATTGCGTTGTCTGATGATGTCTTGCTGGTGAAAAATGAAGTTCAAGTGTCTGTGATGACCATGTTACAGCTGCCTGGCACAGCTGATGTTGTTGGTCCAGGATATTTTTATTGACATAATTGTAAAGTCTAGTGGAAGTCAGCAAAGACTGTTTTGAGGCATTCTTCTTTTGCCTTTCAGAGACACTTACAGAGGTGACATTAGGCAAATATGCACTCATACTTGCAGAGCTTTTCTATGAATTACTTTAGGGATCTGTCTTTTCACTTCTCCCCAGCTGTGTATTTTGCTTTTGCACCTGTTATTTTCCGTGCAAATTATTAAGCCAAGTTGAAGGTATTTCTAATAAAATAAGAATTAGAAAAATTTCCATCTCCCTCCTAGCTGAGAACTTACGGTTGTGTGCTTGTTAAGGTACAGTGAGATAGAAAGATTTTGACCCTGAAAGCTTTAAATGTTTATTCAGCCTTAATCATTCTCCATGTCCTTGATGTTTTAACTCTGAATGTCATTGACAGATAGATCATCCTTACCCTGTCTTAGCAATTCTTTAAAACTGTTCTGTAAGTGAGAAAGACAAGCAGGCTGGGTGATAGATCATGTTATATATAATGCGTTTCTTCGCCTTTTCATGGGAGAATTTACAATTCAGAGTGACATCCATGTGTTTTATTCAGTAGAGAAAGAAAATACTGATAATATATTACAGTGAATGAAGGGATGATGTAGCATTTGAACACACTTAAGCAACTATTGCTTCATCTTAAAAGCAGTCCCTTCATAGACTCAACAAAACCATGTAGACCATGGCTTATGACTAGCTCTTAGATGCATATGGTTCATGATCTGTTCAGATGTGGTTCTTGTGGCCAAGGCCCTGGTGGTTGGTCACTGGGCAGTCAGCATCTCTGGCTATAGATTTATTGAGCTGCAGAGGTTTGTGAGTTTGACACAACAGTAAGTAAAATGGAGACAGGGACTGATTCCTACCTCAGAAGTCAAGTAGTGTGAACTGTCAGTGTATTGCTGGGGACTGGTTCTTCCCCTAGCAGGTTTCTCTGCCCACCCTAGCAGGTTTGTGTCAGAGATGACTCATTGGAGTAGCCAAAAAAACAGTAAATTGAGCTATTCATTAATGACAATTAGGGACCCAGTACTTGAGTCTGGTCTTTGGTACTCCTTTACTTTATTGCACTGTCTAGAACCCAGGTATAGCCCCTAGGCCAGGTCTATCCCATGGTGAAGTGAAAGGACCTTTAGGAAAATGTGACTGCCTCCTGTACCTAGTCTAATCCTGGAGCATTCCCTCTTCATGCTACTTTTAAGAATGAGATCTCAGGCACCCAGAGATTTTTGGGATGACCCTCACAGAGTCAGGAGGGTGATTCGGGTCAAATTTATACAGAATGGCTTCTCTACATACCAGCTCAGGGCAGCATCCCTTCCACCACTGGAGGAGCTCTATCTCCTTATATTGCTGTACCAAATCATGGTGCGAGGCAACAACATTCAGAGGATCAAGCAAAAATAAATCCTTTTTATATCAGGGAGCACTGTCAGCAGAAAATGTTCCTCTGACCAGTTAAAATAAATGGTACAGACCGTAACCTGGGGACAGTCCAGAAAGATCTTCTATGTAGGTGTTTGCAACAGAGATGGACAACCCACTAAATGCCTCCACCTGTACAGTCTGTGTTGTGGATGTGATACTAGGAGCACACCCAGCTCACATACACCTGCATTGCCATACCGCTGTATAGGCATCTCATCTGGAGCTGAATTCCACACTTCGCTCTCTTGCAGAGTTAATCTTCAGCATCAGATTGTGTCTAATTTTGTGTCCACTTCCAATTGCTGGTCAAGGACACTGCGATTATCTTTTAAGAATATCATGTTACTTGCTTTTGATTCCTGCAATGCTGTCAGGGGATGCGTGATTGTCACAGAGACTGATACACTTGAGCTAGCTGAATAATCATCCCATCAGCTCTGTTGTTAGATTAAATCTCTTTTGGACATGCAAATCAGCCACATCTCCCAGTTGCCGCTCAGACCCTTATCCATACACAGAAGCCTGGAGGTAGAATGTGATGGTTTAATGAGGGTATTCTTGAAATGAACTCTCCTCCATCAAGCTACTTTCAAGCTTAGTGTTCCAGCTTTTGTTTGCAAGCATTGGTCTGCTGGTGCAGGTCTGCCCTGGGGAGCTGGCAGGCACTGCCACTGTCACTGCACTGGCTGTCATTGTAGCAGCTGTTAATTTTGAGAGAAATCTGGGCACACACATCTTTCTTTTCCTTGGTTTGTTTCCCCAGTAGTCGCTTCATTGTCTCCATTTTTGGTAGATGAGCTTCACTGAGTCCAGATGTTTTCCTTCATCCTTTTAAACATGAGAGGCATGTACCATTTACTTTGCATAACACATTTGGGTTTTACCATATAGCCTGTTAGGCTGCATGTTGTCTTGCATTTTCTTTGCCTCTGAGATTATTGTAAAACAATTCTCTGACAGCCAAAGGGGAGGGGGCTCATTGTAGTCTGCATATTTCTATTTCTAAGAAATTTTCCATACCCTTTAAGCAGTAGTGTTAAAAAAATCAGTGAGCTATCAAAAATAGAGCAGCAAGTACTGCGCTCCATTTGTTTTTGTCACAACATAGTTCTCTGTGTTGGGTTAGGAAACATTAAATATTTTAAAATGAGGAAGCAAGGGATGAATTCTGGGCTTGATGCTCAGTCCTGACTATACCAGCAAAAGATAAATGAAAGTTGAATACTATTTGGTGATGCATAAATACTCACTTAAAAAATGCATACTTAGAAAACAGTTTGGATGTTCCAAGTCACTCGCAGACCTGTTCCTGTTCTCTTTTTACCCTTCTCTCACATCAGGGAAATATTACATTCATTTGAGAGTGTTTTCTATCTTCTTTTCAAGTAAGTGAACCCATAAGTGTTTTGTGAAACTGAGTTTACATCTTAAAAGCTACTATTTAAAGCAGAGGGTGTCTTGGGCACAACATGATATCTTTGTGGCCCTCCAGAATGTCCATCCAAGTTGATTCTTGTTGATGTTTATCATTGCCTGTGTTTTTCTCAGCCCATACTCTGATTATGAGCTTTCACAGTGTGAATTGTTGATGCCTTTGTGCTGTTTTCTGTGCTGTACAGTACAGGGTTGGACTCTGCCTACATCTTTCAGACAAAAGGAAATAAAATTGAAATAAATTGTGTTTATGAGCAAAACAAAGGCTTAATTAATGTAATTGCTTGTATGTGCTAACTGTGGTTATCCCTCACTGCTTAAATGAAAACATTTATTTCTGCTGAAAAATATTGTCAGCTACAACACATCAAAATACCGACAATAACAGTAAGCACAGCAATAACTTGTAGACAGTGTGTAATATGTGCTTGATGTGTGTGTAATTGATAAAAATTTCTTTCAATTGGTAACAATAAAACAATGCACTATGCTCCATCTATCTGTCACGATGGCTTTGTACTGGCTTTTGATGATCTTTGGAAGCTTTGCAATAAGAAGGTCAGTGCACTTCGTTCCTTTTAAATGAGTTTCCATATGGTCTTTAGTGTGTAATGCAAGACGTGAAGGTACTCCGGGCTTTCTGATGAAGCATCATTTAGGTTAAGTTAATTCTAGCACATAGGGACTGTTGTGATCCTCTGGTCTGGCTCTTTGTATAAAGAAGGCTATCAGCTGGTACTCAAATGAGTCTTGTTTGAATTTAATCTTCTGTGTTAGAAAAAAAAATAAATCATGAATTAAACATGAAAGAGTCAAGATGAGTGAGCATGTGCATTGTGGCAGAGTGTTCTGTATTATTGGTGAGAAGAAAAAGAGAGCAGTTGAGGGATCAGGGGCTTATACAAGGGGGGGCAGAGAAACAGCCCTGAGGGAGTTATTTAGGAACAGCAAGCAAGGGGTAGGAGTTGGACTCCAATCTCTTGGTCAAGACTCTGTCTCCCAAGCCAAAAGCAGCTCTGACCTCCTTTCCTGCCCACAGCTTTGTGATGGGAGCAGAAGGAAATTGTAGCTACCTGCTAGGGGCACAGTACTGATTGCTTTCTTTGATGTCTGGGAAAAGGTAGTCCTCTTGCTTCCATACTAAAATAGGTGATACTTTTCCATATGTTTTGTGGGTGTCCAGGAGACTCAAGTTCTGATTACTGACTCTTCCTTTCAAAGGGCTCAGTTGGTTCCTTCGTAAGACAGCAGGGTCTATGGGCATAGGAGATGCCAGCACCCTGAACCACAGTAAATCACTGATACAATATTCCAAAATGCTGCTTCACCTGGTAAAAGTGGGATTATTACAGGAATTGAATGATGAGGGAGGAACTGGCCAGAGCAAAGATAAGATCAGATGCTGCTGAAAAAGGCAAGTATTAGGCTAAGATGAAGATATTAACAGAGTCCTTCCAAGACTTATTTGGAGGCTAATCTTATTTACTATTTTAATTTTTGACCTTGGTAGGAGCGCACTAATGAAATTTGCTGACAAATTCAAGCGTGGAAGTTGCATCAATGAAGAGATTTGGTTATCATACAAAGAGATGCAGATGACCTTGAAGTTTTAGTAACAGAAGTGGGGTGAAAATCAGTTGTACAAAAATACATGTTCCTTCACTCAGAAACTAATAGGAGGAAATCTTACTACAGGATAAGATCTAGAAAAACCTTAGCACAAACATCTTGTATTGGATACACAATAGTCTGTGACAATTAATGTCATCAAAGGCACGTGGCCCTAAAAGTATCAGAAACAATCCCAGAAAGTATTCAAAGAAACTGTTTCAGTAGAGGGATATGAACTCCGTCTTGTAAGGCTTTGGTGAGACCTCCTCTGGAATCACATCTTCATCAAAAGAGATTAACTCGAGCTAGGAGACAGGCAGAAAGTGCTTCCAGTGTGTTTATGGGAGAAAACAACCCATTACAGCAAGTGAGGTGATAATCCACTTGTCTCTTTAGTTTAAAAATTGAAAGTCCAGAGGAGATGTAGCCTAGAAATACATACAGGTGGCCACTTAGTGATCAGTGATAGTTTCTTCATGAGAATCCATTTGTTTCATTTCACCATCATTTGTGTGAGGTCTGTTAGCAAATACTCCAAGGGAACTCTGCATTTGCAGCTGAGCATGTGAGCTGGTGGCTGCAGAGAGGTGACAGCCAGTCCTCTCTGGGCTTGCTTTTCATTCCCCTGGCTTCCAGTGTAAGTGTGTGCTTTACCCCAAAGATGTAGAGAAAGAGGCTACCACATTGATCAGGAGGGATAAAAATCTGCTAGGTAAGATGAGACTTAAAGACTTGGCATGCTGAATATTGCAAAGTGCTGCATGTAAATATTGGGCTGAGTGGATACAAGGGAGGAAAAACAACAATTTAAACAAAAAGACAGTGTGGGCACGAAGACATCTCGTACATATGGCTATGAAGACATTTAAACCTGACATTTTAATAAATTTAAAAGTCAGGTTATTAATACAGAAGGAGAGAGGTTCAGGAAGAGCTTCTGTGTAGAAGTAGCTAAAAAAACTCACTTTTAAGATGAGGGTTGTTAAGCCTGTGAATGGGATTATGTGATAGACTTGCTTCCCTAAGGTTCCTACACATGTTCCTACTAAGGTAGGAGGCACATAGTCGGAGTATTTTTAAGCATCATAGGAACATCTCAGCAGCACTGAATGAACAGAAATTCTCCTGCTTTGACTTCTACACATATATAATAGCTAAGATTATTTCATCAGTACTTGCATTCATCTGAGCTTGTTCAAATATAAAGGAAGCTGCCTACATGTACAGAACTTTCAGAATCACAAATGTGTCATCATAATTGTAGCTGTATAGTCTCTCATTTTTTAACTGAGTAGAAATAGTAGCACATTCACAACAATTTTAAAGATGCTGCTGCATATCTCCATCTTGTATATTAAGGTGGCAGAAAACTACTACTGTTTTTTTCCCAAAAGATCTGAAAATAATTGTAGTTTCACATTTTCAAAGAAAAAAAAAATTATTGAATTATCTTTGGCAGAGATTTTCCACTTTCTGGAATAAATTTCTTCTAGGCTTTTGACTTTTTGATTCTTCGTGTGTTTTCTTCTTCAGTTTAGTACTTTTCACTAAAAGAGAATGTAAAAGGAAAAGAATGAGATAAGCAGCAGAAGAAAAAACACAAAAAGATTCGTAAATGCAATAAATGAAATAGCAAAAATTGTGCTGTGCCAAAAAATGGACAAGAGAAAGGCAGAAAAAGTTTCATCATTCCTTATGATGAAATATTGCTGCCAGCTTGACAAGAATTGGGTTCTTCAGCCTAAGGAGGAAAAGGCTGGTCAGGTCCAGAATGTCCTGAAACCACTAAAAACCATTTTAAAAAGTAATAGTTAATTCTCAACACCCAGAGTGGATAAAACAAGTAGCAATGGGTGAAAATTTCACAATCACTTAAGTAAGACATTAGGAAACCTCTTTTTAAATAACACATGTTGTAAGCAAGGGAAGCTGTGTGGGAAGTTGTGGAAGTGTTGTTGTTTGAGGAGAGGTGCAGCTGCGGCTGATTCTGTCTTTCCATGGGGAAAGGTGAGACCCAGGACTTCACCAAGTCCTTCCCATTTCTATTTCTCAATTACAATATTTGCAAATACAAAGGTATTTTTTACAAGTATTTTAACTTGCCTTTGCAATTATTAATATCCTGTAGCTAACCACAGGGAATCAAGGCATTTAAGGAAGATCAGCCTTGATCTCTCAGACACTAAGCCACATTTTTAACTTTGCTACCAGCAGGGCTACTCCTGATAGCAAAATTAAGCACATGCCTCAGCTTTCCCAGACTATCAAAGACATCTTTCTTCTTCTGATCTCCTTCAATGACCAGGTGACCTGCATATTGGATGAGGGAAAGGCTGTGGATGTTGTCGTCCTGGAATTTTCCTGTGACACTGTCTTCCACAGTGTTCTCCTAGAGAAGCTGGTGGCTTGTGGCTTAAACAAGTGTACTCTTTGCAGGGTTAAAAACTGTCTGAACAGCTGAGCCCAGAGAGTTGTGATGAACAGAGTTAACACCCATTGACAGCTAGTCACCAGCAGTGTTCCCCATGGCTCAGTACTGGGACCAGTCTTGTTAAAATCTTCATCAATGATCCAGGTGAGGGGTTTGGGTACTTCCTCAGTAAGTTTTCAGATGATACTCAGTTGGGTGGGAGTGTTGATCTGCCTGAGGGTAGGAAGGCTCTGCAGAGGGACCTGGACAGGTTGGATCAATGGTCTGAGATCAGTTGTAGGAGGCTCAACAAGGCCAAGTGCCAGGTCCTCTACTCAAGTCACAGGAACCCCCAGGCAACACTACAGGCTTGAGAAAGAGTGGCTGGAAAGTTGCCCAGAGGAGAAGCCCTAAGGTGGATGGTTGACAGCCAGACTACTTTTGGGGAGAGCTGCTTTCTAACCCTGGAATCACCCCTGTGTGACCTGCTATAGGTGACCCTGCTTTGGCAGAGGGAGTTGGACTAGATGATTTTTTGAGGTCCCTTCCAACCCCTAACTTTCTTTCTGTGATTCTATGATTCTATGAATTTTTGATACAAGTATGTATATATTTGGTATATACAAAGAGAGAATTTATGAAATAGTCACAATTCCTCTGATAGACATTTTTTAACTCACTACAGACTCTAGCACAGACAAGGCCAGCAAAAAAACAACTGCTAATTAAGGCAAAAATCATACTGCACATCTTCTGCCTGTTTTCCTCCATATGGCTTCTGCTTTTTTTCTGCCAGGGCATCTGGTGACCTCCTCTTCACATGTTCCCCTTAAGATACCATTGCACTGATGGCAGCCCTTGCCCTGCTCCCTTACACAACCTGTGCCCACTTCTTGCCTATTTTCTCCCTGGCAGCAGGATGGGATAGGATGGTAGTGGGCCACCAGGCTCTTCCTCCACTCACTTCAGATCACACCATGGATGTGTTGGGCTAAGGAAAATTAATGTTCATAACATGGCTGCTTTCAAGGTAAAGGACCATTAGGCAGTGTCTGGAAACTCTGTTTTGTATTTGCTTTTTCCAATGCAAATGTGCGTCAAAAATTGTATTTCTTTCCAGAATAAGATTATGTATCTGAACCTAGCCTAAGGATGATTATTTTTGGCCTGAGTTGTAACTGCATTTCTCAAATTTGGTTTATTATTGAAATATTTAGAGACACAATGAACCACCAGCATTAGTAACACCAACACACACTTGGAGTAAGGTATTAGACAAAGCAAAGAATATTCTTTACTTCTTTAATTACATTCAGGTTTTAGGATTACATATAGATATTTCTAACTGTGACTGACTAGTTTCTGGTGATTTTTCATTGCTTTCTTCTCAAATAAAAATCTGTGTAAAGGGCAGGCTAAATAATTTACACATGTTTAATATTGGAGTGGTGAGTTATTCCTTCAAGGCCAGCACTTCCTGCCTGCTTTTTCATGCATGAATGTGTTCCACTGCACACACCAAGAAGCCTTCACGAAGCATGCAACCAGCAATCTCAGCTCTGGTACTTTTTAAAACAACAGAGATGGAGATCTTTCCCACAGCCTTGGAATGCATTTTCTCACTCTTTCTTTCTCATACATAAATGTGGTAGTTGGTCACACCAGCTGTATGCCTCACTGTTTGCTTATATGTCACACTCTATAAAACAGGCAGGTGTATAAAACAAAAATCAGTTTCCCAAGTGGTTTTACTCAAAAGCATAATTATAATTACTCATTTCTTTTAAACATCTTTATGTTTCATTTTGTTGGTTCGGTGTGAAGAGTTCTTCTTCTGGACAATCTTATCAAAAAGCCTTTCTCAGCAATTGTGATAGCAAGGAAAATAGAAATAGTTCATCCATTTACCGTATTTGTGATTTTTATTAGCGAATAGCTTCTAATACTTGTAACAAGAACTACTGGAAATGTGTGGAACATCATTTGGGTCATAAATATGAATCTGATGAAGAACTATAATGAACCTAAGTTGCATTTTCTTATGTGCATATTGATTTTCAGTACCAAGCCACCAGCTAAAGCACATGTATGTCTGTATGGAGCTGTGGGCACATGAAACAATATCTCAGGATATCTCAAATGGCCCAAAGGGGAAAAAAACCCCAAACATCCATATGACAGCTCTTTGAGCTGCCCCAAGAGGGTGTTTATTACTTTTTAGTCCTGGCTTAGTAAAGCAGATAGGTTTATTTGACAAACTGTTCTGTAGAAGCATTAGGAAGCTCTTGCTGCCCATCTTTTCAGTAGGCATAAACCTTATTTACAGAGGGTGTTTTAGTCTGCACCATCTTAATGTAGCAATACTAGTGTCTAATTTTTCCTGGGTATAGTTTTCATTGAATATAAGAGAGAAGTAAATGCACAAAGGAATGAATTAATCCATTCAGCAAAAATGCATTGCACATGAATACTTAACCACAGCTGAAGATTTTCAGGTTATGTCTAATTAGCCATGTATTGTTTTACAAATTTCCTCGATTTCAGTAGTTTTCAAAGTTCTGTGAATCTGTTTGCTTTTTTCTTTACTACTGCTTTTCAAAGTAGTTTTCCCTATTGGCTTTTAGTTACAAGTTATCTTTTAGTAACATTCAGATTGTAGCACTTATGTATGTGCACACATCTCTAATCTGCTAAATGTTTGGTACACACATACACAGAGACCAGATATGCATGCACACAGAAATGCAGAAGTTACTCTGCAGAGACTTGCATCCTGAAGATAAAAGTTAAGAGGGGATTGTCAAATGTGCTGGTTGTCTACAAAGCTCTTCTGTATTGCAAATTGTTTAAAACTCAGTCAATCTGCCTCAGATATATATACCCGACTGCTTCTCAATTATTAATTACCTGATTAATTGGCTGATAGTCTTAGCAAATTTTCCTGTTACCTTTCTGCTGGTGACTTTCCTAGGAGTGTACTTACATGCTGGACAAGCATAGGCTGTGCTTGTAGAGCTCTTAGAGAATGCACTGACTGGCTTAATTCATACCACAAATAAATTATCCGACATCTGCTCAGGGTATTTCTGTGTTTATTCTTGCCATTGATCTTCAGTTTAATTATTTCTGTTGAACTGACTCTAGTTACTTCCCAAAGAAATTACTTACATATTAAACTTGTCCCTTCTAGCTATTCCTTGTCTTTCTTTTGCGTCTTCCCAGTCCCTTATGAGATATTGCCTTCTTCTTGTGCAAACACTTCTATAAATCCACAATCTTCATTATCCATATGTGTGTTTTCTTAGTTCTCCCTGAATTGCTGGATTAAGGGTTTCCAACTCCAGACACTTGTGCAGCAGTCATTCTGCACAGTGCTTTTAATAACCCAGTTCTCATCAACCCAGCAGAGAAAAATTGAAAGACTTACTTCTGAGATTTCTCCATAAATTTGGACATTCCAGTTTTCTTTCTCCACCAGCTTTTGATGTGTTCTTCAGGCTCAGCTTTAAGGGCTGAAGCATTAAACTGTGAACTCTACAGTATCAGTGCCTGATGAGTGATAAGCTGGCTGTTCCAGAAACCTTTACAGGAACTTCTGGTTATTTGGCTGTTGACCTACTGGTGGTCCTATGAATGGAAAGAATCCAGGTATAACAAAGCACAGCATTTTCAGGTGAGCAGCATGTAAAAAATTATCTCAGTAGCATTTTATGCTTGTCACCATTTGGTGGGCAGCCAGCATTACAACTGGTACTGAGCTCTTACTGCTCAGTGAGCACCCTCCAGGATCGTTTCTGGCACACTGTGGAAAATGAGATCTGAAAGGAGCAGTGGAAAACCATGACGTGGCTGTGTAATTAAAGTCTCTGCCATAATCAGTTTGCACAGACGGATAGAGGTAATATTTCCTTGGCAATCTGCATTTTGCAAAGTTGAACAGTTTGTTGACTCTGATGTTGCAGTTACTTTCTGCAAACACATTCCTTTTTCTGAAGTCTTGGTTTTGTAGTTAAAAAAAAATATGCAAACACTTTAATTTAGAATGAACCTTTATTTAATGTATCTTGGTCCAAAAATTGGATTCTGAACTAAACCACTTTCCATAGCATTTGCAAGCTGTTGGAGTAGGAAAGCAAATAAATGTTTGTCTTCAACAAATTATTCTGGTGAAAAACAGAAAAAATGTTTTTTACCAGAAAGAATTCAGTGTATATTCAAGTTGAGACTTTGGAAACCTGGCTGTAAATGGGCTGTGCCTTTGTAAGGTAGAAAGAAGCTGAGCTCACAAATAAAAACTAAGTAATGAAAAAATATTGCCCATTGTCATAGAATCATAGAGTCATAGAATCATAGAGTCATAGAATCATAGAATCATAAAATGGCAAGAGTTGGAAGGGATCTTAAAGATCACCTGGTTCCAACCCCCATGCATGGGCAGGAACACCTCCCATTAGACCAGGTTGCTCAAGACCCCTCCAATTACGTGCAGTCTTTCATTGTGAAAGAATAAGAATGGTCTTTCAAACTTAAGTGGTGTTAGAAAATGAAAATATACTTAATATTGTGGTTTAGTTGCATGTCAGACGGCAATAAGTTGAAAATAGTTGGGAGTTACCTGTCTCTCATTGTTAGGAAGCCTTTCTTTCCAAATACAGAAAACAAGTCAGTTCTGGGGTGACTGTAGAGGGCATGTTGCATGTTTAGCAACATGTTCTGCTGCAGGCACCAAAGATTAGCCAACCTCCAGGGTCACATCTGATATTCTCAGAAGACTGGAGAAAGATGCATTGGCTGTGTAAATTAGTATTATTTGTTTATGTCTTATTCAATCAATTTTGGGGAACTCGGCATTCAAATAAAACAAAGTGGCTGATAAGAACCAGAGTGAAATGATATTATGCGAAACATCATTATCAAGTCACTAAAATGTGTTTTGTATTTGGGAATCCCATTCCTGAAGATGTGGCCAAGGAAGCAAATGTATGATTGCCTCTTTTTGTAAGACAGCTTGCTTTCCAGCATGGGCAATTTTCCACAGCAATCCATCACACTGAAAGACTGCTCCTGAGACCATGGATAGCTATGGCAGCAGGGAACCCTTGTGTAATTACTACAATGACTTCCTCCACCAAATTGCATGAACTGGTTGCAAAGCAAGGTCACAAATCTGTATTGCTCCTGCTGCCACAGTAAAAGTAGCTCCAACATCAGACATATTTTGTAACCTGCTTTTTAAGCTCTGCTGCTCCCTCTCGATCTTTTTTTTTTTTCCTTTTTAATCTTCCAAATTATACTACCATCTTAACTAAAAGGCTTTGAAATAAAAATTTTATTAATTGCCTTTGGAAGTATTAATGTACTTAAATGAGAAAAATGCTGAGAGGTACAAGAGACGCCTGTTCCTGTACACACAAAAAGTACATGAAAGCCTTTGACACAATTAACTAGATTTATTGCTGTTGTTGGGTGCTTTTTTCTGTATAACAAAGAAAACAGCAGTCTAATAAGGGAATCAAACAAAAATATGTCTTTATGAGGTGGAGCTTCTAATGAGTATTTGAAAACTTCTGTTTTCCTCTTTCCATTGATTTGAAACAGCAGGTGATTTCCTTTAACTATAAGTGGTACAGTAAATTAATATTGCCAAAAGGCATTGAGGAAGACACATTCCACTACTAATAAAATATTGATAAAGATGTAAATTTTTTGTCACATTAAATATGCTTCATATTTGGTACTCTAGAAAAAAAAACTGAGAGCACAGCATTTAATCCAGCCACCATCTGTTAATGAAAATCTCATTTCAAGAGATGAAACAGTTTGGAATAGAGGCAGTTTCAAAAAGATGCATATTTTCCTTCAGTTTTTGTTCAGACTACATGCCTGCTAGTTCAAATGTGTGACCGTGTATCAGCATACAAATTACAGATATGAGAACTTCTAGTCGTGCAGAAAAAAAACCTTAACAGTAAAAACAACTTAAAGTATCAAAGACAAAAGAGTTCTTTACCATTTTATGGAGGTTTCCTTGTGTGAAGTGTGGCCTCAATCCTTATTCTTTGTCTGCTCTCCAACCCTGCTATGGATAAATAATGAATAGCTGTAGTCAGCTCCAAACAAATGCAGGAGAATTTTTTACGACCGATCTTCTCATTATTTGCTGGAAGGACATTTCTCACTGACCTCTTTTCAGAGACTGAGCATCTCTTCCAGAAATTACATGAGAAGGTCTGGAGTCAGATGCTCAGAGGAAGAGGAATGTTCAAATAACAACTGCCTGTAAAACCTTTGGTTTGAGTGATGTACTGCCCTCACACAGCGATTCAGACTTGGAGGCCAGGTCACCCTCCAGAGTGGCAGAGCGGCCTTGACAGTAAAACCCTTGCCCTTTCTCATCCTTTAATCCCCTGCAGTGTTGACTGCCAGCTTCCCAGTAGCTTTGGTGAACCCTCTCATCCTGCTGAGTACCAGCAGAAACATGTTCTCTGGTATCTGCAGGAAGACCTTGGGAGTGTAGACAGAACGTGCTGCACAGGCCTTTTCCTCACTGCCCAGCCTGGATTAATTCCCTGAGCATAATCCAGCCTGTGGGCTGGGGAAGGCAGCTCAGAGAAATGCACCAGAACTTGCTGTAGCTGTTGTCTGGAAGTCCAGGCCACACATAGCACACATTGCACTAGCATTGCTCTGTGGTTCAACCCAGATGGGTTTTTTCTGTTTCTCTCCCTGTTTTTCAGAATGGAAGAACAGCCTACAGGAGATCCAATTGGATTTCTGGGTATAGTTTACATGTGCCACCTGGGAGAGGCAAACTTCCAGAGCCTCACTGTTTCAGTGGGGGTGCAGCTTAGTGAGTAAACTACCAAGGCTTCTGAGTGTTGAACTGGGATATTTTTCTTCCCATGAAAAATAGAAGAAGGATTTCAGAGCATAATGAAACATTTGAGAAATGAAATGAAACATTTGAAAAGAATTCAAATGCAAAAAACATTCAGATGAGACGTTTGAAAAAACACAGCTGCTGGAAGAACACTTTTCCTAGTCGTGAGTACTGTAAAACCTAATGGGTTTGAAACCCCTAATTGGGAAATGCCCTTTCTCTTGTCATACATTCCATAGCTACACATCTTAGACACCCCAGTTTGATTGTGTCACACCTGAGTGATTTCCACGCTCAAAATTTTAAAAGAGATTTGTTCAAGATTGGGTAGCAAATAATTGATTTGTCCCCCATGCTGCATTTTGCATCTAGCTGTGTTTTGGAGCACACAGAATAAACACTTTGAAAGATCAGCGATCCTTTTAAATCTACTGCTGAAAGCTAGAATGAATCTCACAATTTTTTAAACTTTATTTTCAAAGCACCACAGTGTTACATTCCCAGAATGACAAGTCTCCTGTACAAAGGCACTTCAGAAGAAAAAGTCAAAGTCATCAGAAACCAATATTTCTTTCCAAAAGCTGAGGATGATATATCCAGTCATTCTCACTGCCCACAGGCCTTTTGTGGTGCTCTTTGGCTCTTTTGGTATTTTTTTTCCCTGAAGGTTTGTGTTGGGTTTTGCTATTGCTGCCTGCAATATTCCCACTTGCTGATGTTTTGTAGTGAGCATTCCACAGACCCTTTACTGGTAAAATCAGAGGGAATAAGAGTTTATGGATGTTACTCTTATAAAGAAACTGTGAAGAGAAAGGAGCAATAATCTGTTATTTTTTGGAACTGTTAAATAATCTGTTATTTTTTTGTTATCTGTTATTTTTTTGTAACTTTCTGTTTTGTTTTAAACAGCAGAAGGTAAGTGGGCCCAATGGTATAATACATGGAGATATTCACTGGCAGACTTCACATGGTATTAAAACTATAAACCTGTCTTTGCTTTAATTAAACTATTAAAGCGGTTAATCTTTTAACCAGAAGAATTATTGCTCTGAAGTGAAAGTATGGAAGGGAATGGGCAAAAAAACCCCATGATAAATTAAACCTCTCATCTTTAATTATTTAGTATCCCATAATATTTATGTGAAGCTTCTAATTTTTATATGCCTATATGACATAGAGCTTGTAATCTATGGCAGCATGTTAGGGGCTCAGACACGGGGCGCCGCTCTCACCTCCCCGCTGGAGATCTCATCTCTTGGCTTTCAGTCTCTGCAAAGGACTTACTTCCCTCAGGGGTATAGAATAAAAAGGTATCTGAGATTTCCCTGGAAACCTTAATTTTGGCTTCAGCAGTTTGTTTGCCGATCAGGAGTTCCATCTTTAAAATTGCATTAATTTTTCAAAGTGTAATTATTCATATAAACACATTTCTTTTGCGGTGTTTGGTTCACAGGGGATATTATGGAATCTCATTTAGAGTAAGAGTTTCATGTGCTTGGGAGTAATGATTAGAGAGAAACTACAGAAGTGACCTCTATACATATTTACCCTTGATAATCTGTAGGGCTACAACTGGGTTACTCAGTGTATTTTCATAACTCAGTGGACACTCATGGATTCTTCTTCAGAAGAACTGGTGTCATCCCTTAGGGGTGTGCAAATCATCTCTGGAAACTGTGAATTGTAGCCCACTGGGGAGTGAACAATAAAAAACTAGAGAATTTAGCCCATGTTGTATTTTATATTTGTTACAGTTTTCAGCAACTGTTTTGAAAATCAAGCAGGTTTATAGTTTCTCAACCACAAGCCCCAAATGGAATATTTTTTACAGTCTCAAGAGATACAGAAATGTGACTTCTGATAATTTCTCAATGTAATACTTTGCATGTTAGCAGCATGACCCATCTACAAGTTAATAGGAGTCACAGTAACGAAATGACTGTGGTATTTTGAAAATGCAAGGATGAGACCTGAAGAAGCACAAATTTCTGCTTTAAATTCAAAGGAGAACTAGTAAAAATTGTAATTATTTTAGATCTCATGGCTTTTCATGCAAAATGCATTTCATCTCTTCATCTTGAGAGAGGAAAGAAACAAAACTTCAGTATCCATCAAAAATAAGACTGACTTCTTAACTGTTGGCATTTTTTCATGTATAAGAGGTTTAATACATACCTCCTATATCACCTGTCTAGGCAAGACCACCCATACATCAATACCCACCTTCCTTACAAGCAGAAGCAGCAGGAATCAGAAAAAAATGTAGGCACAAAACATGGTTGCAGGGGAAAGGAAACAGAGCTGAGAGGTGTGAGAGACAGCAGCCAGAGACTAAAGCATATGTAGTGTTGTATCTGTGGGGGTTGCTCAAGTCTTGTTCAGTGCATGATTAAAGGACATGAGCCACATCAGTACAAAGTGGTTTGTGCTGATGCAGGTTTGCCTAAATGCTGGTCTGGAAGGCCACGTCACTGTCAGATACACATTCAATGAAGCTGTGCACAAAATTAACTCCTCCTGCAATACACCAAGTTGGAAATGAGATATTTCAGCCCATAATCACCATTATTCTCTGTTGCTGTGAGCCTAATGATACCTATATGCATGTATAACAGGTTAATGTTCTCCAGTGTAATCATCCTTCCCCTCTCCCTGTTTTGCATAACTTCAGAAAGAGCAGCTACGGGTTGCCTGAGACATCAGCATCCACAGGAACAGTCTCTGTCAGTCTGGTTTGACAGAGATTCACAGAACTCAAAATTTTAGTTAGGTTTCATGACAACTCCTGACATCTCCCTTTCATCCCAGCAGCAACAATTCATTTCCTTCACTGCTGAGGAGTGTACATGCCCGTTGGTACCACTTACCACTTTTTTTCTGGTTGGGCATATGCCGCAGCATGAAATATTTTTGTTATCCATCCACCTGCATGGCTGGCATCATGTCCTGCTTGTGTGCCCTCATCAGCTTTTGTGTGCATCCTCCCAGCCTGCAGTCTGGCTGTCTGCATCCTTGGGGAACACATGAGTGCATGATCTGTGCTTGCTTTATTTCTAATGCTCCCAGACCGCTTCTCACGTTAACGTAGTTTAAAGCAAACACCATGTGTCAACACAAGACCAGAATTTTTCTATTTCAAAAATCCCTAAGGACAACATATAGTCTCCAAATTCTGCTCTGAACTATATATTGTGATGTGAAAATCGGAGTGGGTGTATGAAGGTTATTGAACAGTAAGTGACTAAAAATCTCTGGTAATATCCACCGACTGTTATTGATATTAAGTGAGTAGCAGCCACGCTTTATTAACTTCTGCATAACAACAGTGGTCTGTGCCAGTGTAATCTTTGTGTCTTACCTTCTGCTCTGTCATCACGGGTTTACGAAATTGTCACTGACATTCTCCCCCTGAATCATATCACAAGCCACCAGCTGAAAGATTAGTTCAGAGAAGATGATTAGGAAAGAAGGATCGTGAATAGTTTATCCAAGCCATGGACATTGCTGATAGGCTTTATTTATATCAAAAATAAATTGCCTTTA
Organism: Florisuga fusca; assembly: GCA_038090715.1. Classification (NCBI taxonomy): domain Eukaryota; kingdom Metazoa; phylum Chordata; class Aves; order Apodiformes; family Trochilidae; genus Florisuga; species Florisuga fusca. The sequence continues at coordinate 58,241,297 of JAAWXA010000003.1, read as the reverse complement.
TTTTCTGGAAGCTTTAGCTATATAGACTCAAAATTATTGTGCTGTTTTGATTTAGGTAGGCAGGTAATATATTTTTAAATCATAATGGTGTGATGGGTCCTACATTGCATTTCATTGAAAGTGTTCAAAAATCTGAAAAAATAAAATACTGTTTCTGATGGACTGAAACATTTAAATTTCAGAGAATTTTATTCAACCTAGTGTGCATTCTTTTTCCTCCACTTTGTAAGCATTGCATTTGGCTGAAAAATAACTGAATCTTTGAACTGATGGCAATCTGGGGAGCTAGATAATTACCTCTCCTCTGGTTCATGGCTTTGGATTCACTAGTCTGTGCATGCTTAGTTGCAAGATGTGATTCATTTAGAATTGATAATTACATAAAGGCTTAAAAATCTTAGAGCAGATCCATCTGAAGGATTTCTCCATAATACTGTGGCATGCCAGACCTATGCCTGCAAAACACAGCTAGTGCTAGATAGAGATTTTTCAAGAGATTTTCAGAGCTGGCAGAGAGTGAGAAGACTAAATTTGCTCTTTAAATATTGAAGGGTCAGAGCCAGGGATTTGCTGCGGTTAAGTTGTGGTATTTTCTTGAATTATATTAAATTCAGAAGACTAAGTGAGGCTTTCTCAGCAATGTACCAATGTCAGAATTGGCTGTGTAGTTGTTTTTTTTTTCTAATTGCATTGCTTAGATGAGAAGGCTATTTAATTAAAACTAGATATTGTTGAGAGGATCCCCTGAGGCAGCTGCTAAACAGGGACCTCCCCTGAACACACCCCTTGTGCAGGGTGCCACAGGAAAGCACACAAACCTGTTCAATCACTGTAACCCATTAAGGGAAATTTCATAATTTTCCACAAAATGACTAGCATATTTAGGCACACAGGAAAACCAGTGTAAATTGAATATTCTCACACAAAGTTGCAAAGACTGTTCATAGAAAGTACTGTGTTACAGAACAGAAAAATAATTGTCAAAGCCAAGCCAGAAAGTAACATTATCTTTGAAAAGATGAGCAACAGTTATTGGGCTCATAGGCTGCAGTGCCTCTGCCAACATTGTTTTGTAAATCTATTTTCTCTCCCCTTTAACAATTGGTGTGAAAGATGATACAAATGCAGTATGAAAATGATGTAGTAAAAAAAATACCTGCTGATCTGGAACATCTATATAGTTCAACCCAGAAAGAAAAAAATACTTTATTTATTTATTTGTTTACTACCCTAGCTATGTTGCTTAGTTTTAGATCAATGTTACAACCCAGTGTCAGCAACTTCCAGAGCTTGATGTCATCAATGGTCCTCCAGGCTCCACAGGCAGCTCTCTCTCCCTCCCCTTTCTCATCTTTTGAAACTTGGGAAGTGACAAGTTCTTTCACTGTGTCCTGAAAGGTATCAAATGCTATTCAGACAGAGGTCTGGCAGGCTGAGGCAAGAAATGCAATTTAAAGGCAAATAGGAAAATTCTAGAAATATCCTCTGGTCACTTATATCATGAAAGAGCATAATTCTGGGGGGAAATGCTTGCGTGGTAGCTGCTCTATCTGGCTGTGCCTGTGCAGGATGTGCCAAGCCCCTGGCAGTAATGAGAGCAATATGAAAGCCAAAATAACCCTGGGGGATTTCAGGTGAGAGAGGATGAGGAACTATGCTGGCACTAGGGTCCATGAAAGAACGAAGGTCACCAAGTTGATGGTAATGAGCCAGGAGGGTGCATTGGACTCCTCCATGGGTATTTTCCTACAGCTACTGCTTCTCAACTGGTTCACAGGTGGTTTCTGGTGATGCACTGAGAGGGCACCGGCAAAGTCACTGGGGAGTCCGGTAGCCCTCCACGGGGCAACTTAAACTGCTGGGGGTTAAGAAGCCACCAGGCATTATTTTCTGAAATAAATAAAGTGTGCCAAGAGTCTGAGTTGTGCTGAAATGCTTATAGGCAACACCTCCCAATGTAGGTCCCACATTAGGAGTGTGAAACCCCAAGAAACTGAAAGGAGGGTGACACGTGGCAGGTTCCAGCACTGACTGGGGAGGCAATGACAGGCTTGGGTAGTCTCAGATCTTGATGTCCTGTCACCTGTAAGGCTTTCCTAGTGTCTGCATGGAAACAAAGTGCTCGTATCTTTAACTTCACCTGGGAATTGCATGTTTTGCTTCAGATAAGTAGACGACTGTAAAACAAATCCAGCTTTGAAGAGTTAGTGCTGCCTGCACATAGGTTTGAGAGGTTCTTGACTTTGAACAATCATAGCATGTACTCCCGAGGCTCTGGCAGATGTGAGCACATCTAAAATCATTCTCATTTGCATGAATCTGTGTTTTGTAAATGCAGATGTTAATATTGTTTTGGAAACACGTGATTTGGTGGTTTTATAAGCTGAAATATTTGTGTAGCTCTGTTCTTACAACCAGAATGGTATGAGGGTATAAGAAGGCAGAATACTTAATGAGAACTCTAGTATTATTCATTAGACTACCTGTCAGAACTGGAAAAAAATAAACAAGACTTGAGACATATGAGGTCATCTTCAGGTCTAATATAGGTATCAACAACTTTATATTTAAAATAGTTTCAGCTGAAGATGATTATGTTGATAGTTATGTAATTTAAAAGACAAAAGTCCTTGGTACTTGAGGACTAAAAGTGGATGTAAGAAAGGGGAGATGTGAAAAAGGCTTCAGTTCTTCTAGGGCAAAGAAAGAAAAAGTAATAACCAGCTGTGAAATAGCAAGAGCTTAGCTGGGAGTGAGAAAAATTGTCATGTGCCATAAAGCCACCTTCCCCGCTGAGTCCATAATTTTAAGTGTCCACTTGAGTTATGAATTTCAGTTCCCAGACCTGGCTTTTGAAGGTATTTTTAAAACTTACATGGGGACAAGGGCGGAGAAGTCAGAGATGAAGTGGCTCTTCTGTGAAAACAGATTTCCCACTAACAACTGGGTATTTCTGTTCTCTCTTGATTATCTGAAGTATCCTTGTCCCGTTTTGAGAAAGCATCCAGGGCATTGGGTAGAGTAGCAAATCTGTGACTGCTGGATGCCCAGACTGTGATGTTTCTGGTGTGGGAAGCAGTCCTGAATGGGTCTGCATCATGCTGATGACATGTTGATAGATTTTGGTTTTAGGAATCTGATATGATGATGTATTTTAGACAGCAAGAACTTCACTTCTGAAGTTAAGATTGACAAGTTGAGGGGGTTAGCTGATCACCAGAAATGGCAGTAGTAGAAAAGTTACTTTAAATTATCCAAATTGTTTGGGGGGTTTTCCTCATTTCCATATAGGGTGCTTTTTGGGAAACAGCAGTACAAGGCCATTGGGGTTTACAGTTTGTGTTCTGTTAAGTGTACACATTGTCCATGCCCTTAAACACAAGTCCTTGTTGGGAGTAGGGGCAACATTTCTTCCATTCATTTAAGCTTAAAGAGATAATAAGTGAAAAATAAGACATGATATTACCTAAAGTATCAATTTGTAGAATCTCAGTAAGCAGTTTAGACTCTATTTAGACAATTCAGACTGCTGAGAGAGATGTTGCCAGTGTCCTTAGGGCACATTAAGGGTGATAAAACCATAGAATCATAGAATGGTTCTAGCTGGAAGAGACATTACAGATCATGTGGTTCCAACCCCATCGCATCAGCCAGGACAGATCCCACCAGACCAGGTTGCTCAAAGTCCCATCCAATCTCTCCTTGAACTCTGCTGGGGCTGGGGCAGTCACAGCTTCTCTGGGCAAATTGTTCAGTCTCTCACCACCCCCATACTAAAGAATTTCCTCCTAATTATCTAACCTAAATCTACTCTCTTCCACTTCAAAGCCATTCCCCCTCACACCATTGCTACATACCCTCACAAGAAGTCCCACTCCAGCTTTCCTGTAGGCCCCCTCAGGTACTGGAAGGCTGTTACAAGCTTTCTGAGCCATAATTATAACCTTTGCTGTGTATTCTCAATGATGGCTCATTCTGCTGAGATTGGGTTGCTGCTTTTGAGGGTTGAAAATATTTAAACATTTGACACTGTGATAAATCTGACTCAGATGCAAAACAATATCCCTAGCTGGGTTAGAATGTAGGAGAAAGTGAATTTGGAACAGCTGTCTTCATAGACAGTATGTGTAAATGACAATGTAAGAAAGCCTGAGAAACAGCTGTAAAGGAAAAGACAGTATACAGCATACAGTTCTACTGTATATTAGTAGAGACAAAAAAGCCAACAAAGTCATATTGAGGTTTGGGAGTGCATCTTGATCAAATTACACCTGAAGATTTTCTTAAAGATACACCTTTTTGCATCCTTTATAAAAAGCTATGTTTGTTTTTTTGCCCAGCCTTACAGTTCACCTTTTTTTCATCCATTTGAGCTGTTTTGTGTAGAGGTTTCTTCATGAAGTGCAAACCAGAAGTGAAGTGGATAAAATTATGATCAGCGTAGGTGTCACTTCAGATTACAGCTTTCAGCTCTGTAAGATTGCACAAAGAAATACAGAATGGAAGTTAAAAAAAGTTCAAAGTGGAATCAAGGACCTGTTTTGTCCTAATGTAAGAAAAAATGATGGAGAAAAAGTGTTTCCTGGATTTCAGTAGAATCACAGGACCAGAGAATGATTTGGATTGAAACAGACCTCAAAGATCATCTAGTTCCAACCTCCATGTCATGGTCAAGGAAACCTTCCAGTAGACCTGGTTGCTCAAGGCCCATCCAACCTGGCCTTCTAGGGAGGGCCAGGCCTTCCACTGCTGTGCTTCCATCAAAGGCTGCAGTGGAGCTGCTGGGATTTACCCTGCAGGTGTCTACCTACTCCCTTATTTGCAGCACAGCCTCCACTGACCCAGAAGCATTTCCGTTGCATTTCTTCTGGAATACATTTAATTCTTGCTTTGTCCTACCACTCATTGTCTACTGGATCAGTCTGCAGAGCTCAGGAGAAGCACTGCAAGTCCAGCTTCTGGGTCGAGGTTACCCGAAGTCAGTGGCATCATCACCAAAATTTCTTCTAACATTTCTTCCATTCATTGAAGCTTAAAGAGATGATAACTGAAAAAGAATACATGATATTACCTGAAGTACCAATTTGTAGAATCTCAGTAGGCTGGAGGTACACTGTTTGAGGACAAATTAAGCACACCATAACCAGGAAAGATTTATTATTGAGGAAAACCTCTGACTGAATGAGCCAACTTCTCCCTGTATGGCATGCCCTGAAATTTAAATATGTGTCAGAAGCAGTGCTAAATATAGCTACTGGCATTATTGTTAGCACAAGCAGAGCTGGTATTTATAAACCCAATATCCTTTCTGCTATGGTGTGCTAACAGCCTTTGTCTAATTACTCGTATTTTCAGTTGAAGGGATTTTGATATGATGAATTGCCTATTACTTGATGAGACATTTTAGATACAATTTAAATTCAGTGTCAGTGTTCCACTTCAGAAACATGCTGCATTTCACCGTTTTTTAATTTACCTTACTCAGTCATACAGATTTACTTTAAATTATGACAAGGTGAATAAAAATCCAGATGCCACTCACACCCTTGGCTACTGGTGCTGGGTAAAGCTGTGTTACTGGTCACAGGCTGCATGTTATAGATATGAGTATCCAATAGCCAATAGTATTGCCAAAAATTTTCAATTTTTAAAGAAAATATTATTTTAAATAGCATCTATTTTACTCTCTAAAATGCTTCTTTATGCTTTATGCCAATCATTCTAACACACCAAGTCCATATTTTTGTGTAAATGCAGTGTTCACTGTTTATCTAGTATTTTAACAAACATGTTTAAAATTGCACAAGACCCATGCAGTTCATATGGATCCAGTGAATATGTTACAAACATCTGTTTAATTTTTCGTTCCACTTCCTCAAGGGTTGTGATTTTTTCCTTTTTAGTGTGTGAATTTAAGTCAAATTTTAGCCTGTTGTAGATTCATTGAGAAAAAAACAAAAAACCCAACATCCTTTCTAAGCCTTAGGCTGCCTTACCCAGTAGAAAATTAATCATTGTCTTCTACTTAAAGGAATAGGATGCAGTTGAATTTTTGATGTTTTATCCTTAGGATGAATGCGCCTCACTGTGGGACTGTACACCTTCCTTGTGCACAGTGGATGGGTGCCTGGCCTGATGAAGGATTATGACTTGAGCCTCATTTTCTTTGCTCATAGATAAAGAGACTTTGGTTGTGTATTATTTATTGTCCCTTTCTAAAATGCTTTTTCATAGACAGATTGCTTTCCTATTAACCCCATACTTAATTACCACATGCAAAGAAGACACGCTGAGGAGTATAGTCCTGGTATGAATCAAATGCAACATCTGAAGGTTTTATCACTTTCAGGAGAAGCATTATTGCACTGTGAAGGCCAATCCATCTATTAGTATATTGATAAGTGCAAGGCAGCAATCTTCCTTCAACAGAGCCCGCAGTCCATTACAGATTTGTTCATGATGCCCTCCCTGTGTCACTCCCCACACATTTTTTCTCCACTCATCGAGTAGCAAAGGTGTCACAGCTGACTCCTTCATCTGGCCAAGGGAAAAATGCAATACTTACCAATGCCAGGGGCCCTGTAGCACTAATATCAGGCAGCAGCAGTGGGATGGTCTGTGCTGTCACAGAGGTGGCTGTGTGAGGCGCACCCAGAATGAATGACAGGGAGGAAAACACAAGCAGGGAAATGTTGTAAGTCCGGCTGGAGCAGCCAGCAGCACGCTGCCCTGCAGAGGAGGTGTAGGTCCTGACAGAACCACCCTCCCCATTCTCTGCAAGTAGATGGTGAGAGCAAACATCTCTGCAAGAAGCAGATGATTGCTCGTGCTTGCAGCTACAGGGCAGTCTGTGGTGGAATGGTGGCAGTGCTGGTGTTCTCCAGGCACCATGGCACTGGACATCACTGCAGGGGCAGCAGCCACCCTCTTCTCCGGCCAGCATCTAAAATATATCAGACAACAGGAAAAGGTGGGTGCATTTAGGCCTGCAACCTTCAATCCCAGGGGCCAGGAGAGAGAATGAGAGGCCTCACGTCATGGGTTTTCTAAGAGGCTGTTGCAGCTTTTTTGCAGAGCTGTGCTGTATTTGCCTGTTCACATGCACATACAGCCCCACAGCCCACAGTCAAGGGGATGGTGGGGCCAAGGCAGCAGAAGGGCAGACTGTCAGGTGGTGACTCAGAAAAAGTTATATCCCAAGAGCCTTTTGGGGGATTGCTCTTGCCTTGTCTTGGCTCTTAGTTCTCCTGCCTCTTTGAAAAATAAATGTATGATAGTTTTATGTTCCCCTGCTTCTGTTTGAGTGATGCTACAGGGCTGTGGCAGGGAACAGGCTCTTGGTTCAAGAGTGCTGTTAGCAACATCAGGGAAGATTTACTGCCTTTGTTTCTCTGTTGAGACATTAGCTCTTGTCTGAAACCTGCTTGTTCTGAGCTTTTAGGTTGCTAAATATTGATGATATTTACACAGGTATTTACACAGTTTTGAAGACTCTGAGCTCCTGACTCCCTGCTCTGGAAAGACTGTCGCTGCTTTGAACCTTGTACACAATTTAAGGAGTCAAACAAGAGCAAAAGAGTCATGGTAATGTGTCACTAGACAGAAAGGTGGTTGGATCAAAGAGGATGTCTCATCTTCTTCTTTCTTGACTGTGACCTTAGAAAAACACCTTGCTCTTAGATCCTGGCTGTGCAGATGTGTAAATTATTCAAAGCAACAAACAAATTAGATACTGTACATGCCAGAAGTGAGAAACAGGTAACAACAGAAGTCTTATTTTGTGCAATGGAAGAAAACAAAGGGAGTAAAATATCTAGATAAAATAGTGGCTGTGTAATGTATAACTGGCATGGTTCTTGGATTTTGGGAGGCCATATTTCAATGCCAAAGAGGACTCTCAGAAGTCACCTGTAAAATCCTTTGAAAATACAGTTTTTAGAATGGAGAGTTGTTTTTGTTAAGATGTTGGGGGTTTTTAAAGATAGGCAGAGAACTGGCCTGACTTCAGAGATATCAAGTTGTGCTAGTATATGCAAGTAAACCACACGTGGAGTTAAGTCCTCAGTGTATGTTGAATATGTAAGGACTCAAAGCCTGAGACAGAGTGAATCTCTGTTCCTAGAGAAGGTGATGTAGCATTTCCTGTTGAATTTTTCAGCGTATGATTTCATCCCAGATATTACGGATGCATTGGCTTGAGCAGCATGTGTTGATCTGGAACAGCAAGGCCAATGGCATAGCTATGGGAGACAACAGGGACACTGGCCTCAAGGAGAGGAATATTTTCTACTGGGAGCCTGGAAAAAGATCGTCCATGGTGCCTGTAGAAGCCTCCTCTGCATACAGTTCCTGAATGCACAGGTGCTAACAAGGGGCAGGGCAGGAGAGGAGGAAAAAGGAAAAAACAAAGGATGGGTCAAGACAGTGGCATTTTATAGCAAGACTTCTATATCCTGTAGAGGTGAATTAAGGGTACACAGGTCATTATGGTAAGTTGAACAAAAACCAGAATCTACTTTTGCTGAAGATCTTTTATTGCAAAGCTGTAGGTCCACTAAATAGCTTCTAGACCAGCAAGGACAACTGCTTTAAAAGTGGTCTTGGTGAGAGATATCTCTGTGGCTTGGTTGCAGCTTTTCACCACTGTAGTCTCTCTTGCTTTTGGAAAGGGAGATGAGGGGATTCTAATGCTTATCACACAAGAGATTGTTGCATGCCCAGGGGCAAAAATGAGGCACATCCACCTGACTATGAAGAGTGGTACCTGCTGGGCTAAGGGGAGTGTGTGAGGAGATGTAGCAGTAGATGTCTTTATAGGTATAAGCAGGCATTCATAGGATTAAAGGGAGTTCCAAGATTGATTTCACCAAGTGAAAGAGGAAAAGACAATTTAGAAGTTTAAGAATTTAAAAGATACAATGTTTTAAATCAAGACTTTTCATGTGACCAAGAGGTGTCATCTCTCAGATTTACTTCTCATGGAATTATTTTAGATGACTTTACTTCAGGAGATGCTAGGGAGATTTCAGCTGAGGCATTTCTCAGTGACACAGAAGCTGAAAATCAAGCCTTACCCCCCTGAAGCTTAAAGGGAATGATTTACATAATAGAAGGTTGATTACACTGTACTGTGTATATGTACTCACACATGGAGTAGAGATGTTATAATCAATCTTACAAACTAAAGGATAGCAAAGACTACATCTTTAGACTAGATATAAGGAAGATGTTTTTTACAGTGAGGGTGGTGACACACTGGTATAATTTGCCCAGAGAGGTGTTCTGTGCCCCATCACTGGGAATATTCAAGGTCAGGTTGGATAAGGCTCTCAGCAACCTAATCGAGTTGAAGATGTCCCTGCTCACTGCAAGGGGGTCGGACTAGACCCCTAGAGGTCCCTTCCAACCTAAACTATTCTATGACAGTGACATAGTTTTTGCATCTGGCCATCTTCATCTTCATAATGTATGATTTTTCAGTGCTTTGATGTAACAGTGTAGTTACTTAGCAGAGGCAAAAGAAAATGTCAGAATAGTTGGACTGGGGAGGGGGCCAACTTACCAGCACCTGGATGTGAGTGTGAGAAAAAGTAACTTTTAGTATCTTAGTGTGATAAAAGGTTTCTTTTTACTATGTGGAACTTAAAGTAAAATATTTTAACCCATCTGTAAGCAATTCTGAGTCCTGATAACAAGTGGGAAGGAATGGGGGAAAGAGGAAGCAGGAGAGGATGGCTTAGACTGGAGGCCTATAGGTGTACTCTGTTCTTGTCCCTTCAGAGACCTCCCCTTCTGTCCTCTCCCTTCACAAACAACAAAACCACAGTGTTTCTGCATTGCCAGCTCTAAGCCCTAATTAACCACACGGTGATTTAGCCCTTTGACACACAAGGGCCATTACCAGGGGTCAAGCAGTTAACAAAGACTCCCCTGTGCACCCCAGCAGCCATCACCACCTTTATTTCACAGCTGGTTGTGTGCTTCCTAGCCATGTACCTCAGCCTCCTTCCTTTGAAGCTGCTGACAGGCTGGTGTCACCATGGGTGATACCATGAGTGTTGACCTGAAGTAACACAACAGTCCTGCCTTAAGTGACTGATCAGTCCCCAGGGTCCAGGTGATTAGAAGATGGGAGGATTTTCCTCCAGATCCAATTGGCAAAGACTCTGGAAACTACAGGCAGATTGCAGCTCCTTGCCATGGATGCAGACATCTGATGACACTATGATGTTTTCTGCTTTCCAGTTATGGCAAGCAGTCATTTGGATGAACAAAGAAATGTGTGTGCCTGCCTCAAGTCCTGGGGCCCAATATTGAGGTCTCTGGGGTGTATATATAAGATCTGTAACATGCCTGGGGTTCAATGAGATGGGACAGAGGTCCCTTCTGACCTTAAGCATCTGCTCAGCAAATTGGATTCAAGTAAAAGGGTATGTTAAAGGCCACACAGTAAGAACTGAACTGCAAAGTAGCATCTCCTGTTCATTTTTCTTCTGTTAGCCACTCTTCCATGTTCTTTTGGTTCATTGTTGTCCTTTCTGGACTTCCTGACTTCTGAGTCAAGATGTCTGTCTCAGGCTTCACCAGAGATATTTTTAGGTTCAGTATTAAACTGCAAGATTGGAACTTTCTTCAGTTCTAATTCACAACAAATGAAAGTCAAAGTGAAAGTCAATTTTAGGCTCAACTGGCCTTTTTTATCATCTTGGGTTTCCTAATGTAATGGCTTCTCACTGATTACAGTTCACATGTTGTCTGCCTCAAACAGTGCTCCTTGAATGATGCTTATTTTAAAATAATCCACACTCACTTCAGATGCAGTTTTCTAAACACTAAGCCTTTTTTTTGTTCTGAAAATAAGGAGATTGCAACTTTTTATGGTTAAATTGAATACAAGTTGCCTGATATCCCCATATTCCTGTACAGATCCTATCTTCTCATGGAAGTGTGGTAATTTGAATGCCCATTCTCCTGTTAAAATCCAGTAGAGCCCTTAAGGCAAAACTTAATTGTGAGCATCAATACCCGAGAAATCCCATTTAAATCAATAACTTATTTGGATATTTATATCTAAGCTTGTGCTGAAGACCTAAGCATGTCCTCTGTTGGAAAAGGGCCTTTTGATGGTAAATGGTGTTAGTCAACTCAGCTCCAAATAGCCAAATCAGCAGCACTTATTTGTCTCTTTCACTGGCACTTGACAGGCTTTTTGTTTCTGTGTTCCTTAACAAAACAATGAAACCAAATATCATATTAATCCATGCATTTCTGGATCATTTTACAGTTGAATAGAGAGCTAAGTTTTGTCCTCTCTGCATTAATAACATTGTTATAATTGTTTTTGTTATTATGGTCCATTGTATTATTTTGCAAATGAGAAATTAAATCACCAAGTAGAATAGGTCTGGGATTCATCTGCTCTAATTAGATGTCTCAAAGTTAGACTTCCTCAGTCTGCAGTACTCACCATACTCCTCTCTCCTAATCAGAAAAGAGGAACAGGCACCTCTTGAGAGTCTTCTTGGAAGAGAGGCTCTACAACTGTCACTTCTTCTCTGCTGATTATGAGGAGATTGTGGAGACACTGGTTCAAATTCAGGTAGCCAACTTTTGGGGAAAATGAATCTCAGTTTTGCTGAGTTACTTTGAGTAGCAAACGTGTCAGTGGTAAATATAAAAACTGATCACAAGTTTGGCTTTTCTCCCATCTCTTAGATCTATACTTTGGTCTCCCCACTGGTCACAGGTTTTCAGTGTATTTCACTTCATCACCCTGACTTGGGCAGGTTTTGCCAGTTCAGATTGGACATGAATATCCAATACCACAAAAGACTTCAAAATGTTACAAGGTTCAGAGACCTGTACTGAAGCATAGCAAAGGTTGGATATATAAGTCACTGAAAATAAATACTATTGGAGAATCTTGCACTGTGTGATATATGTTCCCTCTGGATGACTTCCGTTAGGTATATCAACATCAAATGTCTGTGAATTTGTAATTCCTAGTAAAAACTTAAGTGTGCAAACTATTATTAGGAGAATAATTATTATTATGAAAAGAGGTTTGCTGCCCTAGTGCTGTGTTTTTCTCTTGTTCATGTGTTTCATCTTTGCTAAACTTTATGTTTCTGATGCATAGAAACAGAAAGCAATCTCCATTGCCTCCCTCATCCCCAGTGAAAGAGTCATTGATGTGTCCAGTGGAGTTGTCAGACTGTTTTTTCCCACATGGCAAAGTGATGGTGAAGATGATGAGTTCTGGCTATAGATTTCTACCATCGTACTGTGAGACAACTGTTGTCCCCAAAAGCCCCTTACATCATGACATAGACTTGCAGTGTTTCAAAGAGTGCAGCAGTGGAAATAAAACATACAGCTTCTTGACAGCATTGATTTCCAAAAATAAAAGCTAGTCACTGACCCATGGCAACACTCTTTTTCCTCCACTGCAATGTGCCACGCTGGGCTGTGGTCTCACTTTTCACATGAGCATTTGATGCTGGAGCACAGAGAAGGAGCCCTGCACAGAACAGCAAAGCTGGGTCAGGCTGATGATTTCCTAGATCGGTGGATCAGAGAGATTTGAACAGATGAATGTGTTTTGGTTTTGTTGGGGTTTTTTCCTACAGAAAGTAATTCCTTTTTACCCTGTTGTCCATATAAGGCCACTGATAACAGTTCATTAAATAACTCCCATTCCCTTCACAAAAATATGAATTTACAGTGTTATTTGTGACTAAAGAGCCATTTTTTGCATTCTTGCAGGACTCTCTTCTTTCATCAAATGCTGAATTCAGCTGCACTGAAAGCAGTTTATCCCATAGCATTTTTGCCATGTTTATTTTTTTCATGTCCCATTATCTAGGCAATCAGACTAGCTGCTCTGTATTTTCATCTAAACATTTTCCCCAAATTATTGATAATTAATTTAATAGAATTACAGATACACATACAGAAGAAAGTAGTAAAACCAGGATTGACTACACCGCAGGAAAATAAACAATCCTGAGTTTATTTCTAGTCCAAGCTCCACCTCAGCTAAACTAAGATCTCAAGTATTCTCTTAGGCTTGATTTGCTCTATGGGAAGATGGAATCTCGGAGGACGTGAGGGTGGATTTTACCCTGTGTTGCAGTGTTGCCAGGATAGGGGCTGACCTCTAGTGGCAGCAGAAGCAAATTGCTAATGGGTTCCCTCGAGTTCAGCTGGGAAGCAAGGGGTTTGAAAACGTTTAGGTAATTGTACAGTGAAGGTTATTGTTGAAAAATGAAAATCAATCCAGGTGATGGCAATTATATTACAAAGGGGCACGAAGCTGAGCCTGGATTCAATTGCCTTTACAAATATCTTTTTTTGGCGGCAGAGGCTTACAATAAAACCTCCAGAGAAAATTACTGATGAACATCAATGCGTACAAGTCAATAAGGAACTTGGGACCTGCAAGAAATACATTTCTCCACAACAGTCTCTGTGTATCCAGATGATCTGTGTTGTTCTGCTTGGGCTGGTTGGTTCCCAGGCTATTCCCAATGCAAAGGTCTGCTTTTCTTCTCACTGCCTTAAATCTGCATGGAGCAGTGCACAGCAAGGAAACCAAATGATTCATTCCTTACGCTCAGCACCCCTCCATGACACACGTATGTCTTCACACCAAGAGGGCCAAAGAAAGAAAGAAAAAGAGAAAACCATGGGAGACCACCCACCTTATCTCTAATGATCTGTCCTGGTCATTAAGGCTTGGTCTTTTTATTGGACTCATTCCAACTGCCTGTGAGCCAAGCATCATTTGAAAACTGTATCAGGATCAAAACGTAAGTAGGAGGTGACTGTGTAGCTCAAATGCTCCTACATCATGTGTGCACTGTCTGTACACTTTGGAGATGTTTGGAAATGCCTCGATGCAGTTTAGTTACTCATTTGGGACACTGATCAAGGATTTGTTTTCCAAAGATGGCTTATTATTTTCAGACAAACCAACCTCATAACATGATCCAAACTGCAGCATTTGGGCTGTCTTGAGTGCCAGAAACATACATGCACTGTTGACAAGTGGGAAGCAGAGAGATGGGGAGGCAGCAGGGCTGGGAAGCTCTGGGTCTGGGCAGCAGCAGGCAGGGTGGCTGGTGGAGCAGCATCATGCTTGTGCAGCTGACAGTCAGGGCAGGGCACAGTGATGGGGGTGGGAGAGCTGCCCGGGTGGGTTTGCCTGGTGGCTTCCATCCTGCCTTCACTTCAGCAATCTTTTGTTGAACCCAAACACATCTGCCTTGCCAGGGGTATGCTGATTCCTCGCTGAAATGGCAAAAGCTTCAGAAATGCCAAAACGTGGCAAAAGAGAAAAAAATAAATAGGAGGGGCCAAAGTCTGGCACTGCTGTGGTGAGTGCTGAATGGTTAAGGGCACGAGCAAGAACTAGAAAAGTCTCTAGGTAGAAAGCCACTGAGGGCTACTTTGCACACAGAAAACACCTTGGGCTCAGAAGCCCCCAAACCACTGTGCTTTTGAGGCTGGAAAAGCCATGGGAAAAGGGAAGGTTTCAGTTTCTTTCACTTTATTTCTGTGCTTTTTCCTCAGCTTCTGCTGTGGCTCACCAGTGAAAACAGCAAACTGGGTTAGCTGGATGTGTTGTCTGGCAATAGGATAAATGTTCTGTTCTTATGTGACCTCCTCAAAGCTGAATCTTGATGTTTAAAAAGATTCAGTTACCTATTACTGCCCTGCACCCAAATTGCAGTGGTGAAAAAGCACAACTAAGTTGAGCCTCATTGTACTAAGGACTCTGAAAACTGGAGAGCTCTCACAGCTCAGCTTTGTTGTTACCTACCTTTGAGTGCTCCCAGTTAAAACTATAGCATAAATACACCTACACACAGTTTTCAAAGACTTACTATTGTCACAGTTGTTACTAGATATCAGATATCTTTGTAAGTGTGACTCTTTTCTAGCTCTGTTTCATATTATGACTGAATGGTTTCATGGAATCCTGTAAGGCCTGCTAGAGAAGACCTCTTATAAACACTTAAAAGAATTTCTATGGACTGTTGTTATTTTCAAAATTGCTTGGTGTGCAAACAGTTAAGTGTTTGCAGAATGAGAAGACATAAATAAAGAGAACTGTTACCTTGAAGACTAGTAGCAGTTGTGAGATGCTGTGTTTGTGTTAAATATAGTCTGATACTACTTATTTGTGTAATTAATAGGTTACATACTGTCTCATCTGATCTGTACTGTGGGAGGGCTAGTGTTCTTGAACCAGCAAGTCTCTGCTGTTCCAAGTGCTTGGCTAAGCCATAGCCATGTTATACTCCACTGCAAGTGGCTTGTGCCTCTAACCCTTGCCCTGGGGCAGCCCAGTAACATGCTGCCCATGCCCATCTACTGTACATGCCCATCTACTCCCAGTCAGGATGGGATGTTAGCTTCCTGTGCTCTAAACCCAGTGGTGATTTTCCCAGAAGCAAAGGATCCCAACTGTCCCCATCTCCTCTGCACTTTAGAAGGGCCCAGGGAGAAGACCCTGTCAGCAGATCTTCCCCATATCTTAATGGAGAGTTTTCTGCTTCTGGGTAGCAAATGGAAAAATATGATTCCATACAAGTTCTGTGTTTGCAAGTGTGTGCTTGTTTACCTGTAGTGTGGGATGCTGTATGGTCCTGGTTTTGTGGAGAGAGTCCCTGGCAAGTCCAGGCCTCGAGGCTGAAGTAATCTGAGTAAGAAACTCATGTGTTTACCTTTCTGAAAACAGTCAGGCTTTCAGAATTAATTATTCAACCAGACAAAGATTCTAACAACAATTCTGACAAATACAGTGGAGGTTGATTTTGGGTCATAAGCACATTGAGGGAAGACATGAGACTTTAAATTAATGAGGTGTATTAAGCATAGCCTGAAAGCACTTCACTTCAGTAATCCACTCAGAGTCTTAGCTTTTGAAGGATTCCTGTAGTGTTCAAGTTAATAATATAGTTCTTAAAAATAATTCTTCCTTTAGCAGCAGATATATGACAGCTGAATTTATTGTCAAACCTCCTAATTGGCAGCCAGTCACAAGTGGTGTCCCCCAGGGATCAGTGCTGGGTCCCGTCCTAGTTAATATCTTCATCGATGATTTAAAGAGGGGATTGAGTCCACAATTAGTAAATTAACAGATGACACTAAGCTGGGGGGGAGTGTGGCTCAGTTGGAAGGCAGGAGGGCTCTGCAGAGGGACCTGGACAGACTGGAGAGTTGGGCTGATTCCAACGGGATGAGGTTCAACACGGCCAAGTGCCGGGTCCTGCACTTTGGCCACAACAACCCCATGGGGAGCTCCAGGCTGGGCACAGAGTGGCTGGAGAGCAGCCAGAGAGGGACCTGGGGGTTTGGATTGACAGGAAGCTGAACATGAGCCAGCAGTGTGCCCAGGTGGCCAAGAAGGCCAATGGCATCCTGGCCTGTATCAGGAACAGCGTGGCCAGCAGGTCCAAGGAGGTGATTCTGCCCCTGTACTCAGCGCTGGTGAGGCCACACCTCGAGTACTGTGTCCAGTTCTGGGCCCCTCAGTTCAGGAAGGAGATTGAGGTCCTGGAGCAGGTCCAAAGGAGGGCAACCAGGCTGGTGAAGGGACTCCAGCACAAGTCCTGTGAGGAAGGGCTGAGTGAGCTGGGGCTGTTCATCCTGGAGAAGAGGAGGCTCAGGGGAGACCTCATCACTCTCTACAACTCCCTGAAAGGAGGGTGTAGCCAGGGGGGGGTTGGTCTCTTCTCCTGGCAGCTAGCAGTAAGACAAGAGGGCATGGACTTAAACTCTGTCAGGGGAGGTTTAGGTTGGATATTAGGAAAAAATTATTTGCAGAGAGGGTGATCAGGCATCGGAATGGACTGCCCAGGGAGGTGGTGGATTCTCCATCCCTGGAGATATTTAAAAAGAGACTGGATGTGGCACTCAGTGCCATGGTCTGGGAAGCACAGTGGTAGTGGATTAAGTGTTGGACTTGATGATCGCAGAGGTCCTTTCCAACCTGATGATTCTGTGATTCTGTGTAATTTAAGACCGTATTACTGCTTAAATTGGAGTGTCTGTTTAGCATAGAGAAGCTTCCCACAGCTCACCAGTTGGAAAATCCAGACCTTTTTTCCAGTATTCCTGCAGTCATTCTGACAAACAGCAAAGGGCTTTTCTTCCTTCCCTTGGGTAGCAAAAGCCATCACTGTTTTTCCAGATGGTCCATTTTTAAATAATGTTGCAGTCCATTAAGTATTTGTGTTGTCTCTGTCAATTTTTTTCATGGATTTCCAAGCAGACAAAATTTATGTAATCCGGCGGAACTAATCCTGTATTAATAAACTACATTTTGTCCATCATTCTTGTATTTTGAACTGCTCTGAGCACAGGAACCACTCCATATCCTACAGGTGTCATAAGAATTGGCAGCTCACTTAAGGTCAGAGTCACGATTTAGTGCTTTCCCCTAAGAAAAATCCTGTTTTGTGAACAGATCCTGATAGGACTGCCAGCACAAAACCTTCCAGGATAACAGAGCCTGAGTAGTAGTTAGAGGCTGCAAAAGAGCAATGAAGGTCATCTGTGCTATTTCTGGAGCCTTTTCAGGGGATACTGCAAACACACAGAGGATCTAAGGTTACTATGGTAGGGACTCACACTATATTTTTGTGGGAATACCTGGTACTTGGCTGTGCCATCATCGTCACTATAGGGGAGAAATGTAAAGCACACAGCACACAAATTCAGAGACTGGATTTCATTAGTCCTTCTATTTGTGAAACAGCTTGCTGAAAAAAACTAAATAGATGGGCAGAAGATAGTGATGATACCAACATTGTTAAATTGAAATAATCTTCCAGATCACTCAAAGAACAAAAAGTTTGATTTCTTGCAATTCCCTGCATTCTGCTAACAAGAACCTGGTGAAATACTCATGAAGATTCCCCTCCAGGTTAATCTGATTTAGAGGGTTTTTTTGAGAAACTGTTATGTTTCCAAACTTGCAGGAACCCTTTGCTAAAACCTTTCAATTTTTCTCAGTTTCACAGAATACAAAAAGGGTAAAACCCCTGTGTAAATTTCATTATGAATTTGAAAAAAATCATAAGCTTTCCAGAGAAACCAGTAGGATCTGATGTGTTGACTAATCTGGAAAAGTCAGCGTGTTTTCCAAGCTTTCCATTCTTTTCACTGTATAAACAAGAAAACAAGACCCAAAAAACTCCAAAGAAAGTTCATGGAACTGTGCCATTTAAATCCAGATGAAGAATTTGTTACCATTTATAAAAGTTGAAGGTTCTTGTTCTTTCTCAGCTAACTGACAAGCCACTGACTGTTTCTGAGCTTGGGATTCAGATGCAGTGGATCTTAATTTCTCATCATTCTACACTTTGTTTAGGTGTCATATGAACTAAAGTATGTGTTATCACCATGTATATCCTGCAGGGCCAGTACTATTTCTTCCTCTCAGACAAAATTTTTTGGAAATCCCAGTCATGAAAAAAAGTAGTCTGAAGTTGTGTTGCTGACCACCAAGTATCGAATCTCTTTAAATGCTTGCTCAGAGATTAAACAGAGGATATCTCAGGTTGTTATGGTGATTCATGCATCTACCAGCTCATTCTTTATCTTGGGTTTGTGAGGTGCTTGATGAAATCAGGACATGCTGAAAGAACTGTCAGTACCCAACGAGGACATCGGTTTGACTGTGCTGCTCACACCTTTTGTTAGAATGAGCCATTTGAATCATTAAATTATGTTTGTTAGAATACAAACTAGGAACAATGCCATTTGAGAGAGGTTTGAGGAACAGGGCATGTTCCTCTCTCCAGTTTTGCTGGTGACTTTCTGAGCTCTGCCAGCCTCTGGCAGTCTGGGGATATTGTCATCTCCAGGGCCTGGCAGCGTCACTCTTCCCCTCTGTTTTTCTCAGGAATCTCCTGGTATCTCCGAGGAAAAGTTGTCACTCTTATTGCTCCTTCATAGAGCTCCTTTTTTCACAGGAAGATTGCTTCTCTCTCTCCTGGGTCAACAGCAGCCACCCTCTGTGATACCAACCACACCCAATCACTGTGCATGGGACAACAAAATAAACTGTGAGCAGATAAAGTAGATGCTGTCCATCCCAGGGAGTATCAGAAGTATTCCCAAAGGATGGATCTTCTTTTCCTCCCTGTTCCACTGTCATTTCATTGTTCATTAACTCCAGAAGGCTGTAAGGCTGTGTGTGGGGAAGGGTGCTGGTCACAGCGGCTCCTCGCTGTATGCTGTGAGACACAAGTGTTCAGGCATAGTCTGGTCTGAAACCAGAACTGTCAGCAAAATCTGTCCTTCAGCAGCAGCCTGGAGAGCTGGTAGTGAGTAACAGCCTGTCTCATATTTAGACAAGAGTAGTTTCTTATACTATGAGACTGTAACCACCATCCTTTAGCCTGCAAAATTTCCAAGTGAGTATAAACCCAAATGGCTTTTGCTTTTGAAGAAGAGAGAAGAGAGGGAATTCTCCAGTTTGCAGTACTGGCAGACCCATTAGTCCAAATTGAGCTCATCTGTGTCAGAAAAGAATCATACTTGGTCACTTTTGCACCCAGTCCTTTGCAAGGAACTGCTCTGCTGCAGTAATGTGGATGCTCATGCTTACCATATAGGATGTCATTTGTGAGTCACACATTTGCTTTTTGTAATGTAAAAATTATCCTCTGTGTAGTTTAAATTCCCCCCACCCACTGGGAGCCCATTAGCAGCTTCAATTTTAGGGAAACAACATGTGATTTGGGAAACACAGGTCAGGAAACAAGGAATTTGTAGCTTGGATTCTAGATGGATTACTCACAAGTGCAGATTTCACTGTTGCTCTGCCAGCTGCCTGAAGTTTCAGATTCCACCTAAAAACCTACTCAAGCAGCTCCCATGTTAACTTTCTTAAAATTTTTCTGCTAAAATAATTCTGGGAAAAGCTCAGAGTTGGTTGATTATTAAACGAGTAAGCTTACAGAACAATGCTGCTGCCACACCCAGCACTCCTGTTGTATGTCATATTTTCTTCTTTAATCCCTTGTGCAAATAATCTTAATTTACAACATTTCACATTGTTTTAAAGAAGTAGTGTGTGTACGGTTTATATAGTTTTATATATAAACATGTAATAGAATTTAATTTTCATTTGCTTTCACATGAATATAACTTGCTGGGTGTGTTGCTCTCAAAATTCGTAATAGACCTCTACTATCATTTTATAAATATTTAAAGTTCAATTCATTCTTTTCATATTTACACCTATGAATTACTCATTGCTTAGCACATCTTTCTTCCTGTAGGCACAGAGCTGTAGTTGCCACACTGTTTTAAAATGAAAGCTGTCAAGATAAAAGTGTGTTTCATTAATGAATGACTACTGAGATTTTGCACTGCAGGCAGCAGCTTGGTAGGAGGTGGCTTTCAACAAAGATTTCTCAATTCTCAAGATTTACCAGAATATTATGGGTGCAAATGAAAGCAGATAAATCTCACCTCATCTGCAGACAAAATTCCTTTTTTCTCAAATGCTCTTCATAACAGTATCTAGTATTTACCTAATACCTTTCATCTCAGGCAATTTACAATTAATTAGTCTTCATAGCTCTCTTGCTAAAGTAAGAGCATTGACAAAACAATGCTGGAAAAGCCAGGCTGATTGCCCAGGACTTGCCTCTGACACAAAGTACTGTCTTACTAATCACACACTTAATGCCAATTTTCAATGTGAAGAAAAATCTTGACAGCAAATAACCTGTAGTCTGTATCTTTGCAGAAGATACCTTGTAATGGTGACTGCAGGACATAGACTGAAGGCTCTCTGCTCCTTTGCATGGAAAGAAACTGAATAGAAGGCATCAGCAGAAACTTGCAGCATCTTTGGTTATGACAAATTTGTGATCTGCTGTCACTTAGGTCACAAAAAAAAGATTACCAAGATGACAAAAGATGAGAGGAGCAGTGGGGTCACCTTATTTATTGTGAGTCTGCACCCTTCCTTCACTCGAGGCAGGGTTGGGGATAAGGATTGTAGAGCTGGGATAGGCTGGACCATTCTTCCTTGAATGCTGTTTGGTGAATTCAGGTGGTGAACAGCAACTGCTTTTCTCCCCCCCTTTTCTCCCACAGCATGTATAACAGTTGTCCTCAATTGTGTGATCCTCTATTGACTACCAAAATGACAACAGGTAAATTATAATGTGCCTCTGTTATGGCTGGATCCTGGTGAAGTCAGGTTTCATACATACATTTTCTGATTTTGGTACAGAAAGGGTCATACACTGACTGCAAAGAGCCTCAGCAATATCTTCCACTCCTTCCTACATCTGTGGGACTTAAGAATTTTGTAGGGAGACACAGACAGGCTTGGTGCATGTTGTTGTCTTCTTGATCCTAAGGAGTTCACAAAGAAAGTGCATAGAATTTTAACCAATATTGGCCTTTCTGCAGTAGGACATCTTCTCTGTATACTCTAAGAGCCTCTTTCTTTGTCTTCAGTATCATCACTCCAAAGCTGTGCTGCTATCCACATGTTTAAATGTCAGGGACTAGGACTTAAATGGCCTGACATCTTTGTTGATGTTTAACTGAGAGAAGGAAGAGCTTTTTAAGCACTCCTCAGAGCAAGCAAACATTTAACCTGCATAGTATTGCAGTAGTGTAGTGTGATATCAGTGTTCATGCACTTTCAAAAAACACCAGGGTATTTTTTAAAAGGTACTGGAGATGCTCTCTGGCTGTATTTCTGTGGAGAAGAGAAGAGAAGAGAAGAGAAAACAGGAAAAGAGGAAAAAAAAAAAAAAAAAAAAAAAAAAAAAAAGGAGTAGAAGTTTCTTTAATAGTAACAGCAGCTGAGATTTCCACATAGAGAAGCACCAAGGGCATACTTTGGGCCCATCAGATTGTGCTCCTGTGATGGAGAAGGAAACTCTGCAGAGCCAGCATTAGGGCTATTCAGCTCCTCGTCAAGAGCATCAGCACTTTGGAGACCTTTTTCTGGAGCTGAAGTACTATGGAAATCATTTGAATTGCAATTTTCTAGTATACAATGCTCAGGTTTAATATTTCTGTACAATACATGGACTGTCAATGGAATGTGCCTGAAATACAAAAGGGCATTTTTTGTGTTGGTATAAAAGACAACAGATCACAGTTCTGGCTGTATTTTGTGCCTCCTTAAGAGAATCACACTCACTCGCCTCCCACTCCCTAAATTTTATTTCTTTATCATGTTAATAATGTCAAGTGTCATTAAAATTATTGGGATTTAAAAGTTTATAAAATGAGAAGCTCTTCTGCTTCAATAACCCCTGTACTAAATGAATTATTAAAAAGCTTTCATTTAGGTAGTCTCTTACATGTCTTAAATACAGGACAATTCATACAGAGGTGAAATTAATAGGGTAGTTCTGGTTAATCCTGCAGCTCAGTTTTCACTTGCCAGAGGTGGGTAAATGAATTTATCTTCAAAGGTCCTAATTAAGAAAAAGAGCAATCACAGGGGCACAGGTAATTAAACTTCTTTGTAACATCAGAACCTTGCTTTTTAAAAGCAATGAATTTAGAAACATGATCTTATAAATAAATACTTTTTGCAAAATAAATTAACCTCTTCCCTCCCAAGTGTAAGCCCCAAATCCAACCAAGTACCCCAAACCTTGCCTAATTTGAATTTACCTGAATCCTTCACATCTTGGCCATGGGCCCTGTAGGCAGGGACCCTCAGGGTTTCCAGCTCTGCTGTGGCTTGCTGAAACCAAGCAAAACTCCATGGCACTGGTTGGGTATTTCATGGCTAACTAAACATTGCTCATTGCAAAGCTCTGATATTTTTTGGTACTCAAATTTGTGTAAAGCCTGGCAGTGACTGCTAAAACAGCCAGCTCAGCCAGCTCCAAGGTGCATTGCTCATCTTCTTGATGCAGATGGAAAGACCTTGCAGGAGCGTGGAGTCATTCCAACCAGTGTCAGAGGCACCAGGCAGTGCAGGTACAAGAAAGACCAATCTACACACCCACTCCTGGTCTCCTCTTGTGAAGCTTGTGCCTTCAGAGAGGGTGCAGTGTCACCCCCTGCTTATGGAGCTGTTAGCAGATATTGTAAGCAGAGGCTGTTGGAAAGGATGTGAAAGGAAGATATGTCCTAGCCTCAGCTACAGGCCCTCAGGAGTGTCCAAGGGGTAAGTGCTCACTCTTCCCTTCCCCTCCTATCTGGACACACAGATGAGGTGTGTGTGGCAGGGGCAAACACAAAGCAGCAGAATATGTCTTTTGAACTACTGAATACTTTCCCTGGGTACCTAAAATGAATTAAATTGTGTATTATCTGTAGAGCATGAGCAGTCTTCAAGCCATACACAGTTCATACAGTTTTGTTTGCCACATAAAGCCTAGGTGGGCCATGCATCTTCCACTGGCATCAAAAGAAGGCCTTGCTGGAGGGCAATTTGGTGTACCTAATGAAGTACCATTTCAGTGTGCTTCTTTGCACTGGCTTTTTCAGTGCTGTTGGATAAATATGATGATATACATCCTAACTTCAGTACAAGCCACGGCCCTGCTCTCCTGCTGAATCTGAACATTTGAAATGTAAATGTTTCTTCCCTAATAAAAGATATTTTGTGTGGATGGTGCTTAGTTGTTTGTGTCTGACAGTGCCGTAAGAAGTTAACTCACTGTTGTGATTAAAGCACCACCCAAGTTATTTTCAGAGAGGCTTTTAAGTACTGTTCTAATATAAAAGAGTAATGATGCTCCACTTAGGAGTGCTGACAGGAGTTGGATTTGCTGTCCTAAAAAGGAAGAATCATAAAATTGTTGGGAGCGAGTGCTTGTTGGCATAAAAGATCAGAGGGGTCTTTTTTGTGCATGTTTTTTTCAAATGTCATTCCCTGTACCAGGTTTACCTGCCATTTTAGTAACAGCATCACTGGCCAATCCTAAAATAGTTTTTACCTGCAGGTCACAATATCAATGTCATGTCAAAAAGGATGTTGTAGCCATAGGTCCAGCTTGGCAGCAACTTGCCCACTGATGCTGAAGACCAAGAAGGGATTAATGACCTTTTTATAACTTACCTAATTTAAATGTAGGCAATCAGTGCTACTACAGGAAATTATGATATTATTGCCTGGGCCCATGGATGTATTCATTAGCTTCTTGAAGTAAAAATTCTACCCAGAGTTCGCCTCCGGAATCTTAAAGTATTTTCAGTTCAGCAGCCTTTGATGTAAGGATAACTCTCATATCTGTATAAAAGTAGCAGATACCATGATGTAAAGTGCTGACATGTAATAACACAGCCTCTGCCCACAAAAGCCACTTACTCAGACAAGACTCCCTGGTGCCAGGGCATGGGACAAGAGTACTGGGGCACTGGGGTCAGATGAGGAATTTCACACCTGGCTGCACAGGCTGCTTGCTCTCTTGAAGTATAGATTTCCATCTTCTGAGTAATCAGACTGGTATCTTCCCCATTTACAAACCCAGCAAAAAATACATGTCTAGATCATAAATGCTTTTATAATACCATCTATACTACAACTATCTGAGCCAGCAGTGGTGTATAGTCCTTATTTTAAACCTGGCATTGGATATTGGTGTTCTTCATTTGCTACTTCCCTTTCAGAGAATCATAAAACAACCCAAGTTGGAAGGAACCCTGAAAAATCATTTGGTTCAACCTTTTGTGGGAAAGGGAGCCTTGATGAGACTATCTAGCACCCTGTCCAATTACATCTTGAAAACCCCCAGCAATGGGGACTCAACCACATCTGCAAGGATGTTGTTCCAGTGACTGATTTTTCTCACTGTTGATGATGTCTTTCTTCTGTCAAAATGAAACCTCTCCTGGTGCAGTGTATACCCATTGCTCCTTGTGCATGTGGTTCCTTGTGAAGAGAGCTTCTGTCGGGTTTGTAGGAGCCCATGAAGTACTGGAATACTGGAATACAGTCCCTTCTGATCCTCTTCTTCTTTCAGGAGAAGATACCTAACTCCTTCAGTATTTTCTCATAGGGCAGAGTTCTCCAGCCCTTTGACCATTTTCATGGCCCTCTTGTGGACCACCTCCAGTCTGTCCATTTCTTCTTTGAACTGTGGGGACGAAAAGTGGAGAAGGTACTGCATAGCTCACCTCTAGACACCCAGATTTCTCTTTTACATAAAGTCCTTTATCTCCAAAAAATTTGTAGCCATCCATTGTGGTCTTCTAGACATGAATTTTCCCACCAATTTTCTGTTTCCTATGATGTTATACCTCTTAGACTGGGACCAGAGTTCCAGATCCTCCTGTTTGTTGCCCAGTCTACATCTGTACTTGCCTTTGGAAAGGGTTGGGAAACATTCCTCACTACTCTGGTAGGTTCCCTTATCTACCCTGTTACTTATGGGTACACAGCTGTTGCAGCTGTAGACTCCACCATCCAAGTTCATTAGTTTAAAGGATGATTCAGTAAGTCAGCCAAAATAACCAAAGATTATCTTGCCTCTTTGAGATAGGTGAGTCCCAACTCTCCTCAATAGACTTTATTAATTGAAGAATGTCTCATGATTATAGATACCAAAGCCCTGGTGACTATGCCAGCCACAAAGACAGATATTGATTTTTATGATGTGCCAACTTCTGTCTACACCCCTATCCCTGACTGGCAATACAGAGAAGATATCACTTGGGCCCCTGTCCCCTTTACTTGGGCCCCCAGGGCTCTGAAGTCTTGCTTGATCTTGCCCAAATTTTGCTTAACCATGTCACTGGTTCCTGCATGGAAAAGAAGGAGGGAATAATAGTCCATTTGGAACCAGTTGTGGCAGTCTCCCTTTGACATCCCAGATCTTGGCTCCTGGCAAGCAGAAAACTTCCTCGGACTGTATCAGCCCCTGTGCCTCTCAGCAGAGTCACTGACTTGTAGCACCCGCCACTTCCTTTTGCAGCTTTTAGTACGTGGTGCTGGTGTGGTTTGTCCCTGTGAATCTTTGCTTTTATCTGCTGCCAGATGCCTGAGAGGTGTTTGCAAGCTTTGCATGTGTTTTTTCTGGTGCTCCCTAGGAATAGGTGCTTCCCTGTGCATAGGGAATGCACAGGTCCACTCTGGGCTCTGCCATTAGAACCGTGTGGAAATCACTTCTGCTTCCTCCAATTAAAAGGCCTTACATTTTATTACTTACCAGTAGCACTTATTATAATGAAGAAAAGATACTCACTTGAGTATTGCTACTACCGGTCAGTTAAATTCAAATAGCAAGGGGAAAAAACCCTATAAAAAGGATCAAATGAACAAAATTTTCTATTCTTCATCAAGCAGAAAAGTTAATTCTATAAAGGCACTGTCAGTTTTTCATAGCCTACCTTCTCTATTTAACCTCTATGGGTTTCCATAGAATTTTGATTTTATAAAGTTTAAAGAGTTTTCATTTTGTGAAGTAAATGCAATTAAACATCTGTTCCCTGCAAAACATTATGGGCCACCTGGCTTTGATTATTTCAGTTCATAAAATACAGGTGAAAAGTTTTACAAAACTTATTGAACTGGGTCACTGGGTCACAGCATTTAACATTTGATCATTGTAAAATAACTGAATTTTGCTCAAAATCATCTACTAAAGGCATTGGTTTTAGGAAACATGAGATGAGGGAAAAAATTAACAGGTCACATTGAAAATTTATGCTTACTCTCCATGCGTAATGCCTTTTGTGACACGTTTTGCTTGTGAGTTTCTCTCTCCAGGTCTTTTTGAACAGCAGAGTTACTTCCAGGTTCCTCATAACTGACAATGTTTGTAAAATTTGGTTTGATCAAACTGGTTAAGATATTTTGTGATAAAAACACCATTTAACCAGCAGAATTCTGCAAGTCAGGCTTATTTTTGGAGCCTTAAAAGCCTGTATACCCAGTGCATGTGAAAAAATAAAGCTTTTCACTAAAACTTGTTTCCCAACCATTGAAATTCTGGACTACACAACCATTTTTATCAGATTTCTATTTTGACTTTTTTTTTCTGTATGATATCTAAAATAGCCACAAAACACAAATCTATATAGGAGTCAGCACAGAGCAGCACAGTGCATGTTATGCATGACTTACAAAGGAGTTTGTGGAAGTTAACTGGGAAAAGCAGGTATCTCATATGCTATTCAGGGATAAATGACATTTCTCAACAGGTCCATACCACGAGTAGGAAGACTTCTGGTAGGAAAGTTGAAACAAATCAAAAAAGTTGGGTCCTGCACCTTATGTGCACTTATCCTCATTGTAGGTGATATGCTGGCAGAGGAGAGGTCAGGAATATGTGCCCACTGTAGAAGCTCTTGATGGTGTTGGGAATGGTAAATATTGTGTTTTGCACACTGTTTTCTAAACATGGAGTGACTCTGTGGGAATTAGGCAGTGTGGGAGAAGGAGGGTCAGATGATGTCCAAGTCAGCCAGACTAGCCCAAGCTATCTTTACCTATAAAAGATAGGTAAAATTTTTTCTTGAACAACATGTTGTCCAAGAGGATGAACACGTGATCTGAGCACAGAGAATGGCTGTTCTGATCAGCTTAGGTGCCTCCCTGCCTGTTCTCCAAAGAACAGTGCATCTTTGGTGGCTGTCACCACTGTAACCACTTTCTCTTCCAACCAAACCACTGCTTGGCATTCATGGGAGGTTCTGCTCAGCCTCTTGCATCCTTCATACTCTAAAATGGAGACATCTGTTAGTTATGTTGCCATTGTTATGCCAAGGAAGGAGGCAGAGACATATACTAGCTCTTTGAGGTACCATAATTCCATGTAAACTGTAGCACACGTTATTGGGGCTTGGCAGGGAGCAGTAGTACTGAATGCTACCAGACCTTAAGCACTGACAATTGTTACTGCATTGGTTAACCTCTCCTAGTCTGGTGAGCTGGGGCATCCAGTATGGAGTGCTAAAGCTGATGGAAATTCATTAACACCATTGGAATGTCATTAACACTTTTACCAAGGATAATATCCCTTGAAGTGTCCAAATGGGGCACTCCAGGCCAGTGCACAGGCAAATTAGAAGCAGCAATTTCAGGATAGAGGCATTTGTTGATGATATAATGCTCTAAGTGTCAACAGATGTCATTCATTATAATAATGCATGTGGTTCTAATTTGGCACTTCTTGCCATCAAGAGGAACTTCTTGCAGAGCGGATGTCAATTTTAATCCTGTCTTTCATGGGTGCCTGTGCCCTGTTAAAACTGGCATGCCAATTCAGAAGCAGGCATGGTGCCATTAGAGCAGATGGTCATGAGCACAAATGGTGTCACAAAACTGGTCTTTCTAGAAATACGGGTGCTGGGACTGAAGTACTTCCCATGAACATTGAAATCTTCCCATCCAGAAAAAATCCCACCTGAGTAGGTTGATATATGCTTTTAATGTTTTAGTGCTAGTAGAAAATGGATGTTATCTGTATCTTCTTTCTGGTTGTTCTAGCTTTTGGGCAACCACTGGTGATCCCAGGAACCATTCTGACAGCGGAGGGTATTAGAATGCAAATGTGTCCTTTGCAAAAATGCCATCAATTCATTTGTGTTACTTTGACAGTTCTACAGTTCCAGGAAACTGTTGAAGTTTGGAGGACCACTCTGCTTGGGAGAAGTGGCCCTTGGACCTTCACCCATCTACTCTCTGAGACAGTTTGACTGACAGACAAATACCTGAAATAAAACTGTGTTCCTGTTTTATTGTATGTGCTTTCTGCTTAGTATAGAGGGTAGAAGCTTTCCTGAAGCACTCATCTTGAGTCCAACTTGGCTTGCATTGAAGGCAAGCCTTCAGTTGCCCACACTGGAACAAAATCCAGTATTTCTTACAAATTCAGTCTTCAGCAGCAGTTCACTTCAGTAAATTTGCTGAACATGGGGTTTTGAAAAATCTGTTGCTTGGATATAGCTGTTTATTTTCTTTCCCAAAATGAACCTGCTGGGAGGAATTTAAATATTTAACTGGTTGGTTCTTCTTAACTTCTGTTAGCAAGTAGAGCTTCCAAAAGCATTATCAGTACTTGGTTGTGTGAAAGCATACCTCGGGTGTTAAGAACAAGCCCTTCCTGTAAGTTATTGATAGGCTTTTGGTAAATATACAACAGGATCAGGTTACTCTGGTCTGATCTTTTAGAAATCTTAGTCCGTATGTCTAGGAGAAGCTCTCACCTCGGTTAGAAACAAACATTTCCTCAGTATATATTCCTAGTGCCTCAGCTCCTCAAGGTACCACTCGAGACACTTCAGCAGTTTTCATGCCATGGGAGGTTTCTTGTCAGAGTGATCATTGTCACACGCTGAATGTGGGGAGTTTGCAGGGAAAATCTGGTCATGAATGACTTCTGACAATTCAAGTCTAGGTATTGCCAAGGGATGGCCCTTTCAGAAGGTGGCCAATAACAGTATGCTATCCTTTTGAACAAGCAGTATGACTGATCAGCAACATACTATGCTGTCAGCACTCTGTACCCTATGGGGTTTTAATTATCCACCTATACAAACCAGCTCAGTTAGCCCAGCAGCTGCACCAGTGGCAGGCAAAGCTACCACCAACATACAGGGACATTTTATTGAATAATGGAATGCTTATCTTGCTTGGCAGAGGTGGAACGTTTCACAGGAGCCCAAACAAAATGTGTTATATGATTCCAAAGTGTGGCATAATCACCAGGTTGTCTGCAAATCCCACTGATAGATACAGAAATATTACTTGGTGGTGAAATTCTCACCTTGCCCAATCAAGCTTGTAACACTTCAGTAGGCAGCAGCATTTAACTCCACTCAAGTAAGAAATAAATTTAGTTGGATCCTAAAATGTGTCCTTTAATTGGTGAGGTGAAATTAATAAGTTAATATTGATACAAGGAGGTGCATGAGCAGAAGACTGTATTTCTGCTGTCTATTATGCATGGAGGACACTGAATATGAGACTGCCACAAGAATTAATCTACATTTCCTCAAATTCTGAGTCATCAAAATCAATAAAGCATTGAAAGGAAGGAGATTCACTTCCACTTAGCAGAGGCAAAACATCTCCATTTCTCTTAAATCCACTTTGTTGCAGGTGAGACTAAGCTGAGTTACCTCCTTTGCTGTGGGCTGGGAGCACACACAGCCCAGAGTGGTGAAAGCTGCTTGGCTGCAAGCCATCTGTGGTGCTGAGCAGGGCAGAGGCTGGAAGCCAGGCAGAGACTGGTCTCCTGATACCTTGCCCTGTTCTTCACGCCGTGGCTGTGGTTTTGGCTGCTCTAACTCTACCAAAAAAAGCTGCTATAGTTAGCCTGAGTGGAGGAGACAGCCTACATCACTTGGCCAGCTTTTGTTTAGCAGTGCAGATACAGCCTTATAGACCAAGCCTTAACTAAAACCCATGTCTGCAAAGGCATCCTGCTGTGATGGTTGCCAGTGCTGCCCTGACAGCACAACCTCCAGCTGAGTTAGGAAAGCACAGCCTGGAGAGGTGATCTTCCAGACACCCCCTCTGCCTTTTTCTTGCCTGGATCAGCTGGAAGTGCAGGATCCAGCCTGTGGCTGCAAAAGCCATCACAGTCAGCTGGAAGCAAAGGAGATTTGCTTTGCCAATGCATCTGCACAGAGATTTTTTTGCAGTTCTTCTGGCAGTGGTCCACTTTGCAGGGTTCCCATCCTTTGGGTGCCCCAACAGCTATCTGCATGGCCAGATCAGAGGGGCCAAACCTGTCCAACAATGGCTGTCATAGGAGAAAAATGCTTGGGTTTAGGACAGGAGGGTACAGGGAGAAGGACAGACATCCAGCTATCTCCTGCAGTTGTGAGTGGTAGTATACAGAAGCCATGACTGATCACATAGGTGATGGCACCAAAGTTCCCCCCAGGCAATGAAGGGGCTGGCTCAGAGGTAGTCATCTGCAGTGCAGAGACCCAAAGACATCTAAAGCTCAGTGACCTGCTCCTGTGCTGGCAGGCACTGCAGGTTTGGCTCCTTATTTTGGTAGAAGTTACTAAGCTAAAAGCAAAAGTTCAGGTTTCTGTTTTGAATCAGCTTTTATAAAGGCACATGGGCATGCACAAACCTCCCCTACAATAACTGTGTTACAGAGAATTATTTCTCAAACACCTTTGTGTGAGCCAAAAAAAAAATGCAATGAAAAGAAATACTTTGATGTTAAGTAAGCCAGGTTTAAGCATTGTGTGAATATCAGTCCTTAAGCCTCTTCTTTTCTGAACAGAAGAGAAACCTCTCATCAGCTTGTCCCTCATCTGTTGCACATTTAGCCTGCTGTATCAGGAAATATCAGCCACTGACTCTTAGCAAAGAATAAAAAAAGAAATTATCCAGTGAGTAGTCTTGTCTACTGTCATAACATCATGATAGCATGGTAACCCCTCAGGACTAATAATTACACTGTACCACTTGGTGCTATTTCAGCTTGGGCTACAAAGCTGCAGGTTGAAATGTTGTCTCTTGATAATAACTCTGTGAAACATTACGTTGAAATATACACTGTGGGTCTTTAGAATCATAGAATTGGCTGGGTTGGAAGGGACCTCAGAAATCATCAAGTCCAACCCTTGACCCACTGCTGCTGCAGTTACTAGACTATGGCACTGAGTGCCACATCCAGTCTCTTTTTAAATATCTCCAGGGATGGAGAATCCACCACTTCCCTGGGCAGCCCATTCCAATGCCTGATCACCCTCTCCGTAAAGAAATTCTTTCTAATATCCAACCTAAACTTCCCCCAGCACAACTTAAGACCGTGTCCTCTTGTCTTGCTGAGAGGTGCCTGGGAAAAGAGACCAACCCCCACCTGGCTACAACCTCCTTTCAGGGAGTTGTAGAGAGTGATGAGGTCTCCCCTGAGCCTCCTCTTCTCCAGGCTGAACAGCCCCAGCTCCCTCAGCCTCTCCTCATAGGATCTGTGCTCGAGTCCCTTCACCAGCCTGGTTGCCCTCCTTTGGACCTGCTCCAGCACCTCAATCTCCTTCCTGAATTGAGAGGCCCAGAACTGGACACAGTACTCGAGGTGTGGCCTCACCAGGGCTGAGTACAGGGGCAGAATCACCTCCTTGGACCTGCTGGCCACGCTGTTCCTGATCCAGGCCAGGATGCCATTGGCCTTCTTGGCCACCTGGGCACACTGCTGGCTCATGTTCAGCTTCCTGTCAATCCAAACCCCCAGGTCCCTCTCTGTCTGGCTGCTCTCCAGCCACTCTGTGCCCAGCCTGGAGCGCTGCAAACAGTAAAACAGTAAGCCTTAAGATAGTAAAATAAAAATCTCATAGGACAGGCCCCATATCTTGTAATGAATCTAAAAGAATTACTTACAACTTTACAGATAAAAAACAGAAATAAAAAGTAGACATTAATTGAAGGATGGCCAAATGTTCCAATTTAGTGAAAAGTGTGTCTTGTGGCTTTGTTATTTGAAACATCACCTGATTATTCACAACAGCTCAGGTATTTTCCTTATCAGTTTCTTCCCCATGGCTGTGATTTTAAGCTTTCTCTTGTGATTGCAATTTTGCTCAAAAACTAGGGCACAGAAGTACAGACTAGTACAGCCCAATGTTCTGCAGGTGAAAAAAGTCATTCCAGCCTCATTCATCATTACATTTTCCTGCTTGCTTTCTCAGTCTGTCTCTGCTATTCCCTTGATGTGTGAGCTTGAAGAGCAGCTCAACTCCTTCCTTATTTGTAAAGCGCATTCAGTTCTGTGACTGGAAAGTGCTTTGGGAATCCTACGTGGGCTTTATGTTGCAACAACTGGACATACCTTTGGTATCATTGAACTTGACAGCAAGTAGTGTCCAAAGATCTTTAAGGTGAAAAGAGCTTGCTATTATCCTGGGTAAATGTTTATGCTTCATTCATGACAGCAGCAGGTTCCCAGTGTCTCAGGTGTGATTACAGCTGCAGCAGGGAGCTAACAGCTCCGATCCTGCTGCCAGCACAGCAAATGCTTGACCTGCTACAAAGAGCTGGAGATTCACTTGGTTCCAACAGGCTTCACAGAGTAGCCTATGAGACAGGGAACTACAGAAGCTCTAATATTCTTTTGGCATCTGTTTCTCAGCAAAACAGAGACCCGTAGATGTTGTCAGACAACCTGATTTTCTAGAAAGGATCTGAGTGCTCCAACAGGAGAGAGGCTTCATTGCTTTCCAGTGCAGGAAGGCAAGTTTGTGGCTGTGGGACTCCAAAATACAGCCCTTCCTATTGCTGTGTCCTCTCAGAGGAAGACCTGCCCATACCACATGGCTTAATGTCTTGTCAAACACAGAATTCCCCTCCCTGCATGCTCCTGCTGGTTTTGCAGTTGTATTGTAATTTCATACCCTATTTCTATGCCCTTTTGTAGATTTTGTAAATAATTCCAGGAAAGGAACACATGTAGGAGACACAAACTCCTAGTAACACATTCAAGAGAGCCTTCCTCTTCAGAGGTGAGGAGCCCCTGAAGAGGGGGCTGCTGGACAGGGCCAGAAAGGATGGTGGCACGTACAGATAGAGGGTGGCTCAAGCCATCTGGGAGCCAGTGGGATTTTGGTCATGGTTTCCATTGAACAAGCAGCCTACAACATGTTGTCAGCACTGACTTCTTCACGGCTTTACAGGTGTAACAGTGCAGGGGGTGAGTGGGTGCAGATGGGACTCTACAAAGGACTTATAAGTGTTCACGAAGTTTTCTTCTTCCATGTATTTTTTCACAAGCAGAACAGTTTGATTCCTTGGGGTTCACAGATTAAATAAAGTGAGGCTGAAGGCTTTTAGTTCCAGCAGATCATGAATGATCTTTTGGATACTCTGCTGCAAAGTCAACAGTGTTGCTGCTCATAGAGCACAGAGTCTGCAGAAATAGAGGGGTTTTATGTAGGAACACCCAAATGACTTGTCAGGTGTTTCAAAGGTGAGCAAGGAGTCTCCCCTGGTTCAGATAAAATGGAAAAATAGAAGAGCAGGAGTAATGAGGTTTAATGCAATGGAGTTTGTGATCACCTAGAAACAGTTCATATACTGCTCATCCAGTGTTTCTGTACAGGCTATTACTGAAAAAAATAAGAGCTGGTATTCTGTGAGGGCAGATGCTGCTGACTCACCTGCTGCAGATAATAGTGGAAGGTATTATCTCATGATGGGCTGGCAAGTGCTATCTGATGAACAAACTTTCTGATGTTTCCTCAAGAACTCAATTCCTCTGAGTATATTAAAACCTTTGTTTTCCTCATAGAACACAGGAGTGGGCATGTACGTGGATTTTTTATTTAATTTCCTCTTTGAAAGCTATTTGAAAAGAAGAGTGGAATCCAGCACCATGTATAGCAACATGGAGCTCACTTTCCCCTGCCCCTAGGGAACTAGACTCTGCCATAGTGTTATCCATGGAAGCAGCAAACATTTGCTTTTTAGGGCATGTTATACATGTCTGTATTGTACTCCACTGTCTGAACTCCATTTCTGAGTGAACAGTGAGCTGGAGATACTGTCTCATGCTAAATATTGACCTTATCTCAGCAAACTCTGGATATGCTGCTATCCAAGGACAAGGCGCAAGGATTATAAACTGGAGCATAGGCAGTTCATAGAAATATTAGGAAGCATTATTTCACTGTGAGGGTGACAGAGCACTGCCCAGGGAGGTTGTGGAGTCTCTTTCCCTGGAGACATTCAAAGCCCACCTGGACACGTTCCTGTGTGTCCTCCTGTAGATGACACTGCTCTGGCAGGTGGGTTGGACTCGATGATCTTTCAAGGTCCCTTCCAACCCCTGACTTTCTGTGATTCTATGATTCTGTGATATTGCTGTTGTGATGAGTTGACCGTGCCTGGCAGCCAGACAGCTGCTCTCTGACTGACTCTCCTCAACGGGACAGGGTAGAAAATAAAATAAAGCTCATGGGTAGAGATAAAGAGACAGGGACCACTTAACAGTTACAGGCAAAACAGACATGACTTGAGGACAATTATTTTATATTCCCAACTAAAATAGAGTTGAAAAGAAGGGCAAAGAAACCCTAAACCACTTTTCCCTCAACCCCTGTTTCTCAAGCTCACCTTCACTTCTTCCTCCCCAACTTCTATACCTCCCCCATTCCACCTCCCCACTGAGCAGCACAGGGGATGGGGAGTGGGGGTTTCCATCAGTCCATAATGGTTCCTCTCTGCTGCTTCTTCGCCCTTTCACTTTTCCCTCTTCCAGAGTGGGTCCTTCTCACAGGATTCAGACCCTCAGGATAAACCTGCTCCTGTGTGGGCTTCTCTCAAGGAGCCACAGCTCGTGCCAGGAGGCATCTCCTGCAAGGCCTCTCCAGGGGCTGCAGCTTCCTTCAGGACATGTCCACCTGCACTGGAGCAGGGTCTTCCACAAGCTACAGTGTGGATATCTGCTGCACTGTGGTCTTCTCCACAAGAAGCAGGGAAATACCTGCTTCACTGTGGTCTTCTCCAGAGGCTGCAGGAAGCATCTCCTCCCTCTCCTTCTCTAACCCTGGTGCTCGTCGGGCTGTTACTCACACTATTCTTCACTCCTCACTTCAGGGACGTCTTTGTCCCTTTCTTAAATACATATTCCCAGAGGTTCCACCAGTTTGGCTGATGGTCCCAGCCGTGCCCTGCAGTGGGACTGTTGGAAGCAGCTGGAACTGGCTGGAACCAGCTGTGTGTCCCATGGGAGAGCCCCAGACTCTCCTCACACCCTCCATCCTCCAGCACTTGGCCACAGTCAGACAGTGCAGCCATGCAGCTTGGCTCTCTGAGTACCTTTCTTATTAGAAGACCAAAAGCTGATTTGATGATTTTTTTTTCCCCCCTTGCTTTTCTTTTTTTTCTCCTGGAGAGTTTTGTCCAGACACAGCATGGGATGGACAGCCAAGGGCAGCTCTCACCAGGCACTGGGGATTTCTGATTGAGGGGCCTGGTGAGAACGTGTTTGTCAGCTTTCCCACCCACTCACTTCTGTAATTAGCAGACCTCTTCTGCTGTGTTTTAGACAGTAGAAGTGTTTGTAGCTGGCAGCATTTCATCTTCAATACCTAGAAAAGCCTTTTAACTTCTTTTTTTTTTTTTTTTTTTTTTTTTTTAAATAAGAGGTTATGCAACTCCCCTGGACACCTTGTTCTTCAGTGTGGGAATTGCTACCGTTTGGCCAGGTTTGTGAGTTAAAACGTTCTCCATATAATGTGTTTCACAGTAGAGAATAAAGGGTTTCAGTTAAAGAGCACTTCAATGTCATTTCTCTACAAACAGTAAGAGTAATTTCCTCCTCAAGGTTAGTTTTTACAATGGAAACTTTTAAACAAATAGTCAAGGAAAGAAAAAACTTTCTACAAGTGGTGCTTCCCAAACTGACTGGGTGAGCACATACCTGAGACCACTTCAGGAGTAACTTCAGGAGCACAGTGCAGGGGGTCTGTGGTGGACACACCTTCTGCAACACCCCCTGACATCTGGCAAGGTGTCCCTGAGCACAGCTGTGGAGGACACCTGGACAGGCTGGGCCAGACATTCTGCTGACATGACTTCACTGAAGTCAACAGCATGTTGTCAGCAGATAATTCAGCACTTCATCTTTAAAGTTTGTTACACAGGTGGAAAATCCAGGTGGTTTGGATATGAAACAATGACCAAAGTGGTTGTTATGTGCACAGGAGTGGAAAGATGACAAATGCTTCAGGTTTTCCTCTTCTTGCATAGTGTGGAGTAGACTGTTTTGTTTGCATTTTTAATGGTGCTTATTCTTTGAACAAAGGTCAAATGTGTTTGTAGAAGTCCATGTATACCACAGATATATGCTTTAATTAAAACAAGCAAGCAGCTTTAAAGACAGAGCAAAACTTAACACTGCTTTGTCAGAGCCAAAAGGTATATTCCTCCTTTACCAGAAAAGAGGATTTTCTTTTCCAATCTGCACTTCTTCTGTGGATTTTTAGCAAGAAAGGAAAAAAAAAAATCTCTCCTTTACTTGCACACATTTAAGAAGCCTACTTCTTAAAAATACTGGGGACTTGGACGTGCCAATTATTAAAATAATGTTATCATTTTCCTGCAGGCAGAACCTATACTGTACAAATACTACAACACTGTTGTATTGTAGCTTTTAAAAATAATGGAAATAAAAATTATCTCCCTTTTCTGAAAGCCTACGTATTACTTGCTCTCTCCACTCATTTTTTTCAAACAAAATGTTCATCCTTCTGCAAATGTTGAAGTCCAGATGTGCTGCCATCTTTTGCTCCTCTTAGGCATTATACTCTATAGATAAAGAAGACACTCTAACTTTGCCTTTTTCAAATGTTAAGAAAGATTGATTTCCTAATATCTATAGGGAGTCTAGGGCGTCATTATTCCCTAGATGGCAAATGCAGGAGGAAACCCAACCAATTAGGTTTTGAAAAAGGTCAATGTAAACTGGAACCTTGGCAACCTAAGATTCATTATGAGAGTATGATTGAAGTGGATGTGAGAGTTAAGGTAAAATATATTTCTTTCGGTTTTCATCTTATTATTCAAGTGTCTGAGTGTGGTCTGAGGAACTGCTTGTAAGGATTTTTTCCTGGCTAGAAGAATTCAGAGCCTTCCACTACTGAGCCCTGCTCTTCCCCCTTACTGTGATAATCAGCAACTCCCAAGCATTAGGGTGAGTGTGTAGAGTGGTCCTGTAGCAGCTACAAAGCCAAAAATAACTCATCCACCCATATATTTAAAAATTCCTTGTTTTCTTCATGAGCCTTGCAGCCAGACACCTTTATGGAGCTATTCCAAAAGGGGATGTTATATTCCTATTTGAGTCAGATTGTAACACCTGCCAAGTCTCAGCCCTTAAGTAAGTTCCTGGAAACTATTTCTACATCCTTTGTATTGGAGGGAGACCATGTAACAGCCCAAGTTGCAGTGAGAGTATTTGTAGATTACAACTGCAGATACAAGCTCAGTCTGTATGCCACCATTTGCATACATGTTTAATGAACTTACAATTAGGGCATTTTTGGTCTCTTACAGGTTCCACCTGTGGAAGTGAAGAGCAAACCACTCCTAAGGCACCCGCGCCTCCTAAAGATGTCCCCAGGGGGAGCAGCAAGAGCACGACACAGGCATCGAGCAGCACAGCAACTCCTCGGAGGAGCTTACTTCCAGCACCAAAAACTGCCACAGCACCTGCTGGTAGGTCCTCCTAACTTGTGTACTTGAAACACCACCTGCATTAGGGCAAGGAATGCAGAAACCTTACGATGGTGCTATTTTACTGCTTACTTTTTTTGGCATTCCTCTCTTAAGGCTGCTGTTGCCCAGCAATTTTTTCACCTTCTTAAATATGTTATCACAGAGGCATTACTGGCACTGATGGGCTTGGCCTTGGCTGACAGCGGGTCTGTCTTGAAGCCAGCTGGCATTGGCTCTCTCTCTATATATATGGGGAGAAGCTCCTGGCATATTGTCACAGAAGCCACCCCTGTAGACTGCCCCACAATCAAAAACTTGCCACACAAACCACACAGACCTGGTTTAATTAACACTTGCAGAAAAGGACTTTCTGCTATTATTGGTGGCTTGGAGACTCTGGCAGGGAAGCTGAAACTGAGACTGTTCACCTTGTGTAGTCCAGCTAAGTGAAAGACAAGGGAGGAGGCTGTGGTCTTTTGTTAACAGTCAGGACTGACAGTCTCTTACTGTCAGAAAACTACTTACTCCTGTCATCTGCACTCACTAACCAGGAAATGGACCTATCTATCCACAGAATACATGGATAAAAGATGTTACCATCCTTTTTTTTTCATTTGAGCTTCCTTTCATCTTGCCTGGTCCCTAGTTGGGTTATATCATTTCAGGCTACAGCACAATTGGGTTAGGATCAGATTTGCCCCTAGACGTCTGCAAGAAAAGCCTTTATTTCCAGCTAGTGGAATTGGCGTGATAAGATTTAAAGGGTTATTTCAAGTTTCTGTAGCTCTTCAGAGCTCTTTTGGTCTCTGGAAGACTATTAGAAATCCTGGGTCTGGCTACTTGTGCAGTCTCACATGAGAGTCTTTGTCAGGGAGGTTACGGTATTGAAACACTGCAATGAGCTGGAACCATGGTGTTTGTAATGCAAACACAGGCTAATGCGGACACACAAAACCTAGCACAGGCAGGACTAATTAAATGGTTAAGGCTGTCACCTCTGAGTTTTCACATGTTACAAATGTCCCACCTGGTGCAGCAGTGTATGGAACCCGTTGCTACCACCCCAGTCAATTTATAAGCCATTGATAGTCTTGATAGGGAGACTCAGTCAGGTGAGGTAAAACTTGCCTGTTTTATTCTGGAAGGAAACTAAACATGTAAATTAGGGGTACCTGGCTGTGCTATGCAAGCTGTCTGTCACGGTTTAACACTGGCCCGGCAATTATAGTGAATAACAGATGTTTTCTATTAATCCCCCTCTCCTCCCTGATAAGGAAAGGAGAGAGAATAAGGGAAAGAGACTTATGGGTTGGAAACTAAACTACACAGCTTTAATGAAACAGTAATGATAGATAGGAAAAAAATTACTAAATATATACAAATATACAGGAAAAGTTGGTACCACATTCCTCCCCCCTTTCCCCCAGTAACTCTCACGTCAGCACCGAGGCTGCAGGGCAGCCCTGGGAAAGTCCAGGCTGGACTCCTGGGGTCAGGAGCAGTTGGGAGCTGGAGGCAGGAACACACAGATTCAGGCTGGCACGGATCAGGACCACAGGCAGAGGAACGGATGGAATCCTCCCAGGATGCTAAAGCACACAGGGAACCGGTGAAGGAAGGGCAGGAAGACCAGGAAGAAGGGTCAGGAAGGAAGGCAGGAAGGTGTTTGACCCTCGTGATCCCTCAAATTTATACTGAGTATGATGTGTATGGGATGGAATACTCTGTTTGGTCAGTTCTGGCGTCTGTCTTGTCCGTTCCTCCCAAAGGAGGGGTTCAGGTGGGACCTCCTTACTCCTTCTGGAGGGTAAAATGTTCCTCAGAGCTGAGCAGTGTCCTTGGCTCTGCATATCAGTCTCTGGCAGTAACTATATACATCCAGTGTTATCAGTCCCAGAAGCAGACACTGTCTGAGAAACTTGCTGTTAATTTCAGCAAGTGCAGCTACTTACAAGAGACTTAGCTGA
The DNA here is from genome assembly GCA_038090715.1 of Florisuga fusca. Classification (NCBI taxonomy): domain Eukaryota; kingdom Metazoa; phylum Chordata; class Aves; order Apodiformes; family Trochilidae; genus Florisuga; species Florisuga fusca. Next base: position 58,201,196 of record JAAWXA010000003.1, on the reverse strand, counting down.
AAGCAAAAGTACAGACCAGAAAATCACCTTTATCCTGGCCCAAACCAGGACACAGTCAGACACAGATCCTGAAAAGGGCCAGCTCACAAATTTGGGAAATTGCTGTTATTATGCACAACTGACAGAAATAAAACCCCTACGTTAGTCCAGTGCTCTGGTTTGCTTTTTATATGAGCCAAAGTAGCAGCAGATGTATCCGAGGTCAAGTCATGGTTTGTTTTTATTAAAACAGTGATATGGTTCCTCACAGTGCTACGTATCTGGTGGAATCAAAGGATGAAATAATTCAAAGTGAAGATAAAGACAAGTCCAATCCTGCCTTTCTTGCAGGACTGTCTGTAGATCCCAATATGGTAGGGAGCCCTATAGGATGTAAAATCTTCTGTTTAAGTGTTCGTTGGACAGTTTTGCACATCATTTAAATGATGAAGCACAAACACATAAGACCACCTTTCAAAAACTGAGCTTTTTATTAAATCAGAAAGAAGATGCTACAGGACAAATGAAACAAGTGGACAAAGGCTAGTGAAATGTTCATACTGGTTTGTGCTTTCTGATCCCAGGCCAACAAAGGCATCCAACAAAAGCCCTTTAAAATCCTGTCAGATACAATATTTTAAATATGGCAGGGAAAGTTCTTGGGTGTGTTGAAAAAGTCAGTCTCCACAAGGATGTCCTGCAGCAGACAGGATGTAGAGGCTGAAAGTCTGCATGTACAGACACTGTAAAATGTCTGCTTGTACTGCTGCTGCAGAACAGAACAATCATTGTCACATGTGACAAGTCTACTCTGAGCAAGTCTGGAGTTGTTGGTGGATGTCACAGGGCAGGAGGTGGATAGCAATAAGAGAGCAGAGAAGTAAAAACAGTGTATCAAAAATGTTTGAAGGTATACTAAAAATTAATACACACACACACATACCTTGGGACCCTGACTAGCATGTCATAAAGATGATGAATGTTGTGTTTGGGGAGGCAGCCAGCCTCACCCCTGCAAGAGCAACACCAGAGAGACCTTCACCAGTGATCCAACCCTAAGGGATGCAATGATTTGAGAACAGTGCAATGCATACATTTCTAACATTCTTTCAAGCTATAACTTAATGGCAACTGTGTGCACGGACATACTGAAGGACAGAAGAGCCATGGTGGAGCACATGTCCCTCATCTGTTTCAGCCCAGTTTCTCCATAGCTGAGCTGGCAGTAGTCCAACCACACCGAGGAATCATGGTTGGAAAGAATGAAACCACCACAATTTCCTGTTCCTTTTCCGCCCCATGGCAGAAGACAAGACACTGCACAGAAGCTGTGATCAAGGACAGAGGGATGATCTCCATCAAGGGTGGAGGTTATTAGCTGAGGGTGAGAGATGTTTATCTTTGTACCATGTACCCCTCCTTGTAGCAAGGGGAAATCCCTGACTCCAGCAGGAAGGACTTACAAGACAAACCAACCCCATATTGCAAGTGAGGCATATTTTCCCATAAGAAAAAGTAAATCAATAACATGACCTTAGGGGTGAATTTTGCATTTGAGGAAGAAATCACCAGCCTGGTTCAAAGTCAGAAAACGAGGCTGTCCCATGAGCAGCACTACTGAAGTCAGCTATATACTACAGCTTTTAAAAAGTAGGGAAACCACAATTATTCCTTCTATATGTTCTGTGTATTTGAAGAATATGTTGGATGTGACCTGAGAAGAACACCTGTGCCATAAATTCTCATTAAAAAAAAAACCAAAAAAACACAACTGCTCAAGAAAGGTTATACTCCTGATATTTCACCAGAAGTGCTTGTCAAATAAATTGGACTGCAGGGTATAAATCACATTTAGCTAATGAAAATGGACTTATATAGCTGCTCCTGTGCAGTGATTGAGATGGTGAAAAAAACTCCAGCTTTGAAAAATCACAGCTGAAGATCATTGTCATGCAAATTATTTTGAAGACATCAACCAATTGCTTTTCTCCTGGTCTATGGAAAGAATGCACTTGATGAGTTTTCAGTATCTTGCACAGACTTTTTTTGTATCTTTTTTGTGTTATTAGACCTTTCATAGTTGCATACCTGTAAACAAAGAGAACACAGGGAAAAAAGCATACTTGAATAGAAAAACTGAGACAGGTCCTTTAAATTCAACTCAACACTCAAATATATTAGCTGCTTTGAGAAAAACAGTGATAACCTAAATAATATTTACCATTTCTGTTATTGAAGGCAAAGGAAAATCTTATGGCAGTCTTCAGTTACCCAGTGGGAAATAGAAAAAAAATCCAGGCATTTCTCAGAGATGCACAGTGACAGGGCAAGAGACACCAAACACAAGCTGGAACAGAGGAAAGTCTCATTGTTTGACCAGCTGTGAAGTTGGTTGTCATTTGATCACCTGTGGAGGAGGTCAAACACCAGAGCAGACTGTCTGGAGAACACAGAATCCTCCATCATTAGAGATACCTGTAATGGAGCTGGACAAAGCCCTGCACAGCCTGGGTAGGTGTGCAACTGGCTCTGAGCAGGAGGCTGGACCAGAGGACATCAGAGGTCCCTCTGACACAGCTGATTGTGAAATATGCTACAAACATCTCAGGCCAACAGTTGAATAAAGGTGTCCCCACACACACAGCCACCAATGTGTTGTTTTGGTCTCTTGCACATTCAGGAGTAACTCATGAGCAGAAACATCTAACTAAAGGGTAGGTCTGCTCTGGGGAGCTGAGTACATTGCTTCTACAAAGGCCACAGGACTTGCATGTCATTCATGAAAAAAAAAGTAAATATGGCTTAGTCACTGTGTGTAAGGATTTGAGAAGTAGTCTACATCTGACCAGCTCTGCATAGTTTTTTTCTCTTCATGTAATACAGCTTCCTCTATGCTCTCACCACTGTCTGTTATGCTATGGGTGTAAACCCACCTAAAATTCAGCTTGGTAAACTGCTTTTGAAACTTTGGTTCACATTCAGGGTACTGATGAGGCTCCGAGTTCTTTTGTTTGTGCCTGAAGTTCTGATCCAATCACCTGAGCATCAGGTTGCTTCTTGTTCCAGACCTTAGCTGTGCCCACCAGGCTGGATACAGCACTCAACTGTTTATGAAATAAAAGAACTGAAAGATTTTATATTCTTTATGCCTTGTTGTGAGGTTTTATGTGCATATGCTATGACATACCTGTTTTAGCTTGATTATTCTTATTTAATGTCTACCTCACTGACAAGTGACTGTTATTCCCCATAAGAAACCTAATAATTTGTGTGCAATGACAATAGCAATAGGGAATTCATCTGAACAGCTTGTTTCTACTTGGCCCATTAAATTAAAGATGATCAAAAGTTCAAGAAACTCACCCAATCAATTCCCATGCTTTTACAAGTACCAGTAAATCGTATGTAACAGGGCAGGCAGCTAAATACAATCAGTCAAGATGAAAAATAGGAGGCCAGTGTTATCACAGGTCTCACCAGCAAGCTTGCAGTGTAAAATGTGCTTCTTTTAATCAGCTTCTGCAAAACCCAGACAGCACAATCTCAGCAGGAGGAAAAGGGATCAGCTGAGGTCAACTGAGGAGGTAAACTGAGCACCAGTGCTCTTGCAGGGATGGAGGGAAAAAGAGTCTGCTGCTGCTGCTGCTGCTTTGTTCCCGTTTGCAAGCACTTTCTGTTTAAAGCTGAATTGTGAATTCACAGTGAGTTACATTCACCTTGTTCCTGAACTAAACATAGGTATACAAAGCATTCTGCTGCAGGGGAAAGTGGGATGTTCAGCTTCAAGTTTTCCAAACACTGTCCTGGGACCCAGTCGGAAATACGCCTCAGCATAACTCCGTGAGGAAGTGACAATAAAATGCCATGGGATCCATATCAAATGACAGGAAGAGAAGGAATAGTTGTTTTAACTGTGAAACTAATGTTAGATACCCTGAGATTTTCTGTTTAGCCCAAAGAATAGCTCATTTTGTCTTTTTTTTTTCTTTTAGTTTTGTTTTGTTGTTGTTTTTTTTTAATACCAGGTAAAGAGGCATTGCTTCTTAATATAGAAAGAAAACAAACACTTTCAGACATCTCAATGAAAAGAGTCCTTATATTTTTTTTTCTTATCAGATTGACTTTATATCTGAAACCAACAGAAAGGGAAAAGCTCAAGCATTAGCAGTTTCTACTTCAATGGATACACAGTCTTTCTTCTACATCTACTTATTTATTCACTGCCTTTCAATGTCTCATAGATCACAGGAAGTAGAGAGTCTCTAGAGAGACTTAGACAGCTCTTATTCTACAGATTCCATCATATTTCTAGCTTTGCCCAAAGCGTGTATAGATGTGTCATTACTCACCAAGGACATGACTGGTCATGATTATCAGGGGAAAAGGCAGAATAAAGCTGGACGGGTTGTCTGTGTCTGTGAGTGACTGAAAACCCTTCCTTGGGGTCTTTTAAACTTGCATTAGTTAACTAACAAAATATTTCTGACAACAGCTGGAATCCAACTGAATGCAGCCGGTCCCATTGAGTTGTTAATGACGTGTACAGCATGTTAGGATTTATTCTGGAGTAAATACTCAGCGTATAATTTGTTCAAATGTTTTCAGGCTGAAGTGGGGAAGCAAATTGAAGCCTATCCCACTGTACTGGCTTTTATAGACCCAGAAAAATACAGGCAAATCCAAGCACTGATTCTGCAGCAGCTCTTGATGTCTCAGATGAGCTTTATGTAGATCTGTTTCCTGGGCTAGAATTCAGCAATGATGGGGAAATAGAGAAATGTCTTTGATTCTCTACTGTATCTGGAGTGGTTTACCTTGTATTTCTAATTATTTTGCCTTTGCTCCTTCTGTTTGGTTTGAAACAGACTGTGTATTAGTTAGGAAATGTAAATACCTTTACAGAACTGTGCTGCTGGATGCATTTTTGAAAAGGAAATGCTATAATTGCACTAGGAGAAAACACAAGTATTTAGGCTTATGATTATCTTATGACCTGAAATATCAATTTCTGTATATAAGCATAGCTTTTAAAAGAGAAGAAACATTGGAAGATTTGTAAACTTAAATGGAATGTAAATTCATATGAAAATTAATAGTCTGTGGCTTTGATTCCTGACTACTGGAAAGACAACTTCTCGCTCCATGAGCTCCCGTAGTGGAGGGACTGGCAGAGCCTTGGAAGCTGTTCCTGGAAATTAGTGGTGGTTCTGCTCTGCCAGGAGCCTTTTGCTGGGAGGCTCAGTGCTAAGAGCCTTGTTATGCATCCAGCAGGAATAAAGCTAATTTACAAGCATTTAGCACAGAGGTAATTGGAATTATGTATTTCCAACCCTGTGAGTTTGAAGTAGATTTTGTTCCAGGTCCAAGTTAATATGCTTTTTAAAAGCCAAATTTGGAACAAAATTAAAACACTGTGCCAGTTCAAGAAATTCATATTTTTGGTGCTTAACTTCCTTTTATAATTGAATTTTACACATATTTTTATGTCATGATTGCATGCTCAACACCTTTTGACATTTCACAATACATACAACAGTTAAAATGTTATTTGATGTTTTGCATGGGTTCAAGCTGATAATAACAACAGAAATGTCTGTCTTGTTTCCTGAGTTACAGTGGAGCATCAAACTTAAGTACATTATAAAAAGTTTGAGTTAATTCTAGTATAATCTGAGGTAGAAAAGATCCAACTGTATCACCTGCTGCTGTGCCCTATCCTGCAGGACAGCATCATACTGATCATCACACCAATGCTCTCCTACAGATTTTTTTCAAATTGAAATTCTAGATGCCTGCAAAATGACAAGTTCAGAGCCCAAACTCTTGTCATTTAGAAAAGATTTTTCTCTGTGGGAACTTCTCTTGAAATCAGCATGTTTCTCTTTTAACCAACCAACAGCAGTTGTTGCAAAAGAGAAGAGAAAGAACAAACCCGATTTTTAGAAAAATATTAAGCACAAGCTTTCAAGGTCTCATGCCAGGGACAGCTCTTCCCCTGAGATTTCCCTGTGGGTGATGAGCTTAAGCAGAACAGTAATGGTTTACTCCTGCAGACTGTCCTTTCTTTTACCTGCTGTGTGCTTCCCAAATCACTCCCTGCTGAGGACAGTCACAGAGTGGCCACCAAGACCTTGCTGCTGATGAAGGAGAAGCCCAGTAGTTGTTTGCTCTACCTGCCCCTCTCCTCAGCCCTTCCCAGCAAAGCTGTGCTCTGCACTGGCCCTCCCCTTACTGCACAACCCCTCCTTGCTTCCCTGGTTGCTGTATTGCCACCCCTCTCAGACCTTAGGAGCTTTCCTAATCTTATAAACTGAAGAATGACAGTTATCCTCATTTCCTCCCCTTGCTATTATTCCTGCTATTCTGTCCTTGCCAAAACACATATTTGCATCCTCACTTTGCTGCTCTCCCACCTTCCAGAGCCCACGTCTCCCATGCAGCTCCCCTGCCAGGTACCTCCCACATGAAACCATCACTGCTCTCCACAGACCTTGCCCTCTGCAAAACAGTGGTGCTCCCTGGGCTGCTTTGCTTATTTGATGTTTTCTTTCAAGTGAGCTCTAGTTGGCCAATTGTTCCTTGCTTTGTGCTTGAGGGGCTGAACTAATGCCCCAGGTGTCTGAGACATTGAAAATGTCTCAAAACCAAAAGTAGTTAAGTATTTATGTGCCCCTTGTTACTGCTGAAAGTGTAAGTAAAACACACTTTTCTTACCATTTTGATATTTGGCATAGCAAAAATTACAGAGGAGCTTGGTATATAGCCCATTTGTGCATCATATTTTTATTTTGAAAACCACAGAAAAAACAAGACCTCATTGCCATGAAAAAGTAATGCTCAAATATGAAACCATATACACTACACCTTATAAACCAAGCTCTGTTTTTGTCTCATGGTTCCCATCTCACGTTGCTTTCACATGGTCCTTAACAACAAAATGGCACCATAAACTTGTTTTACGTTCTGCTTTGTAGTACAGCTGGCAAACACAGGAAATTTATGTCCTCAGTCACTCACTGTGAACAGTATCAATCACAAATGTGAACTGTAGCCTCAGCCTGTAGAATTTATAAACTGCAGAGATAGACCAAAGTAAAGGTATGAAGAAAAGTTCAGTCTTTACCAGACCCCAGTGACTGGTGGTGCAGTTTGCCTGCCAACAGTGGGAGGAAGTCCAAGAGGGTGTTAGATTTTCCTCTGTGTCTTCCTTAGTTGTAGAAAGGACTTTTGCATGTGCACTTTGCACTTTGCAGAAGGACTCTGCAGACGAATGCTGAGAGGCAATTCTAGAAAATACGGAACTCAGCCTCTAGTGCATGGCAAAACAGCACCTGCAGCTCACTGCTTGCAAGTCCTGATGCAGACAGAAGTGGAATGGTGAATGATGTAATAAAAATAAGCCTGATACTGCAACTCTGACTAGCTGTGGCTTTGGAGAGAGCAGAAAAGTGTCCCTGAAGATTATGGTCCCCTTATAAAACTATCACTTTTCTCCACTGTTGAAATAGACAGATCACATGCGCATTAAGTAAAATAGAGGATACTTACAGGTTTTGGGATGCCACTGTCTTTAAGCAACATTAAGAAAATACGGGTTTGTTTTCCTGTTTCAGATACTTCAGAGTCTGTGGGACATTTTCCTGTAAGATGTCCATGAAAGTACTCATGAGAGAAGAGAAAGTTAGTAAGGCAAACATTGGTTTTCCATTTCAGCAAAGTGTTTTGCCTTAAATCTTTGTTTTTCCAAAAGCTCTGGGGCATCATGCTGTCAGTGGGGAGAATCAGTGGCTGCAGAAAAAAAATAAATGTGGTGGTCAGGAGTAATGAGGAGAGGAGAGGAGAGGAGAGGAGAGGAGAGGAGAGGAGAGGAGAGGAGAGGAGAGGAGAGGAGAGGAGAGGAGAGGAGAGGAGAGGAGAGGAGAGGAGAGGAGAGGAGAGGAGAGGAGAGGAGAGGAGAGGAGAGGAGGAGGAGGANAGTGTGTTACAGGTCTGTACACTGAACATTTTCTGAACATGCTGCATCTCTCTGGACCTATGTGAGTTACTGCACAAGCAGAGGTCCTCTCTCCTATCTGGAGTTCCACACCCAGCACAGCCCTGACACATCCTGCCTGATTCTGGGTCCACTGGAGCTGGTTTATTGTCTGTATGAGATCCTCTTGAGCAAGCTGGCCAAGAAAAGGCAGTTTCCTAACCTGGGGGAAGAGTTAATAGAGCAGGGTGCTGCAGGTAACTTAGGTCGTGTTTGTGCATTCCTACTTGGCTTTTCCAGGCCAGATTGAGGATGCACAATAAGATAAAGAGACTCAACACAGAACACATAGCAGATAGGATGGGCTACCTGTGTGGCTCTTTGTGCCCTAATAGCATCTGTCACTTGCACAGTGTCTGGAGAACCAAAATAGTGTGTAAGGCCTTCTTCTGACCTTCTTTAGTGCTGTGCATATAAAAATACTTGTATTTTGCCATCTGGTATATATCTTAGTGATATAGTTCTTCACAAGTACAAACAGAATTATAAAATGGGTTTCTTTCTACCTTTATTTTTTATCTAAAACAGGTCCGAAGAAAGAAGTACAAAAAGAACAGGATACTAACAGACCTGCTGTCTCATCCCCTAAGAAATCAGTTGTAACAGCCACGAAGCTTCATTCACCAGGTATTTATGAACCCAAAAGCACTGTTTCAGGGAAGATTTAAACTTAATGACTTTGCATCTCATGTTAACACACTGCAGTCTGAGGCCTGCTATGGTTAAATGAAGACTGATTGTGTCCTAGGTTCATTAAGCTGGTTGTGAGTACACCAGACTTTATTATACCAATGCATGGGCTGAATAGACTTCTGTTTTCTTTGTTGTAAACATGCAGTCATTCTCCTTCATAACAAAGAGTTGTTGCTTTACATGTTTAAGGGCACAAGAGGATTTTTTGTATTGTTATAATTTTTGTACATGAAAAGAGATCAATGAAAAATATAATGAAATAAGGGACGCCTCAGGTGATTACCTGGAGTAATAGTATATTATTCATAATCTACTCTTACTGTTGTGCAGAGGCACTAAATTTCCTGGACTATTTCTATGCATAATTGGAAATGGGATTATCTATGGAAATAACCTTCGGAGTGGTACTGGGGCATTGTCAGCTTATGGCTCAATATTGAGCACAAAGATATGGTTTTAGTATTTCTGAAGAATACCTTTGTTTATTTACTAAAATTAAGAGAAATTATTTCTATTTATATGTACTAGGTGTACATTAACAAATGTATAAAGAACGTAAAGGCTTTTGTAAGGCTGCCTTTCGGCTGGTTTAAATGCTTCTGAAATGAGTGGGAACAGTCCCACTGATTTAATTGTGCTTGCAGTTTATCTTTTGTTCTGTTACATCATTTTCCAGACTTCACCTAAATACTTTAACGTCATTTATATATAGCTAGTTATACTATATAGCTATAGCTATAATTATGGGGATAGAACTGCATGTTTCTTCCATTGATGGTAAAGTATAAAACATGTAGAATGGCTCTTCAACTCCTATAACTTGAATCAAGTCTCTTCCTGTTTACTGAACTCAATCCCTTTTCTTCGCCTTCCCTAAAAACAAAATCCAGAAAACGGAAGGTTAGATTTCATGTTCCCAGGCACCAACAGGGCTCAGAGTTATTCTCCTTACTAAGATAATAGGGTACAAAAAGAAGAATACTGTCCTCTGAACCATATAATTTTCAGGCTATTTTGCACCTGGTGAGGTCACAAAGAGAGATCCAAAGAAAAATGTTTTGCAGATAGCTCCAAAGCAGTAGCTCACCAGCATTTGGAATGATGTGAGTCCACTTTAAGCACCAGCACTGACTGGTTGTAGCATCATGTTACAGAGCAAGGGATTTGCTTCTTCTAGAATTAGGAAGCAAAAGAAAACATTTCCACTGATGGCTTAATGATTTTCAAGGCTTTAATTTTTGGCATATACAATTACAAAATTACAGAATCACAAAATTACCTTGGTTGGAAAAGACCTTCAAGGTGGAGTTCAGCCATTAACCTAACAGACCAATCCCCATCTCTTTATAACCTCCTTTCAGGTAGTTGTAGATAGCAGTAAGGTCCTCCCCTCAGCCTCCTTTTCTCTTTTCAACCCCAATTCATAGAATCATAGAATTATAGAATCAGGTGGTTTGGAAGGGACCTCAGAGATCATCAAGTCCAACCCTTGACCCACTACCGCTGCGGTTACCAGACCATGGCACTGAGTGCCACATCCAGTCTCTTTTTAAATATCTCCAGGGACGGAGAATCCACCACCTCACCGGGCAGCCCATTCCAATGCCTGATCACCCTCTCTGTAAAGAAATTCTTTCTAATATCCAACCTAAACTTCCCCCGGCACAAGTTAAGACCGTGTCCTCTTGTCTTGCTGATAGTTGCCTGGGAAAAGAGACCAACCCCCACCTGGCTACACCCTCCTTTCAGGGAGTTGTAGAGAGTGATGAGGTCTCCCCTGAGCCTTCTCTTCTCCAGGCTGAACAGCCCCAGCTCCCTCAGCCTCTCCTCATAGGATCTGTGCTCGAGTCCCTTCACCAGCCTGGTTGCCCTCCTTTGGACCTGCTCCAGGACCTCAATCTCCTTCCTGAACTGAGGGGCCCAGAACTGGACACAGTACTCGAGGTGTGGCCTCACCAGCACTGAGTACAGGGGCAGAATCACCTCCTTGGACCTGCTGGCCACGCTGTTCCTGATCCAGGCCAGGATGCCATTGGCCTTCTTGGCCACCTGGGCACACTGTTGGCTCATGTTCAGCTTCCTGTCAATCCAGACTCCCAGGTCCCTCTCTGTCTGGCTGCTCTCCAGCCACTCTGTGCCCAGCCTGGAGCTCCCCATGGGGTTGTTGTGGCCAAAGTGCAGGACCCGGCACTTGGCCGTGTTGAACCTCATCCCATTGGAATCAGCCCAACTCTCCAGTCTGTCCAGGTCCTTCTGCAGAGCCCTCCTGCCTTCCAGCTGATTGACACTTCCTCCCAGCTTAGTGTCATCTGCAAATCTGCTGATTTCCCTCAGCCTTGTAAGACTTATGCTTCAAACCCTTCATCAACTTTGTTGCCCTTCCTTGAACATGCTCTAGTAGCTCAATGTCCTTTCCATAGTGAGGGGCCCAAAACTAAACACAGTACCCAAGATGTGGCCTCACCAGGGTCGAGTACAGGAGTAAGATCACCTCCCTGCTCCTGTTGGCCACACTATTCCTTATACAGGCCAGAATGCCTCTTGGCCACTTGGGCACACCACTGGATCCTGTTCAGCCAGGTGTCAGCACCGCCAGGTCTCTCTCTCCTGGGCAGCTCTCCAGCCACTCCTCCCCAAGTCTGTTGTAGCCAAATTGCCATACCCAACATCTGACCTTATTGAAACTCACTCAACTGGCCTTGGCCCATCGATCAGGCCTGTACAGATCCCTCTGCAGAGCCTCCCTACCCTCAGGCAGATCAACACTTCCACCCAGTTTAGTTTTATCTGCAAATTCACTAAGGGTGCACTCTGTCCCCTCGTCCAGATCATCGATAAAGATGTCAAACAGGAGTGGCCCCAGTGCTGAGCCCTGGGGGACACCACTCATGACTGGACACCAACTGGATTTCACTCTATTGACCACAACTCTCTGGGTCTGGCCATCCAACCAGTTTTTAACCCAGCAAAGCACATGCTCATCCAACATGTGAAAAGCCATTTTCTCTATAAGAATGCTGTGGGAAATTCAGGAGGCCTTAAAGGTTTCTTCATTCTCATGACAAGTTGAGTAACTGCCCTCTTTCCATCAGACTGATTCTGGATTTCTTAAGAATGGTTGTCTGAAATTATGACAATCTAAAATTGTTTATCACTGCAAGGATCAAATAGGAAAAGAAACCTCATTGCCATTTGTTTTTTAGAGTAGCCTTTAGTATTCTTTGAAAAAACAACAGCAGTAACAAAGCAATAAAGGCAGACAATCTTTTCACCTATTTAGCAATTTTAAAAAAACAATCAAAGCAGATATTTAAGAGGACAAGGAGTGAGTATAGCTGGGGATAAGGGACAGTATCATAGTCTTTCCTCCATTGGGATCACAGTCTCCTGTGGCATTTACACTTTGTGTCAGGAGAGCATGTGTTCCCCTGGTAACTCCACCACAGCTACATGTGACCATCAAACAGGCTCTAAAATTTCTGAGTGCTGTTTCTGGGTTGTTTTCCCTCTGTTACTGTCCTCCTCACATGCAATTCCATTTAAGCAGTGATGCTTTTTGACTGTCATACAATTTTTTTTTTAGCCCTGAACCTGATCTTTATCATTTGGATCAACTCTGAAGACTTGCAAGGGAGTTTTGAAATGCAGTCATGTAGGGATCTGAATCATTCCTACTGATGCAATACCATTCCTGAGATCTCTGTATAGGAGCTGATGCACATAGATGCAGGTTCTCTCCCCCCACCCCACTGCAGGATGGTGCCATCTATTTCTGACATCTGTCAATCAAGAGGCTGCTTGTTTTCAGTCCTCTCAAAGTAATTTTCTCACTTTCCTTACAAAACTGTCAGAAATCGGACAGTTCAGAGGCAAATAAATTGCATTCCCCATCTAAATCCTCATGGACTGTGTTAATTATGAGTATATACTTGTTATGTCTCCCCTAGTTCAAACACTCCATAGATAAAAAAAGACCTGGGAGTTCTGAAGCAGATCAAAAGGGTTCAGTGATTTCAGCATACTCAGGGTCTTCCCCCCTGGTCCCACCATCAGCAAAAAGGACATTCAGGATCAGGGCCAGAATCATTAATATATACCCTGTTTTATACAGAGCAACACAAGAGAGACCTCAATAGCAGAATAAGCTTAGTAAGCTGCTTTTCAGACCCAAATGAACTGAGAAATTCAGATTTATCCCTGAGGAGAAGAGTGCAGTTTAATTTACAAGGACAGCTTCTAATACTGACAAGGACAACATAGAGACGTGCACTTCAAATGTTCCAGTGAACAGAAAAGCTAGAAAGATGTAAGACAAAACAACTTGATGAGTTTCTGGTTTAATTAAATCTGGACTGATTTCAAGGGCTTCCCCCTACACTTCTCCCTGTGCCTTCTGTTGTAACATCAACGTGCTGCCTAAAGAACCCAAGAGTATGTTATTTATAAAAATATTTAAACATACATTTTTATGGCTGCTGCTTTCCTTAGTATCTTATTTTGTGATCGTACCTACTGCCCCTTTACAGTTAAGGGCCCCTTTACATGAATGAAAAAAACTGTAAGAAAATACCATTCCTGCACTAAAAGCTTTAACTGACATGAAAATTGATGAAGGGCAATAGCTGTGCTGGTTGAACTCTCTTAATGACAGAAAGTGCTCTCCATAATCCCATCGTCTATTATGTAGGTCTTGAAACATCTTTAAGTTAGTCTTGACATGTTTCAAAACATGGTGCATCTCTCTGCAAATCCAAGTCGTGGTCCCAAGGAGTCTCAAAGGCTGTTTTGCACTTGAAGACATGCAGTAGCATCTCTGCTGGAGCTTGCTCCCTCTAAGCTTAGCCTGGAGCCAGAATATAGTCAAGCAAGTTGGAAGATATGTTTCCAATGGCTCCTTGCAAGCTGGAGATCTGAAAAATGTAGGAATACACTCCTGGGGTGTTGCTTTTTCAAAGCCATACTGCTTTCCTGTCTGATCTAGTAAAATTGCCCTAAGGACCTATTTGCACACTCAGGACACAGCCTTAAAGATCTAACAAATCTAAAGCATATCTTATAAAACTACCTCTGGAATAATGCTCTGCTTCACAAGGTGGCTCAGACTGATACCAGCAGATGCATCTTTTGTTTTTTAGGAAAGGGGTAGGTAGTATCCGTGGCAGAAGACTGTCCCCATTACATTCATCGTGAGGCGATTGCTTCTTGTGAGATATTGCTTCTCTGTTGTTTTTCAGGAATTGTCTACTACAAGAGTATAAAACTACAAGATACCATTTTTTTTCAGATTCTTGAATAATCAACCCTTTCTTCTAACATAGAAATGTTCAGTTTTCCTCTGTATCCAGACCAATGTCCACCATCTCTAATAAAACATGGGAACAAGGTGTCTGATTCTATTTTCTCTCTCTTCCTTAATGACTCTAGTTTCTGGGTTAAAAGCTTGAGACTACTGGGAAAAGCAGAGTAAAAGAAACAGAAATTCCTGGCCAGTATTCAGCAATGAACTGATAAGTAGCAGCTTTTAGCAGAAACAATCAGTAATCTGTACAAAGTCTTTTTCCAACTGACCATAAATGTTTGCAGAAGAGACTTCTCAGAAAGATAACAAGATAAAGACAAAACTGGTTGTCCAAGCAGTGGCTTAAACAACCTGACACTACCAGAGCACTACCCCTTCTTGCTTCATCCTCATAACTGAGTATACCCAGAGAAATGGATAGCTGACTCAAGCAAGATTGGAACTTAACATGGGATAAAAACCTCTCTCCTCTGAAGTGACTTGCCATGAGTAAGCTTTAGTTCTTGTGCCATTCGTGTGAATATGATTATGATGTGAAAGGGGTTTCACATCTTTATACTGGCTCAGGCTTGCTTCAGCCCAGCTTGGAGCAGATCAGAGGATCTAGAATCTGTCTGGATCCATTCTGCAGGGAAGCCATTAGTGAATCTGGTGTGACCAGTGGTGCAGAGACAGCAGCTATGCAGAGCCAGTGGTGTAACCAGTCAGCATTACATGGTACCTGGTGGCATTTCTATACATATCTGGTTTGTGTTGCAATTAAAAGAGCAGGGGGAACTGGTAAGGTAGATTGCATTGTTCCTGAAAATATAAATAGTGACATCCCAATGGCAAACACCCCATGTGGTGTTTGCATTCAGGGAAGAACAGCTTCAGCCCCACATTGTTCCATATTTCCACAAAAGGAAAGCTGCAAAGGCAAAGGAAATTTGGCATCTCCATCAGGTCACCAACCTTGGGGTTCAGGTAACCAAAGAAATAATTTTTGGAGTGTAAATGCTTCCCTACTGTTTTCCACATCTACAACAGGATAAGTTGAACCTCAGCCTGAAAGTGCCCATTTCTCTCACTGCCATTCAAGAGAGTACAGCATCACACAACCAGCTGCAGATCTCTGTTCTTGTAGATACCTCACATAGGTGAGATGACTCCTCTAACTGCAGGAAAGTTTGTAAGATACCAGTTTGTCAGTAAGAAACTCTTAGGAGAGCTCTCCTCAGCTTGGAGCAGAACTTAAGGCTCAGAGCCTGAGATGAGATGACTGAGCTTTGAGCTTTGGCCTCTGGGGAAACATATTTCATTCTGCTGTTGGGTTGTTTTGGTTTTTTTTAAGTCTTTACAGATCTGTGTGAATGCTACAGACCTTTCTTTTTCTCTTGTAGGACTGAGTCACAAAGGCCTTAAAAACACATGAAGGTCATGTACATACATATAAAGTAAGTGACCCGAATGGTCTTTTCTATTCTCCTTTGTAGGACATCCCAAGCAAAGACCAGCCACTCCAAAGAATGGATTCTCCCCCAAACCAGGAGAGAGTCGAGATGCTGAGAAGCAGTTCATTCAGAGACTGAAGGAAAAGTGTGATGAGCAGTCCCGACGACTGAGCAATATTCAGGATGAGTTTAAAAGGGCCAGCTGTGGCTTTGATGTCTTTGCTATAACAACACAGCACTTTTTCAGGCAGGTAAGTGCAATGGGTACTTCTTACCATTGAACAGGTACTTTGCCTTTATACCAGTCACTTGCCCAAACTTATTCCACAGACTTTGAAACTTTGTTCTTGGGAGCAAAGCATCTAATTTCTATGCAACAGTTACTGCGAGGAGGGACTTACATTTTGATGCCATGTATTGGAAAATCAAACTTTAGGAACTTGGAAGAGGAGTCATTGTGACTGCAGTATTTGTCACAAGCATGGAGGAGTTTCAGGATATTTTTTGGAGAAAATCAGATGCAGAAAGTTGGAAGTCCCAGTCCCTATTCCCTGTCTGGAATGGAAAGTGTAACTGAGATATTGATACCTGCAAACAAATACAACAACAGTCTAGTCATTTAGTCAACCAAAGGTGCTGGATGAAGGGAAAGATTTACTTCCTCACAGTATCTATGTAGTGTTCCTCTTCACCACAGATCAGGTGGAAGAGTCCCTATTACACAGGTGGCAGTTCCTGAGGACTTTAGAGTAACATCATAATAGTTAGGAGTTTACGTTTGCATGTATAGAAAACATAAAGAAAATTAGATAAGGTTATTTAGACACTACATTTGAGACAAAATGAGTAAAGTTTAAGAGATGCCCACAGTAACCTTGAAAGATTTGTAGGCAATGCTTGTCTCAAGAGATTCCTAGTAATCTTGGAGACCTAGCTGGGCTCTGAAGTTCAGACAGGGCTCATCGGATGCCCACGTATTTTGTACCATCCCAGGTCAAGCTGGTGTCCCAACTACTGCATAAAACAGGCAGACCAGCAGTTGGAACCAATGTTTGGATAATATTCTTGATTGCCTGTTTTTGTACTTTTCGAAGAGACAAGAGTAAACTTTCAGTATTAAATTAGAGAAAGAAAACCAAGAAACAAAACAAAGATTCAAGCAGTCTTTACAAATTCTGAAATACTTTATTCAGTTATTTTTTTTTTAATGTTAGTGGGAAAGGTTACCTTTGAACAAATACTGTTCACCACTGTCACACTTTTCCCTAAGCAGGAGCTGATCTTGCCGAGGGGAGCTTCACTGAACTGAAAAAAACAGGGAATTTTTAAGAAGTACTAAATATTTTAAGTACCTTCCCAGGGGATTTCCCCCTCAATTTTTCTTCAGTCTTGACATTTCTGGGCTTGATTGTTTTTTTTTTTTTTTTTTTTTAGCTGCCTATGTAGTGTTCTTAGTTAAAGCAGAAAGAAACAAAAAAGGGCAGAGCAATGACTGCTCAGCTTTGTCTATCCTTTGTCCACTGGGGAGAGATTTCTCATCTCATGCATCATTCACAATTTGCTGAAGGAATTCTGGAAGCTTGGGAATATGTCCTTTGTATCCTCTGGATATGTTTTAAATGAGAACAGCTGCTACAGCTGAGCTTTGAGATGGCTCTCACCCTGTTAGATCTGTCCTGAGAATGCCTCCTAAATTGAACACCTCAGGGGACTTTATTTTTACAGACTCCTCTCCAAGTCCTGGCTGGGCATAGCTGTGCCTCATGTTCTCAACTCTTCTGTACTATCAGGCCAGCTGGAGGGTTACACTAATACTGCCTTAAGTGCCTGGAGGGCTTGGAACTGGAAAATAATATTCCTGTGGAATTTAAGCATCTTCAGGCTTGGGTGGGATTAGATGCAGATTTTTTTTCAGATCCACTACTCCACCTGCTTACCTGTGTTCTTTTCTGTGCTTGCTGGGTCTCCCTGGAGTGTGTATATCTGCACATTACTGTTTATGCACTGCAAGACGTTTGTGTCTTGCTGCTCACTGCTGGTAGCCATGTGAAATAGACCTCTCCTAGACACAGGCACCCTGGCTTCTCTTCCTGACACGCTGCACGACGAGCATGAGCCCAACAGTTACCTGATAGGCATTCACCTGTGGTACCTACATTGGCAGTACGATTGCTTTAGGCTCTATTTTTAGTAAATGGAGGCCACTGAGCACTTCCAGAAGCACCAAAGATCTGAATTTCTGCCTGAGGTACTTGACTGTCTTGATGGAAGCCTCCAGAGAAGCCTCAGGCTGCTGCACTTTTAAATTTGATGCTTAAGTTGAGAGCCTTCATGGAGTGGAATGATCTGGGACTACTCAGGCAGTTGCATAATTGAGCAGTCAGTTGTCTTGCAACATAGGCTCAGACTTCCAAGTTTTTGAGTGTTATTGGAAAATACAATCTGTAGACATTTTCTGAGATGGCATCATTGTTTGAAAGCTTCAGCAAAATTGTTTTGGTAGGTTTTATATTAAGGCAGCATGGAAAAAGAAACTTTTCCCATTATAAAAATAATAATAGCTGTGTGTATTTGTTTCTGAGAAGCCTGCAGGCAAAATGGCTGAGGTCTGGGTACAACTGCAGTTTAGCAAGGGAATAGTAGTTGTTCAGGAACAAGGTGGGGACTTACTCCTCAGAGGTTTGGGTTTGATTTGTCCAGCTGGCAGTGCTGCTCTGCTAAGCAGGAGGCCCAATCCTGCTTTGGTGCTAGGGAGCCTCTTTGGGCTGGTAGGACCCATAGCCTAATTTCAGTATGTCACTTTCTCCTTACACCACACCAAATAATGTCCAAAAGGAAGATTTTTCTCTGAACTGGATCTGAATTCTGTTGGAAAATGTATTCCCAGGAAGAAAGGAGTGGACTGAGTCTTAAAAGATCCTCCAAAGATCAGTGTTTTGAACACAGGTAGGACTGTCCCAGTGCCCATGGGTCCCAGTGCCCATGGCTCTCTTCTCTTGCTCACACTGATTCTGTTCTCTTTCCAGAGTTGGGGAAAACACAAATGTTCTTCAAAGACCTCTTTGTGGATGGGGGACTGATCTGTCCCTGTGCACAGAGGCTTTTGTATATCCCTCCAGATTTGGGTGGCTTTTATAGAGGGTCCCACCATAGCTTGCCTCCCTGGGAGCCTGAAAAATCCAATAGGATTCAGCTGATTATGAAAAGTAATGATTGGAGTGCGGTAGACAACATGGCCATTAATTATTATTTAATTAGCAGTTTAATTAGTTAAGACACATGACTTACTCTGTCTGGATGCTTCAAACTTATTCTGAAGAGGAGCAGATTGAGTTTGTCCTTGTTGGGTGGTCATCATGTCAATATAACCCTTGTCCTGGGAAGGATAATCCCAGTGAACAACTGGGATTCGCAACAAAGTGAACAACTGACTGACAGGAACTGGAGTGATACCAGTGAAGATGATACCATGAAGGTTTTTCAGAGCAAATATCACAAACACCTCCCAGTGACTTGAGTCACTCTTGACCTGGTCTGGCCTCTTAGCCCAGCAGTGATGCCCATCCTGGCCCTTGCAGCCCTGCTCAGCAGTGGCCCTCAGCAAACCCTTTTGGGAAGTGGCAACGGTGCCATCTACAGGAGAGCAGCCCTAACTGACAGATTCTGGAAAGCAATCTCTGCACATAAACGTTGAGGGAAAACTAATCCACTTTCCTGTCCCTGGTACACTCAGAGAAGTGTTTGTACTCAGGGCTGTCATGGCTAAACTGCAACGAGGCCCTGGAAACTGAGCTCATGACTTTCTTCCAGTCCAACATTCGTCAACAGCCAAAAAGCGGGGTTCTGTTAGCAAGTTCTGCCTCTGAAATTTCAAATCAGGACTCCAGATCTACAGTGCATGTGAGACCAAGAGATCCTTTCTGGGCTGCAGACCCCAAGGGTGGAAGCAGGTAAGGGAAAGGGCTATGCTGGGGTGTTTTGTCCCATACTCTGTGTGGGCATGGAGGGGTTTCCAGGGTTGCAGCAGAGCACAGCCTTGTGCTGCTGTTTTCATCATGGGGACAAAACTGCTCGGAACAGATCCCAGAATATGGGCACAATTGGATCAAATGGGAGCAGGGGAACCTCAGAGATGCTCTGCACTAGGGGTGGGACATCACTGCAGTACCTGATGACACTTTGTCTACCAACATTGGGAAAGACTGTCACCAGTGAGTGTGTCTTCACCCCAAGTGTGAGTTACTTTTGGGTGGGTATACAGTACACATCTTCCTGACAAGTAAATGCATGTAGCAGCATCCTGGAAAATCTAGGATGGTTCAGGAAAACCTATTTCCCCATTCAAATCACAGATACGCGTGTGCTTTAGTGTATTTTTCAGAGCAATGTATCTGTCCTGTGAATGGACAGTGTGCCACCCAGTGTCATGCAACTACCTTCTCCAAATGCTGATCACCTCTTGTGTTAGAGGCAAAATCAGTTGCAGTGGGTATAAGTTGCTTGACACTGTCCACCACTGCCTACAAAAGAGTAATTTGGGTTAAGATTTCAAGTGCTCAAGCTGAGATGAAAATAGTTTATTTTCACTACTGTCTCTGAGAATGAGTTTAGGAGAAATACATCTATTGCTTGTGCCTGGTGGGGTCATAGTGATAAGAAGCCAGTTTGTCAGAAAGGATGGCTTTCAGGGGTACTTCTTTCCCACATTTGCAAAATATTTTAGAATTTAGTCCAAGCACAGTCCTTAGAAAAGTGGCCCTCCTCCTTCATCATTATTACAGCTTGGATAGACTTGCTGTATTGAGCAAGTTCAGTCTTTTCTTTGCTTCTGCTGGAGACCAGACCAAACAATCTTTTCATTCTGTATCCTGGAAAAAATCCATTTTGGACTCATCAGTAGAGTATAGAGCTGTGACTCAAAACCATTTTGTTGCGAGACAAACAAAACACTTTGTTTGCTTGGGAGGAGAAAATTCGAAAGCAGCTGTGTCATTTTTTAGAGCTTTCTAAATTGCTTTTTAAGTAGAAATGCACAAGATTTGGTATTGTGGGCTAGCAGTTATTGTAAAACAGAGCAATAAGAATCAGAAGGTGTTCTTTTACATGCAAACATTATGATATAGGCCCTATAATGCAGCTGCTATGGGATCTGCAGGGCATTCAGACATGGTCAGTCTGCCCAAGGAATGGATCAGGGTTTGTGAACTGAAGGAAATTGCCTTCTGCAGGTCCTCTGCTCCGTTGCCATGAATGCTAAAAGACAGGCATTGAGAAGTTAAAGCTCTGCAGGGATAGAAACATTAAAGCAGCTGAATATCTTTGCCCTCTTCATCCTCTGGGTATCTGGATGTTATCAGAGCATGCTACGTAGAGGCTGTAAGAAGATCAGCTTGTCCAAGCTCTTCACCTCTGTTCCAGAGGGTGTTCCTCATTTTTCACTTGCACAGCATCTCTCAGTGCTCAGTGCTCTGCTGCTGTGACTGCATTTGCCACACTGCACCCTCTAGGGCTGCCAGCAAAACCCACCTCTCACCTAACACGAGATCTAAGGGATCTTTTTAATTGCCCTGTGCCTCATTTCCCAGCTGTTAGATGGGGACACCAGGGAATTGCCATCACATGAGGGTGCCGTGGAGAAAAAAATCTGGTATTTGTGAAGCACTGATGTCTGGGTGAGACAACGAAAGAACAGCCTGTGAGGAAAATCAGCACTTGCTGTCAGTGCAGAGGATAACCTGGGTAATAAGTAAGGCCTTGGGCTACATAGTGAATGAAAATATAAGCAAATTCAGAAATGAGTATTGACATGCCTGTTCACTGGGCAAAGTGGCAGTGCTGTTCTCTACCCTGTGCTGTGTATGCAGATCATTGGGAGCTGTAGCAGAGAGCTCAGTTTCCCTTTTGCAGTCAGGAATATACCCACTGTTCATGGTCATCTACACCAAATGGGTGTGGTGAATATTTTGCATTCTTCACCAGTTCATCCCACTTGCCCTTGGCAGTATTTCCTGTGGTGCAGCACCTGGCTCTGGGCTGCTGCAGAAATGAGCAGCAGTTCATATCCTGGGCAGCACCACTGGACTGATGGCTGCCTCCAGGGCAAACAGGCTGCACAGCTGTTCTTACCATCTCACTCTGATTTCATCTGTGGGGGGAGAAATAACCTTCATTTCTTCCTTTCTTTAATAGTTTAGTACACTGAGAAAAAGGACCTTAGTATATATAGTGTAGAGAAGAGACAAAAAAGAAACCTATTGTTAAATTGTATATATTAAATGCTACTGATAAAACAAGCAGGATGAAGTAAAACTGAAATTATATACTTTTATCACAAATACAAACACCAACAGCTTGTCTGTTGAGATGACAGGAGACAATCACAAAGTGTTGCAAAGGAAAGCTAAGATACCTTTATAGACAAATATATAGATACATAAGTAGACTGAATAGTCCCAGAAATCTTTAATGTGCTGTGAGCAAAACTTAGTCCTTAATGAAGTGTTTCTTACCTTTGAGCTAGAAATTTCCTGTTTCCCTTGCTCTGTGATGTGCCTCCTGTTCTGGTCAGAGCAAGGGGTCAATGTGGGGCTCAGTCCAGCTCAGTCCCTGGCCACGGTGTAGGTGTCAGATGAAGGGAGTTTGGCCTCTCACAGGGTACCCACCTTTAGTCTACAGCCAATGGACAGACCCAGGGAAATCCTTCACCTTGGAGGACTTCTGGGGGATGTCTGCCTGCAGATCATAGAAGGAGCCCTGGCACCTGCAGTGTGCTGGCTGGGGAGCACTGGGTTTCACTACCACTCACCATCAGGGTGCCTGAGCTCAGCCTTTTTCTGGGGCTGCACTTGAGATGCCTTTGCACATCTGAGGTATGGTGCCCCAGATGCTTGGCTGTGTGCTGCAGGAGGCCCCTCTTGGTCCCATGAATCTGCTAATCCATGCAGTAACTCAGCTTCTTCAAGAGCAGAGAAAACTATTTTTCCCTTTATCTGGGGTGCTGCATTACTTGGGACATGGGACATTCTTCCTGTACCTGGAATAATCACCTCGTTCAGGCCAAGCCTTAGCCCTGAGGATTGGTTTGACCACAAGACTGTTAAGTAGTGATCCTTCAGCAGCTGAAGTTGGCTGTACTTCAGGACATGGCTTTTGGAGCTTCTTGAAAAAATGTGCGATGTTGAGCTGCTCTAAGCTAGTCCGTATTTAATTCCAGGCAGAAGATAAGCACCAAGGCAGGACTTCAGGCAAGAGGCAAAGCCCCAGCCCCCTGGAGAATCACTCTGAGCATCCTGTGGCAATAAAAAGCCACACAAAACTTGCAGGCTGGGAAATTGATTCTTGATAGGTATAAGTGCTTGTGGAGTTATTCTGTGCTGGAAAATAGAAGGAAAATGCTCAGGAGGGACTGGATCTTGTCCATATCTGCACTTCTAGTAGGATCCATCTTGCAAAAGAAACCAGTTTTGGGGTTTCTTTCTGCTCTGACTGTAAAGAAACAGAGATCATCTCTAGATTTGACACAAGCTTTCAGATCTTTGGCCTGATGTTTTGCTTTCACCTTTGCTAACTGGTGTTTTTTAAAGCCAACACTTTGCAAAGAAGCATAACATACTCAAAGCTATGGCTAAATACATTACAAGGATTAACTTAGAAATAAACATGGAACAGTTAAATATATGCCGTATATTTGTGTAGGTGTCATGCATATGACTATAATATTTGAACTTCTTTCCCATGGTCTTAGATTATCTTCTATTGCACATAAAACAGCATTTCAACTATCTTTAGTTTAAATGAAGTACTGGAAGTTACTGAGCTTTTGATAAATTTAAAAAATCCTGTCTACTCTCCCCTGCCTCAAAGCCATTTTAAAATGTCACTTGCAGAAAGACTTCAGAAAATGATTTACTGTGTTTCCTCACCACTGAGTATTTGTAAGCTATGAAATTCTGCTGATATAACTCTGTCTCTTAAAAATTACTGCTGCTGTCCCAGGGGGTGAGAGTGTAAATATCATGAGTCTTCTGTGTAGATCCATCAGCAGATGCATTCACAGCTGATGCACAAGAGGGATTTTACAGCAATATAGTGGAATTTTCCCTTTTGATGAAAATACTTGGCAGGTATGAGGTTGCTCTAGTGCAAAACAAGACTTGAAAATGCAGAGAGACTGTGACCACAGTTCCCACATTTAAGCCTTTCAAAATTGTGGGACACATCTGCAAAAATCTCGTATAGGCACGTTGACAGAAAAGGAGCACTTTCTTTATTAGTGAAATTCTGATCTTAAATTTTGCAACTTCATATCCCATTGCATTTCATGTGGATTGTGGGTACAGATTTTAGCAGATAGGAAGACACATATTTGATCTATGAACTGTGAGCTGCCTACACTTTTGAGTATTAAAACCAATACATACTTCCAGTGGTTCATTTTTGCTAAGTGATGGATGCAACAAAAACAGAATGAAACCAACTCTGCCTGGAGCTGTCTTGCAGTATAATCCTGGCTTGTCTCTGTGCAAAGAAAAACCTAAGACTTCATCCCTCCACCCCCACTATCCCCTTATTTCCTGATCCTAACCACATGGAGAGCCTGGTACAGATGGGGTATCTGAACCTGGCAGTAGTATGAAGTTGTTTGGATCATGAAGTGAACTGGTCCCATTCAAACAAAGTGTGTTGTAATTCTACTTGGTGTTAATGAATAATTACAAAAGTAGAATACAGGTCACACCTACAAAACTGTGGTGTGGGCATCAACTGGAACTAACTCCAGGAGTAATAACAGTTTCTGGTGTCATAGCAAATCCATGTGAGCTCCCTCTGTGAACATGTTATGAAAAACTGTAAAGACCTTTGGGTGAATAAGCAAAGGTGGATGGTAACACCTGCACATTCAGCACTGGGAAGACTGATACTAAAATATGGCATTGAGCATTGGTGCCCACACTTCTTCAGGAAAGAGTGAAAAAGCAGGTAAAGCGATAGGTACCTGTGATGGCTGGAAAAATCCTTTGCTGTGAGAAACTGCAGAGGACAACTGATTTTCTTTGTAAAAAAAGGACGAAGTGGCTTGGGTTCAGAGAAACAGAATCACCATAAGAAGGTACTGCAGTTTTCCAGAAGGCTCTTTCCTCCTGAAGGGGAATGTTTAGCAGAGAACACTGGCTAGAAGCAGAAGTTTTGCACCTTCAGCACATGAAGGAAGTGCAGACTTCTAGCAGTAGAGATGATCAGTTTTTAAACCAAACCACTGGGAGAAGAGGAAGCAGCTTTACTTCTTCATGTCTGCAGTTCACCATCGGATGCCTTTGTAGGGGGATGCTTTAATCAAATACAGTTAAAAAAAAAGTAACTGCATAAAATATATCATATTATATGAATATCATGTTATTTGATTGAATCACTCCTTTTTTCTTACATTCTACAAAGCTCTGTTGGCAACAAGAATGCCTGGATGTATAACATTTGGAGATGCTACAGGTGTTGAGGGGAGACACCTATTTTAAGGTCAGAAGCCTTTTTCAGATAGATGTTAAGATGTGATCTCCATGCAGAACAGCTTTTCATCCCACTCTCTAGTGCAGGGCTCCTTGCAACTTCTTCTGAAATTTCTGGCAATAATGACTGCTAGATGCAGGGTGTAGATTAGATGGACCATGACTCAAAAACATATCCACATGGCAATTATGGTGTCCCAATGACTTTGACTTTTATTTTTGCTATCCTTTTAAGTTGCAAGTGTATTGACTTTATAGTCCTGCTGTGTCCTCACAGCCACCCAAAAGTATGTAGCTATGCTTTTGACTCAGATGCCCAAAACACAGCCTGCCTCTTGCTTGCCTCCCCTTCAGGTCTGAGTTGTCTGGTTCTAGAAATGAGCTGTACAAGGTTTCAGATGCAATCTCCTGGCTCCTGGAAATCCCTGCCCTTGCTCTCACTGTGGAAATACTGCTTCCTACACCCACTCCTCACACATCAGAGAAATAATTTCAGACAGCGATAGGGGTTTTAACGTCATTATTTAAAACTGTTTATTAAGATTCCTTCTTATAACCATCTCTAACTACACAGATGCTGGAAACAGAGAGATTAGTAGAAATTATGCCTTTTTAAAATTAGTTGTAAATAAGTTAGGTTTTCTTTGTATACAAACATCCCAAGCCTATAACTGACTGGATTCTCAATAATATGACTATGTGCTGTTCCTCTCAGTAGGGCACTGGGAATCTTCCAAATAGAAGAAAATTTGGTCCATGTGAAGCTGCTGGAATTTTTTTGCCACATTACTGTCACAGGATGTCAGCACTTGTCCCTTGTTCTGCTTGGCCTCAAAACACAGCAGCTTGAAGTTGTCATTGGCTGTTGGGTAGAATAACTCAGACGTGGAAAAGAGGAGAGGAGATTCCCTGTTTGCTGGGCCAAGAAGGGAACATTTCTCTACAAAGTTGATTTAAGAAAATGGCCATCTGTTTCCAGATACTCAGAGGTTTGGAATTTAGAAATACATCCCTGGGGATGTCTCCCTGGGCAGAGGGCAGGTGAGGAGTTCAATGAAAACATGCATTTGTTTTAGTTCCTTTTGAACTGTGTGTATAAACAATGTTCCATATGAGGAAACATGAATTCCTTGTCAGCAAGAGATAGTTAGTTTGGAATTGACTGCAGATGCTTTCTTTGTACCATTCCAGACATCAATAGCTAGAAAACATAGGATTAGGGTGTTCTCTGGTGAATTTTGATCCATGGCCTTTACAAGCTACTGACACAAAAATAAGTGTAAGGCTACACTAGCAGAAATAACAAAAGTCTGAAGGAATTCTGTATAGATTCTGACATTCTTTTCATATGAGAACTGATTTAAAAATGGAGTCAGCCATCAGAGCTCTCACTTGAGAAACAGAGAGCATGCAGTCTGTGCTAGTTTGTTCAATTCTAGAGTAAACGTTCTATTCTTCCAGATACACAATGGTCTTATTGTATTATAAAAAATATTTTTTGAACGTTTGCTTCCATGTAAGTTGTCTGACGATTGTATAGACCTCATGGTACTGAGTAATACATAAAATGTGAAACCTTACTGTAAATCCAAGGGAAATTGCCATTCTGAGCACATCTGGCATGATCTTCAACTCTATCTGCATCATCTTGATGACACTTCTGACTGACTTCTCATATCTTCAGAAACCCCCATACCACGGTATTACATTTTTAAATTTTTTTTTTAATTAAGTAAGAATAAAAATAACAAACCTGATGTGCAAAATAATGTATTACACGTGTATATCAAAAAAAGCAGTGTGGAAAACTGTTATTAACAACAGAGTTGCATCAGAGAAAACTTGTAATCTACCTCCAACAAGATGGAGTGTAGTAGTGAATGTATTTTTCTCATTTCCTTGGGCCACTGTGGTTTTTAGTCTGACAAGATTAAGGGTTCAGGGTGCTGAGACAGGACTTTACTCAGAGATGGCAGCAGAGTGTGGAGACTGCTGTGCAAACTCCACGAATGCTTTGGCCCAGGGAAGCTGACCCTGTGCTAAGGAGGTTGTCTCTGCCCAGATTTGCCACTTCCTCCCTGGTTTAGTTTTAAGCCCATCCTGATCCACTGTCCAAACACTTGTGTGACCATAAAGAAAGGAACAGGGGAAAAAACAAGTGTCTAGGAGAGGGGAAGATGAAATCACCTGCTTTGACTCCCCTCTGTTGGTCTCAAGCACTCACAGAAGCACAACATGACTAGCACTTTGAATAAGGAAAACTTGGAAAGAGAATTCAGAACTAGTTGAGAGTGTTCCAAATTGCTCTGCTTGCAGGTATTGAAAGATTAACACTACTGATAATACCTTGGCTACAGGCTTTGAAGCCCATGCTTGGCTTATTGAAAAATAAATTCAGTCAGCCTGGTTGTCTGCAGTTCTGACAGTATACTCAACTTCTGCCATGTAGATAAAATTCTGAGGAAGTCCTCCTCAACATTATGTCACAAAAATGTAACTAACAGTGTCTTGAAAAGAGTACGTGCAGAGAAATAAGCTGTGGTAACCACACAGGCAGTGCTAGATGTCCCTTCTCCCTGCCTTGCTCTTCTATCTTTGTCATGAATGATAACTCGTGGCATGGCACTCAGTCATCTCTGAACCTGCTGTTAAAAATGTTTCACTGGAATACCTTTGTTCTAACCTTTCCTCAGCACTGCCTTAGACAAAACCCTGGCCCTCAGTGAATGCCACATCAGGCTTCTCCTTGCATCATGCTTTGGAGGCACTTCATGTCAGTGTCACAGTCGCCTCTCGCTGTTGAGCAGAGAGAATGTCAGGAGGCAGCACTTGCCAACCACCTGACATGTTCATCACCCTCTAGAGCAGAGATATCACAGAAGCTGCAGAGTCTCTGTTATACCACAGGTCATCTGAATCCGACCTTCGAGTCTCTCATTCCTGCAGTCTTCTGTTTCCTGTCTCCCTTCTGTGATGCCTGACCCTTTGTCCTCTGAAACATGTTCAGAACAATTTTTCTGTTCTCCTGTTTCATCTCTTCTTTGAGTCCATGATTTTTGTTTCTCTACCAGGTGAAGCAATTTTTCCTCGTGGTATGCCCCACCTCAGCCTTCTGTCCTCATTATCTCTCTCCATATTCCTGTGGTGTTATCTTCAGTCTTCATGGTCCTCACTGTCTCCTTCAGTTTTCTCCTAGTTTCCTGTGTTTGTTGCCAGAACTGCTGATACTGTCCTATCAACTTATTCTCAGAGCTGGCCGTCCTCTTGCAGGCAAAGCAAACCCCTTGCATTCCCCTTTACTGCCTTTTACTGCTCTTGCCCTCAGATGTTATCTGTTCAGCTGAAGTTAAATATTTGTTTGACACCCTTCACATGCTGTGCCTCTCAGTAAGCATTTTCAGATGGACATCAGGCAGTTCACTTAAGGATTCTCCTTCTCAGTCACATACACAGTAGATTTCTATGGCCTTCGTCTCCCTCATCTTTCCCAAGACTTTGGCTCTGTTTTTCATTCTCGTTTTCCTCCCTAGATCTGCATCTTCACACCAAACATTACTTGCCAAACCTTTGCAGACCAGCACTATGTTCTTCCAGGGGAAGTGCTATGTCTCAGTCATCCTCTGTAAAAAAAGCAAGCATCAGATACTACTGCTTACATGGGCCAGAATATGTGTTTAGAATCCCCATGAAATGACTTATTGCATATCCTCCATAAAATAGAGGGTACACAAAGACCATGATGGAGTTAAAGAAAATTATGTGCTAAATTTGAGGACCGTAGTAAATTATAAAAATTGGATAATTGGGCCCCCTCGCCCAGTTTATTTTGGACAGATGTAAAATATTGGAACAGCTTGAACAGTAAATGAGAATTGTATTATGCTTATTGTGGAGGAGAGCACTGATTCTGTCAGTGTAGGAAAAAAATAATGTCCATGATGCCTCTTTACTATCAGAATTGGTTACTTGTAGACTAGGCAGCTCCCCTTTAAGGAAATACAGATATCCTCCTCCTTGAGCTTTAGTTACCCAGGAACTTTACCTTTTGAGATACTGATGACGTTTTGTTTCCACTGAAGTCAATAAATACTGAAGTATTCAGTACCTTGTAAAACATCCTATTCAGTCATTTGTTGACCAGCTGTCCTCAGTTCCCACCAGAGGTTTCAGAAACTCTTGCAACAGGATATATATTTCCAAGTTCACGCATTTTCATTCTTATGTAAAATGTATTTTTTGACCTTGTACTTCTCCCTCTCCTACTGTTCTTCTTCCTGATGTATTTATAGAAAGCTATCATTTTTTCAACTTTACTGTTGTTTTCTTAGGCAGAAGCAGATATGTACTTACATGGCACCCCTCCAGCAGTACAGACTATAAACTTTCTGTGTCAGAACTGATATGCCTAAAACATGGGTGACCAGAACTATGTGAGATTTCTCTGGGCCTTTCCATAAAGCATTGAAACTTCTCTCTTCTCTCTTGCCTATAGCATAAGGTTGTATTTGCTTCATTCTCAGCTGGACCAAAGACATAGTCCTTAGTCATTCTATGATTGAATAAGCACCACTTTTGCAGTGATTTTCAGCTGATGAGTCTTCATCTTCTACTTAAAATTCCTGTGACTTGTCCCTATGGCTGCGACCTTGAACTTCTCAGTATTTTATGTTTCTTCTCATGTCCCCTACTACAGTCCTAAATATCATCCTGCTTGGCAAGCATGCTGTTTTGGCTCTTCCCTTGATGGGCAGTGCATCCCAGCATCTCATTAGCAGTTCCCTGATTTTTGGCTGAGGTCATAAGTGAAATGTAATTTCCCCCAAGGACTGAGCTTTGAACAGCTCTAGTAATTTTCCATGCTCATCCCAGTAGTTCTGTTTACTACCAGTCCTTAACCATCTTCCACTGAATGGCTTCTCCCTGCTTAACACTTCTTCAGCAGCTCCCCATCTTTCCCAGCCCAACCAGTAGTGTTATGGGTGGCACCATATCTCTGAAGTTACTCAGTCCCCAGCAGGTGGGAGTTACATATTACTCTCATCTGAAGTTCTGTTGTTGTGCAATGGCAGCAGTCTGCACTGCCAGGGATATATCTGCCTCTGCTGCTTTATTGTGCTTGACACTTCTTAAAATGTATCATTCCTTGCATTATTTGATCCAAGTGCCACACGCCACTGAAATTAGGCAGTTGATTCCAGCATTTTTTAATTTAAAATGAAAAAATAAGTAAGAATTGATAACTTAAAAACTTGGTCTGAACCTGCTCTTTAAAGTGACATTCTCATAGAAATTGGGTATAGGAGTTGTCCTCCCCATGATGCACCTGCTTTGCTAAGCATTTTGCTCCTGCCTCAATTCTTATTTTCTTTTCTATATACCTACTCACACAGGCATAGATGCCTTCAAGTGTGTGTTCCAAGTCCTTCATGTAGTAACCCACCTCCAATCCAGCACATGGTCCCATGACAAAGATCCCTCCTGAATTCTCTTTTCTTCATCCTCCTTTTTTGTGCATTTGACTGAAGAACTGCACTTTAAAACAGTTCCCATTTTCCTTTTGCTTTCTCAGATTGGGTCTTTCTCCACCTTAATACTACACAATGTGACCTGCAAGATGAGTCTTTGACTGAATGAGTTTGGGCTCGCTTTCTCCAAAAAGGCCTAAGCTGGCCAAAGAGCCCAGCTGCTCCCCCATCCTCTCCTTACCCCTTATCAGTGCTACATCCTAAGTAAAATAAGCTTCTGGAGGCCTAATTCACCCTTACCAGAAGAACAACACATGGCTTCTGCTTAATTGAAGTTCCACTTGATAATTTATCTTCCAAGTTAGTGATAAAGTGGTACTAAAGTGGTGCTTAGACCTTACTAGCTAATCTCTGTCTTAAATTTATTACCACACATAAAAAGCAAATCTACCATTATTAGTGGTGTGGCTGAGGAAGATGGGTGCTTCACTTTAGAAGACTAATGAAAGGAGTAATGACAGGTTTTTACTTTCCTTTCATAATAGTCAGACATCTTGATCCAAATACTGTAGTTATAATGGCCAGTTCAGAGAAGTGGCTCTGGTAATTTGTCTAGAATTTGGCATGGTTTTAGTTGCTTTTGTTGTTTGTGATATTCTGAAACTTTGAAGTCGTGGCTGTGCTGAGGAAAAAGAGCAAGAAATAAGAAGCTGACACAAACCAAGAAGTTACCCAACAATTAAACTGGGATCTAACACAAAGTCCTGCTGGAGATTCTTACAGGTCACTTCTATTTTCCAAATCACTCAATGCATCACCCAGACACAGTAGAAAATAGGACTAAACAAAAACTCTGAGGCAGAGAGGCACAAGTGTGAGCATCCTTCCTACCAGAAGGCAGAGCACTAAGAGCAATGGGCTTTTCCTGTATGTCTGGTCGTGATTTGGCTTTCAGGAAATCAATGCTTTTCGAGTTCAAACAGTGTAGGCACTTACAGCACAAATGGCACCTTGGTGTAAGTCATTGAACTGTCTGGCCACTTCCTAGCATGATCTTTCGTGTAAGTTGTTTGAGCAGAATACATCCTGCCGATCAGAGGCAGCAGCCCAGGAAAGGTGAGGCTGCTGCAGCTCCACGTCCCAGGTCCAGCCAAGAAATTCCATTCCTTTTGGGCACACACATATGGTGCACACACATATGGTGCAGACATACACACCATATCTATGTATACATGCCAGGGCCAGGCTTAGAGTTAGGTTATGTCATATATATATATATATATGTTATACATGGCCGAACAACCCCCTAAGACCTTGAGAACTGCAAAAGCCTCTGGGTACATTGCAGAGATCTGTGCTTTTGCAGTCCCAGGTAATCACCGAGGGCAGTGATCTTCCTCGGGACTGAAATAAAATATTTGAGGAAAAGTCCTTGTTGAGAGCCGAGAGCGGCTCGGG
>JAAWXA010000003.1:58106878-58168683 GCA_038090715.1 Florisuga fusca | reverse complement strand
GGGGCAGCCGCCGGCGAGACGCCCTCCCTGACCCGCTTCCCGAACCGGGACCGGGGGTCGCGCCGCTGGCCGCACCGCCGGGGTGCCCAGGGGCAAGGCTGGTGGCAGTCCGGCTGGTCGCGGTCCTGGCAGGATGGGCAGATGCTGCTCCAAGTGTTTGTCGTGCCTTCCGTGCGAGGAGGAGACGGTACTTTTGCCTCTTTTGATGGTTTAGGGAAGGGGCAGGAATGCAGCCGTTCCCGCGCTCAGCCGGTGCTGATGCTTCCAGCGGCACATCCCGGGGTGGCAGAGAGGGAAGCGATGCTCCTCTTCACTTACAGTGTGCTGAGCTCTGGGGAGCAAGTCTAGCTGTTGCTTTCAGGTGCACTGCAGTGCCTTGCATAATGTTATCCTACAAGAAAGCTGGGGAGGGAGTGTTTCCAAAGGCGTGTAGCCACAGGATGAGCAGCAATGGTCTTAGAGTGGAGTAGATTTAGATCAGATATTAGGAAGAAGTTCTTTACTGTGAGGGTGGTGAAACACTGGAACAGGTTGCCCAGAGAGGTGGTGGAGACCCCATCCCTGGAGACGTTCAAGGTCAGGCTTGACCAGGCTCTGAGCAATCTGATGTACTTAAAAATGTCCCTGGTCATTGCAGGGGAGTTGGACTAGATGACCTTTAGAGGTCCCTTCCAACCTAATGCATTTATTTGATTCTACAGTTCATTGAGTCTATTATCATATCTAATACGATTCTCTGCTGCAGTCTAGATGTAAGGGTTGGATTTTCATGAGAAAGGGAGGGACCACTGCTATCTTCTGTATCTTCAGGAGATGTATCTGTATGTGTATTCTGCATCTCTGTCTTCAGTTGTCAGGAGTTCTTGCCGCCTTTTATACACTTCTAGTAACCATGGAGAGTACAAGCTGCAAAAAAACCTAAAAACAAAGTTGCAGGGTTTTAAAGTTTGATGATTATTTAACCTCTAGCAGTACAAAGGTTTTACCTCTGTAATGATCTTCCTTTCTGACAGTGAATTGAGCCTCCAATCTAGGAGAAGTGAAAGAAGGCAATATGTTTTATTATGTCAGGGTGAATCTAAACCAGCCAGCTTCCCAGGCATTAAAATGGGTTGTGTAACAAGCATCAGTGCAGAGGTAAGTACATAGCTACAGGTAGCAGGAGAGTAACATGTTTGAGGGAAGTTGTGAGACATTTCTGAGACAGAGCTTTTCATGCTGTTCTCCTGGAAATTTGCCTGGATTTTAAGTATACATGGAAGAGAGAGACAATGAACGTATGCATTGAATATACTTGATGGAAAATATCTTGGCAGAAACACATACTTGTGTAGTATATTTTGTTAGGGTTTGGCTTTTTAAAATACTCATATACTCCATCTAATGAAAAGCTGATAATGTCTCCCATTTGCCCAGCAAAATGTTGAAGAGAGCATGAGATGCTGCTATCCAGGTTAAGAAAATATATAGGTCTTAATATAAAACTTGTGGAAGTAGAGTCACAGAGGGGCTTCTAGGAGATTGTAAACTTTAACCTGAAGAGTATTGTGAAGGAGGATTACCTGATTAATGGAATGATTGAAACAGCAGTGCTAAAACACCTCTTTTTGGAAAGAAGACTATAGATCATTTTAAACATCAGCTGTGGTGGCATTCAGTTATTGCTTCTACAAGTTTTGTCTGAAATATTTATTGGTACAAGAGATTTCCCAAGATACATGATTCTCTTTCCAATGACAATATAAGGTCTTGCCACAGGGAAATATGAATAAAGTACAACAGTGACTAAGCATCATGTGCAGGTCAGTCTTTTTATTTTTTAAAAAAAAAGATTAAAGCATTAGATATAGAAAAGCTACTTGGAAGGAGCAGTGCCACAGCAGATCTTTGTCCAGTGCATATTTTTAGGAGGTATTGTAGAGAAGTGGGAAGTGTTCATGGTGATATTGTATGTGTATTTGGGTCTCACACTATAAGCAAGCATCTAAGTTGGCAGGGATGAGAGACATAGATTTGTGGAGGTAACTCCAGGCTTTCCTATGTCATTAGACACAAAACTCTTGGGAGGGAGCATCAAAGGTTCCTGCCTACTCTGTCATCTTTTTGACTTGCGATGATAAATATTAATGAAAATTAATTAATTCAATGGGATATCTTGTTTATTTTATTTCTCACACATTTGTTTTGGCAAAATCTTCCTTGCATGCTTATGAATTTTCTAATTGCTTTGATGTTTTGACATTGGACCTATATAAATCTCAGCATTGGACCTGATAACTTTACATTCTCAAATCAGATCCAGTTTTGCTCTAGCCCTTCATGCCAGTAGAACAGTGACAATCCCAGTGCATTCTGCTTATCTGTAGGTGCTGGCAGTGACTTATAAAGAGTTCCTTCACTGCAAATGGCTTTCGTTTCAAATTGTGGGAGCTGGTAATTTGAGTGGGTGCTTCCCATCTGCAAGTCCCATATGCAGTACATCCCTATGCACACATCTTCAAGGGCACCAGTCCTGGCAATCGGTCAAGAACACTTCTTAAAATTACTCTAGTGAGGTAAACAGAAGATATGGGCAGATGCAGTGGTGTTCTCCAAAAAGGGAAACCTTATCTCTGTAAGGCTGCTGGTTTGGAAATCTGTGTGAAGGGCTATGTTTTTTTTTAACATAATAAGCTATATTTATCTAGACCTTTTTTTGGGGGGGAAGGTTATTTGTTTGCTTGTTTTTATAGCCTTTATATTACTTTAAAAAAGCCAAAACACCCAAAACAACCCACTCCATTTTATTCTGAGCCTAATGCAGTCAGTCTGGACTGGGGACTCTGCAGTCCTGGCACACAAGCCCTGTGCATTACTCAGCAGTGTATGGCACTGACTGCTTGGGGGAGCCCAGACTTGCATGTCTGGCTTCTTTCCATAACTGAGTAAGAAAGATGCCCACATTGCCTGGGTCTCCTCAGTCACCTGGGGCTCTTAAATCAGTTCACTTGATCAGTTTACAGCAAAACTTCCCAGAAAATTTGTCCCTTGGAGCTAGGAGAAATAATCCCAAAATAGCAGTGTGTAAAGGATTAAATTTGTCTGTCTTCCTATGAAGACAGGCTGAGAGGGTTGTTCAGTCCAGAGAAGAGAAGGCTCTGAGGATGGGGAGACCTTAGAACAGCCTTTCAGTACCTGAAGGGGCCTACAGGAAAGATGGGGAGGGACAAGGACACATACAGATAGGACAAGGGGTAATTTCTTCAAACTGAGAGGGTAGATTTAGGCTAAACATTAGGAAGAAATTCTTCAGTGTGAGGGTGGTGAGACACTGGCATAGGTTGCCCAAAGAAGCTGTGGCTGCCCCCTCACTGGAAGTGTTCAAGGTAATTTGAATTAAATATTGAATGGGGCTTTGAGCAACCTGGTCTAGTAGGAGGGGTCCCTTCCCAAGGCAGGGGGCTGGAACAAGATCATCTTTGAGGCTTCTTCCAAGCCAAACCTTTCTACAGTTCTACAAAATGTCAGATTCCAATTTTCCTGGTATTATGAAAAATAAATCTGTTGTTTTGTTTCTCTTAACAGAGTTAAAAATTAGATGCAGGAAAATAAACAGAAACATTAAGCTCTGAAATATTTTTTCCCACTTTCACTTTGGTAAGATAAGACTAATTTGCTGCCCTATCTGTTAGGTATCCTGCTGCTGAACTAATTCTTTCCATGACCTAGATTTTTATTAACCTTGCTTCCTTATTCCTGTAATATTTACTTTCTAGGACTCCTTTTACTTCCATTTGCTAGTACACTGCTTTATCTCTTGAATATGATTTTTCGGTAGTGTTGGCCTTTTCTAACCTAGGATATATTTATAGTAGCCTGATCTAGTTTTTGCTAATCATTGGTGACCTTCCTAGCAGACTAACATCCTTTGCCTTCTTCCTAATGTTAAGCCAGGATACCTTCAAATTAAAAGTGTCCTAATGCTTGAAACATTGTGCTGAGATATACTGTACTAAACAAAACTCAAATAGATTTTCCTGGCTAGGTCATCTGTTTTAATTCCCTAAGTATTCATATTTCTTTTGAGAGAAGCCAAGGGAAGGAACTCTTGTCCTTCATCACCACTAAAATACCAGGAATAAATGTGGAAATAGACATGAATATCAGGCCATTAGTCTATGTGGCTATGCCCACCATGCCTAGAAGGGTTTAAGTATAGTAATCTGCCCTGCAAATTTGACTGTGTCAGGATATTACTGTATTTAGAGGTGGTTAAATGCAGGCATAAATAGAGTTAAATATTTTAACAGAATTAATAAAACCATCTTTTACATCCAGTCCAGTGATAAATGGCACACAGAATTAAGCACAAAGTGATAAAACATACCAATGTCTTTTTAGACACATAGGAGTAAAAAGAGTATTCTTTGGTGTCCTCTGTGCTTAAGTATGTGCATATGTATTCAGAGATACAAGGTGTTAACAGCCAGTGAGCTGTGGCTCCTAAGTTTGATTTAAAAACTGAATGAGCTCATTATGATCATCCCCTTTAAAGTAATTTGACTTACTAAATGAACATGTGAAGGTGCTTGTCTAGGATATCTATACATATTTCTCTCTCTTCTTCCTTAAACAGAATGAAAACGACCTTGTGAAAATAAAGGAATTAGAAGTTGAGCTTGCAAAGATCAGGGATGAAGTTGGTAAGTAGTAGAAGCAAAGTGATACCAAAAGGGATTTTCTCACTTTACACAAAAGCAGTTGTTCCCTGTGACCTGCTCGTGGGGAATCCGTGTACATGCAATAAAGTGACTTCTGAAGCCCAGGGGCAAGGGGCTTTGTGGCTTTGCAAGGAACTGTGATTTTACCTCTTTGTAGTGGAGCTGGGTCCATCACCACACACACTGGAGCTGCTCCTGTGTCACCTTTTCTAGAATAATGGTTCTTCAGAAATACATTGCTTCTGTTTTCAGACTATGTACTACCACTGCAAGGAGAAAAGATAGTGTGATGAGAATTGGGAACTTGGGACTGTTGTGCTGCACACTGACTGGAAATGAATCTCTTACTTGGGTGTATTTGCATGTTATGCAGCTCAGCTACAAAGCTCAGAACTTACTTGTTAATATCTCTAAGGTCTCTTCCTGCTTGGAAGACAGCAATGCAATGTCCCCTTCAGTCTGTGTGTTCCCTGTCTATCTGCAGGCACCACTTTTCCTGTTTGGTTTCTCATCTAGAAAGGAGAAACAGAAAGGGTACAAGGGCATTGCAACTCTTGAGAGAGAAAGTGGCTTTTTTAGCTATAAATCTCCCCAGTATGGGTGTGATGTTGGGTTCATCTGCCCCAGGGCAAACGGAGAGGAGGAAAAGCACCTAGAGAGAGGACCAGTGGGGCAGAGGACACTGTGAATACCATAAGCTGGTGTAGCTACTGATGACTGGGGCTGTGAAGGGGGAGATCTCAGCTTTCCCAGCATGTGGGAGCCCAGGTGCTGGGTCACTCATTAGAATCATAGAATCACAGAATTGTTTGGGTTGGATAAGACCTGGAAGATCATCCAATCCAACCTTTAACCTAACTCCACTAACATAGCTCTACCAGCCCAGCGCTAAACCATGTCCCTACACCATACCTATCTGATTTTTTAACACATTGAGATATGGTGATTTAATCACTTCCTTGGGCAGCCCATTCCAGTGCTTGGTAACCCTTTCTGTAAAGAAGTTTTTCCTGATATCCAACATGAACCTCTCCTGGTGCAACTTGAAGCATTTCCCCTCATTCTGTTGCTAGTTACTAGTGAGAAGAAACAACCCCACTCCCCATTGCAACCCCCTTTAACATAGTTGTAGGGAGCAGTAGGGTCACCCCTCAGCCTTCTCTTAATCATACTAAAGAACCCCAGTTCCCCTCAGCCACTCCTCATAAGGCTTGTGCTCTAGACCCTTCACCAGCTTTGTTGCTCTTCTCTGGAGCACAGGCTGTGCCATAAGGTGAGAGGGTGATTTTGATGGCAAAGTGGGGGTCAAGCCAAACCCCTGTGAGGTTGGCAGAACTACAGATCCTCCCCGTGCTTTGTCTTCTCCTTGTCCATGACAACCCACTGCAGAACAGCTGAGCTGAGCCCTTTTCTGATGCCCAACAGCTTGTGCTCCCTGCTGTGCCCCTCTAAAATTTTTTGGCTGATTGTCATTTTACAAAGAGCTTTATTGTCCTCATGGTCCAAGGATACTGCAGCAATAGCAAAACAGCATTTCCAGTTTTTCACCAATGGCTGCTTTTATCCCTCCTCTGCATCTCCACGGCTCTCACAGAGGAGTCATTGCCACTGGTGCACTCTTTATGGAGGGCACATCTGAAGCTCTACATTGAACACCTACTTCTTATTTGAAATCCCTTCCTCTTTCTAGACAGTTGAGCGCTTTCATTTTCATAAGTGCACCTGAGAAGGAAGGAAGGAAGGAAGGAAGAAGATAAAGAACTCTGCTTCCATTTATACCACATTTGTACATCTGAAGTGAAGACAACTCACTGGTGATTTTGCTGGAGAGCTTTGCCAAGGGTATATCTGACTGCCTGGTTAGGGGGTCACAAAGCAGCATGTTCAGTAACAGGAGATCACTGCACTGCCTTCCCTTAGCATTGCTCTTGTGCATGCAGCCATAGATACTTCCTCTGCCCCAAATGGAGTCCTGGTGGAGTACATAGAGACAGTTGTTGGAAGAACCCCAAAACTCCAGAAAAACAGTCTGAGGTTGTACTGCTTCAGAAGGGAGATGAGTCATAGATATGTACATGTTTCCTTTCTCAGAGAGGGGAAAGATAATGTGAGATAGTCCTTTCCCCAGTGGTCCTGTGGGCATTCATACAGGAGAGGAACCATCACAGGCCACCTCTTCTTGAGAAAGCCAATACTGTGGGAGACAAGATGATGTTTAGGGGCAGCAAGAGTGGCTGGGATCTGTCCTTCTTGTTGGAAGTAATCCTGTCTGTACAACCCTGAGACACAACATGTCTGGGTAAAAGGACTCCCAGCAGAGATAGACAAAAAGATGAACATGTACAAGTATTGAACTCCATCAGGTGGGAAAAAATTCATCAGTAGTACAAGCCCTGGTACATATGCATACCATAATGGTGGTGGGTTTTAGTTTAAGTCAAAAATTGCTGGGCAGCCTTTTTTCCTTCAGAAGAAAATTTTAGAATTAAATTCTGTGAAACAACCATTATTTTAAATCTGTGGACAAGGTGAAATGACAAATGCCATGTCCATAAGAGTGGTTCTCATCAATGCAGTTCTTTGATGTCTCTAAAGTAATACAAACTGGGGCTCTGGATGCTACTGGAGACCTGTGGCTCACCGGTACTAAAAGAGAGTCGATTTGGTCTCACTAGCATATTAATCTGTATGGTCTACAATATTGTACATATTCTGCCAAGCTTTTTGCAAATAAAGAATAGAACAGTCATTTATTTGACAACATCAATCACAGTTGATTGTCTGAAGAAGTTTAAGGGAAATCCAAAGGATATTATTTTGACTACAACCAAGCTGTAGTTCTGACTTGTCTCTGTCACTTTGATAAGTAGTCTGTTGTTAATTTAAA
Source organism: Florisuga fusca (assembly GCA_038090715.1). Classification (NCBI taxonomy): domain Eukaryota; kingdom Metazoa; phylum Chordata; class Aves; order Apodiformes; family Trochilidae; genus Florisuga; species Florisuga fusca. The sequence goes on along the minus strand of JAAWXA010000003.1, from coordinate 58,161,096 downwards.
AATAATCAGGTCTACCAGTGGCATTAAAAACACATCCCTTTTTCTCTAGTGTTGTTCCAAATGTTATGATCATGATGATTTTAATAACTTCTTGCTCGTTAGATCTTTGCAAGTGAGTACTCTTTCTCTCAAAATGTAGTCCAGCTGGCCTTATCCACCTTGAATCAATTCTTCAATATCTGGGTTGATTGCAGCTGTTCCTTAGCAGAGCAAAAGGCTGAGCACACAGTTATTCATGACACTGCTGTCCTGGGACCTGGGGAACAATATAGGTGAGGAACCAAATGGGGAAGTAGACCCAAATATCTGACTTGATGGAACTGTTGGAGGTGCATCTCCTGAAACCAGCTGTAGACATGGTTGTGAATTCAGAGACGTGATCACTGGGTTAGTTCATAAGAGTAAAACTTTCTGATTGCCTTCAGTACCAGCCTATCAATTACCATCTCTGTTTCCATGAAGCACACAAGATGGTGGTTTGAATATAAAAATATTTGAGTCAAGTGTGCATTAGAGGATTCAAGAGGTCCTCAATGGAGCTGTTGAAAAAGACAGGTTTGTGGTGTGAGAAGCTTGAAGAGGTGGAAAATGGGACGTATGAGATGTATCTTGTTGTCAAATGGCAAATCACAACCCCTGCATAATGTGCACAGGATTTGCCCCTAGATCACATGCATCTGCCACCTTCCTGGGACATCACTGGAAGCAGAGACTGAGCCAAGACTGTAGCTTGAAAGAAGGAGATTAGGAAAATCTTGTATCCCAGCTGAAAGGCTTTGTGTCAAGGGATCACCTCACATGCTCTTTCGTATATTCAAGGCAAAGTAGAATCCCCAAAGCCTTGATTTGTGAACCCAAGACTGTGCTGTCCAGGAGGCAACATCCAGTCACCCTGCAGGTCCATGGAGTATCCTGCTTATCATTGTTATTATTATTACACTTCATCAGATCCCTGTTTTGCACGGGCTTTTGTGTACTCTGCCAGGGCCTCAGTTTAAACAAATGCATGTGTGTATGTGTGTGTGAGAGGTACAGAGAGAGAAGACACAGCAAGAGCATGTGGATGGTTCAGGTTCTTAGGAGCCCCAGAGTCAGCAAGAATGACTGTGCTCAGTGACGTCCCAGTAGATCTCTGGTGCCACTGTTTGCTCCCAAGGAGTTCAGAGGCTGACCTTTATGGTCTCATCTCCACAGCCCTCAGTATAGCGAGGTGGAAGAAACTGCAGAGGGAGAAGGAGGAGCTGGAGAGGAGCTTTGAAGAGGAGATGAAGCAACTTCAGAGACAGCAGCAGGAGGAGCTGCAGGCACTGGAGTTGCAGCTGCAGGAGGAGTGCAACACCAAGAGGGAGTGCCTGCAGGAGCAGCACAGGCTACAGATGGAGCAACTCCAAATGCAGCATCAGGATCAGGTCAGTCTTCACCTATTCTCTCTGAAGAGTAGACTATACCAGTACTGAGGGGACCAGAGATGACCCAGGTAATGGTTGAACATTCTGGCAGGAAAAAATTGGTAACTGATTTGTAAACTCATCTGGTGTTGAGTGCTCTTGGATTGGAAGAGGCTGACAGTCCAGGTTAGAAAGCTGATCGCCAACAATATTTCTTGGCCAAAAAAAAGGAAAATGTTCTTAGTCTAGGAACTGATATGCACAAGGAATAAGGATCCCTAACAGCTACTGACCCAAAGGGTTTGTAATCCTCTGGTGCTCCCTCTCCCCGCTCAGAGGAAGAGGAGAAGTGCATGTTCAGAGCATGCCAAAACCAACCAGCCTGCTCAAGGAACTGGAGTTCAGCACTGATGCTGTTGACCCAGCACTATGCCCAGCCAGCCTTGGAGCAAGGACACCTAACATAGGAGCTAAAGAGCCCATGGGGTCACCTGGCTCTCATGTCCCTGCTCTCTCATGCAATGTAGCAGTAAGCTGAGTCCCCATTGTTTTGCAAACAGTTCTTCACACTGAGTTGCCTCCCACACAATTATGAAAATGAGTTCGGACAATTTAAAATTCCACATTAAATTCCCATCTTTCATCCTATGATCGTTCCTTCTCCAGTACAGTTGCAAATTTTACTTCAGATGGGTTATCTAATGCATAAATTTGACAGCTAAATGCAGCAAAATAACATACATTCCAGTCAAGATGTGCTCAGCTGTAGTATCTTCCTACTATTGTTAAACATAACAGGGAGCAAAAAAAGCCATTTAAAGTCAAGTCACTTTGCAGTGAGCAGCTGCTGCATTGTAAAAGTAAAATAGTTTGATCCTCTGCATTGCCAGATATCACAGATACTGTGTTAAATGTAGGCAACAAGATCAATGTGATCACTAACCCCAGAAAAGCAAACTGCTGCACTTGGCATTTGGCAGCTGCTCTGGACCACTGACTTAACCTTGATTACCACCTCTCACTGTATTTTCTTTAATGATGCCTGTCAAAACAGCAGCATTGCAGATCTCACTTTTGCCTTGAGACCAAGGCATGTACTGCAGGAGTCCCAAACCCAACAAGCTGCTCACAGCCATCTCCCAAGTGCATCCCCTGCTCCCCTGATGCGTGTGTGCAGTGTGGTGTGTGGTGTGGTCTGTTGCACAGCTCACAGCAGCAGGACCACCACTTTCTGTCTTCAGTATGAGTTGGGAAAAAAGTTTTGAGTCTTCGTTGTCATTTTGGTTACTTGCAGACCATCCTGAAAACTCTTGTGACTGCACTGAAAAAGGTGCTGTCAGATTTTTCATCAGCTTATTGGATGTAGGCTAAAAATGCATAATTCCAGAGGACATAAGAATTTGGATATTGATGATGTTGTAGGATGTTTCTTTTCAAGTAAAAACGTGATAGATTGCAATTCATTACGGACTGCTAATTTCAATGTTTCTCTAGAAATTAGTATTTTACAACTATGAATAATTCATGGGCATTTCCCATGGAAGTTAATTCAAAACCTTGCAGTAATAATCATCGCAGCAAAGTGCCATGAAGACAAAAACCAGGACTGCTCAGAACTGTTCATCTTTTATCTGACCATCAGAGGGAGTCAGGTCATTAATACAACTGAAATTAATGGAATGTTGAGATTTCATAATGGCTTCTTTGCTTTAGGTTTTAGGGTGGTTTTTGCCTTTTGCTTTCTTATGTACCTCTTTTATCACCATTAAGTGAAAAGACTGGTAATAGTAGTTGCAGTGACCACTCAAGGTGTCAACATTCCTGTTTCGTAATGAGGGAAACTGTCCCAGGTGCTCAGGAGATCCTTTCAGTGTTTCCAGGTCACTAGAGCTCTCTAGCAGTGGCTTTACAGTGTGCCACAGTGTGTCTCATTCTGCACCCGTGTCTCCATTCCTTGTTGTTGGAACAGGTGGAAGATATCACAGCTGTCCATGAAGCTGCGATGTTACAGATGGAAAATGACCACATAGTTGCCATTACAGTGCTGCAGGATGAGAATGACTGCAAGATTCGAGGTGAGCCAGACAGCCCAGTGGCTACAGAGCTATTTCAGAGCAGGAATTAGCACTGTGATAAGACTGTCTAAGCTTTGATTTTCTTCTTCCACAGCAGATGATGCAGAAAATTTGTGTTGGTCAAGTGCTTTCTCATGGGGGTGAGCCACAAGATTCATGATAGGGTCAAGGGAGAGCTGCATACAGCATGGACAGAATCTATCTTGGACCTGAGAATATCTGAGAAGTCTTTGGACCAAAGATAAGGCTTTGTCTGTGGGTCACTTACCACAGAGTCCAAATTCCACCTTACTTCACACACAGACTTTTTAAAGAGCATGATGCTGAGGTCCTCAGGAGTCTAGAGCTCATTGAACATTTCTGAATGTTGGTGCTTCTTGAAATGCCTACAGTACTTCTTGAAAAAGGACTCATCATTTTCAGTAGCAACAGTCTGGCTGTGCTAAGCAGAGCAGGGCCTCACGTGGGTGTGAATTTGCACCTCAGCACTCTTACCTTTATTTGTCTTACGTTTTTTTTCCATGAGATTTGATGCTGCATGAAGAGCTGTTTCCTCCCTAGTAGTTTATATAAAACCATGGTTTTTTACATGCTTTAGCTGGCATTCAACAGTTATCTGTACAATCTTCCTCTTTTCCCTCTTTTTTTCACACATAGGCAAGAAGTTCTAATTTTTAAATTAGAACTCGAGTGAGTTTTCTCACAGCTTTCCCCAGACCGAGCAATATTGCTTAGCTCTGCACTGTGTCATTTTAAAGACACAGTCCAGAGCATAAAGTAAGCTGAGAACAGCCTCTTCTCCTTTCCTGTAGGCAGAGATGGTATCTAGAATATAATTTTAAAATTTTTAAAATAATTTTTTAAAAACCCAAAAGCTGATCCTTGCTTGGGGATATTCTTGTCTGCCAGTTTTCGTTAGTATTTTATGATTATAAAACTTGGCTGTGGTTTCTCAAGACTCCAGTGGCCAAAGTTTGTGCATCCTGCTGCTGGTGCGGGTGTGAAATGCCCTCCTGTGCCTGGAGAAGGCATTGCAGCAGCTGCAGTGTGGTGCGCTGTGGAGGGCAGTAGAGTATTGGTGTTATCACTGCTGATCTTGAGACCAGAGTGTAACTGTTGGAGGGCAGAAGCCCACTGAACCAGGTGTAAAGACACAGGCAGTGTCTGTGTGCTAAAAAAGGATTTACTGCTACAGTACTGAATGACAGTTTGATGCCATTGATTCCACTTTGGTGATAAAACTTCCGATTATTAAGTCCAGGGTGAGCTTTTCTAGAAGTAAAAACCATGAATTGTGTAATAGAGAGAGAGGACTTTTTTGTCTTCAGGGTCTTTCAGCATCAGTAGTGGCATAAACCTCACAGGATGTCTGCCACAGCTCCTGAAGAAGCACTGACTGTCATTTGCATTTGTGCATCTGAGTTGCTGCCTTCCCCACTCCCCCCCAGACACACTCTCCCATCCCATCTCCCCCCAAAAAAACTGCAACCCAAGCTTTTAAATATATCTAATTTTAAAATGTTTGATGTAGGGATACTTAACTCTGAACTGATAATGACCCATTGTCAGACTGACTCTTTTCAGATCAGAGTGCCCAGGAGCTGAGAATTCTCACTTATGAAAAATGAGTTATGAAAAATCAGAATCTGTTCATGTAGGAATAGAGGTGCCTGCAACCAGTGAAAGAACTGGAAATCCTGATCCTCAAAACAGTTCACTTAAGGCCATGTAGTGCATCACTAGCAGTTTCCTACTCAACCTCCTAAAACTGCATCCCAAAGTGCACTTGGCTCATGATGTCTGTGCTCTCGGACCCTGCTTTGCTGGACTTCACTTAGCAATGTCATGTCTGTGTATCTTCCCCAGACCTGAATGCCACCCACAAACTGGAGAAGGCACAATTAGAAGAGAATTTTGAAAAACTGCGGCTATCACTCCAGGTTAGCAGTTTCATTATTTCCCACCCCCATGAGAATGTCGTGGAGCAGCTGATGGGGCAGCCCCAGCCCTGTTGTCAGAGCACCAGCCCCTTGCCTCTTACCAGCTTTAGTACCTCTTCTCCTCTGCCTGTCCAAACTGGGGTATAGCAGGAAGCTGGCCCCTCAGGTTTTTCTCTTCTCTTGGCTGGTTCAGCAAACTGCTATCTGAGAAAGAGAGAAGGCAAAACCTAAAGGGAGAAAAAGGCAGTTGGATAAAGCCAACGGAGTGTCCTTTCAACCCTCCTGACTGCTGTCCCACCACAAGGAGCGAACGTGAGCTCTTCCCTTCCCAGTGGAGAGAGCTCCAGCACCTGCTGTGGCTGTGAGCATCACTGTGTCTTCATGGTACTGCTGACCTCTCCCTGCCTGGCTCTCTGCCTGTGCTTGAAACTTCTCCCCAGTGCCTGAATGTCAGGGAGCCCGTCCTGGTGTAGACACATCTCCATTCCCACGGGAGGGAAGTGCCACCCCTGATGAGGGACACCCCAGGGCTGGCCCTGCTGTGCGGCCAGAACAAGGTCAGCCCTGCACATCTCATCTCCCCCATGCCACTATTTAACACCAAGCTCCAATTTGTCTTGGCTTTTTCAATCCTTGGAGCAACTCTACACTGTTCTCACCCTCCCAATGAAGAAATTCCAAGGAGGGGAGAGCAGGGTAACAAGTAAAGGTGCCACAGTAAATAATGCAAGCTCTGTTTGATTTCATAGACAGAGGATTTACAAATCTCAAAATCACCGGCTAGCACATACTGTTGCACACAACTGTCACTGCTCTTCTCACACAGCTGTGACAGTATGAGGTGTGTCAGCACTTCTGCAATAAGCTCTGATGTGATGTTACAGACAATAAATTACTGACATGAAAGACATAAGAATACCAGTTTCACAGCATCTGTGGCATTTACAGATGTTGTATATAGAGAGGTAACAGGAATTCCTGCAATGGTAACAGATACATGATTGCTTAAAATAACATGCTGCTCCTGTGTATAGCTCTGAGATGAAGCAATGAGCATTTAAAGTCCACACCACTCACTCATTGTTGCTTGTTACCACATTAGAAGCCTAAAAAGGTAAAGGAAGCAGGGATGGGGTATTTACCACCTCATTCAGATGCCAGGGACCACACCAGTGCCAGGTTTCTTAGGGAAGGGCATGCTTGTTCTCATCCAGCCCAAAGTGATGAGGTGATTTAACATCAAAGATATTTCATGTGCCTGCCAGTGTCAGCTAGCCACAGGCATTGCAGGGATTTCAGGATTCCCTGAGGCACTGGGTTATCAAAAATCCCACTCTAAGTGCAAGTGGCTTTATATAAAAAATACCACCTTGCAGTTTCAAAGCCTTGTTCATCTCCCCTGGTGGTTTCACAGTGCAGATTAACTTAGAATCACAGAATCATAGCATGTTAGGAGTTGGAAGAAACCTCTAGAGATCATCGAGTCCAACCCCCCTGCCAAAGCAGGATAACCTAGGGCAGGCCATACAGGAACACATCCAGGCACTTCTTGAAAGTCTCCAGAGAAGGAGACTCCACAACCTCTCTGGGCAGCCTGTTCCAGTGCTCCATCACTCTCACAGTAAAGAAATTTCTCTTCATGTTGAAGTGGAACTTGGCTGTGTTTTAGCTTAAACCCATTATTCCTTGTCCTGTTACTGGGCACCACCAAAAAGAGATTGGCCTCATCCTCTTGACACCCACCCTCTTGACAGCTTCTGTGAATGTAAAAGGAGTGATAACATGGATGGTGTGCTCATTGGTGTGTCTCCCCTCCAGGACCAGATAGACACCCTTACCTTCCAGAACCAGTCTCTTAAGGACAAAGCAGACCGATTTGAAGAGGCTCTGAAGAAAAACACTGAGGAGCAACTGAAGGTAGATGGCAACTAAAACTACCTAATCAAGATACACATTTCTAAGTATGACTCCTATCACACAATTGAGCTCTGAGGAGTCAGAAGTGTTAGACCAGGTCCATAATTTTCTGACCTGACATCCTTTTCATCCTTTTCTTTATTATTTCACCCAGAATTTGTTTCCAAAACATCTCATTAACTCCATCTGTTATGTCCTTGCTTCTGTCTATACTTCTTTGATATCCACTGCAGTCCTTTTTTTTTTCTTTTTTTTTTTTTTGAACTTGCAGGGGACAGACTCTGTTGTATGAAATATTTATTCAAATGCTGTCTATTAGGGACATGCTGGTTTTTATGGTGTGCAAGGAAATATATTGCAATTATGTATCTGAAATGAAATAACCCTGAAATGACTGTCCAAAAGAGTTTGCTTTTAACTCTGGACATTTCCTTGAGCACAGTACAACACCATGGGCAGCTGTCTCAACATGACAGAGGGGACAGTCAATAAAAATAGTGAGGTGAAGAAGGGGCTCAGTGAGTTTGTAGGTGAGATAGCTCCTTATGAAATGAATGCAAATGTTTTAAGGAGTCTTGTCTATGGGTAACAAGTAACATCAGCCTCTTTCCACCTCTGCCACAGTATTTAATTAATATGAAAGGAGAAATTCTGCTGTGTCACAGTGATGTTTATGACAAGTACCACCAGGCAGTTCACTGGAGTGATTACAGAGGGAGAAAATCCAGAACAGCTGAAGTCAGTGACAGTATTTCTTCAGTATGATTCAGAGTATGACTTCTACTCCTGAGCTGAACCCTACTATCCCCTGCATCTGAAGTACTTAATTAGAGGAGGAACATTTCCCTACCAGGTCTGATCTTCATTAACAGACACTGTGATGGAGTAGTGCAGGCAAGGCTCAACACTGCAGCTTTCTCCTCCAGCCCTCTTGTCCAGTTTCCTCAGTTTTGTGTTTGTACTTTCCCCGAGCCAAAATCCCTGCACAATCATAAAACACCTTATGTAGGTCCCAAGCTATTAGTACGAATTAAGTTGCTGAGCAACCTTGCATCCCATCCTTCTAGCCATGGTGCTGGTCAAGGGAAAGTTACTGTTGGCTGTCCAGCCAAAGGGATGGCCTAGCCCAGGTCAAGTCAGTTTTCACATCAGTGGGACTCCTGTACCACTGGGTACACTGGGGACACTTTGTCTCATGGCTGAAGATGCATTTGTGGCTGACAGATATCTAGATCACTGGTATATTTCCTAGATTGAACGAGCTCCATATCTGCACTTAGAAGAAGATCTGGAAAGCTTGAAACATGTTCTGGAAATGAAGAACCATCAGATTCATCAGCAGGAAAAGATGATTATGGAGCTACAAAAGCAGGTAAGTTGTCATTTTTCCTCCATCGTAGCGTCAGAAAGGTAAAAATTTGTCCATCAGATGGACTTAAAAGGGGTGAGAAAACACATGGGGCTGGGACAAGACACAGTCAAAGAGGTTCATAAATGGGAGGTAAACATTTAGGGCTGGAGAGGGCAAGTGGAGGAAGACTGAGCTGTGTGTGCCCTGAAGCTGCTCATGCAGGTGTTACGGGAACTCTCAGATGTGAGTATGAATTAGAAATACTCAGCAAGGAGTTCCTAGCAAGGCTTACATTAGGAAAGCTCTCTCCAAACCTTAAGGAATGCTTTTCTGCAGTCAATGCTGTTCTCTTAGCTTTTGCTTGTGGGGGTCCCTAACAAAGAGCTCAGCAGTTTGCCATCAGTTACAATTTTTATTCAAAAGGGGATTGATTCATTTTGTAAGGCACAACCTACAGTGACAGTAAACTTCTAGTGTGGTGACAGGATGAGGCACTACCTCAGCTGGGGAGCCAGGACAGCTGAGTTCAGCACAGCATTCAGCAAGATTTGCTTCCATTTACAGGGAAATTTGAGAACTCAGATTATTGTTTTGCCCAACAGATGCTTCAGTAAGTGGATGTAAAGTGCCTCCTTACAACTGAGGCTTGTTAACTGTGCTCCTTCCAACACACTGCCCCTAGACCCCAGCCAGCATCTGAAAACATGCACTGAAGTGTAATACTGGGAAAAAAAATATATCCCACCACAGCATACATGGTTCCTGATCATTTAGCTGATTTTGGCTAATTAACCACATACAAGCACAGTCCTGCTCCTACCCTTCAGCACAGTAAAGCACTGAGCCTACTGTGGTCCAAAGGCACAAGTGCTTTCTGGCTAAAGATCCTGCCTTTTTCCACAATGTCTACAGGGAATCTCCAAATGCTCCGAAAGATGGGGGGCCTCATAAGGCAGCAGGAGGGCATTTCAAATACAGGGTCAGGCTTGGGTACTTGGCTGCTTAAAGGGAGCCTGGAAATGAAGGAGAGAAGTGCTGGAGGGCGAGGGTTGCAGTGGAGAGGGAAGGAGATGCACAGGTCTTCTCCCATGCTTCATGCTGGCATAGCTACTACTTATTGAAATGACTGAGGAAGGTGCCTGTGATGGCGATTCCTTTCTCAGGACATTTCAGTTTGAGACCAGAATCCTTGTTCTGCTCTAAAAATATACTGCAATATGGCAGATTATCTGAGAATCAGGAATATCCTGCATAGGCTGCAAACCACTGCATAAAACTGATGCCTCTGCCATAAAAGTGTGATTTATTGCTTACTGCAGTGCACAATATTTGGTTCTTTAGGTTGGAAAATTCAGTAACTGAGCACACAGAGATATGGTTACCTTTTGATGCCTTGTTTTCTCCCAAAAGTGTTGAATTGAGCATAATTCTACCTTCTGGAGAACCAAGAAATAAGGTGATAAAATATGTCAAATTCAAAACTTGGGAACAAAGGGGTATCCAAGGCTGTGTACATGCACATAAACACCTTACTGATGTTGTGATATACTGCTATTGACATCCCCAAACTCTGTCCTTGAACCGTCCCAGGTAAAAGCTACCTACACTTGGGATAGGATTCATTTCACTTAATTCATCTTAAAGTTAAATGTCTGCTTTAAGCCTGTCATTTGAGACAACACTGTCAGCAGTGGAGAGAAGCATCTCCAAAAGGGCAGCCCACTTCATGGGGATGCAGCAGCAGTCTAAGGCTGCTGCTGGCTACAATCTGCCCTGGTGGGTAACTCTTTCCTCCCCATAACCAGGGAATTGTCATCCTAGAGGCTGGATGATGCACATCATACCACTTGGCAGTCTTTCTTCACTGCTAGAGAGACCATTCACACCACAGTTCCCTTTCCATGCTGGGCAACCCCATGCTCCCCAAGTGCCACCAGGCCACAATGGACTGTAAAATTGGTTCCCAAGGGATGAAAGTTGTGGGTGGAGCACCAAGGAAGATGTCTTATTTGTGCTAGACAAATAGAGAGACTGAGACCCTCAACCTCCTCAGTTAGAATTAAGGGCTAATCCAGCTCTGCCCCAGCTCAGTGCTCTGCTATTACCCCACTTAGTCTACCAGTATGATGTGGTGTGAGTCCGAGTCCAGATGAACATCTCCATCTGTCCTCAAATTTTAGAGGTTGCTCTAGGGACAATAATATATATATTAAAAAAAAAAAAAAAGGATAAAACCCAAATCTTCTTGGATCCCGTGTTGGGCTTTCTTCAAACTTAGCAAACCTACTTTCTTTGCAGGCTGAAAAAAACTTAAAACTGGAAGAAAAAATCATCATGCTGCAACAGCAGAATGAAGAACTCAGAGCTAGGATCGAGCAAAATACTGTCATAACAAGGTTTGTGCTGATATTTGCAAGCTTCTGAGCTTGAAAGAGGCTGCAGTTCCTAACTGGCCAACTGACAGTTATTTCAGAAGGGGAAAAACATATTTCTTCATGAAAGAGTATACATGTCCTGATCTGCTTGCTTTATTAAAAAATCCTTTTTTTACTGGGGTTTTTACTTTAACATAAGGAAGGCCACATATCTGTGTGTTCCGTGATTTTGATGTGCTGCACATCCTTTAGCAGAGGAGGTAGCTGAGCCCTTCCCTGTGCTCTGATGGCTCTGCTGGTGTGACTGACCTGTCCTCAATATCCAGGTGAGCTTCACCATCTTAGAGCCAGTCACACACTAACAGCCACACAAATGTAAGGAAGGCACATGCTTTCTTTCCCCACACCCTGACTCAGTAAAATCTGGCTGTAAAAGGAAGTACTGGGGCTTTGTGCATAATTTTTATGGCTTGTTGTGTTAGGCATTATGAAAGAAAAAGTTAATTCCATATGTAGCAAGGGTTCTCCTATGGAGTTATTCCTCAGGGGTGAGCTTCCATGTGGACCTTCTTGGGCCTGTTAGATTGTGAACTCATGTCACAGCTGGTTCCCTACTAGGAATGTAAACAGGATTTTTTTTTCTCCTCTAACCAGGCAGGCAGCTTTCTGAAAACTGTTGCTGACTTATGTGTTTTAATCTTTCCACTTTACTAGCCACTGCTTCATATTTCAAAAGTGCTAGGGGAATGGGAGAGGACAGACATGTTTTTGTTCACTTTTGCATCACTTCTGTAGGAACCAAGGCTAAAAAAATTCTTCTAAAACATTAAACAAGATCAGAAATGCCACCCCAGCCTCTCAGACTTCTGATGACACACAGTGGACCAGTAGGCCATGACATCTGCTATGGTCTTCCACAAAAGGACCTGAGCAGTATTTCACCTGTTCAGCCAAAATCCACATCCAAGCTGTTGCTGAACTCTGGAAATACCTAAGGGGGGAAGGTTAGGTGCCTCCCCATTTATTTCTATAAAACCCTAAGTTGCCTGTAAATCCCCTTGTGCGGCACCGGCTGCGTTAACGCCACCATCTTCACACTGATGCACCTCATGTGTTGTCCTGCTTCCCTCTCCAGGCAACTGTCAGAGGAGAATGCCAATCTTCAAGAATATGTTGAGAAAGAAGTGGAGGAGAAGAAGAAGCTGAGCAGGACTAACGAAGAGCTCCTCTGGAAGCTGCAGGAAGGAGAGGCCGTGAGCCCTGTGAAGCTTCTACCCCCATCATCCACTTCTTTGTATCGCTGCTCATCAGGGAACTCCTCTCCAGCAAAAGTCAGAACCTTGCGGCGATGATTCGGCACCATCATGCCAAAGGTCCCTGCCTTTTATACACCTGCTACATGTTACCTTCCAAGGAAGCAGTACCATCAACAGGCACCCAGCACTCATGGCTGCAAGCATGCTCAGTAGCTGCATAGCATTGCACTAGGCAGGGTATTCTTACAGTCCCCATGTTCTTGGTTCTGACATGTCAATAAGCTGTTGGTAGCCAAAAAGACATTAGAAAGCTGAGAGAGCAGAAAGTTAGGATAGCAAAAAGTATAGTTTGATGTTTTAAAATTTTAACTATGGTTAGAGCCAAAATTTGGAAAATACAGTTCATCAGAGTGAACTTTTGCTGCAGTATTTCAGGTTAGTTTCAAATACAGTTCAAATTGTGAATATTTCTGTATATGTGTCTTTGTTTATATACACGTATGTATTGTATCTTTATACCTATATATACACACACATATGTATGTAGTTGAAGATGTTCTGCATTTTTTTATATTATTGGATACTACTAAGTGCTGATATATTTTCATTACAGTCAGCAGTTTTCTAACTCGTGCCTAAGACTTGTATCTAAATGAGAAGCATTTCTGTTTAGCCTCCCAGGAATATTTATACCCGACCTAGAAGAAAATTACAGAGAAGTAGAAGCGCCTTCCAAATGTCCACCAAGTGGTACCCTATGTAACATGAACACCAGCGACTTTGAAATTCTGAGACAGTACTGCCTTTGAAACCATCACCTTTGCATTGAGCACCAGATAAGATCCGCATACCACTCACTGCTTTTTTAACTCCTAGCATGGATATTGTAAGTGGAGATAGGCTAGAGATGAGAAACCTGAGGGTTTTAGCAAATTTGATAGAGGTTACTGGTTAATGTGTTTCAATTATCGTGTCTTTAAATCCTAGTTAGATCTTACCTTGTTTTACCTTGTCCTAGATTGGATACTGTCAAAATCTCTGGTTGTAGATTTCTGTCCATTTTTATTTATTTCAAGGAGAAAATATGTTGTTCATCCTTGACCTTTGCTGGACAAGAGGTTTGCAGTATTAACATGAGATACCAGGTACCTGCTGTGGCTCTAGCCTCCTCCCATCTGAAATTTCAGCAGACAACACATCTGCTAATGAGGTCAGAATTTATTTCCTTCCATACATATATATATATATATATATATATGGAAAGAAAGAATATATATTATTTCATCTTGCCGAAGCTTGCCCAAAGTTACAGAGATTCATGGAAAAGAAAGGCTACCTTCTTGTAGAAGGTAGCCTTTACCTTCTTGTCTAGAAGCAAAAAAATTCACCCAGGCTTGGGATGACCCCACCTGAGGTGTTGGTGAGGCTGAGGAGCAGCTTGGGTGAGTTGTGCTGCAGGGCCCTTGTGGGCACTGATAGCAAGGAAAAAAAAAAAACACACAAACAAAAAAACACCACAAAGCTGAGTATAATTAAAAAAAAAAAAAAGGAGCCTGCATACATTCCTACTCTGAGCACCTATGTGCAAGTAGGTGGGAGATGGTAGGTGCAGCAAATCCCCAGGGTGTGAGAGCACTGAGGGAAGGGTGGGTCTCCTGAGGGGGGATTGCACAGCCCTCCCGTGCTGCTTGGATGGGAGTTGTGTTTCAGCTTTCCTGGGATGTACTCAGGATTCACAGACTGCATCTTAGATGCAGCTTCAATCACTGTCGAAGTACCTGTGGCCTGTTCCACAGTGTTTAAAAAAAAAAAAAAAAAAAGTGATTTTCATTTTTCCTCTGTTTTTTAGAGAAATTTATTTTTGTAGCCACTTTTGCATGAAACTGTGATACTGAGTAAATTGAGCATCTTGTTAGAATAGATGATGCCACACCAACTATTACTGTTGAAATGCATTACTAGATTATAGTGTCCAGCAAGTCCAGCTTGAAAGTAGGATAGATACCTAGCCCACATGTGCACACCAAGCCCCTCCTTGCCAAGTACAATTTTAATCAGTTTCGTACTTGCTAGATGCACAGAAACCTGCAATACCTACTGCATTGTCATGTTTCATCCCACCAATACAACTCTAATACTATGAGATCATATGATATGGGTTAGAAGGAACCTTTAAAGATCATCTAGTCCAACCCCTCTGCCATGGGCAGGGACATCTTCAACTAGATTAAGTTGCTGAAAGCCCCATGCAACGCGACCTCGAACACTTCCAGTGATGGGGCACCCACAGCTTCTTTTGGCAACCTGTTCCAGTGCCTCACCACCTTCATTGAAAATAATTTTTCACTTATTTCCAACTGAATCACAGAATCATCCGGGTTGGAAAGGACCTCTGAGATCATCAAGTCCAACCCTTGATCCACTACTGCCGTGGTTCCCAGACCATGGCACTGAGTGCCACATTCAGTTTCTTCTTAAAAACCTCCAGGGGTGGAGAATCCACCACCTCCCTGAGCAGCCCATTCCAATGCCTGATGAGCCTTCACTGTTTCAGTTTAAAACTGTTCAGCTTGTCCTATCGCCACAGGCCCTGGTAAAAAGTCTCTATCTTTCTTCTAAACCTCCTTTAATTAGTGACAGGCTGCAATAAGGTCTCCCCAGAGCCTTTTCTTCTCCAGGCTGAACAACCAACTCTCTCAGCCTTTCTTCATCAGAGAGGTGCTCCAGCCCCCTCATCACTTTTGTGGCTCTCCTCTGGTCCTGCTTCAACAGGTCCATGTCTTTCCTGTGCTGAGGACTCCAGAACTGGACACACACAGTATGGCAGGTACTGTGTCCATCACCTCCCTTGACCTGCTGGCCATGCTTCTTTTGATGCAGCCCAGGATATGGTTCATTCAATCCCACCACTTATTTCATTAATAAAGACATTAAACAGTACTGGTCCCCATAGAAACCCCTGAGAGACACTACTTGTTATCTGGTCTCCATCTGGACATTGAGCTGTTGACAGCAAGCTTTTGGGTTCAGCCATCCAGCCAATTATTCATCGAATAGTCCATCCATCAAACCCTTATCTCTCCAATTTAGCAATAAGGATGTTGTGTGGAACTGTGTCAAAGGCCTTACAGAAGCCGACATTGAAAGCATCACTTGATCATCCCTGATCCACCAACACAGTCACTCCATCAGAGAAGGGCACCAGCCTAGTCAGGCTGACTTGTCAGTGGTATCCAGGGTCCTCCTTTTTACCCTGTTTAAAAATGGGTGAGATGGTACAGTCAGAGTTACCATACTCCTTATTTAAATTTCTCCATGGTATACACACCAGGACACACTACTGGCCCAAGATGGGCTGGCTGAGCCCATGTTCTTTTAATTTTTTCCTTCTTCTATTTCTGGTGCTTTCCATATCACTTCTTTTGGGTATAAAGTCATACTTAAGAGATGCTTCCAGCAGTGAATTGGGAGTGGGGGTTTTATGATGGGAAAACTGGGACCAGTTCCAGCTCCGCCATCATTTGGTGTCATTGCCAATCTCTTTCCCCATCTAATTTTTGCCTCCCAATCCTGCCTCTCACTGGATTCTTCCTTGGCATGGCCTCTGGGGTCTGCCCGATGCTTAGCAAAGCTGCAGGAAGTTTTGCCTGACCAGAAGCGACACAACAACCCATCCTTGCAGGGGTGTGAAGAGTGGTTCCTTTTGCTGCAAGCCCAGAAACATGGACTTTTTTTCCCCAGAAAAGGTTATTCCTTTTTCCTGCTCTTCCTCTGTCCTGTCCCTCCATGTGTCTGCATGCTGGAGTAGGTGTGAAGGGGGATAGAGAACCCCAAGTGTATATGGCTGAGCCAGTGACTGCTGCTCTCACCAGGCAGCTGCTACCATGTAGGGTGAGCTTGGCATTCCCAGCGGTGTGAATCCTTCTGCCCTGGCTAACCCTACCTGAAGACGACCAAGGAAAAGCTTTTACCTTTGGAGGGCTGGAGACTTCCCCAACACCATGGCTGCCACTGGGCCTTTCCTGTTTTTCAAGACAGGGTGGCCTTTGGCAGCAGAGGGAACACAACCAGCACTGAGCTGAGTTTTATTGTCCTTCTGTCTTTAAAAAGGGGACCCTAGATTTAGTTAATCTTTATTCAATGCAGAAGGCTGCAGCAGCAATAAAACCCTCCTAAGGTTGCTCTCAAGGGCCTTCACAGACTAGCACCAGGAGCAAGCGACAGCCATGGGATAGCTGGAGAGCCAGCAGCAAGCAGGGGACACGGAGGGCTGGGAAAGCTGCAGGAAAAAGCTCTGGATTTCTGCAGGAAAGCACCATTTGTCCCCAGTGGGAGAGCACCTCCTGCAGCTGCCAGCACAGAGGTTACCTCGGCAGCTGCACAGCAGCAAAGACTTGGGGTGGTGGGGGGGTGGGGGGACAAGGAAAGGAAAAACTATCAAGTGCAAAATCAGGTATTTTATGTCTCTGCACTGATGGTGGTTGTGTCCCATGGACACGCTGAGGAGCCTCTGTACAGTTTCCCAGGCAGCAGGAGTTCTGTGGTCCCATTTACTATGTGGCTAATGATTACAGGAAGAGTTTGTATTATTTCAGTTATGATGTACAGATAAGTGTAATATATTCCTGATAATAAATACATGCGCCAGCGCATATGAACCAGTGTGTCCTACAGTGTTTTCTGTATGTCTGTGCACAAAGAAACTGGGAATAAACAGAAAACAAAGAAAATAACCCATTAGAGGGTAACTTTGTTTAGGCCAAGCCAGCAACAAAGCACCACTGGTCCTGCTCTCTCATTCCTCACCCACAGTGGGATGGAGAGCAGAAAATATAAGGAAAAGCTCCTGGGTGGAGACAGTGACAGGGAGGGTGCTCTCACCAGTTAGGGTTATACTTTTTCAGTCTAGCTTTTAAGATCTTTTGTTATTTACAATAAAATTCTGTTTTATATGTATACACCTTGTCTTCTATCTTCTCCCATTGAGGACAATGGTCATGGGCAAAACAGATTCAGCTTGGGGAACAAAACAAAAAAAAATCAATTTAGTTTGCCACCAATCAAAACAGAGAGGGACAATGAGAAGTGAGAACAGATCTGAAAAACACTTTCCCTCACCCTTTCTTTCTCCACAGGCTCAAATTTCTCAATTACTCTATCATCTACCTGATACCTGATCTACCTGGAGGTACAGGGAGATGGGGAATCCATTCACTGTACGGGCAATGTGTTCAGTTTGTCACACCTTGGCTCTGCCACTCCTTCCTCCTCAGGGAACTTCTGACACTCTTGCCCTGCTACAGCTCGTGGTCCCTCCCACAGGAGAGAAGTCCTTCACAAACCCCTCTGGCGTGAGTCCTTCAGGTGAGCTGTAGTCATAGAATCATAGAATCATAGAATTGGCTGGGTTGGAAGGGACCTCAGAGATCAAGTCCAGCCCTTGATCCAGTAATGCTGTGGTTACTAGACCATGGCACTGAGTGCCACATCCAGTCCCTTTTAAAATATCTCCAGGGATGGAGAATCCACTACTTCCCTGGGCAGCCCATTCCAATGCCTGATCACCCTCTCCGTAAAAAATTCTTTCTAATATCCAACTTAAACCTCCCCCGGCACAACTTAAGACCGTGTCCTCTTGTCTTGCTGGTAGCTGCCAGGGAGAAGAGACCAACCCCCACCTGGCTACAGCCTCCTTTCAGGGAGTTGTAGAGAGTGATGAGGTCTCCCCTGAGCCTCCTCTTCTCCAGGCTGAACAACCCCAGCTCCCTCAGCCTCTCCTCATAGGATCTGTGCTTGAGTCCCCTTAAGGAGCAGAGTGCTCCAGCATGGGTGTTCCACAGCCATGGCAGGCTTTGGGTGCAGCCACATCCCCTGGCACAGGGTCGTTCACAGCTGCAGGTCCACATCTGTTCCACCGTGATCCTTTGCTGACTGCAGGTGCACAGCAGCCATCTTACCACGAGCTGCAGGAGAACCTCTGTCCCAGTACCTCCTCCCCACCCCTCCACAATGACCTTGGTATCTGCACAGGTGTTTCCCTCACACCCCACTCCTCTGTCTCCTGCAGGTCTCCTGGCAGGATTTTTTTTTTCCTCTCTTAAATACGTTTCCACAGCAGCACATCCACTTTGCTGATAGCACATCCACTCAGCTTGGCCTCTTTCTCATAGTTTAGACCCAGTACGGTACCAACCAGGCCTCTGCTCACTCACCCCACACCCCCACTATGGGACAGGGAGGAGAAAACCCACCCAAAGGCTTTGTTAATGGAGGCAAGGACGGGGAGGTTTTCATTCCCCAATTTCTATAAAGGTTAAAAAATAGGCTCAACCTGGCAAGGAAAAGCATGATTTAATCTACCAGGAGAAAGAAAACACGCCCAGATTTTAACACCTCCTTCCCCACCCCTCCCCTCTCCCCGGGCCCGGATCCCTTCCCTCCCGGCTCCCCCTCAGGGCACAGGGGACGGGCAGGGGGGTTCGGGTCAGTTCCCCACATGGTGTTTCTGCTGCTCCTTCCTCCTCAGGGGGAGGACTCCTCACGGCCTTCCCCAGCTCCAACGGGGGGTCCGTCTCCTGGGAGAAAGTCCTTCAGGAACCCCTCCCACAGGAGTCCCTCGGGAACTGCTCCAGCCTGGGCTGCCCAGGCTCACGGCCTGCTGCAGACATAGTCACCTGCTGGCACCAGGTCTTCCATGGCTGCAGAGCCACATCTGCCCCTCTCTGTGATCCCACAGAGGCTGCAGCTCCACATCATCCCACCTGTGACACTCCATGGCAGCAGGTCCATGTCTGCTCACCACGATCCTTCAGGGACTGTGCTCCTCCATGGGTTGCAGGGGCACAGCTGCCATCTCACCATGGGCTGTGGGGAAATCACTGCTCAGGCACCTTCTCCACCTCCTTCCTCCCTGTTCTTGGTGTCTTTGCTTTGGCATTGCTCTCACCTCCTCCTCTCCACTGCTCTGGAGATCTTTTTTATAATTTTTTTTTTGTATTTTCACTTTCCCTTTCTTAAGTACGTTACTCACAGAGACACATCCAGCTTCCCGTATCTGCTTGGCCTTGGCCAGAGCTGGGGCAAGAACTGGAACTGGGGAGCTTCCAGCAGCTTCTCAGAGGAGCAACCCCTGTAGCCCTTCCTCTGCTACCAAAGCCATGCAGAGCCCATCACCAAGGGTCATCCCATCAGGGTAAGACTGACACTAGATGAGCACTTAGCCTCCTGGCAGTGGGGCTGGTGGCTTGGGTTAGCCAAGGATGGTTCCCATGCTACAAATCAGACTAAAAGTGTCATGGAATAATTTTTTCGTAGGTGCTTCCCTATATTGCTGGGGCTCCCAGGAAGCTGGGGATCAGTCTGCAATGTTTCCACTAAGGTATCATGTTTCATGCTCCTGGCAAGAGGAACATTTCTGCTGGGGGTATAAGCGTGATCTGCGAGGTGCTGGTCACCCATGTTTCAACATCCCCTCCCTTTGCTTTGCCTTCCCACTGAGGACACACAGTTTGTAACGCTGGAAAGCAGAGAAAGGGTTGCAAACGAGGACAAACAGTAGGCATGATTTATTTGGGTATCAGGAATGTTTTAATGCTGTACTACATAATTACAAGTGAGTTTCTAAATTCCAAAAGCATTGTTCAAGGGAGGAGTGTTTACAGTGTCACCAGGATAAAAGTAGCTGCACAACTGTGCTGTACTCTGGGGACAAGGTTCACATTTTTAAACTTAAGGCTTTCATCGCTATGTGAACATGGTAAAACCAAAACAGACCTACAAAAATCAAACCAAAAGAGAGATTAAAAAGATAAAAAATAGACTTCTTCCCATACCAAGCCTTAAAACTAACACACCAGTAAGAAATTCTGAGAAATCATTAGGAAAGCTGACTATCAAACAGGCAACAGAAAGGTATTTACAGTTTGCTTTATAATTAAAAAATAAAAATATACTCTTCCATGGCTTCAGTCAGGAGACGTCCCTTTCCTGACATGACCCACATGCAGTAGGTTTGCTGACCCACTTCCTCCGTGCTGCCAGCAGCTCCCCCAGCTCCCTGCACACCTGGAAGGCACAACGTGCTGCAGGGCAACCCCGTGCATCCCACTGCTGTGACAACAGAGCAAGTCACTGCCCCACAGCCACAGCCCTGCTCGGCCCAGAGAGGGAGAGGTGTCCCTCCCTGCCTCCATGGAGCCTGCACCCCCTCGGATGCACCTCGTGTCTCAACCCTGAGCCAGGAACAAAAACCCTGAGAAAAATCGAGGTCTGGCTCTTGCTAGCAGAGATGTTCCTGGATCATCTGAATTCCAGCTGGGTGTCAGACACCCCCTGGGACCTCACTCACAGCTGTAACATGGAGGGTGAGGCAGCCTGGGGGGCTTATGGGTGAGGCATTGCAGTGATAAACCATCAGGGGAGTGGCAGCAGGCAGAGGCAACTCGAGGCAACAGGCTAATTTAGCCTTGAACAAGTGCAAAATTTGATAAGGAAAAGACAGAAATGGAACTTGCCTGTAAAGTTGGGCCCAGCAGGTGTGGCAAGGTTATCCATGGGTTTAGAAAGATGCTTTTTCTGCCAGGGAGAAGAGGCTTCCTCCAATAGGGGAGGGTGTTGAGAGGATCACAGAATTATAGAGTTGTTCAGGATGGAAAAGACCTTCAAGATCTTTGATTCCAGCCTTGTCCTAACCCCATTACCCTATTCCTGATGACCCACCACTAAACCATGTCCCCAAGCACCACCTCCAGGTGATTTTTAAATACATTCAGGGATGGAGACTCAACCACCTCCCTGGGGAGCCTGTTCCAGGGCTTAATAACCCTTTCTGTAACCAAGTTTCTCCTGAAAGAGGCACACTTGCAGAGCAGGGACTGCAGAGAAGCCTTCTGCATGCAGACCAGCACCACTCCTTATCTCCTCCAGGCTGCCATAACCATGCATTGCCCTTTGTTCATTTGGATAGATGGCAGCAATGCTCACCTGTACATGGCCTTCTGGGGGTGTGGAATTTGCAAAATCTCACTGGAATTCTTTCGTATATAAAATGCAATCACTCGAGAAGCTATTTTTACAAAAAAATGAACATATTATCCTATCATAATGCTTTCCAGTCTCCAAGTGGGTAAGAATGGAAGCAGCAGTGACAGACACCCTCCCTCTGTACACCATGAATAGGAGTTCATATTCATCTGGGATGGACAAAGGGTGAGAGCCCATGGTGAGTGCTGCCAGCTCAGACTTCACTCTTACAAAACCCTGGCCACAAACAGCAAAGTGTGGTGTCAGCACTAGCACCGTTTTCACCAGCATGGCCCCCTGTGGCACCCTCTCTCATGCTGCAAACATGCAGCACAAATGGCTCAGAACCAGCAGCACTTTGACTGCAGCACACCCCAGCCCCTGGGATGCCCAGACAGTGCTGGGGGGCAGGGAGGGGGCAGCCCCACACCCCTCATGCTGCAGAACTGCCCAACACCCAGCACACTGCCTAAGCCAGTGGCAAACTCCACCCAGAGGGACAGGAAAAGGGTGAAACAAAGAGGAAACCCAGCCAGTCATGGTTTTCAGTGACCAAAGAAAGCAAGCTGTTAGCAAATGAACAACGGTAGTAATTTTTTCACAAAAAAAAAATAACTTGTGTGGGGAGAGGAAGCTGCTCTGCCAGCAGTTTTCCATCAAGAAAGGCTGCCTGACTACATAACTGGATTTGCTCTGTAACTGCAAGCTGCAGCTTTGGGTGCTGCCCACCTCTGCCCACCATGCACCAGAGTCAATGAACTCTTGCAACAGCTTCCCTGGAGGGGTCCTCTCAAGCAAAAAGAATGGAAGCAACCAAATATGCTGAAATAAGGTCAGTCCTGTGGGCCAGAGCCTGCCCTGAAAGATCAGGCAGGTGATTCTTCCAGCACTTCTCAGCACAGGATCTATTTGTGTGCTGAGCAAAGGATCCCTTCCCCTCCTGCTGAAAGAAGGGAGAGAATGGCCTGCTCAGCTTCATTGCATGGTAGCTCTCCAGGGGCCAAAACCAGCACAGCAATAGCCCAGTTGCAGCCCTAGGGATGGGATGGGTAAATGGGATGGGATGGGATGGCAGGAGGTGCTACCTGGCCCATCCCCTTGTGCAGCACCGGCTGCGTTAATGCCACCATCTTCACACTGATGCACCTCGTGTTGTCCTGCTTCCCTCTCCAGGCAATTGTCAGAGGAGAATGCCAGTCTTCAAGGATATGTTGAGAAAGAAGTGGAGGAGAAGAAGAAGCTGAGCAGGACTACTGAACAGCTCCTCCTGCAGGAAGGAGAGGCCGTAAGACCTGTGAAGCTTCTACCCCCATCATCCACTTCTTTGTATCACTGCTCATCAAACTCCTCTCTGGTAAAAGTCAAATCTTGTGGCAATAACTCAGCACCTGCACATATGCCAGAACCAAAAGCTCTTATGCATTGATTAGGGTTGAAAGTTAGGAAAGCAGAGTGTCATGACCCACAAGGTGGGTGCAGCACCATCACATCTCACAAAGTGAGCACGGCTCCCCAGATATGGGGGTCAAACCAAGTATCATGTCCCACAGAGTGGGTACAGCATTATGTCCCACAGAGTGGGCATAGGTAGAGTTCCCCAGAGTGGGGGTCAACCCAGGGAGATTTGGATTGGACCCCCTTGCTTTCTAAACTCCTTCAGAGAGGAGCCTACGTGTGGCTGGGCCCAATCTTCCTTCTCTAATTAACCTCTTTTAACAACCTATTCAGCGACATTAAGTTCAGGAATTCTCTGCATGGTACTCTAGGAGTAATATTATTACCCAGGAGGTTCGTATAAAAACATAACTTTACTTAAAAGTGAGTATGATTATAAAGCATGTCAGATTACAGCTAGCAGAATTAGAAATGATGGTACTTTCAAAGCAATGTATTACAAATAGCAGAACTTAAGGACACTGTCAAAACAACAGACAACTAACAAAACTTAACAAAGCAATGGATAATAAAACTTAACAGAGCTGGAATCCATGTTACCCTTATGTGCTCAGATAAGGTTATAAACAGAGAGAAATAAGGAAGAGATAGGAAAGATACGACCACCCTTGGATCCTGTGATTATCTCGGTAGGAAGTTGTGGTCCTTGGATGGTGGGAGCACATCCAGCATTTTGAGCCTGCCTCTTTTATGCCACCTGACCCCACCTTTTTGGAGAGGGGGCTTTGGCATATCTTGCAGAGCCAGGTGTTCACTTGTGCCCCTCCAGATGGGATGACACAGCAATAACCCCTATTTCTGAGCATGCACCCTCTTCAGCAGCCTTACCTGGGGCACACACAAGCTGTGACTCTGCCTCCCCAGGGTGCAGCCTGCCTGCCCCTGTCCCTTATCAAACAAGGACAGTGTCCTGCCTGTCAGGGTGGCCATCAAACAGAGCTCCCCTTGCAAGGCCAGTGTTCAGCTTATTGGGATGGCCACTAAAGGAGGGGCTGCTCTTGTGAGAAGAGGGCCCCATTTATCAGGGTGTTTACCCACATGGGGGTTTCTCCTTGAGAGAACAGAGTCCAGGTGGCTTATGAATGAGGCCTCCACCTGAGTGCAATATCCATTTTGTCAGGGTGGATGTTTTGAGACAAATACTCTTTTTGGGACTCTACACAGGGTAGCTAGGTTTAAGCAGGCCATTTTCACTATACTTCTCAGCTTTGGCAGGAAAGGATCTATTCTTGTGCTGACTAAAGGTACCACTTCTCCATTCCCACCTTTTCATACAGCACAATGCTCTGCATCTGTACAAAATACTCTCACAATAAAATAATGACTGAACTATTTACAAAGAACAGCTCAAATTAAGGAAAGAAAGCAAATCGTCCACAACAGCAAGGTTATAGCAGCAGTTGCATGTCTTCAAAGATACATGCAGACATCAGCAGGGAGGCAGAGGAGGCAGTAAAAAAAAATAAAATCATAAAACCCCCACCCATTAAGCAATGTCCGTGACATTATCCTAGAGGAGGCAGTGAAATTTACCTTTCAGATTACAAAACATACAAGCAAGGGGTATATGCAGCCAGGAGGGGATGGGGCAGGAGTACACAGCTCTGTCAAACTCATCTCCCAACCAGTCCACTCCACTCCCCAGGTCAAGTCCTGCAAAGGGGAGGCCAGGAGATCCCCAGGTCCAGCTGGAAAACAGGGAAGCAGGTAGACAGAGAGCCAGGGGAGTCACCTACACTCCCTGCTCAAGGCTGCAGGTTCCCTCCACTTCCTTGTATCTGTTAAGTAGCAAAAACCAGCATGAGAGATGGCAGCACCCACCACCAGGGAACTAATGGTTTGGAGCAGTCATGATGCAGGAGTGGGAGATGGGGCTAAGGATCCTCCAGTAGCAAATTTGCAGTAGGTGGCTCTGAGGCCAGTGCAGGTAATGTCACATTGAACTATCAAATCTGGTTACACAGAAAGGTTTTTCTGTGATCCTTCTCAGAGAGAGCCAACCGAAGAAAAATGACCCCATCAAGACTTTCTCTTCTTTGTGCTATTACATGCCATGAAAGTTGAAACAAAGTTAAAGAATATAAATAGAACAGGTTCCTAAGCAGACAAAAAAAAAATAAATTAACATTTATAAAAAAAATACAGCAAGAAATCTGCATATTTTTAAATAACTTTCTTTGGAAACACACTTCCAGTCAGAATTCACCCCCAGATAGTCATTGCTGAATGTCTTAATTGCTCAGAAGCTGTTACCCAAGGAAGGGAAAAACACCCTTAAGTTTTTGGTACTACAGGAAACTTTGCTCCCATCTGAATTTACAGTTTCTCTCTCCCCAGCACAACTTCAGTGCTTCTTGGGAAGCTGTGGAGTGTGTAGAGCTTGCCTGTGTTTAAACAAAATGTATTTCAACCTAGTTGCTTTTAATTTTTATATTCTTCTCTTCCTGTTTGAGTAAGACTTTGCATATGCACAAGGAGCAAAGGCTTGGCAAACGGTCAAGAACCAGCAACTGGAGCACCCCCTGACTTCATTTGGTTGGGGTAACTGCACTCAAAATGCACCCAGAAGGAAATGCACACGTTGCCTTCACTCCTTCCAATTCCAACTCTGGCAAGAAGAGCTTCCCAGGGACTATAAGAAGGCCAAGATTAAAAGGAAAGATTAAAAACAAAGGCTATCAAGTCTCTCATGGAAACCTGTGAGAGATGGTCCATGGTCCAGCTGTGCGAGTTGGGAAATGATGGTCTGGTTCCCCTTTCTGCTGCATCAGATGCCTGGTAAAATTCTGGTCATGTCATGCAGAGGGGTGTTCTTTAGTTCTCCATCTGAACAAGGGTGACAAGATCCCATCCCTTCATCAGCAAGAAGCATGCTGACAAACAGATTAAAGATTGTCTCGTGTTCAGAGGCAGCAGTGTGGAGGTCACCTAGGACAGCATCCACTCAGGTTGGGAGAAAGGATTTCTGCAGTATCTGTTTGGGATGCCTCATCCCTGGAAGTGTTTGAGGTCAGGCTGAAGAGGGCTTTGAGCAACCTGGTCTAGTGAAAGATGTCCCTGCCCATGGCAGGGGTGGTTGGACTAGATGTCTTCAAAGGTCCCTTCCAACACAAACCACTCCTGATTCTATTATTTGTTTTCCAGTACAAGCTGAAGCATGAATTTAAGTCAGTGGCATTACATGGGCATGGCTGGTGCTTTAGTAAGCCTTTTTTAGAGTAGTGAATTTAGCTGGGGAATGCTATTAGAAAGAATAAAAAAAAAAAAAAAAAAATCAATCTTACAGCAAAACCAAGGCACTGCCAACTAAACACAGACTCTGGTCTCACTTCCATATTTCGCATCTTCCATGACTGCCAGGCTCTGGAGATATCTCCAGCCCCTCCCAATTGGAAAGCTCCTCCCGGATGGAAAGCTTAGAGGTGTCTTCTGGGATGTAGGCTCTACTGGGACCACGGGGACTGAGGAGGCCTTGCATAACCCCACAGCCCTCCCTTGGGCAAGGGGCAGACACCAGGCACCGCTCATGAGTCAAGTTGAAGCCCCTGAGGATCTTCCTGTACCTCCCCTTCCTGGGGCAGAAATGCACTCCACCTACTGAAGCCACACCAAAGTCTGATGGTCAAATCCTTTGCTGATGCCACATGGCTGGCAGAGAGAACTGATACAGGGAGAAGAAAACAGGACACTGCTTGGGCTCACTTCTCTGAGCCACCCCACCACTGCAGCCACACCACTAGTGATTCCCAAGGTGAAGAGGTAGGACAGCTCTTTGGAGACACATGTTCTTGTCAAGCAATTCAAGTACTTGCACCAAATATTTTTATGGCTAAACCTGGCAATCCCTCTGCTGAACAGTCAGCAGAAGTGTCTGCTGGAGTTACCTGCAAACGAGCGTTCACCTAAAAAGCAGCAACCACAAACCCTCCCAACATTTCACACCAGCAATGGGCTTTAAAGCATATGAATATATAGTTAAAAAATAGTTAAAAACTTAAGAGACCTGATGCTGCAGAGAATGCAAGTCCTGCAGGTGCTTCCTTAATGGGGTGAAAGCTTGGTGAGAGCCTTGTTTTGTGATTACACATGGGGAAGAGCTGAGATGGAGTGAAGGATGGATCTGGTCTAAGCCTGACAGCAGCACCGCAAAATCTGCTCCAGGTGTAATCAGATAAAGTTATCTGTGGGAAGGTAATTCCTGGGGCTACTCAGAAGAAAGACCCTTGTGAGGCCTGGTTTCATAGCAGCATTTAAGGTTAATTGGCACACAGAAGCAATTTTCTTTCTACATACTGGGAGGGAGGGGAAATCAGGAGGGAGGAAGGGAAGCGCATAGCCCCAGATCAGCTGACAGTGTTGCCGGGCATATGCCAGAGGTGTGGCTTTTTTTTTCCTTGTGATCCCTTTTAACTGTGCTACTGAGGAAACTGCAAGCTGCAGCAACCGGGCTGGGGAGCCTGGCATTACGCTTCCCTGTTCCTGCATCACGGATTCACCAGCTGTCCCCTGGCTCAGGATCTCCACCTCAAAGTGTCCTTCGCTGCAGCCATTCCCCAGTTGCCCGTAAGCCAAACATGCAGTCATTTACAGCTCTCTGAACCAGCCTCTGTGCTTCTCTCTGCCTCTGCTGAGGCTGCATAGGTGGCTTCCACACTGTGCCATATTCCATAGGTAAAGTAGATGACAAAGCCTGTGGAAGCCAAGAGGAGAGGGCACAATTAGCTCTGTAAGGGAACAGAAACCACTACTACTGACCAACACAGCTGACACCAGTGGTAACTCCAGCCCTCCCAACAGCTAGCTGCCAGTGGACAGTCACCACCTTCCTTAGAAAAAAGACATTTATACAGGCACCAGTCTTTCAAAAATTATTATCCAGGCCCCAAATGGGGGGGCAATTATAGACTAGATTTCCATGCTTTTCAGTGTGTCCATTGCAGTCCATCCAGCAGAGGTCTTTCTCTCTTCATTTGTGTGCCTACAGCCTCCATCTCAGTAAAATATATCTGCAACTGATGCTGATCTTACTTGTTTTCATCGTAACAAATTTCCTGTGCATTTCAGGCAATTCAGCCTTCTCCAAGTGGCTACTGGGAGCAGCTTGAGATGCAGCTCAGCTCCCTCAGCTCCAGAAGTACAAGCCCTACCACCTGGACTGCAGTTCAAGGCCAGACAAGAAGAAACGTTGTATGGCTTCTTGTTGGCATCAAGACCTGTAAGATGGTTCACAGGTTGTTGTTTGTCCTCAAAAAGGCTTCATGACCCTTGAATTTAAAACAAGGTTTGAGACATGCTGCCTAAATGGCTTCAGTTAAGTCACTGAAGTTTCCCAAGAGTGATAAGAGTGCAGAATCCCTCCTTGGAGCTACAGTAAATTTATGGTTAACAAAGTAACTTTGAACATTGCATCTTTTACTCTCTCAAACTCACCTATGAGCATCCAGACTGCAAACCGTATCCACGTGCCTAGGTCTAGCTGCATCATGAGGTAAACATTCACAAAAATACTCACAACAGGAAGAAGGGGCAAAAGAGGTACCTGAAAAAAAGAAAGAGGGCAGGCATTACACCCATGAGGTAGATCAGTGGGCAGGAGAGAACGCTGCATCCCTTGCAGAAGAGAAACAAAAGCTGTTACCAACCCTTCAGGGGCCATATCTGAGAAAAGGCAAGGTTAGACCAAAGTGAAGGACAACAATCCACGGTGGGAGACAGATGTGAACAATGTTGTTCACCTGTTTTAAGAGTGGTTGTCCTTGTTTTGTGGTCTGGAAGGAGGCAAGAGGCAAATACTTGTGGGGCAAAGGAGAGATGATGAAAACCAAAGACTGCATCGTGACTGGCACTTACTGCAGACCAGGAGAAGGTAAGGGGAATGTCAGAGGAGGGACCTGAGGAACCTCATCCAGCAGGTACCAAGGTAATTAGGCAATACAGAGTAAATTACCCCACAACAGAAGAAAACCAGGAAATATTTTAAGAGACGAGTGCAGCTGTACCAAGAATGCCTTAATGATCTGAGACAGAAAGAATGAAACAGTAAAGCCAAAAAGCAAGAATCAGGATATAAAGAAATAGCACAGGCATGTAAAGACAGAATCAGAAAGGGCATTTGTAACAATAGAAAGGTCCGTGAATATGGTGAAACAAAGAGGAAAGTGAACTTCGCCCCTAAGGAAAAAACAGATTTACAAAAAGAAACAGTCTAAAATGCTGTAGGCATTTCTTGACTTAAGCCTCATGAAAAAAATGTAATTATGGTGAGCAGCTGTTTATATCATTAGAGAAAGAGGATGGGCACACAAATTAGAAAACGGAAGAAGAATATTCTTCTAAATTAGCCTTTATCAAGCCAGGAGAGACAAATGAAATTTCCCCAGGCTGGTGAGTTACGTGCCCAGAGATTGCAGAAATGATCTCTGAACTATCAACGGGCATCTCTGAGATCTCTTGGTAGAAAGGTATGGTCCCTAAAGACTGGAGAAGGAAAACAAATTACCCATTTAAAAAGAAATAGAGAAAACCAGCTGGGGAACAAACCAGTCAGCCTTGGATTCTCAGAGACTTTGAAGAAAAATTACTAGAGTCAGACTGTAAATGTCTGAAGGACAACAAGGAGATAAGAACCAGCCATTACAGATTTAGTAGTGACAGGCCTATTTTTAATTTTTTTTTCTTTGACAGGGTAGTGGGTGAGGGGTAAAAAACCATCAAGTATCCGAGTGTAAGGCAAAGAGGTCCCAGAAGCAAGTTCCAAAAATGCAGTCTAGATGACAGACACTGAAAACTGAAGTTTTCTGCTTCTGGATATTCCTGTGACCACACTGTGGCCCACTTCTGGGACCATAACCCCAAAGTTGAGCTGAAAACTCTACCTTGGGCAATTCTGGTTGGAATAATTATTAAAATCAGAGAATCTACTGAAAAACTGTCATCAATGAACACTGAAAATTAAGGAATAGGATTAGAATCCAAAATCAATCTAATAGATTGGGGAAACAGCCTGAAATCAATATAATTTAATTTTTAGATTGGATTTAGACTTATTATCCATAATTTTTTTAGTTATTTGATATCCTAATATTCAATTTAGATTAGGATATTAGGAAAAATTACTGAAAAAGTGGTCAGGCAGTTGGAACTGACTGCCTAGGGAAGTGGTGGAGTCACCATCCCCGGAGGTGTTATATCAAGTGTAGATGTAGCACTTCAGGACATGGTTTAGTTGGCATGGTGGTGGTGGGTTGACAGTTGGACTTGATGATCTTAGAGGTCTTTCCCAACCTTAATGATTCTGTGAAAAAACTTGAGTTGCAGGATTATACCGGGGAAAAAAACAAACGAACTCAAAAAACCCAACAACAAACCACATCCCAGTGCTTGTTTAACATAGAAGGGATGGTGTACTTGGACAGGGCAGATAGATTGCAGAGTTCTTAAAAAGATTATGGTCACCCCCTAGCCTCTATGGGGATTAAGTAGGACACAAAAGTGCACTTTCCTAGAGCCTTTTAGGGAGTACCCCTTTGATCCTCACATGCAAGCTTGCTTCTTGTGTTCTCTCTCCTTTATCCTCCATCTGATGTGGCCTTTCAAAACCATCCCTTTTTCCTCTGTTCTCTGTCTCTTCTATATCCTACTAGCATCTACTTTCAAAAGCACTGCCCTGCCCTTCCCCTGTGGCCACACTTCTCTTGGACCAGGTTCTGCCCTCCCAGCTTCTCCTGGACTCCAGCACCATTTACTTTTCCTTGCAAGTCCCTCTGTTGTAGCCTCTAATCTGACCACGTCCCTTCCTCTCCTGATTCCCTCCACCAACATCTCAGCTAATCCCTTCAGACCCTCCTTCTTGTGCCAGTTCTGCTTCTGCCCATGGGGCACTGCTGGGCAGCAGGCTTGACACAATGCTACGTCTGCCATGCTACACTTTGCAGCAAAGCACCTGCACTGACATTTGAGTTTAGACCAAAAGAGGAAACAACGCTCAGAGGCTGAGCTCAACTCTGGCAGGACACCCTTTTATCATACCTATATTCTTTGCACATCCATTTGGCCAAGTCTCCCCTTCTGATACAGCCCAACATATACTTCCTCCTCCAACCACCTATTTCCTAGCTACACCTCCCAGGACACTCACCTTAAAGGAAAGCTTGGTTTTGCTTTCAGGCTGTTTCCATATAACAAAGCTGACAATGAGAACAAGGATGGCAGCAATAATCCATAGAGTTTTTATCAGAATGCTTGGCTCAAGGGCAGTCAAGATACAGCTACCCACAATAAGGAAACCTGTGAACAGATACCAAAGCTTACAGATTATTTTTTTTAGGAACAGGAAAAAGAAAGCCCAAACAACAAGCAGACAAAGCAGAACGTGAAATCTCAGCAAACAAAACAGTAACACATGAAAAAGCTGTTGGTAAGAGATATGCCTTATGTACCCCCCCCCATAACTGTGGATTTCTTCTCAAGTCATAGATTTTATCTGTAGATCTTCAGTCATTTTGGCCATTGCAAGAGCTCATCAAAATCACAGCAAGGAGATGAGCTTTCCCTCCATGGTGAGTACAAGGACCTACCAGCAGACTCACTGTCCCAGAGCCGTGCTGCCCAGTGCTTACCAATGATGAAGGCTGAGACATTCACTACTGAGCCTGAGAATTTGGAAGGGTCTGAGTTTGGGGGACACAGTATGGCTTTGAGGGAACACTTCTCCTCTTCCTCTGGCAAAAATCCAGTCTGCGACTCACTGGTGCTCACAGACTCATTGTTATCTTCTGTTGTCCTAGCCATCTGATAAGCCAAATTAGGCTGCTCTGGCTGATACCTAGGAAAAGAGAAATTAAATAAAGAGCATATTGGTTTGCCACAGGGTATCATTTGTTCAAAGGCCACACAGACAGTGACAGCTCTGCCCCAGATCACTATAGAACCAGAACAGGCCCACATAATGTCAATACCCTTCTGTTTCGGGGGTAAATTTGAGGAAAAAGGTTGTCATGTTGTAAGCAAACATGGTCAGCTTGGTTGTAATGTCAGAGTTTTAAAGGGGACAGTGCTCTCTTTTATCATAGTGAGGACTGGAAAAGGAAGGAGGAGACAGATGGTCACAGCTGGAGTGTTGTGGTTATCTGTGGAAGTTCAGCTCTTGAGTTTTGGCATGGAGGTGGCTGAGCTAACAGCTCAGCAGATACCTCACCCCAGCAGCTGCTGGTCACACCCCGCAGCAGCATTTCTGGTGTTCTTTCCTCCTCCATCCCAGTCTCTTCTACTAGCTTGTCTGCTGCCACATAGGGAAGGAAGGAAGAGGGGAACAAAGAATGGTAATTTTTTGTGGCACATGAGGATAGCATCTCATTCAACAGAGTCCTGATGCAGAACCACAGGGGACAATCCATGAAGAAAAAAACCACTCTTCTGGCTCCTGTGGGTGCTTGTGAAACACCACAAATTGAGAAATGCAGTGAAATCCTTGGGTCTGGCCACAGCAGAGTATTAGTTGCAGGACTTTATAGCTTTAGAAAATATCTAGCTGCTACTTCATTAAGAAGCCAAAAGGGCAAACAAATCAGCTGCCTGGGCCACTCAATGAGACAGCCTCTGGCAGCCTATGGTGGGGAAAATGCTACATGATAGGTACAGCAGCCTGCAAAAATAAAGAAGCCATTTCCAGCTCTAAGAAGAAGGGGCTGGGAAATCATAGGAAAAACAAGAAGGGCAATAAAAATAAGCCAGGGTTTTAAAGAGTGGGCAGCACAAGCACAAGGCAACAGCATTCAAGGGCAGTGCTGGCCCTTCACCTGCTGCAAGACAGGTCTTAGTTCAATGCATTTGCTATGAGCTTGTAAAAAGCCTCCATCTGACACTGAATAAGTCACTGAACACAAATAAGTATTGTTAGTAACATGATTTTCAAAGTATAGTTCTCATGGGTAGAGTGTTGCTGTCTGTGAGGTGCCAAGCAATGAACATACCCTATTTCCAGCTTAGGTTAGGGAAGCCATGGAAGCTCAGCACTTCCAGAAGACACAGGCTAAGGCACTGATCTTGCAGTCACATGCTCAGCTTTTTTGCTGCTGCTAGACTTCATCTTGAATCCTCTTCCAAATATAAGATGACCTGAAACTGTATCCTTGGTGGGAACAAATGATGACAGTGCAGGGATCCCTCTCTCATCCCTACCCATCTCCCAGGGCATTCAGGGTTGACTGCAGCAGGAGTAGCATGGACCAAGGGTTAACCAAGCCCAGAGGACTCCCTTGCAGATCCAACTAGCACAATCCTCCATGAGCTTAAAGAAACAAATTCCTCACATGCCTATAGCTGGAGATGTTCGTGGTTTTACTTGGTCTATGGAAACTACAAAGACATCTGATCACTGTGTGATTTGTCTGTGTGGTACAAGAGAGGCAGTTACTACATCCATACCTCAGTACCAACACGCAGGCTGCCACCAAGGAGTAAGCCAGGAGGGTCCCAATGGACATGAGATCCACAAGATCTTTCAGGTCGAAGAGAAAGGCCATAACAGCTGTAAAAGGAGAAGAGTGTGAGAGAGGGAAGAAAAATCAGTGATCTGGCAGAATATGCACATCTCAGGAGCATGAATGACAATGTAACTCACATGTGACTGTTGCTCAGAACTCATCAGGGGAGCTTGAGCTGTCCTGAGACGAGGAGAGGCACGACTTGGAGCATGAATACCTCAAACCTTGTAGGCTGTCCCAGCACAGCCTCACTAGCTGGAACCAGAGGAACATTTACAACAGTAAATGCCAGCCTGTTTGTCTCATGTGGGTATGTTCACTCAACTACCAGCAGTGAGCAGGTATCTAAGCCACATCCTCAATACTGGAGCCCTCCATCCCACCCGCAGCACCTTTAAGACCACAATTATCTCCCAGAAGTAGCTTGAAGCAGCAGAGGATGGGCAGCACCTCACTCCTCTATCTCAGATTAGCTGTGGTGCAACCAGGCTTGTGCACACAATGGGACCAAGCATCAAGGAGGCCATCTTCAGGTAGCATGTCTCTTCATGGGGGTTTCCAGAAAAAGTATAGTCTGACAGCCCTTGGGGATTGCCCTGCTTATACACCAGGCAACCTCTGGTTGCAAAGGACTTTGTATAAAGGTCTTCAGAAGGAGAACTAAGTAAGCAGAGGACAGATGCCACAGTCAGACATTCAGGTGATGCTTCTGTTTATATGAGAGAGCACAGGGACCTTAGAGCTAAGCTTGGCCCAGCATGTCCTCCAAACACCACCTGGAGCCCAACAACCAACCCAACCCTCAAGCTCAGCTGTCAAGTGCTGTCCCTGCAGCTTCCTGTGTGCTGTGGTCCCAGGTGCCATAGACCACTCTGAGGAGACTTGAAGGGACTGCAAAGCATGTCTTTTTTTTACTTTACCTGGCTCTTTTTTCCCCTCTTAGTCTGCACCCAATGACACCAGAAGAGGAAGGTGTGAGAAAAGCAGCTGTGAGGACATTCTGCAAGTCCCAGCACCAGTAGCTGTGCCCTTTCCTAGGAGCTCAGAGCCCATGGCAGCAGTCTGGCAGCAACTCCCCACCAAAGCAGTTGCCATTCTCATACCAACAGCTCAACCTGCATTTGAAGCAGAAGGTAAAGAAGCAGCAGCAAGGCTCTCCTCTTTGCCAGGCATCAGGAGGACGGGAGTGGCAGTAAGAAGAGGGTAAGCTGCCTGCCACCTGGGAGGTTTAATTCCCGTATTCCTGGGGGCTGGCAGAGGGAAAGAGACAAGAGGATGGCTGCCAGCTATGACTGATTAACAAACCCTGGTGCCACAGGGCCATCTGGCTGTCTCCGGATGCTCCGGAGCCTTCTGCTGAGCTGCTACCCACAGGTGGTGTGAGGTCTTCAGGCCAACAGTCACGAGGATGATGGGGCACCACTGGCTCCTGCCTTGCAGGGGGTTAATTATTTTTAAAGCCAGCAGAGCACCCACGGAGCAGATGAAGGCAATTCTTGGCATGAGACATGATGGCAGCAATGAGCTCTGAGAAAGAGGGACAGATACACAGCAAGCTCCTCATGCAGACCCAGCCTTTCCAGGGCATGTCCTAGAAAGCCAGGCCACTCTCTGGGATATTGTGCTGTGCAATACATCCAATTAGTAAGTGAGACAGAGCCAGGTGGACTCATCTGCCCCTATGATGAGCTTCTATCTCCTTTTCACACATTCATTCAAGTCTTTGACCTTACCTGCAACGGCCCCTGATGTCACTGTTGCAATTATCGGAGTTTTTCTCTTCTCATTGACTTTAGACAAAAATTTAAAGAGAAGTCCATCTTCTGCCATAGCATAAATTATCCGAGGCATTGGAAACATGGAGCCAAGGAGACTAAGGACATAGAAGGGGGAAATAATCTACTTATATCACCTCCTGCTGAGCACAGGCATAAAAACAAAAGCAAGTTTATGGCACTACAAACATAGAACAGGTGGCTTTCATTCACTTCAGCTTCTCCTTCAAGGGCTCCCTCTGCACGCCCATTGTTACTGATAGCTGGCAACTGAGGTGCAAGCTCTAAGATTTTGCATAACTAAACTTAGCCATGAGGCATGAAAGCAGCCAGACTTTCAGGTAGCAAAAGAGCTGTAACTTCTGCGAGCCTCTATGAGATGCTCACCTAACTGGATATGTGTAAGGTGATCTGAAACAACAGGCCTCCAGAGAGCAGGAGAAGATTGACATATCCTACCTCCATCCTGCCTGGCCTCCAATCCAGATGACTGTCCTGCAGGCAACCTGTAGACAGATGGCCCTGAATATGGTAACCCCCATATGCTCCATAAGAAGCATCTTGCACTATCTGACTCAAGTCTGCTCTCCACCCAGCAGGCCAGGATGTCTTGTGGGAAAATCATGCTTGCACTACAGAGCTGCCTCCATGACTTAGTCACTCAACCTAGATCTATATTGCAGAATGCACCTGCTGGGTCTGCTGCTGGGAGTTTCTGAAGTGATACTGGTCGTGTGCATCTCTGAAATGTATTGCATGGGGAAATCTTGGTTCTTTTGAGGTCAGTAAGTCTGAAATTCATCCCTGGTCTTGGCTTTCTTGACCCAGGGAAACACTGTGAAAGCAAAGCCCTGACATGCACCGTTTTTTAAAGGAGTTGGAGATCCATGTTTGCCTCGAGAGATGCACAAAGGAGGAGCAGTGTCTCACCTTGTAGAAAGTGCACACAAGGATCCAACAGCCACTGCATAATTGGCTCCATCCCAACCCACATACTTAAAGGCATTGGGCAAAGGGCTATTGGTATCCAGCTGGTAGTAAGGCATCATGAGTGTCAGGGCAGCTGACACTCCAAAATAAGCCACGAAGCAGATGAGGAGAGATGCCACAATGCCAATAGGAATGGCCTTCTGAGGGTTTTTTACCTCCTCACCTAGAAGAAAGAAATTGAAATATCAGCTAAACAATGAGCAGAAACTTTATTCCAACCTAGGGTATGCTGCCTGGGGCTTTCAAAGGCTTCATGGGCAGTGAGTTAGAGGGTTAGACCATGTTAGGTTAGACCATGATGCTGCTAATGGCCTGCCCTATTCACTTTGGCATACTACAGCATGTTTCCTCCAGTCCCTCCTTCTGAAAAACAATTGTGGAGGCCTTGCAAACTCAGGCACAGAAACAGTCTAGATTAAAAATAGTCCTTTATCAAAAAAGACAATGTCTATCTCCAGTTACTCCTGGTATCACAAAACTACAGAATGTTAGGGGTTGGAAAGGACCTCAAGATATCATTGAGTCCAACCCTGCATGGATGATGAAACCCCCAAAAGAGTTCAGTAATCATAAATGATGGGACAAGACATTATTGTGCAGTTGCAGGGCAAATCCATGAGTGCCCATTTCACATAGTATCTCCACCAGACCTGCCACCCAACAAACACAGCACCATAGGTGCCCAGTTTCAAGAAAAGGCAGGCTTTGCAGAGCACCTGGAAATCATACGGAACTTTGAAAACCACTCTTAAAAAAAAGGATTCCCTATAGATTTTATGGAACATTTTTGACAACCAAGTTAGTATGAATGTGCAGGAAAAAAAGAGTTCTCAAACTTCAGGCACTGATAAATTAAGAAACAGCTTCCCTGTGGTACAGATCTAACCTTCTCTGAAAACAAAAGCTCCTGAGGTTTGGCATTTCAGGGGGATGAACCAACAGCAGAGACCATTACATCTAAAAGTCAAAGGCAGATGAATATATTTCTCCTCCAAGGAGAAGCTCTAGGGCTGTCTGGAGTAAGGGAGCTGGCACTTCTCAGATGCCTTGGAAGAAAAGGCAGTACAGCTTTATCTGTGTTTGTGATGATCTCCTCCTCCCTCTGCTCCAGCTTTGAAGCAACTCAGTTCTTGCCAAACATGGAACTAAGGATAATCCTTCTTTCTTCCCAGAACTGAGATTCTTCCTAGCCAGAGAAATATAACAATGCTGATGGTTTCTCTCTCACAAGGAGATCTGCAAACCTTTGGAGATAAAGACACCCCCTGATTTTCAGGCAAAGCTTTAGGTTGCAGTTGACTCCCCAGAGGCTCCCTCTTTCTCTAGCTCTTCAAATACTTGAAGCTAGTGAATCTTCTCCAGCTGAGAGTACTGAAAAACCTTACCCCAGGACAACCTGTTGATTAAAGCATCATCTGGAGTCAGGGGTTCAAACTTCACAATACATATAAGGCATCAGAACCTGGGCCTTCCCTGTTTGCCTAACTGGTAAAGCTGGATGTGTTTCCTGTGGAGTCTGACATGGTTAGTGTCATCAGTAGCCATCCACAAGACTGGGCCCTGAAGGCAAAGAAGAAGGGAGAAAGCTTGTTTTGTGGATTACACAGTCTAGCTGTGTGCCACGGCAGCTGGAAGTCAAGACTCAGGCAGGCATTTGGACATACACTTTGGACACTTAACTATCAGAACCAGCTGAGCCAACAGCATATTCTCAGCTGAGGTTCAGGGGGATGGTGAATGAAGTGCCCTGAATTACTCATTCTCTGTGCTCTGCAACACAACTGAAAGCCAATCTACCAGCAAACAGGTTCATTATCAGAATTAAGACATCTTCCATCCTACCTGTAGTAGCAATACAGTCAAATCCCACGAAAGCATAAAAACATGTAGCTGCTCCTGAGAGGACTCCTTTCCATCCATAGGGCATAAACCCTCCAACACCATAAAGCTGTTCTTCCTGTGTTTGACTAAAAGGCATGGCACTGGGTTAGAAGTCATCCTGCACTGGTGGGACTAACAAAACAATTCATTATAGCTCATAAAAAAATACAAAGCTGGAGTCTGAAGGAAAACACTCCCCCTTTCACACACTAGCATACAAAGGCCAGGCAATATGCTAAGCCCAACCCACTGCTGAGCTTTGGACTAGCCTAGGGAATGCATGGAACAAAAACAGTTCATGGTTTGCTCCCACCACCTGTTTTTTGGGGTGGATAAATATGTCTTGGCTAGGAAATGGAGAAAATAGCATGAATATTAAAATTCCTTTCTTATATTACTACATGTGTGTAGATATACATATTCATTTACACATAATCTTTTGAAAAAAAGCACATGTAATTCTGAAAGCTGAAGACACGAAACATGTAAACCATCCACTTTTCACATAAGATGGACTACAATAAAGTGTAGGTGAATGGCCATGAGAGAGCAATGCAGGGTGCCACGACTGTCTAAAATCCACCCAACTGTCCATTTTCAACTTCAAAATTCCCTATGCCAAGCTCATATCCAAACAGTGCTTGGACCTCTGAGGGAGGTGAGGAGACTCCATCTCTGAGGGAGGTGAGGAGACTCCATCTCTGATGCACCAAATGCTTTGCTGATCCTCACCCAAAGTTCATTAAAGTCAACAGACAGACACATACTGATCCCCATGCACTCTGGATCAGGACTCCAGATCAGTGTTGAGTCATGTATCACAAACTCTTCAATACAAGTGACTTAGGTTACTTTTTCAGGGAAAAGCCTATGTAAATATATATTAAGACAACTAAATTAAAGTAAATCCCAAATCTGCAAGCCTTATCAGGTGCAAGCATCTGAACGCTCTCATAGAAGCTCTGTTGAGACTTAGATGAAAAATGGCCCATTATCTGCAGAAACAGCACAATGCAAATGTGGATTACGCTGGAAATAATGAGGTAAAGTAAACCCCAGATGGACTTCACAAAAATAGTAAGTGGTATGGGTCAAAGAGCTACAGTTACACTTTGAAGCTACTTCACTAATTGCTCCTTGCATGGGAACAGCAGTAGGAAGGAGGGGGTACCTTTCCTAGAGAAGTCATTTTTTCACTGCAGGCTGAATTTTGCAGAGAGGCTCAATATAAGCAGCTTGTACACACGCAAAACTTGGCCCACTCAACATCTATGAATCTCTCCGTTTTTTTGCCAAACTGTACTTCCTTGCAGGCCAACATAAAGGATTTAGATAGCAGGCCAGGACTGAGCTGATGTATGTGGAGATATGTAAAGGCTCTCTTTCTGTGTAGTACAGTCTCAAGCAAAAATTAACAGCCTTGTATTGCTGGGAACTCTTGTAAGGTCCTTGATTTTGATCTTGTATAAGAAGACAGGATATAGGTCAAACAGGATATAGAAAAATGTCATTAAGAATGGATTTGAGATATACCTGCTTCAGGGCATTAAAATAATCTGCAACTTGCCCTCATTTTACTGAGGCGTTTGGGACAAGGTCTCCAAAAGGTACAGTGGTGCCTCAAGGATATTGCCCAAGTGTCTAAAGAGACTACAGAGCTATACTGAGTCCTGGCTTCATAGAGGCACCAGAGCCAGCCTGGTGTAGCCTTGAGGAGGAGGCTGTCTAAATTTTCTTTCAAATTTGTATGCTATGTTGGTCATGAGGCTGGAAATGGTTGGTTCTACAGCAGGGCCCATGTTGACACAGCCTAACTCCTATCAGGCTCAGCCCATGAGCACAGCCTGCTTTCAGCAAGCACCCACCAAACCAGGAGGGAGCCATGATATTTACCAGTTTTCTAAATCATTCCACAAACCTCCCGATAAACTTGCTATTGAAAATGCATCAATTTCAGAGTTGAGAAGAAAAGATCCAACCTACTTGTCTCCATAAATGCTGTGGCTGGTGTTGTAAATGTCCTGTTCAGTCAGCTGCCAGTTTTTAATGGATCCTTTCACAAAGCCAGAGACCATGACGA
The DNA here is from genome assembly GCA_038090715.1 of Florisuga fusca. Lineage (NCBI taxonomy): Eukaryota > Metazoa > Chordata > Aves > Apodiformes > Trochilidae > Florisuga > Florisuga fusca. Next base: position 58,121,108 of record JAAWXA010000003.1, on the reverse strand, counting down.
AGCCAAGGACGAGGATGTTGATGCAAGTGAACACTTTGTTCACGAGGGCGGATTCCTTCACGCCAAAAATCAAGAGCCCTGAGGAAACAATGGCAGATAACACAGTCAGGTGTTTTGCCACCAGGAGCAGGCACCAGAGGTTTGCAGAGGTAGCCCAGCTTGCAGAGCCCATGCTGTGCTCTGCCTAACATATCACATTTCCCCACAAAGCCAAGTAGCTCAGGTAGCTCAGGATTAACTCACCCAGAAGGTGGACATGGACTCCAGCCCAAACATTACTGCTGTGGGAGGTCATAGACCTTCCCACCCAGCATGCCCACTCAGCACATGCCCCTGGTAAAGTGCTTTGCTAAGACAGCTAAGCTGCTTCTAGTGCTTTTAAGTTCAGCTCTAGTCATCTCATGGCAGTAGGTTGTGCCAGCCTCACACTCCACCCAGAGACCTGGAGAAAGCATCCCAGGTGGTTTTTCATGAAGGATCATTGTCTCAGAGGTCTTCACAATACGCAGAAGTTATAAAGAGCATTCAACTTTCCTAAGAAGCAGAGGAAAACAAGAGCTTGGACAAATCCAGTATTTCTAGTGCTGATGATACAGGAGGAAGTGGCATCTTGGGAACCCTGCTCCCATCTCACAGAATCATAGAATCATAGAAAGTTAGGGGTTGAAAGGGACCTCAAAAGATCATCTAGTCCAACCCTCCTGCCAGAGCAGGGTCACCTACAGCAGGTCACACAGGAATGTGTTCAGGTGGGTTTTGAATGTCTCCAGGGAAGGAGACTCCACAGCTTCCCTGGGCAGCCTGTGCCAGTGCTCTGTCACCCCCATCGTGAAAAAATTCTTCCTAATATTTACACAGGACCGCCTATGCTGCAGTTTATAACCATTGCCCCTTGTCCTATTGTTGGTCACCCCTGAGAAAAGCTTTACTCTGTCCTCCTGGCACTCGCCCCTTACATGTTTATAAACATTGATGAGGTCACTCCTCAGTCTCCTCCAAGCTGAAGAGCCCCAGCTCCCTCAGTCTTTCCTCATGAGGGAGATGTTCCACTTCCTTAATCATCTTGGTCACTCTGTGCTGGACTCTTTCAAGCATTTTCCTGTCCTTCTGGAACTGAGGGGCCCAGAACGGGACACAATATTCCAGATGTGGCCTCACCAGGGCAGAGTAGAGGGGGAGGAGAACCTCCCTCAACCTACTAGCCACTGCCCTTCTAATGCTCCCCAGGATGCCACTGGCATTCTTGGCCACAAGGGCACATTGTTGGCTCATGGTCATCCTTCTGTCCACCAGCACCCCCAGGTCCCTTTTACCTATGCTTCTGATGGCTCATTCCCCAACCTATACTGGTACCTGGGGCTGTTCTTTGACAGGTGAGTGGCTTTACACTTGGCCTTGTAATACATTAAATTCTTCCCTGCCCCACTCTCCAGTCTATGTCCCTCTGAATGGCAGCACAGCCTTCTAGGGTGTCAGCCACTCCACCCAGTTTTGTGTCATCAATAAATATATTGAACAGTACTGGTCCCAGTTCTGACCCTTGAGGGACTCCACTAGAAACAGACTTCCAACTAGACTCCATCCCATTGACTACGATTTAAATCAGCAGAAGCTTTGCCAGTGAGTAAAGCAAGAGCAGGATTTCAGCCTGAATTCTTAAAAGCTTTTATCTGAAGAGCATGTTTAAAGGCTTTGGCAACTAGCATCTCCCTGAGGCACAGCTGAGCTCCTCAGAGCAACAAGCTCTGCTAACTTGCTTTTCCTCTTCCTCATTTTCAAGAATCCAAACTTTTAACCCACATCTAAGAAGGTGACTGAGGGAGAAACATAGCAAAGTGCTCTTACTACTACTACAAGGCACTTAAAGGAGAAGGGAGCATCCTGTGCACACACTTTCCTTCTTTTAAAGTAGGAAATAGGCTGAGACAGCCACATAAGGGAAGGGTTTGATAAAACTGTGTGCCTGCCCAGGGAAACTCATAAGGCACCTTGTAGAAGCTGCAGCTCAAGATGGTGCAAGCAGAAGTGAACTTGTAGTGCTTATATTTGAGTAAAAGTAGAGTTAAAAGTTCAGAAGAATTTTAATTTTACAGTATTTTAATTTTACTTTTCAAAACTTTTCTGAATTCTGATTAAAGCCTTGGTGTATTTTTAGAAAACAAGAGGACCTCCCTGTTTATCACACATTTATTAATCTGTATTCTTGCACACACTGCTGCAAAATGAAGCCCACATATACGTAAAACAAAACAAAACAAAACAAAAAACCAGTAGGTTTTTTGAGGTTGTTACTCAGTTCCATATTTTTTTCTCACTTTCCTGGCTAAAGAAACTGAAAACTGGCAGATTATCAAAGGAGGAATAAGGTTGATAGGTCAACAGAATTAAATTCTTGTGTAATAGTATTTGTAGACAGAAGGATTTAACTTTCATAACTGATTGAGAATAATATGTCATCTTTTCTGTTCTTCCTTATATAAGGTTTGATTGAAGATATTAAAAGTGGCTCAAAAAAAATTGAGCATGCTCCCCTCTATTTAAAAACCTTGTAAATTGGCTATGCTCCATAGCAGCTCCACTAATTCCACAGCAGAGATATAGGTCAATCCAGCACTTGTAGCAAAGAACGAGCCTTTAATACATTGTCCAGAATAAATCAGGACTTTGTGCCTGTTCCAAAAGCAAACAAAGAAATTACAGAAGAAGCAGATCCAAGACACAAACCCCTCCAAGGTTTTACCTGTTAGGATGACAATTATCACCACAGCAAAGATGTCTGGGTACTTTGCTAGCACTCCAGGAGCCTCCATTGTCATGTATTTTTTACAAAATTCTTCAATGTGCTTGCCTATAATTTCATCAAACGTCGCACTCCAAGCTCTGGCCACACTTGAGGTTCCTGCCAGGGGACAAAAAGTATGCAAATTACCATTTGTAGCTGGCACACATTTCAAACAGGGGGCACCTTGCACAGCTTTTGGCCATGAAAGGCCCCAAAGCAACCTTGTGTGTGGCTTCCCGGGGGCTGGGAGCAACTTTTCCTCTGCAGATCCAACCCAGGGCCTGTATTCAGCTTTGATGGTAACACACAGGTGGTGGGTCTCAGCCTGGTGCTCAGCTGACAAGATAAAAAAAAATCCTTATAAGTGGTTTGGCTTCTTAGTAAATCTCAACTTTGCTTTAAGATACAGCCTAGACAGACATTCTCCTGGTGCTCCCAGCAACCTGAACTCCCCCCAAACCTGATTAATTTCTGCTACTAGAGAGGTCTGAGTCTCTTCTCATACCTGCAGAAATCCCTGGCAGCCCAGGGCCAGCTGACTGCAGCCCAGGCAGAGGGACCTTACAGAAGCCAGCTGGGCTCTGGCAGCATGATGCTGGACCATCACAGCCTGGGCCACAACACCAGTGCAACCCCACAAGCTCTGCAATCCACCAACACACAGGTCTGCTCCAACCTCTGCTGCTGGAGGATCCAAGCTAAATCAAGACTCAGATATAATTTACAGATTATCTGAGCACAATCAGCCTATTGCAGGACACTGGTGACACACCAGCAAGTGACACAACTCCTGCCCACAGAAAGTGGCCAGCAGGTCCAAGGAGGTGATTCTGCCCCTGTACTCAGCGCTGGTGAGGCCACACCTCGAGTACTGTGTCCAGTTCTGGGCCCCTCAGGTCAGGAAGGAGATTGAGGTCCTGGAGCAGGTCCAAAGGAGGGCAACCAGGCTGGTGAAGGGACTCGAGCACAGATCCTATGAGGAGAGGCTGAGGGAGCTGGGGCTGTTCAGCCTGGAGAAGAGGAGGCTCAGGGGAGACCTCATCACTCTCTACATCTCCCTGAAAGGAGGGTGTAGCCAGGGGGGGGTTGGTCTCTTTTCCCAGGCACCTCTCAGCAAGACAAGAGGGCATGGTCTTAAGTTGTGCCAGGGGAGGTTTAGGTTGGATATTAGAAAGAATTTATTCACTGAGAGGGTGATCAGGCATTGGAATGGGCTGCCCGGTGAGGTGGTGGATTCTCCGTCCCTGGAGATATTTAAAAAGAGACTGGATGTGGCACTCAGTGCCATGGGCTGGTAACCGCAGCGGTAGTGGGTCAAGGGTTGGACTTGATCTCTGAGGTCCCTTCCAACCCAGCTGATTCTGTGATTCTATGATTCTAAGTGATCAGACTTTGCTGCAGTTCCCCAGAGCACCAAAACACACGTAGCTTGTCAGGATGAGGACTGAACCTGGGATCTCAGGATGACCAAGTCTGGGGCATTTTCTGGGCCAGATGATTAACTTCATAGAACTGAAATAGTAACAATGAAGAACTCCCACCAGACAGTGACAGCATTGTGTAAAATAAGTAGGTTTGGGTAATAGCTTCTCCCTCTCCTGCATTAAAGTGGCTATGGTTATAAATCTATATATGGTATATATATGTCTTATACTCTCTCTCTATATATAAAACTATATATAACAGCACCTAATTGCATGATATAATTACTATTGTACATAATTACAAAAAAAAAAAAAGAGCCTGGGATAGGTTTTGGTTTGCAGAGCAGCTCCTCAGAGGATGTCATCAGGGGCCCCCTTCCACCTAGAACAGTTTGCCCTGACACACTCACCCGTGGGAGGGTGTTCAGGTCCCCAACTCCAGCACAACACCTGTGCCTGCCTGCAGCTCAACCTGGCAGGCAGCACCTGCAGCAAACCTGGGAACATGCTGCCCAATCCAGCTTTGCAACAGCATAAAAATTAGCTGCAAAACAGACCTGTTTGGAGACTCTTCTGTTCACTGCAACAGCAAAGGGAACAGTGTGAATGCTTTTAAAGAGGTGTCACAGCAGTGCCACCAATTTAATCTTGAAAAATTCCAAAAGTTACTGTACACCCCATTACGATTTTTCAGTTTAACTTTAGCATAATTGGAAGGAAGATACTATTTCCTTAGTGTGTTTTTTTTGTTCTGGCTCTAATATTTCATCTTCTAGGACAGGAACAACCAGCTCCTGCATGCATTAGGTGCCAGCTGCTTCAGTGCCAGTTCCATGTAACTATCAGCCATTTATCCCAAACTCTGTGCTCAACAGCCTTGATGGAGCTGGGGGAAATCTGGCATTATTCCAATATCAGATACCTGGATAACATTTACTGTTGCTAGAAAGCAGGGTGCAAAGACATTCAGCTTGCATCAAGTAGGATTTACTAGATCTGGGTCAGTGTGACCTTGCCAGACTGAAGTGGCTCCTGCCTGCAGCAGATGCTTCCCAGGAGAGCAGCTGAGCTCAGGTGAGGTCTCACTGCAGGAAGAGGCACAGATGAGGAGGTCAACATGTGCCCCCGGAAGCCCCAGCAGCAGCTTCTCACCAGGGATGTTGTTACTCATCATACTGAGAGCTCCCACCAGCTTCCTGTGCCCAAAATGCTTCTTACGACCTAGCACTGTTCCCCAAACCCACATAATCCCAGAAGAAAATTCACACCAGACCCAGCTCCTGGATACCTTCTTCCTTCTCTCCAGACTGTGACTGACCAGTTGCACGCACGTTTTTGTTCACCACCCACCTCCAAGCCCTCTGCCAGTCTTCTCCCAAGCCACATCAATTCAATTAATTACAAGCTAGTGGCCATCCCCCCTGGGACCCCAGCATTGCTTTTTTCACCCCCACAATGCTTTCTGAACAGATATCTGAGAAACTCAGTGTGAAGACACCAAGCTGTCCACGCCCCGCACAGGCACAAGCTCCCATCACCCCACCTGGTTTGGATGGCACTGCCTGGCAGTTTCTGCAGCACGACTGAGAAAAAAAATTTGGCTTTCTGCCCCTCCCAACTCCTAGCATGTATCTTCCTCCTCCATACCCTCTAAGCTGCTGGGAGTTTTTCTTGCTCACAAGAGGGGCAATAAGAACAGAGAGAAAAGCTGGGTAAGATAAAGAGACCTACTGTATCTCACAGTCCCCCTCAGCTGTTTTTTCCTGCTTAGCCACCCTTCCTCCCAAATTGTAAGAAAGGCAGTTGCAGACATGAATTTTCTGTCACAGGACTAAATGTGAAGTAACAAAGTTGTGTTTGGACACATTCATGAATAATATCTACTTACTTTTTACTGAATTTTCTGCTTTGTGATAATACATTGAGCAGCCAACTCTGAAATAAAAACTGAGGCAGTAGTTCAAAAGCTATTATGGGAGGACAAAAATAAATATAAATAAAAAAAAAATCTCAGCAATACCAGGCTCAGCCCAGATTCTGGGAATGTAATGTTCAGTTAGCGAATCTTTCCATTGTGCATTTGCAGAATGAGTGGTATAGCATCCACAGCTATGTCAGTTATTTTGGTAGTGCAGCATCAAGGTGGGAGGGGATGTACCTAACTAGATCAGGTGCATGAAGATGATTTATCATTAGCTTTCTGGAGCACAAGATAAATCATCTAAAAGTGTTCAATTTTTTCAGTGTGTAGCCTCAGCAGAGTCTATATTAGAATTCTGGAGGAAATTACATGCTTACTTTTTAAAAAAACTATTTTTATCCCCTCCTTGCAGCAGTGAACCTGAGTCATAAAAGAGTGACAGGACTCTGATTTTCTAAGGAGAGGAGTTTAATTGACTCTGGCCTTTTATCTTCTCACCTCTTATTAAAAAAAAACAAAAAACAAAAAAAAACCCAAACAAAAAAAACCTGCACACAGGGCAGAGTCAGTATGATCTCAGCTGTGACCTCACTGTATCATTCTTGATATGATCTTACCATCCCCAGCACCATGGGAACTAATCTCCAAGGAAACAGACATCCTGTAAAATTAATTTTAAAAAAACCTCTCCCTTTAATAGTTTAGCATAATATCAGCTTTCATTTTAACCAACAAGTCTGCATTCTCAACCAGCAAGTTGCTTGCAGCCTTAATTACAGGCATGATGACAAGCAGTATGCCCAGGATGTGCTTGTCACAGACAGGACTCCTTAATCAGGAAAGTATGGCTTAGTTTTAGTGTATCAGCTGAGTAGTACACTGCATGCTCTGAGCTTGATCCAAGGCCTCTCCTAGTGGGAGTCAAGGGCTTAGAAAGGATTTGGCTTGGACGTCTCAGAGACTGTGAACCTGCAGGTCACCCTAAGCTTAATCCTGCAGCTATTCACAAGATGAAATTCTGATCTCCAGACACTTTAAGCAGGTCTTAAAGGGACCAAGCATTAATCCTTGGTCAGCTGGGATACAGATGCTGCTGTATAAAAGCATCCTTCTGTCAGCAGCTTCTTTCTCAGCCTAGGGAACCTGCTTTTGCTCCCTGTCAAGTATGCAGCAGCCAGGGGATGCCAAAGGGATGATGTGAATCTTCAGAGAAGGTCACAGCAGCAATAAGCCAAGTTTGGGAAAAACCCCTCAGCCCACTGCACACCACTCACCTCACCTAGTTACAAGAGCCACCCCCAACACATCCCACAGGCAAGTCCCAAAAACCGTGGGGAGTGCACAAATGCAGCATCTACTTTGTAACCACAACGCAGGTGGCCCAAACAAAGCTGATCTTACAAACCAGGCTGCTACCCTGGACTAAAGCCAGCGTCTCGCAGCTCACCCACCACACTTACCAATAACATAGGAGAGGATTAAATTCCACCCTGTGATGAAGGCCCACAGCTCACCCACGGTCACATAGCTGTAGAGATAAGCTGATCCTGTCTTAGGAACTCGAGCACCGAATTCTCCGTAGCAGAGCCCAGCCAGGACTGAAGCCAAGGCAGCGATCAAGAAGGAGATAACGATGGCGGGCCCCGCGTTCTCCCGTGCCACGGCTCCAGCCAGTACATAGACACCTGCACCCAGCGTGCTGCCTACACCCAGAGCCACCAAGTCAAAAGTGTTGAGGCATCGGGAGAGCCGGCTGTCTTCCCGAGTGCAGTCCACGTTTTTCCGTCGAAGAAGCTGGTTTCCAAAATCGACAATTTTCTGACACTCCATCTTTGTGTCTGGGCCTGCAAGAAAAACGCTGCCATCGTTACCTGAGCCAGGGCACTCCCCAGAAAAGCATCACTGCACACTTACACCCCCACAGTCCCGCTACATCTCAACAAATACATCTTCTAACTTACTGCCAGCCTGTTTACACAGCAAAATATCTTTTTAGGCATTTTACGTGGGCTCGGTGCAGCGAGATCTGGGCGTTGCCCGAACAAGCGCGGGAGATGCAAAAGCGGCGTCAAAGACCCAACCCTCGGTGGCCGAGCCGAGCCGTGCAGCAGATCTCGCCTAACGGGAGGACGGGTGTTCCCCTTTTTTTTTTCGCTTTCTCTCTCCCGGGGGAGGTGGGGGAGCTGCGGGGAAGCCGCAGGCGAGATGTGGGCGTTGCCAGAGCAAGGGGCGCGACCCCGGTAGCGCGATCCGCCAGAGAGGCCCGGAGGAGGCGGCAGTGGAGGTACCGCTGGGAGCAGAGGAGCCCGGAGGGGGCCGGCGGTAAACGGGTAAATGGAAACGGGTTCCTGCACGGGGCGGCAGGTGAATCCCTTCCCGGCCTCCCCCGCACCTTCCCAGATCCGTGAGCTGCCAGTGCCTCCAAAGGCCCATCCAGGGAGCAGCCTCACGCATTAGAACCGCTGCTGTAAAATATAAAAGGAGGGCAATTGTCACAGGGGATTCCTTTCTGAGGGGAACAGAGGGCCCGGTGTGCCAGCCAGACCCATCCCACAGGGAAGTCTGCTGCCCTCCTGGGGTCCATGCCAGAGGTGTAAGTAGGAAGGTCCCGGCTCTGGTGCGGCCCTCTGCTTCCTGCCCATTCCTGGTCAGGCAGGGGGGGAATGAGGAGATGGTGAGGAGCAGTCCCAGGGCAATAAAAATGGACTTCAGGACACTGGGCCGAATGGTAGAGGGATCAGGAGCACAGGTGGTGTTTTGCTGAATTCCCTCAGGGGCAGGGAATGCTGAAAGGAACAGGAAAGCACACCTGATCAACAGGTGGCTTAGAGGCTGGTGCCATAGATGGAATTTTGGGTTCTTTGATCATGGGAATTGTTGCATGGCACTGGACCTGCTGGTGAGACATAGACTGGAACTATCCACAAAAGGATTCTTAACCAGGAGCTGGCAGGGCTCCCCAGGAGGGCTTTAAACGAGGTTTGAAGGGGAAATGGGATAAAACCAGGCCCACCAGAGATGAGCCCAGGGGGGGCTTGGCAACACTGGGGTTGAAACCGTAGATGCTGTCTACGTGGACTTTAATAAAGCCTTTGACACTGTCTCCCACAGCATTCTCCTCGAGAAGCTGCCAGTTCAGGCACAGACACATATACTCTTTGCTGAGTTAAAAACTGTCTGCATGGCCAGGCCCAGAGAGTTACAGTCAACAGAGTTAAATCCAGTTAGAGACTGGTCACCAGTGGTGCTCCCCAGGGCTCAGTTTTGGGACCAGTCCTGTTCAGTATCTTCATCAGTGATCTAGGTGAGGGCATTGAGTGCTTCCTCAGTATGTCTGCAAAGGACACCAAGGTGGGTGGGGGTGTTGATCTGCTCGAGGGTAGGAAGGCTCTGCAGAGGGAACTGGAGAAGCTGGATCAGTGGGCCAAGGCCACTAATATGAGATTAACAACATCAAGTGCCAGGTCCTGCACTTTGGTCACAGCAACCCCATGCAATGCTACAGACTTGGGAAGAGTGGCTGGAAAGCTGCCAGGCAGAAAAGGACCTGGGGGTATTGGTCAACACCCAGCTGAACATGAGCCAGCAATGTGCCCAGGTGGCCAAGAAGGCCAACAGCACCCTGGCTTGTATCAGGAATAGTGTGGCCAGCAGAAAGGAAGTGACTGTGCCCCTGTACTCAGCACTGGTGAGGCTGCACCTCGAGTACTGTGTTCAGTTCTGGGCCCCTCAGTACAAGAAGGACATTGAGGTGCTGGAACAAGTCCAGAGAAGGGCAACAAAGCTGGTGAAGGGTCATGTGAGACCCTTTGACCCTGCTGAATAGGAGAACAAGTCCTATGAGGAAAGGCTGTGGGATTTAGGAATGTTTAGTTTGGAGGAGGCTGAGAAGAGACCATACTGCTCTCTACAGCTACCTCAAGTGAACAATGATAGGATGAGATGAAATGGCCAGAAGCTGCACCACAGGAGGTTTAGACTAGTTATCAGGAATCATTTCTTCAGTGAGAGAATAGGCAGGTGTTGGAATGGACTACCCAGCGAGGTAGTAGAGTCACCATCCCTGGAAGTATTTTAAAATTGTGTAGATGAGGCACTTCAGGACATGCTTTACTGGGCATGGTACTATAGATATAAATATATTTTATTTATTTTACTGGGGGAGAGATGCTGACAGCTGGACAACTATGATAATTCTGTGATTAAAACTGCAAAGCCAACATGATCCTGGGAGAGATGAAGTCCCAGCTCCCACCTCCTCCACAACCACCCTGTCCACAGACAGGTGGCCAACCAAAACCACAAAGTCCCTCTTTCAGATTTCAGAGCAGTTTTCCTGAGTTGGGAAGTAAAAAAAACAAAACAAAACAAAAAAACCCAAAACCACATACAGGAAAAGATATGTGCTTTTGTGTATCTTTTAAGTCTTGGGGTGAACAACAAGTGAGCATTGCATCCCAGAATAAGGCACCAAACGTCCTACTGTCCACAGAGCACAACACAACCCTGTGGCACAGTCACAGTGAGTGACACCATCTGCAGTCAAACAGATCCACTGAGACTTTTCACCTCTCTAAGCTCCAGCTCCAGTTGCAGGCACTAGCACAGGCTGGTGTTGCCTACAGCTGTGCAGGCTGAGACAGATATAATTTGGGAAAAGAGAGACACAGAATCAAGTTTAATTAAACTCAGTTAAGCTGTTTTGCATTCACAAGGACTGCAGAGCATGGTGGGGCTCCCTGAGCTTCCTTGGCCCATCCAGGACAGAAGCACTGTGGGATGGGGATGTTAAATGAACCCATGGGACAGGGTTTCCAGACATTGTCCCATTTCAGCAACTGTGTATGGACCTGCTGGCATGGCAAAAATGAGCATGCAGCAGCTTCAGCATGTGAGCAGTTCAGGTGCTGCTCCCCTGCTTGGGACTTTGTGATGGGATAAGCAGTAGAGTAAAGCAAACCCCTCTCTGTGAAGGGATCCCTCAGAAAATCCTTCTGGAGTTTCTCTCCCTGTGAGAGACACGTGTTGCAGAGCTACACCATGGGAAGACTTCACTATGAGCCCTTCCTCACAGCATTACCTGAATCCATGAGCACAGCATTGCAAGGAATTTGTTGCTTTTTACATTAAGTGTAGCCCCAGCTATCACAGACAACCACGACTAACATCAGGCCTTCCCTTACAAATTTCTAGGTGCCTTATCTCTATTGTCTGAAAGCTCCACCAACATCCTCTGCTTGCCAGCCAAAATGCTTCAGTAGGCAGTGTTTACTCACATGCTCTTGCCCTGAGAATGGCCTTTCCCTGCTTGGGGGGTTACCCCACTGTACCTTAGAGATCATTGGTAACTTCTCAGCCTTCATTGCACCCAAGTAAGCGATCCAAGCCCCTTGTCCTGTCTGCAAATGCTCACCTATGGAACACTCTCTGAGCTGCAGAATATGCCATGAGCACCCTTCTGCTTCTTGGATCAAGAGGAACCATCAGAAGCAGCAAGAACATCCCAAGGGAAGTCCCGTGAGTAACTCCTTTACCATTATCTCTTCTCTCAGTCCCTGACTTCTCACCAACAAGGGCCCTGTGCACCAGGCCAGTTTCCTACAAGTCCTCATCTTCCTAAATAAGTTCCTGCATGGCACCCCATCAAAACCTTTACTCCAGTTAAAGGAGAGTTATGGTTCTTACCTTTCACCTTTGAAGTGAAAAAACCCAGTAGTCCCCCCACCTTCCCTGTGCCTCCTACAAAATAAAAATGTCAGGAGAATAAGCCGGTCTCTCACAGGTAATCTCACTCAGCTCTTCTCTTTCTCCAGTCAATGCACACTACCTCCTATTTTGACAGAGGTTTGACAGTAGGTTCACTGCTGTTTTCATGATCTGATTCTTTCTGATTATCCTCCTCTGACCCTCCTACTCTGCATGTTGATCCCACTGGCTGTAGCCATTTTCCTCAGTCCACACTCTGTCATCCCATCTTCATCTCATCACCATCATCCTCATGCAGAATTTGGCAGATGGATAATACAATGCTTGCCACAGCTAGGAAGTTTCTGTAGGACCCACTGAATTCAGCCTAATGCATATACTCAGAAAAACACATACTAAAATAAAGCAGTGTTGGGGCAGATGTGCAAGGCATGATCTTCACCTTGAACAAGCCTGCAGCAGCAGCAGTCCAACACTTGTTACAAGCACCAACAAGCTTTCAACATTCTGACACAGCCACACTCCAAAGACCACAGGCAACCTAAGTCAGAGTAACAGAGCTGGCACTGGTAACAACCTACTATGCCTATACAAAGAGATTTGGCTCCAGGCACCAAAATCATTACTGCAATTACCTGTATTCAACTATTTAATGCCCTTTAGTATTTCTGTGCTGAGCATCAGAGTACTTCAAAAGTAAATGTCCCAATTGTCCCCATTTACCACATTTAGGTTCATGCTGCAGAGTACTCACAGAGTGCACAAACCCAGTAGAATCACAGAATCATAGAATTGGATGGGTTGGAAAGGACCTCAGAAATCATCAGGTCCAACCCTTGATCCACTACCGCTGTGGTTCCCAGACCATGGCACTGAGTGCCACATCCAGTCTCTTTTTAAATATCTCCAGGGACGGAGAATCCACCACTTCCCTGGGCAGCCCATTCCAATGCCTGATCACCCTCTCCGTAAAGAAATTCTTTCTAATATCCAACCTAAACCTCCCCTGGCACAACTTGAGACCGTGTCCTCTTGTCTTGCTGAGAGGTGCCTGGGAAAAGAGACCAACCCCCCCCTGGCTACACCCTCCTTTCAGGGAGTTGTAGAGAGTGATGAGGTCTCCCCTGAGCCTCCTCTTCTCCAGGCTGAACAGCCCCAGCTCCCTCAGCCTCTCCTCATAGGATCTGTGCTCGAGTCCCTTCACCAGCCTGGTTGCCCTCCTTTGGACCTGCTCCAGGACCTCAATCTCCTTCCTGAACTGAGGGGCCCAGAACTGGACACAGTACTCGAGGTGTGGCCTCACCAGCGCCTGTCTCAGGGGCAGAATCACTTCCTTGGACCTGCTGGCCACGCTGTTCCTGATACAGGCCAGGATGCCATTGGCCTTCTTGGCCACCTGGGCACACTGCTGGCTCATGTTCAGCTTCCTGTCAATCCAAACCCCCAGGTCCCTCTCTGTCTGGCTGCTCTCCAGCCACTCTGTGCCCAGCCTGGAGCTCCCCATGGGGTTGTTGTGGCCAAAGTGCAGGACCCGGCACTTGGCTGTGTTGAACCTCATCCCGTTGGAATCAGCCCAACTCTCCAGTCTGTCCAGGTCCCTCTGCAGAGCCCTCCTGCCTTCCAGCTGATCCACACAGAGANAAGTGCAGGACTACTGGGGTGAAACTAAACCTGAGGACACTGCAGGGACATACATTACCCACCCCAACACCTGATGGGTGCTCAGCCCAAGAAACATGGACCTCAAGATTACCTCCTCTGTAAGACATGCTGTGTGGACACAGATTCTCAGCAGCTGAGAATGGTCTGGATTGGACACAGCCTACAGCCTACACAGATGAATGTCACCTTCCATCTCAGACTGCATCTTGAGCTCCAAGAAGACCCAGCTGGATATCCACACTGCCTGGCTTTGCCAGCAGGGCTTTAAAATGTTTCTTCATTAATTATGAAAAAGGAAGAAGTGGTTTTATTTGTATGCAATGCTGGACTGAGGCATTGAATTTCCAGTGAATAGCACCTTGTATACCAATAATGGAGCAGCAGCATTCACTGCACACTGTCAATTGTATGCTGAGAATAGGCAAAACTATGACTAAATGCAATTTACAGTATGAAGCGAGATTGGTATTTCATCAGCTTCAGCTAAAACCCAGCATAAAAGGTGAGAAAATACATGCTAAGAAACTTAATTAACTGAGGCAGCTATTAAATCCAAGGCTTCAATCTTGTTGTCACAGCATCAACTACAAAATCAAAAATCCTCTTCACTTTTCCAGGATTCCAGTCATAAACCCTGGCTTAAATCCCTTTCTCTTGGCCTTATGCTAACTCCCCTACTATGAGAAAGTAATTACAACTGCAGGAACAAGGATGAGGATTTACAAGTCTCACCAT
>JAAWXA010000003.1:58086483-58106858 GCA_038090715.1 Florisuga fusca | reverse complement strand
CTGCCACACTGTGTCCCTGTGGACCTCTCTGCCTCATTGCCCAACTTCCTGGGCAACGGGCTGGGCCCCTTTTCTACCTTTTTTCCATTTTCTGTATTCATTAATAGCCTCATCTGGGATTTTCTGGTATTCTTCTGTGTTACTACTACTGCCTCTGTTCACCTCACTGAATATCTAAGCCTTGCAGTAAATATTGACTTAGTAAGAAGTACCCTATTTTTTTGCTAGTCTTTTGGCATTTTTGGTGTCTCTGTACTTCAGAATAAACCCATCTTTGTCCTAAAATTCAGAGTTAGGTTTTGAGTCAAAGTATCTTGCTGATGGTAGGCTGGTGAGGCTGCAGTTTATGGTGGGGATTTTCTTTGTTNTCCTTTCAGGGAGTTGTAGAGAGTGATGAGGTCTCCCCTGAGCCTCCTCTTCTCCAGGCTGAACAGCCCCAGCTCCCTCAGCCTCTCCTCATAGGATCTGTGCTCGAGTCCCTTCACCAGCCTGGTTGCCCTCCTTTGGACCTGCTCCAGGACCTCAATCTCCTTCCTGAACTGAGGGGCCCAGAACTGGACACAGTACTCGAGGTGTGGCCTCACCAGCGCTGAGTACAGGGGCAGAACCACCTCCTTGGACCTGCTGGCCACGCTGTTCCTGATACAGGCCAGGATGCCATTGGCCTTCTTGGCCACCTGGGCACACTGCTGGCTCATGTTCAGCTTCCTGTCAATCCAAACCCCCAGGTCCCTCTCTGTCTGGCTGCTCTCCAGCCACTCTGTGCCCAGCCTGTAGTGCTGCATGGGGTTGTTGTGGCCAAAGTGCAGGACTACTGGGGTGAAACTAAACCTGAGGACACTGCAGGGACATACATTACCCACCCCAACACCTGATGGGTGCTCAGCCCAAGAAACATGGACCTCAAGATTACCTCCTCTGTAAGACATGCTGTGTGGACACAGATTCTCAGCAGCTGAGAATGGTCTGGATTGGACACAGCCTACAGCCTACACAGATGAATGTCACCTTCCATCTCAGACTGCATCTTGAGCTCCAAGAAGACCCAGCTGGATATCCACACTGCCTGGCTTTGCCAGCAGGGCTTTAAAATGTTTCTTCATTAATTATGAAAAAGGAAGAAGTGGTTTTATTTGTATGCAATGCTGGACTGAGGCATTGAATTTCCAGTGAATAGCACCTTGTATACCAATAATGGAGCAGCAGCATTCACTGCACACTGTCAATTGTATGCTGAGAATAGGCAAAACTATGACTAAATGCAATTTACAGTATGAAGCGAGATTGGTATTTCATCAGCTTCAGCTAAAACCCAGCATAAAAGGTGAGAAAATACATGCTAAGAAACTTAATTAACTGAGGCAGCTATTAAATCCAAGGCTTCAATCTTGTTGTCACAGCATCAACTACAAAATCAAAAATCCTCTTCACTTTTCCAGGATTCCAGTCATAAACCCTGGCTTAAATCCCTTTCTCTTGGCCTTATGCTAACTCCCCTACTATGAGAAAGTAATTACAACTGCAGGAACAAGGATGAGGATTTACAAGTCTCACCATGTCAGGAAATGTCTCATCCACCAACAGCCCTCGAACATGTTTGTGAGAGACACAGACTCAGTCTAGCCTGCAGAAAGGCAGGTCTCAGGCCAGTCTTAGAAATCTCTTGGTTGGTGAGCCATGGGAATTGCCAACACACACAGAGGGAAAACTGTTTCCTCCCTTCAGAAGGAAAACAGATTGCTCAGTTTACTCATGTAGTCTCTTGCCCATACAAACCTTAACCAAATCCATGCCAGTCAGGATTGCTTTCAGTTGGATACCTGCCCACCTTCCCAAATGAAGGGATTGGGCAGTCCTCAACTCTTAACTGGGGTAGAAAGATAATAAGAGCACTGCACTGAAGCATCTCCTAAGAATTTTGCAGCTTTGTAAGACACCACAAGTCCTGGGCTTTGCTTAACTCCCATCAGAGTGATGCAGAGATCCTACTGATGCCTGCATCCTACAAGGATGACAGCAATTGGGGCTAACTCATCCATCCTGCTCAGTGGTGGTGGTGGTGGTGCTGGACACTCAGTCTGGAGGACCAGAAAATGGGGAGGATCCCAGTACTCTGCACCAAGGAAAAAACAAACAAACAAACAACACTAAAGAAACAAAGAAAATCCCCACCATAAACTGCAGCCTCACCAGCCTACCATCAGCAAGATACTTTGACTCAAAACCTAACTCTGAATTTTAGGACAAAGATGGGTTTATTCTGAAGTACAGAGACACCAAAAATGCCAAAAGACTAGCAAAAAAATAGGGTACTTCTTACTAAGTCAATATTTACTGCAAGGCTTAGATATTCAGTGAGGTGAACAGAGGCAGTAGTAGTAACACAGAAGAATACCAGAAAATCCCAGATGAGGCTATTAATGAATACAGAAAATGGAAAAAAGGTAGAAAAGGGGCCCAGCCCGTTGCCCAGGAAGTTGGGCAATGAGGCAGAGAGGTCCACAGGGACACAGTGTGGCAGGGAAGGGCTTGCCTGCCCTTTCCACAGATCACCTGAGCAGGTCCAGATTGAGCCTCAATGCCCCCAGCCCCCCAGTGACTTATCCATTATGTTGTGTTCCTCGGGGTTTGCACCTCTGAGTTGCCATCACCCTTGCTGAGCACACCAGGTTCACAAGGTGCTGAACACTTCTAGCACTGAATGAAAACCAACATGAGGGAGGAGAGTATCCTGGAGAGTTGGACCATATAATGTGCAGAAGGAAAAGGTTTGCAATGTGCACTCACTCATCAACGTGTGGGTTCCTGCGATGCCCACACAATGGGCACAGGGCTAACCCTAAGAGCATGGTGGCAGTACTGATATGCTTGCTTGCAGTGTGTAAATAATCTGTTCACATACACTGCACAAAGCTCCAAGGAGGATATGCTCTGTGGTGAACAAAAGAAGTCAGAGACATTATCACTGTCTAAGAAGGGCCTTCAGGTAGAGGAAGACCAAGACCAGGTACAAGTTGCTCTTCCTCCTCCTTCCACCATCACTGACACACAAGGAGCTACGGATGCTAAGTCTCTTCCAGGATTTGGCTCAAGGCCTCTGCTTCAAAAACACACAGCATAACAATAATTGTAGACCTTTTATTTCCTACCTAGCTATTTAATTTCAATTTAACTAAACCTGGCATCCTGCAAAATTATCACGACTTAGTGGTCCAAAGCCAATGGAAGTTGTATGTCTGCACTGGAAGTGAATGCAGATCTGGTACCCAATGCCCTCCCTTGCTACACACATCATGACAAACCACTTCTTGGGCAAGAACAGGGCTGGGAGGGACAACATCCCCAGGAGAGCAACAGAGATAGCAGATCAGGGCACAAGTTTGGTAGGGTTTTTTGTGGGCAGGAGGTTGTAGGATTAATTGGAGGGGAAAAAAACAAAAAAGTTACTGAATTATTTTAAGGTTATATACAACCGAAGAGTATCCCTCAATAACCATATTTCCAATAAAGATCAGTTTGAAAATCCCTCAGGCGTATCTACAGGTGTTCACAGCTGTACTACAGCTATCAAGAATAAAGCAGAACCACTTTTTACGGGTAATTTGTTTAGAAGAGGAGCTATTAAATTATGACAGACCTGGAAATTAAGGACAAGATCCTGCAATTGGCTTAATGCCAGGCAGACAGGGCTCTCTTGGCTGATCTCAAGATTAAGATATCAGCTCAGTCCTGCCCAAAAAATCATCAGAACGTCTGAGTGTCTCTCCTGTGAATAAAATACTCCCTAGGGGCTGCAGATAACAGATAGGGAGGTGGGTGCAGGGCGTGGTACCTGCACTGCAGCCATGCTCTGCATCCCTCACATACAGCACTGCTCTTCATCTCGCAGATGACTGATCAGCATCCTAAGCATTTCTTATGTGTTTCTGTTGCTTTTGAAACAGCAGGTACCAAATCAACCTTTCCATTTCAATTACATTCACTGCAGTCTGGTAAAGAGCCCTTCAACAAAGACAAGTGGAATTTTTTTCAGGAGAACAATCCTCTGGTTTAACAGGATGCAGTACAGGGGCCATTACACCTCTACCCCAAACCTTTCCTTTGATATCAGGTTATCTTCACAATTGTATCAAAGGGTGATTTTTGCAGAGATTATTTTTCCCTCCTTAGAGGTTGGATCTGAGTGTGATCTCACGTTCTACAACAGCCATCCTTGCCTTTGACATAAGAAAATGTGTTCTGGACTGGTTCCTCTCACTCCCACTCCCAACCACACTTGAAACAATGAGCATTTCTGGGCATCTATGGTCAGTACTCCCGTGACACAACACGGTCTTAATCATATAGAACAATACAGATTATTCCAGAAATGTTACCAGATGGTACATAGCCACAGTCAAGTTGAGGAAACGATGTAAATCAATGTAGCTTAGCTTTGTTATGCACACACCTACCTCTCACCCCTGCTTTTGCTCCAGTTTCTCTGATGATAAATACTGAGCTGCAAGCCCCTGCTGGTCAGGCCCTGGGTAGGAAATGGCTTCACCCCAAGACTCTGGGCACCTTCATGTTTCAGCAGGAGCTGAGGGCTTTGAGAGTGGCAGGAAGCAATGATGCACCTAGATAACCTAGCAGGGTGGACCCTGGGGCAGGGGCCACATCCTCGGGTGAAATCCTGTCCCACTGAAGTCAATGCAAAGCTCCCACCAACTTCAATAGGAGCCAAATTCCCCCCACTGCTACTGGTCCTTGTCTTTTATTTACAGTGCATTTTATGTTTGTTACTTTTGTTCCCTGTCCAAATTCTTGTGCCTTGACTGTATTGTATTTTCAAATAAAATAAGATATTCTTCCTTCTCTTATCTAATGGTTAACATACCTATTATATCAGGTTGATAGATTTCCTTCCTCATTAACAACATTTTTAAAAGGACATTCTTCAAAACAATCCCATAAGAAAATAAGCAATGTTGCATCTGGTTAACAGCAAAAAGTAAACCATAACAAACATCTGTCCAGCTAAACATAAAACACCATGTGTAAAAATAAGCTGACAGGGCAACATTTTACATAAGCAGTACTATCACTTCCTAAACAATTACAATTTGTTTCAGCTTGTAGAAACCATTCTTTATCTATTTCAAAAACTTGCTCCTCCTGAGAATTTTCTTCTTTGATTTGAAGGACAGCATAAAGTAAAAGGAGATTAAAGCCAATTATGCAGAACAAGGAGTTTTCTACTAAGGAAAGAAGAAAACCCAAGCCTGACCCTGATACATGTTCAATGAACTCCCCAGGCACCTCCTTGGAGGAAGTGCATGCAGGAAATCCCCACTCAACTTTATATGCTTATATTATTTTGATCTCTGAGGTCCCTTCCAACCCGGCTAATTCTATGATTCTATGATTCTATGATTCATTCTAAAACCTGTTGGAACCTCTAATGTTGTCAGTACCCTTCTCTCACAGCAAAGTGACAGTGATGTGCTGTGGACAGCCTGATTTTTCTTCAGCATCCTTCTGGTCTTTAACAAATGTATCACCTGTACAGCTACACACCAGCACTGCTACTACTTTGGAGAACAAAGAGCTTGTACCTATCCCATGCCGGTATGTTTAGCAAAAAATGTGTAATTGGCTTGGCCCTTTATTTTTAGTTTAAACATAGGTCATCTTCCTGAACAAGTATGCAGTGATGATGCCAACTATTTGATGAACACAGGCACAAACACATTCGGGAGCCCTTCTCCAAATGGCTGATTTTGCTACTTCCATCCCCAAGGTAGCATCATTCACAGAGAACTCCTAATCAGAAAAAGGAGAGGCAGAAAACTTCAATTCCTACTGCTTGCATTAGCATTACAAATATTTCGGGGTGTCAGATTTAACTGTGGACACCCCCATGCAAAGGGGTTATGTTGGAAGGAACCATAGCAGAGCAACTGAGTGCTTTTTGAAACCTCATTCAAAAATACACTGAGGAAAGTCAGCAGTCACTGAGGCCCCAGGCACAACCCACTACAGTATAAATCAGGAACTGTGTCAGGTAGGTCCTTCCAAAATGGACATCTTGGAAAATCTTCAACGTTTGGTTATACTGCCCTGCAACAACTGATGGAGCAGAGGGAAAACAGCTACAGCAGATGCTGAGCTCTCCTCACAAATGTCTGAAGACCCATCTCAAGACTTTCAGTAACAGAAGCAGAAGATGTTGCATCAGAACCTAAGCTGCATCTGGCTGCGCCCCAAGAACTGCTGCAAGTGTCCCTAACAGCTGCTGGCAAAAGCAAGCAGTCTAGAGAGGACACCCTTGGGACAAGTGCTGAGAAAGGATTCAGAAGCTGTGGCTGCAGCCAAAGATGCCTCCCACCAGCAAAAATAAAGGCAAGACCCAACATTACTGCTATGTGAAGCTGGGAGATACCCCACCATAGCAGCAGAGATGGCAAGGAGTCCAAGCTAGAAGCCACCAAAGTAACTGCAAGTCTTTGAACTGGTTTCACTGTGTGTCAAGGGATGCAGTCCTGCTGAACCACTTTAACCAGGTGAGGAATGTCCTGTCCACGTGCTGTTAAGTTGTTCCCTTCTTGAGAGTTGAAATTTTATTTTTTATGTTTCACATGTGTGTATGTATGCATACATCTCAATATATGTTAACTACCTCATTCTTTGCCAATTCTGTCATTGAAAACCAGGATCTGACACTAGCTCTGCATTTGCCACTCAAAAGAAGGAAGCCACCTAGTTAAATATCAACCACACACTAAGCACAGATAACAGCACACACACACACACACGTGGGTGTGCAGTGTATACAAAACACAACCTTAATCACCTGCTGAAAGCACAGTGCCCATAAAGAAGGGACTGTATTACTTCCCTCTGTTGAATGCAGCTGCCTTAATGGCAGGAGGGAAGTGTTGCTGGGGGAGCAGCCCACTGCCACGGATAGCTGGGGATGGTGTGGGTTTCTGTTCCTCAAGCTCCTGAGCATTAGGGACATTTCTGAGACAGCACCTCCTGCTTTTCTCCAGGTGTCTCACAGCCCTAGAGATTTTCTTTTATCAGAAAAGGAGAAGCAGGGTGCTCACTGGTGCTTCAGTAGTGCCCCAGGAGAAGGAAGGGTGCTGTAGCTCACCTGCCTGCTTTCCAGTGTCACAGCTACTGGCCACACCAAGGTAAGAAACTCCCCTCATATCCCACAGCATCTTCAAAGATGACAAAAACTGCAACTGTCCTCAACAGTTACAGTAAGTCTCAACTTCCCCAAAATTTCAAAGCAGGCAAATTTCAATGTTTGGCCTCAATACCTGCAGAAAACTCTGATGATACATGAAATACATGAGTAGTGATTTTTGATCTAAGATGTGAGGTCCCTGCTCTGGAAGTCCAGAGGAACTTCAAGCTCAAGCTTCAAGCTCCCATAATTGAAGCTTCAAGATTTCAAAACGGCAGTTCACTGATGCCCATTCTTCCCCACAAAACCTCAGCCATGGTTAGCAGCAAAGGTGGCTTGCAGTGAACCATTCATCAGGCCAAAGGTTGGATGGGCATTAATTCCCCTCTCTGGATACTGCAGTGACACAACATGTTTCAGGCTTAATTTGCAATGGAAAATTGCTGTTTCAATAGCTTCCCAGCTGCTGGCCCAAAGAAAGAGTGGGAGAGGATACAAGATGAGTCTCCACCATCCAAGCTTTGTAGAAACAGGTTGAAGAAACAGCTCTTAGATACAAACTGATTTATTTTGGCAGGTTTAAACCACAAAACTAGGTGTGTTCCTCTCCCTAGGCTACCATGTATCACCCCTGCAGCTCTACTGGAATAACCACTGAGGGAATTGCACTGTGAAGAGCATTGCTGACACCAACCCCACACTGTGCCTACAACCACCTGGGTGGTGAGCCCCTGCAGCCAGCAGCCAAGGCAGAGGAGAAGAACAGGACACTTTCCAGGGCAGATTCCCACCTGAGAAGTTCTATCCAGCCAAAGGTGCCTTCAGTGCTCTCAGCCAGTTTAGCCCATACCTCCAACTTCAGTTCAAAACAACACCCAGCTGTTTGGATGAGGAGAAGGACAAGGAGGACCACATTGTATTTGTCATCCACAGCTCCTCAGGGATCAAAAAGTTAAGGTTATTCCTGCCTAGCTGATGAAGGGCATCACACCTCTCTCATTACATGAATCACCATTTTCTGATGAAAAAAACATCTAATTGGAAAGTCTACCACCAGGTCTAGTACAGTCTCCTCAAATTGTTACTCAGCATGGCTTCAAATTACACTTTGCAAGGAAGTTGCTTGATTTAACTCCCTCGATTTGTCAGAAAACCTGAGGGGATCTCCACAGACAATTAAGACTTCCCAAAGAAAGCCTGAGACAGATTGCCAGGGATCTATTCAAACCAACACATCACCCGCTATCTGCCAGGGACTCAGCCTTGATGCTCTGCAGAAAAAAAATTATGCTCTGGGAAACAATATTAAATAAGTGAGTTTCTGGCTTCTTAAGCCCAGATAAAATGAAGGTAAAGCTTTGCTTAGCCAAAACATGTGGCCATGCCATTCAGCATGCTCCCATCATGGTCCTTAGACACCAGGCCTTGGAAGAAGGTGGGAAATGTCCCTTAAGAGATAAGAAAGGAAGTTAGACAGAGACAGAAGTTGGTCTGTTATTACAACAGCAGCAGGGAACAAACAAATAAAAAACTAAAGCGTCCTAACCTTCATGCAGAACAACAAACACCATCCTTTGCAGACATGAGACACATCTGATGAAACAGAGAGACAGCAGGAAGAAGACTTCCTCAAGCACCACCACTGCCATTTCACCAGGAGGAAGGGCTGGGCTGAGGGGGGATATTCAGGTGTGGACAAGGGGCAGATCAATGAACCCATTTCCTGAGCAGGAGGACTCAGGTGTTTAGTCCCCAACTTGTGCCATTTTCAAGGCACGTTTAAAGTTTTGAGCCTTGCTGTTGGGATGCTTGTACTTATCAGTGAGGGGGTATGTTCAGAAGGCACTCCTTCTTTTGGGTAGGCTGTAAAGGAAAACCTGAGGCCACCAAGGCTTCTAATTCAGGCAGCTCAGTTGTGAGTGTGGGCGAGATGTGTGTTGCACTCCTAGCACTGGAACATGGCTTAACATTACACTGCTGTCCCAGTCAAAAACTTCCTTCATTTCTGTAAGAGGTATCCTTTACTGGGACAGCAGGAATGGTGTTTCTGTCCAAGAGGTGGAAGTATTTGCAGAGGTTTTTTTAGAGGAAATGCCCTGTAACAAACTTCAGAGGAATTGCTTCCACAAGGGAGAGCTCAGCCTATGCTGGACACGCACTCATTCAGGAAGGGGAACAAAAATTGTATGTGGCCAAGTCACAGGACTCTCCGTGCCTTACACCAAGACAACTCAGAAGAGAAGAGAAAGGTTTTGCTATCCTCAAGTAACTGTGTCTGCAAATTAAGTGTTCCAGGTCAGCTGGATGGGGTTTTGAGCAACCTGGTGTAGCGAGCAGATGTCCCTGCCCATGGCAGACCCATGATCTTTAAAGGTCCCTTCCAACCCAAACCATTCTAAGATTCTACAAAACACCAAATTATGCTATATCGAGCCTTCAGATTTACACAATCAAAATAAAAGTAATTAGAAAGTAATCAGAATGTTTTCATTAAGTCAGGAATTTTTCCACTGATTTGGAGTCCATTCTTAAGGGCTTGCCCTATGCAGACCTGCAAGTCAGATCTGACATCCCTGTGCCCTGATGTGGCTGTTGGACAGTGACTTGATATAGCAGAAGAATTAAGAAAATCTTCAATTTTCTGAAGAAATGGGAATTTCTCACTGAGCAAGCCAGCTGCATTAAAAAATGCATTACAAGTTTCTGAGGGCACTTGTATGACTATGGACCTAATACTAAAGCTTTCTGCAAATATGATTTACACCATACCCAAAAGAAAGAAGCCTAGCATGAAAGGAGCTAAATAAAATGCTTGCTTTTAGATGCATTATTCCCACATTCCACCCATAATTCCAGGGTTGGGGAAGGATTAGTGCCTTCCAAGCCCCACATGTTCATTACTGCAGGCACAAACAAGCACTTCACACACTCCTTGGCTGGTCTGTCTTTCTGATGCTGCGTGTCTACAGTTTCAGGGCTGGCTCCTCACAACTGCCTAGCACAAAGTCATTCCAACTGGAGGGGTTTTCAGGAAGAGCTTCCCCTGAGACATGGTGCCCTGATGCACCCTGGATCAAAAGCAACGATTGAATGCTCCTGTCCAATCTAACTGTAGTGCCCTTTCACCCTTACACCAGACATACCCCACTGACTCGCTGCTGAAGGAGCCAACAGTGCACAACCCAGAGAGGCTGCTGATGCCCTGGCTGCCTGGGAACAGCACCGGGAGGTGAGCATCTCACAGGACTGAGGAACTGAAACCAAGGCAGAGAGAGATGCTGAGCACCGATGGTGTGGCCATGGCAATGTCCCAGCTCCTGACAGTAAATGACCAACACAATCCACCCCCACAGCAGCCCACGACACATGCCTCACCAGTGACAACTGTTTTGGGATGGGAATTGGGCTGGCACGGCAGCTGTGGAGTCTGGCTGGAAGGACCGCAGGGTGTGTCCACACCAGGGTCGTCTAGACAGACACCCACAGCAAAACAGAATCCAAAGATGGTGCAAAGACGGAGAGCAGAGGAGCTAAAGCATGGGGCTGTGTGAAGGAGAGGCAGAGGGGAGGTGATAAAAGCCAGCTGCCACCCTGCACTTGAGGCAGGGGGTAACACCACTCCACTAGTGCAGCAGCATGCCAAGATGATGGACACCACACTCACCTCACAGCCTGCAAGGAAGTACCACTGCTTGGTCTGTCCTCCCCATGGCAGGGGGTGGGCACACACTTCCCCCCTGAGGTCACAGCCACACACCCTGGCTCTCCCAGCCTGAACACTGCTGCTACCTGTGCTGCCTTCAGGCTTGCAACAAGATGCCTGTATTGCATCATCTTCCCACATTCCTGCCCTTCCCAGGCAGCTGCCCTCCTTAATATTCCCAGCCATCATGAGTGGAGAGGGCAGCTAGAGTTGAGTAGTAGTTTAAGAACAGCAGTGATGCAGAGTTTTGGGGTTTTTTTTTCCAAACACTACAAGCGGTTTCCATGGCAGCTTCGCCCACACACTTGCCAGCTTGCACTTAAAACCTCAGGCTGCACACTTGCCTGATTTGTTTGACCCAATCCTGCCCAGCTCTGCAGTTCTTCAGTCCTGTAACACCACCAGAGCTAGTAAAATCCTCTATCTGAAAAGACAGGAGCACCCAACTAATAAAAAAGGCATATGAAATGGGATTACTATGTCTGAATATGGGGGAAAAAAACAGTTGCAGGAGCATTTTGCAAATACTCCCAACAGCTGTCACTGTAAAGACTCTGCAGCCCCTAAGCACTGATGGAGTTAGAACAAAATGCCTTTGAAAATTGCATCCATTTAAGTATTTAAGCCTAAAACAAGTACAGAGCACAGCAAATGATACAGGAGTGATGACTGACCAGTCTGACAAAGGGTAACCAACCACTCGTGTTTTCACACAGAGATGACAGAACCCAGTTTTGATAAATTTTACCTTAGTAAATCTTATCAGAAAGGTGGTATAACACTGATGTGGCACTACATTTCACAGCAAAGTAGGTTTGCTTTGGATAAACACTCTTTTTTTTTAGCTTTGACCTCACTATTCAGCTCTCCTCAGCTCAGGAAGAGCTCCTGTCTAAGGGGAGTTTTGCTTCCATCTAACCCAAATGTTCAAGACTGTATGGCTGCTGGTGGGAAGGACTGCAGAAGAGAGATGTCCAAGCACAGCCCATTTCATATCTATCCCAGACCCCTTCTTAGAGCACAACAACGGGCTTCCTGCTCGTGTCTGGGATCAAATCAAGACTTGCTGAAGTCTGTGGGGTTTTTTTTTCCAAAATGTGAAGATGACACCCACCAGCATAAATGTAAGGCAAACCACAAGTAACAGATGTCAGGTCTCATTGCTGACAGTGCCACGCAGAGGGACCTGCACCCCCTTAAATGGAGGGGTTCCACCCCAGGCAGCCCTAAGAGGGATTTGGACAGGAAGCTCACAAACATCACTGAGGGATGCTGAGGAGAGCACAAACCTTGCATGAAGCTGGGGAAGAAGCAAGAGCATGACAAAGGGGAGCCAGCAGGTAAGAAATGCAAAAGGTTGGTAGATGTAGCTGAATCCCTACATGAGGCTGCTGCAAAAATACAGTGGGAACTCAGTCCCTATTTTGCACAAGGAGAGGCATTACCTTGTATCCTGCCTTCCAGCTTATTTTGCCCTCTGAGTGGCAGGAAAGAAGGAAACGTGTTGTAGCTCGCTTGTAAGTGCAAGTCAACTTACAGAAGAGATTAACTCCAACGAGCAAGAGAACATTTGCTATGTACTTGTAGTTTGATCTCATCAGCCTGGCAGTTGACAAATTTGTAAGATAAAATCTTAATTGGATTTCTGATTTAATTGGAATTGCCAGCTGCACCTTCCTGCCCTATAGCTTCCCCATGCAAAAGCCTTGTCTGCCCTTAGCCCAGCCATAGGATAAGTGAAGCCACCTAGCACAGAGTCCTGTCAAGGGGAGTTATACAGCTATCCTGAGAAATTATTGTGTCCTTATCAGCAAAAGGGACTCCAAACTCTTGTTTGGAGTAAGAACATGCTTTTTATTGTGATTAAATTACTAATACCATTCAGTCTGTTAGCACATTTTAAAAATCTTAAAATGTTTTTCCACAATGTCATTCCAGCATCAGAGAAAATCAGCCTTAATTATATTTACAGGGCTGGAGAGTTATGCAGAGAGACCTAATTATGACAGTCTCCAAGAGGCTTTGAATTATACATTTCAATGCCTCTGAGCACACACAGTGCCATCTCTCCCCATGTCACTTATCTGCAACAAGAAACTTTGAAGCATCATAAGCTCTGCTGCTGCCAGGCTATTTAAGTGACAGCAGGAAGAACACAAACTACTGGCTGTAAATATTCTTCTTAGTTCTATGGCACTGAGACCTGGGGAAAAAAAAAAAAAAGTGATTTTAAAGCAAAATAACTATGAAACAAACAATAACTAGCTTTTTACCCAAAGGATCTGAACAGCAGCATGAAAAGGAAAAAGCTGAAAAAGCTGCTGTTGTGCTTTCACTGGTGCCCTGCTACACACTGTTCTGTTCTCCAAGTATTTCCTTGGAAGGTAAAAGCAGGCTCAAAAGTACCCTGACATCTGCAGTGGTTTATCTGGAGTAGCCAAAGCACAGCCATGCTGCTTTATCATTTATACTGGTTCCTTCTAGATCTATCTTTTTTCTCCACATGCGAACCAGGTTCTGATGGGCAGGATTCCTCTCTGCTAGCTTTAGCCAATTTCAAAACACGTTTGCTTTTAGGGTATCATCACACCCCTCTCTGTGACACACAGAGACAGGCAAGTCTCAAGTAGGAATTTCTCCCTGAGGAGAAGAGATGGGAGAAAGGACCCTCCAGAGATGCCTGCCTTCCCTAGTCACTGCAGGGCTGTAGCAGGTACCTATGAAAACTTCACCAGGAACTCAGATGGTCCCCTCAGGACAGGAAATGGACTGAACCTAGAGCCAGCTGAAGGAAAAACACCTTGATGGATTCTGACCTGTCCTTCTGTGGGCAGTTAATGGAAAGATGTTTAAGTCTCTCAGCAGTCTTTAAGACTTCAGCAACATACAATCCACTTGCCTCAGAAGAACAACTTATATTCCTCAAAAAAAAAAAGCTTGCTTTTGATTTCAGGACTGACCAAGCACTGATCCCAGTGCCTTCAGAGCAAAGCACTCTGCTTCTGCTCTTCTCCAGTTGCTTCACTGTTGTGCTTTTCTCTGCATTACTTCTGTGCCTTTCATGAACTGAGAAGAAGCTAGAGGCCAAATTTCCACTGTAATCTCACCACCTATTGTTTTCTCCTCCACCCTAATCCAACATTCAGCAGCTGACTTCTGGCTATTCTGGGTGTTGCAATTTCTTCTTGCTCGAGGTGCCAGAACATTTTGCTCCTTTCTTCAAGCAGGCTGCAGAGCCAAAAACGTCCTGTCTAGTGCACCTGGGGTCAGCATGGGTGCTGGATGTACAATAGTATGGCACTCTTGCACTCCAAACCTGTATCAGCCAAGATCAGGTAGTGATTGGAAGACAGACTGTTAAATACCTGGTTGGATAATTTTTCTTTCTAAACAACATCCATGTGTCTTTATTCAGTGGGCTGCTGAAGCAGTGCTGGACAAGTTAGTCAGGACCCAAGTCACTTAACTTTTTTTTTCTATGGTGACAACTATATTAGACATTAATTGTCAACATCTCTTAACACCTACATGATTCTTATCGCAAGTAACTTGCAAAAAATTCTGTTGCTGCTCTAGGTAAAGTAAAAAAGAGGAGAGGTTGATTTTGTTGTATTTTTCTTAAAGGACTACTCTTTTGGATGCTGTAAGCACACAAACCAGTCTGAAGCAGCAACTGTCACTGCAAAGTCTGACAAAGAATTAAATTTTCTGAACATGTATGCTACTTTGTCTTGCAAACGTTTTGGAAGGAAAAAAATAAATACTGAAGCATGCATCAGCATCCTCTGCTTGGGAATTATCTCACATGGGTCACAAAACAGCTGTCAGGCAATGTGTTACCTTGAGTAGAGTACAACCAACAACCTTAGACTTTATTCTGGTTATGTGAGAAAACCAGTTGCCTTTGGAATATTTTCTAAAGATACACCATATAATTTACTTTGCTAGCTAAAACTGCTTTATAAGACAGTCACCTCAACTAAATAACCTGGTTCTACAAATTCAACAACGCAGTATTTCCACAAAGTTTCTTTTAAGAAATCTTTCACCCGATGAAGGCAATCTCTTCTTCAGCTTAAGGGAACAGTTCACTTTTCACGATCATGTCTGGTACAGTAAGCTTACTCCTGCCACATACACATCCAAATACACTTCCCACATCAGCATTCTTGAATGAAACTACTTTACCAATGGTCTGATTTTGCTATGGTTTATAGTTTGCACTTTTCTCCCCCCTCCTTTCTTATTTTGCAGGATTTGTTTACTGACTCCAGATTTTACCAGAGAGCTTTCTGTTCCTCACTAGCCACAGAGTCATACCACTTTCCAACCCCAGTTTAGGGAAGCAAACCCTTTGGAAGCAAGTTGTCCCAAGCCCTGACCTCAGTGTGCTTTACCCATGCAAATAAAAGGTGATTTTGCACGGTGTTTCTTTCATAGCCAAGGAAAGTCACTAACCCACACCCCACAAATGCCCTACAGCCAAAGCAAACTCACCTTTGGTTTATTCAAACCACTGAACTGAGGTGGATCACTGTGGACACGCAGAGCAGCACCCTGTCAGTGTAGACACTGGTTTTCCTAGGAGCTCCAGGTGCACCAGCTGCAAAGGTAAACACTCCCAAATACTTGACACTGCCACTGCCTCCTACCTCCCAGCTGTCATCATCCTTTCTCCTCTGTGCACGGAGCTATCTGTGCTGCAGAGCCTCATCTGAGCTGAAATAAGTCAGACGAGAGCTTTTTCGAGCATATCAACCAAAAAAATGGAGTAGAAATTGCCTCTAGCACTGGGATGCAAGAGAGCAGCCAGCAGCAAGAGGCAAACTTCTCAGGAGGCACAACTGCAACCAGAGATGATATATATCTACCCTACAGCTCAGCTCTTTTCACCTATATTAAAATACCTGGCAATGTAAGACACTCAGGCTCACATGCAGCCAGGACTAATACAAGTCAAGGCACACACAGCTATTTACTTTAAGAACACCTTCCCATTTGGCAGAATAAGATTCCAGGAACAAATAAGTGATCCGGTACAGGGGATTTTAACCATCTGCGTGAATCAGTACCGGGGACAAAACCTACTTAAATAAAAAGCTCATTTGTTCCATTATTTTTTTCTAATATGACTCCAGAGTGGCTTATAATCAACTTTCAGAAGTGAATGACTGTCAGATTTCAAGAAGAACATAGTTTCCTCAGTAAGCAAGGGCAGTAACTAACTGAGAGTCCTCAAAAGCAGGATACCAAGCAAAGTCCTCATCCTTGTAATTTAAAAATTGAATGGGCAAATAAGACCTACAAGGAAAGATAAAAAAACCCAACAAGGATGGAAAGTAATGAAGCAAGAGTGAATTGCAAAATCTGTACGGCTCAGAAAAGACACTATGGATATCTGTCTGGAAGTCTGGTGAAAGGGAACCCAAGGGTTATCACTCATCTCAGAAAAATGCAGGAGGAAAGAAAATACAGAGTTAAATAGTACTATGAAGTACAGAGCAATAAATTTACTGTTTTACTGTTTTAGTAAATACAGTAATTCCTCAGAAAAGGGGTCAAGACACAGCACAGCAAGCACTGAGGAACAGGTTAGATTAACAGGAAAAATTAATGAGGGATTTTGCTCAGCAAAGAAACTAGTAGCACAGTTTTTCCTGTGGCAACTCCTGAACTAACAAAACACTGCATGCCCATGAAATGAAGTTTTCTGAAGTTTTGTTTTTTTTTTCCTTTGTGTAAAAAACCCCCCAGAAACCCAAAGATGTACCTGAGACAAAAAATATCACAGTATTTTATTTTGAAAACTCTGGAATAAGGTGCTTCTCTACAAGATACAATTCACAGTATTTATGACCCACGACCTTGGTGGTCTCCAGTAGAGTCAGGGACCCTGGCAAGGGCAGCAGCTGCTGACCATAGAGGGAAGGCAGCTCCAGCCAGAGCTGCCAGGGTGAGCCGGGTTCCGAGGCTTCTACAAACCACACTGGGAACATGGGAGCCCCAGCTCTGGGTCCCTGACACCCCCAAACAGCCCAGGAACCACAGGCAGTAGCTTCTATGTGTTGTTTGACTAACTGCTATGCCTTTTGTTTTTTTATCTGCAGGTTTAAGCAGCCAGTGATACTTCAGCAACAGTACTACGGAGGGAGTGTTCAAATGCCAGAACAAACCCACCCATAGTACAAACAGCCACTCTTCCCAAAGCCACTGAGGACTCCAAGCAGCTCACATGTGCATTAAGATAAACTCTTAAGACATTTATAGTGCAGACTTTTACGTTCAAGCTAATCCCCCAATGCCTCCTTTTATAGTCAGTGGAAAGCAGCTTTGAGGTCACAACTCATCTGCCTCAGCATACTGGGCTGAGATGAATCACACCCCAGGAACATACACTCTGCACCTGGCTGACTTTAATGGAAACCAGGGCTGGCTACCTTGGACACAGATGACTATGTTTGGCCAGATTAATGCCACCTTCAACACCACTAAACGATTTGCAAGGATTTTGGCTCTAGGATAATGAAAGATGAGGATATAGCAGGGAATTGGAAAAAAAAAAAAAAAACAGGATACCACCAAGCATGCTGACATAGACAGCAAAGAAGATCCACCGTGGGTTACTAACTCTGGGTCTGAGTACAGACTGCAGCTGAGTCCAATGAACTCTGCTCAGAACCACCAAACTAGTTCTCCACACTGCCCAGCCTCCCAGTTCTGCTTGTCAATGCCATTAGTTCCTCCACATACTCTGTTAGTCAGCAGGACTTGTTAGCTTATCCTTTAGGAGAGGAAAGGGGCTCTGTCACATCCCCATCGGCCCTATGGCACCACTGTGGCTCAGCCAATAACCTCACCAGGGTGAAGTCAGAATCCACCAGCCACATCTGTAGCCCAAGTAAAGATGCACACATGATGCACCCTTTCTTCCTCTTGCCCATACTGCATGAGGTTGAACTTTTGACATCTCTGATAAATGCCAAGAGAAAAAAATTAAAGGCACCTTATAATTTTCTACTCTCTGAAACCTGGGATACAACTGGAAGT
The DNA here is from genome assembly GCA_038090715.1 of Florisuga fusca. NCBI lineage: Eukaryota > Metazoa > Chordata > Aves > Apodiformes > Trochilidae > Florisuga > Florisuga fusca. The sequence continues at coordinate 58,088,931 of JAAWXA010000003.1, read as the reverse complement.
GACATTTCTAAAAGGTGCTCAAGTCTCATTAAGCCATCATGATAGATCAGTGTTGAGGAACTTGACAGATCAAGGGTGGACAACAGGGAGTAGAGGCAGTAATTGCAGTAAGATTCCCTGCTTTCACTCAAACCATATTTCTGCCTGTGTTCTTTCCTTTGTGATCCTAAGCAGTGACCACCACACCTTTTTGCCCTCCCTCTTGCACAAAGAGGTGGTGCACAAGACCATTTAGATTGGCACATTTCAACTCCTGCTCGTGTCCCACAACCTAAAGCAGAGGCACAACACCATACAAGGATGAACGCTACAAATATCAGGCAGAAGGCTGCATGTGAAAAAAGAAAAAGGGAGGGAATGACAAAGATGTTAAGAAAGACATAGCTGAGAGCTGTTAACTCTGACAGCTGGTTAGATTAGAGAGTTACTGGTTACCTCCTTTGTCTAAGCTAATTCCTTCTGTAAAGAAAATCCTTCTCTCTCCACGTGTAATGAAAAGCTCATGGCCTATGTGCAACACACATCTCGCCCACACTCACAACTGAGGTGCCTGAATTAGAAGCCTTGGTGGCCTCAGGTTTTCCTTTACAGCCTACCCAAAAGAAGGAGTGCCTTCTGAACATACCCCCTCACTGATAAGTACAAGCATCCCAACAGCAAGGCTCAGAACTTTACACATGCCATGAAAATGGCACAAGCTGGGGGCTCAACACCTCAGAGTCCTCCTGCTCAGGAAATGGGTTAATTTCAAAGCCAATTTAACTACCTGAAGTATGCATGCAGTGAAGCACGCTCAAGGTCTACCCCTTTCATTTTACTCAAAATGCAAAATACTTGAAAGCAAATTAACTTTGAAAAAAAAAAAAAAAACCTTAACTGTGGCAACCAACAAGCCTGCTCCTTCTTTGTGACAGGGTCAGCACTTGTAGCTATGCATCCTGTGCGATTACACAGTCCCTACTTTTTTGCATTATATGGAAATCCTGTCTAAACGACATTTCGTTTGACTGCTGAAGGTAACAGAAGTCTGCAGTTTCTGCCTGTTCTCTCAAAACATTTTTTGCGTTTACCTCTGTCTTGGAGAAGGCAGAGACATCCACGCATCACTGAGTGAACATCTTCAGAGCTGTCTCACTGCAGAGGGTCCTGCACAACACTTACACGTGTGACCACATCTTTCCCACTTGCCCTGCGGGCTTAGCGGAGCCTGCAGAGGCAAGCAGAGGGAGGCAGAGGGAGGCAGGGTGTCCACTGGATCACCTGATGTTGGACATCACCACAAGGCTGTTACTCAAGCACAGTTAACTGCTAGAAACAACCACGTGCCACACACAGGCGGCAAAACCATCTAAGAGATAGTTAATTCCTAAAGCAGGAGCACCTCGATCATCTCAGATCTTCTGCCCAGATCTGCAGCCTGTGAACTCTTCAGAATTGCAACTGCATTTCTATTGCTGAACTGCTTTTTTGTACAGCACCTACAATGCCAACACTGCTCCAAAAGCAAGGCTTCTAGCAACCGACAAGACAACTAACATTTCTGTACATAATCACAATCTTTCTGCCCAGCCTTAGCTACATATAAAATTCCTACTGAGGTTTTCCACCGTTTTTTTTTTCCCCAGCTCTCTGTCCTGTCTACCATAAACATGCACATATATATATATATATACAAAAGACATCCATCTGTTAGTCAGGCCAGCTGCCTAGACAAAATGGAAACGAGTCTCTGTCCTTGTTGCAGAAGCAGGTTCAGGAATCATATATAGCAGCAACTTGCAGGGTATGGGCCTAACTCAAACACTGCAAAAGACACTTGCAGTTTCTGTAAATTCTGTTCGAAAAAGGAAGCAAAGCACAGCACAGCACTCGCTCCGGAGCTATCCTGAACATGGAAAGAGCATCATGGAAACGGCCCAGCGTTCCTCCTTGACACCTGGGCCTTCACCTCCCAGCAAACCATTCTGTGTGGCACTGCTCACGGTGCAAACCAAGGACCGGCAAGAAAACGGGTTGGCTAGGGAAGGTGCATGCACTTAAATGAGTTTCCCACCTCTGCCCTGGCTTGCTCTTTGCTCTGGAAGCGGGAAATCGTGTCTGGAAGGGCAGTGCCCACCTCCACATGATCGCGGAGCCGACTACGGCAGGTCCCATCCCCGAACCCAGCAAAGGCCCTTCCCGCCGGGCGGCCCCGGCATTCCCTCGGCAGCGGGGCTGAGGCACGGCACGGCCAGCGCGGGGAGAGAGGGAACAGAGGGAGGCGAGGGATGGCTCCCAGCAGCGCTCCGGGAGGGACCTGCCGAGGAAGAACCACGCTGCCAGGCAGAGAAAATGGAGCGGCGGCTGTTTTGGCGGGAGGACGGACCCGCCAGCTCCGGGGAGCCCTGCGCGCCGCCTCGGCTGGGGCACAAATGAACGGCCTACACGGTGCCACCGCCACCACCGCCC
>JAAWXA010000003.1:58061274-58086463 GCA_038090715.1 Florisuga fusca | reverse complement strand
GGTGGGCGGGGAGGCGGCGCGGAGCGGGACGAGGGAGGCCGGGCCAAGGAAGAGCGGCAGCCCCAGGGGAACGGGGAAGGTTTCCCGTCCCGGAACAACCAGGTTTAAGCACGTACCTGGATAGCAGCGTGGTTGGGCACGGCCAAGGGAGAGGGAGGAGGTCACCTCCTCGGAGCAAGAAGGGGCTTGTTCCTCAAAGGCAGGATGCAGGCAATCATTTCATGCTATTAGTTTAATTTGGTCTGCAAACTGATTTCTTTTTCTCCCTCAGATTCCGTGGGAATGAGAGCTGAGGGGATGGGTTGGGCTGAAGCACCCGTTCAGTCGTAGTGCTCGCAGTGCTCTGACAGCTGGTCTGCAGAACATGGCTGCCAAGGGATGCAGGGATGACATGGATGCAGGAAAATGGTTGGCTTGGATCAAGCTTTGACATTGCCTTCTATAAAGCACCATGTTCCCAACCAAGGAAATACAGCCTTGATGAAATTGCCTTGGCAATTTGCCCCCAAACGGGGAAAAACAGCCAAAAAAAGCTATAGGTGTTGCAAGGGGATCAACATGTAGGGTTTGATTAAATCTCATTTCCATTACCATTCATAAGGTCCATGGTGAGAGTCCATGGAAAAAGTTTCAAGTGAGCTGCAGGATAGAACAGCATGTGAACATGGATCTTGAAGAAACTAAAAACATAAAGGGCAGGAGTGGCTGGAAAGCTGCCAGGCAAAAAAGGACCTGAGGGTATTGGTCAAAACCCAGCTGAACATGAGCCAGCAACGTGCCCAGGTGGCTAAGAAGGCCAACAGCATCCTGGCTTGTATCAGGAATAGTGTGGCCAGCAGAAGGGAAGTAATCGTGCCCCTGTACTCAGCACTGGTGAGGCTGCACCTCGAGTACTGTGTTCAGTTCTGGGCCCCTCAGTACAAGAAGGACATTGAGGTGCTGTTGTGAGTTCAGAGAAGGGAAACCAAGCTGGTGAAGGGCCTGGAGAACAAGTCTGATGAGAGTTTGAAGGAATTGGGAATGTTTAGTTTTGAGGAGAGGAGGCTGAGAAGCTCTCTACACCTGCCTGAAAGGAGGCTATAGGGAGGTGGGTGGTGACCTCTTCTCTCAAGTGAACAATGATAGGATGAGACGAAATGGCCAGAAGTTGCAGTACGGGAGGTTTAGACTATATATCAGGAATAATTTCTTCAGTGAGAGAATAGTCAAGAGTTGGAATGGGCTGCCCAGGAAGCTGGTAGAGTTACCACCCCTGGAAGTATTTTAAAAACATGTAGAGGTAGTACTCTGGGACATGCTTTACTGGGCATGGTATTTCTTTCTGGGTTGACAGTTGGACTTGGTGGTCTTAGAGGTCTGTTCCAACTGTGATAATCCTGTGATTATGTGGAATTCTAGAAAGAAGGAGAGTGATACTTTAGGAAAGAAAACCAAATAAGCAGTGGGGAACAGCTGGCTAAGCAGACAGAAAAAAGTCTGGAGGTTACAGTGGATCCCAAAAGTCATGTGAGACTATTGCATGGTACTAATGCAACAACAGACAACAGACAAACAAACAAACAAAAAACCCCAAGTAACAAAACAGTACACCCAAAATTCAGACTAACTTTGCGTAGAGCAGCTTAATGGAAACATATGTAGGATGTAGAAAGTAATCATGAAGCTGTAATCAATAGTGCTGAAACTTTGGATGGAGTACTGTGCTTATTTTGACATTTAGCTGCAAAGAAATGCACCTACTTCTGTGAATCCTAAAAAAAGAAAGGCTGGTAAGAAACACATTCGTTAATGAAAAGCTGAAAGAACTATTTTTCTTCTCCAGAACAAAGTTGGAACAGTAGAACAGTCTGTCAGTGCAAAGGCAAAGGAAAAGGCATAAACAATAAAGAAATTGTTTAATGTCAATTGAAACCACACCGTGTTCATGAATGATTAACCACTGGAAAGGCTGGAGGACATTTTGGGGTGTGCATTCACAGAGAGCCTTCAAACCAAGTTCTGCTGACGTGTTTCAACAGCTGCTTCATGTGAGACAAATGGCTATACCTGTCATGTTGCAGTCTGCTTTTCTCTGTCACTGTCATAGAGCCCCAGTTCATCTCCTGTGCTGGTTAATATATGTGGTTGCATAAACAAGGGGATTATGGCTTCTAACATTGTTCAGGAAAAAGAAAACCTTTTATGCCAAGCAGAGGTACCCAGGAGCACCAGGTACAAATTAAGAGGAAAAAAAACCCAACCAACCAAAGACTTTTTCTAGGACTTCTATTCTTTATGCTAGGATTAATAACTCCTGATTTAAAAATCATTTGTTGCACTTTAATTACCCATTGCTTTTTAATTAAGCCTATCCTAGTTCATTTTTATCTGTGGAACCCAGGAATGTACTACTCCCTGTGTCCTCTGCTATCTTGGACCTTATTGCTGTGATCAGCCGGGTGAGTAAATGTCCATCCAGAGGAGAGGCTGCAGGCCTGGCACAGAGTGGTCACATCTCAAGTTCAGGCTGTATGGAGGCATCCTGCAAGTCCTGTCTGCTGGTGGGGATGCAAAGTGACACCTAAACAAAACTGAGGAGGATCTGAAGCCATGTACTCAGAGCTTGGTGGTGGGAGGTGCCAGGTGGCAGTTTTCCTGCTGTGCCCTCTCTGGTTGTGTGAACTTTTTGCAGTATGGAAGGAATGGACTGGAAGGAAGGGAAAGATGATCAGTTCTGCATTTCAGGTTTCTTTGAGATAATGTAGCAACATCAAGAGCTGAGGAAGTGGAATTGTGAACATTCCAGCTAGTTTGCTCAAAGTTCATAGCAAACAGACTTGGAAAAGTCTGAAACATGTCACTGAGTATCACCCTGGGAGTTTCTGGTTTATTCCTCAGCGCTAAAGTGAGCCTCCAATAGTGAACTTAAATGCTGATGTTGGTATTAGAGACATCCACAATTAATAAAATTAATAAAAATTAGTCTTATTCCAGAAGTCCTTTTTAGAATCCACTCAGCCTTTTTCTGGTATTAGCTCTAAGGCTAAGATTTCTGGGAGAAGGCCACCACAAAATAAAACAAGCTACATGTATGAAATACCACTACTGATCGCTCCTGTAAGACCCAATATGTTTAATTTAGAGGTGACATTATCATCACCTTCAGTATTTTGGTTGTTTATGACTTAGGCTATGTCAGAGAGCAGATTAAAAACTCTGAGGAACATCTGGATACCATGGCAATCATATATATGAGATCCATCTCCCCTAGCCTCCTGCATCTAGAGTACAGGTATCTTCACATGAGCACATCATAATAACTTCTCTTATAACCAGTGAACAAAAGCAGGCATGTGTGGAGCATCACTCATAAATCTTCAGAATGGCTGCCTGGACTATTTTGATTGCCCATCTAGACCAATATTCTGTTCCTGAGAAGAGTCCAAGAAGACATGTGAGGAAACTATGATAAAGCAAACATATGAAGACTCTTTAGAACACTCTCTTGATCTCTAGAAATTTGCAACTGAGGCAGAGATGGTATCCTTGGATGTGGTAGCCACTATTGTCCTTCATTTTCCATTAAATTTTCCAGATTCCCCTGATCTCATGCAAAATGATAGCATTTACAGCATCCATTGCTTTACTTCATGTAGCTTCAAATACCACAACATTTTGTTTCTTTTGAACCTTCTACTTGATGGCTTTCTTTTTCTTGCACTGGAGAAGAGAGAGAACACTTGGTTGCTACTTGCATCTCTGTTTTGCAGGCTTTTATATGTCTTTGTCAAACTTATATTTAACAAGATCTTCATTTCTAGCCTGGGAATTCCCAACCAACTTAGTCATCCTTTCCATTAAAGCCATTTCATGCTTTTGATCATCTCCAGAGCCCTCCTTGAACCTTTTCTCATCTCATTCTGATGAATATGCCTAAAGTTTAGGCACATTAAAACATATTTAACATATCATGTTAAAACACCAGATTAATCATAACCTAGAAAGACCTGGCTGCATTCCCAGCCACCTACTGGGAATGTTCCCTGCCCATGCCATCCTCCAAACCATGCCTGGCTATTGTTCAAGTCAGCACTAGATGCCCCAGGCCAAAACTGTGCCAGGGACCACACAAACAGTGTGACATCAACTCTGTCTATACTTGTAAGTTACACAAATCTAAGGAGTATACATGGAACTTAGTTACCCTTTGGCTAAATTTTTTACAAGACCCATTGCACAGTTTTCATCGATGCCAACTAACAGTGTCCAAAAAAATCTTTGGACACAAGAGCCATTAGAACAGTTCTGTGGCCTCCAAACCCACCCTGTTTTGGAGGGTGAGAGGATTTAACAGAGTAGACATTAACCATTCTGTTCCACAAGCTTTTTTTGTCTTGGACAAACTTAGAAGTCTAACACAAAAGCAGTCAATAGGGCTGCTTATGGAACAGTGCTTAGGGACATGCCTAGTCCTGTTTAACTGAAGAGCAGAGATGTGGCCTAGATATGTGAAATTGAGTGTAAGATTAATTTCCTCATAACTACCACAGGAGCACAATAGAAAAGACAATGGGGTGGGCAGACCTACTGTGACTAACCTGTTGGACGTTCCCTGCAGAAATTAATTAGACAAATGTGAAGATGAAAGAGAATGTGTACCAGGAAAAATGGAAAGACTGCAGAAGTGAGTGGGCTCTTCAAAAGCTTTGTCTTTGCAAAGAGTAGACATCACCCCAGTGTGGGCTCCCTCAGCATCATGTGGGTGGGAAACCCCCATGGCTAAAGCAACAACTGAATGCCTTCCCTTTCATCAGCATACACAAACCAGCAAACTGCAGGGTGTCAGAGCAAGAAACTACACCCTGCTCTCCAGCAGAAGGCACCACAACCTCCGAAGTTGCATCCAGTGTGTCCCCCGAGGTAGAACATTAGAACGAGAGGGAAGGGTCTGGAAACTGCACTCACTTCCCATGCTCAGGGGCTGAAACAGAGCCTCCTGCTTTTCAAGAGCAGTCTGCCACGCTGGATTTTCCTTTTCCCAAATTACGCTAAGTGTGTCAGAAGAAAGCATTAGAACAAAGAGACGTGGCCTTTCAGAGAGCCAAAATGCTGGTAGTATCTTTAGTCTGGGTAAAGTGGTTCCTCCCGTTTCCCACAGCATTTGACTCTTACCTGGAGCTGGCAGATGCTCTCTCACTAATTCCTTTCTTGATACACTTTGGCAGCATTCCTGCTAGGTGCTGCTCAGTGGGCATAATGTACGTACTTGTGACCTATGGGAGAAGCCTCTGTCCTGAGGGCTTCACAACACTGGCTGCAAAGAAGCAACATGAGCCAGCAATGTGCACTCACATCCCAGAAAGCCAACTGTATCCAGGGATGCACCAGAAGAAGCATGGCCAGCAAGTCAGAGGTGATTCTCCCCCTCTACTCCACTCTCATGAGACCCCCACTGCAGTACTGCATCCAGCTCTGGGGTCTCAAGCATAAGAAGGACATGAAGCTGTTGGACTGAGTCCAGAGAAGGACCACGAAGATGATCAGAGGGCTGAAGCACTTCTCCTGTGAAGACAGGATGAAAGAGTTGGGGTTGTTCAGCCTGGAAAAAAGAAGGCTCTGGGAAGACCTCATAGAGGCCTTCCAGTACCTGAAGGGGATCTACAGGAAAGCTGGGGAGGGACTTTTAACAGGGACATGTAGGGACAGGACAAGAGGGGACGGTTTTAAACTGCAAGAGGGTACTTTCAGATTAGATGTTAGGAAGAAATTCTTTCATGTGAGGGTGGGGAGACACCAGAACAGGTTGCCCAGGGAAGCTGCAGATGCCCCATCCCTGGATGTGCTCAAGAAGAGACCGGATGGGGCTTAAGGCAACCTGGTCTAGTGGAAGCTGTCCCGACCCATGGCAGGGGTTTGGAATTAATGTCCCTTCCAACCTGAACCATTCTATGATTCTATAAGCTACATTGCAGCCTATCATGAGGGTATGTGGGCTGAAGAGTAGAATTCCACCTTTGAACCTCCCAGTCCCATCGGGTGATATGTGCTGTGTTTCAGAGAAGTGATGCTCAACCTAGATGTTTCAGTCACCCTTACTTTTGTACCTAACAGCATGTTCACTGATGTACCCTAGTGACAGGTAAGGCAAGTCTTCAAAGCAGTTTTAAAATGAACCTTATTGCAATATACAGAATAAATCAAATAAACCCTGGTGATCTCTTTATCTGTCTGTTTTCCTCCTCTTGCTTGGCTGTGGGAGTGACTTGCTCCTTCCCAAGTTATTTAGCCTTACAGTAATAACTTCTGGCAAGTAAAATTATTGAAGGATGATTACAAACAGGTATTTCTGTTTCAATGGGAGGATCTTCTTTCCTGCCTTGGCCAGAGCTTTAATCTCATGTTTCATCCTTTATGTGTTATTCAATTTCATCTTTCTGTGCTCATGCATTGATGAATTCAGCAATAGTTCAGGGACCTGACAGCCAAAGGAAGTTCATCAAAGCTGATGCAATAAGAGCTGGGCCAAGAGGTCACCTTGGAATCTGATGGTGGATGTCAAAGTTTTATTCCTGCAATACTTGAAGGAGACCTGTGACTGCCAAGAAAGAAGTCACTCTAGAATTTCAACAGGGAAATGGCCAGAAGTGTGCTCTATGCATTTTCATCATTTTAGTATAAGTCGAAGAAGACGACTTGGAGTGTGCTGGGCCAAATCTGTGGGAGGTGGTGGTGTAACATAAAGCCTTTTGTACTCATTTATTGATGATTTTTATCTGAAGCCACCACCCTCAATCCCACCCTTTTTTCTGTAATCTTTTCTTAAAATAAATGAGATAACATCCTGTTACCACTCTAGGTTAGTCCCATTCTTAACAAAGCTGTTCTTTGACCTGCTAATATGCCTGGACTAGTTATCTCATTCATCTTCCCCCTGTTTGTTTTTTGTTGTTTTTTTTAAAAAATTTATTTTTCCTTTTTTCTTTTTCTTTTATTTTCTTTCTCTTTTCCCATTAGGATTTATTGGGTGTAGCAGACTTCCTTCAGAATCTTGTGTTTATTTGGGGGGAAGCAGGCCATGGTTTTATTGGAAATTATTGGTGTAGCTCGTGTGGTTTGTGCTCTCTGGAAGTGTCAGAGATGAAAAAGACTTTTGCACTTTCTCATTTTGAAATATCATTGTTTCTGGCAAAGCCATCTAGCATTTTACAAACTGTGAAATATCACTCACAGGTGAAGCACAGAAAACACTACATCCAGGCATACCACAGGACACTGAGAACTGTGAGGACAATTTTCTAAGGAAAACCACAGTATCTGTGACATATGTTGTTCTTTGGTTTTGTACATTTGTTAACAAGTTGAGGAATATGCCAGATTCAAATGGACTTTCCACATGTTGTGGAATGGGTGGTTTAGTTTTCATTTTTAGGGAGTTTTGGTGTTTTTTATTTAAGTGAATTTAAAAACAGCAAAAAAAAAAATCCTCAGAAATAAAGTTTTCAAGACCTACGAGCCATACAGCTATGTAGTTTTATCACAGTTTCCCAGTCTTACAGCTGGTATCCTATAAATCATGTTACACTTTGGAGAATCATCACATCTTGTACATACAGCAAAGAAATACCCAGCTGATCACCTTCTGGACCTCATTCTTCTGTAGCTAAGTGTGTACATAGTTTGCTCATTGACACAACAGGACCAGATGTTTTTCCCCTGCACCAGCTACAGCTGGTTCCAGACAAGCCATGCCCCATGGGAGAAGGAGCCTCTTCCAGAAGCATCCTCATCACAGTCTGTTATAGGACTCAGCCTTGTCACACTCTCCTGTGTGGGGGAGACAGACAGCTGAGAAGGGCCATGTAAGAATATTAGGACCAGGCAAGAAGCATCCTGAAGTTCAGTCACAGAGATAAAGCATTTCTCCAGTGAGGGTCAGCCCTAAGGCTCAAAATACAGGTTCAAGTCATGCTCAAATAAATCCATGGGTCTTCAGTATCTCAAATAAATGTGTTAATGGGTGAACCACAGGTGAAAGGGAGATTCTAGATATTTTTTTTGTTTCTGTATATTTCAAAACCCAAATAGAAAGAGTTTTAAGTTAGCCAAAAATGTTTTAGATGAACTAAAATATCTAAACCACAGGAAGTCCTTACAGTTCCAGTTTGTCTCCTCCTCTACAGCCACCCTGACAAATTCCTGCTGAATTTGGAGAAGAAACAGTTTATTTCCCTTGCTCTTTCAGGCCACATCCGAGTTCTGTGGTTTTCCCACTCTTTTCAGGTAGAGCTCTCATTTGGGAATCAGGAGGAAAGGGTACTTTGTGGATTACAGTATGCACCACTGTTTACAGTGTGAGTGTGTGAAGGTGAAAGGTGTTCATTGGGTGTTCTTCACATTCCTGGCCCAAATGATGGTGGTGATGGAAGAATTTTTTTCTTGTGACTAGGAGGGACTGAAACTGGTGACACCTGATTTCACACTGCTTTAGTTTCCTGCCTTGTTCCTTAATAACTGTAACACTTCCAGCTAGTTCCTTGATATTAGTAACACCATCATCTTGTGCCTGGCATGTCCTGCTCCTACTAAACCACAAAGCTGCAAAAATATCCCCCCTTCCTAGCCTGGTGTGCTGACCTCATGGTTCTCTTTTTACAGCCCTTCAGTGTCTCTTTGTAACTTGTACCAAACAGCATCTGCTGGTCTGTACTGCACAAGGCTTTGCAGGTCCTCAAAGCCCTTTTAGTATTTACAGACTGATTTCAAGCCTCCAGTCCACCAAAATGCCACTCAGCTCTGGCTAAATCTCTTGGTGCTATAGCAACAAAAATAACACACACTGTTCCAGCTACTAAGTCTCTTTCTTCATAGGATGTTACCATATCAACAGTACGGAAGGATCCCAGTCAAATCAATAGAACTGGCATCAGAAACTCCAAGCTGTTCACTTTCTGACACCTCCAAACTTTGATCTAAGCAAATCTTATGAACCCAATCTATTTATTTATTTATTTGAGGTGTGTGCTAAATCCATGCAAAGAAATACCAAAATAAAACTGATCCCAGGTTGGATCCTGAAGGAATTCCATTAGTAACTTTCCTCCAGGTCGTCTCCTTTCTCATTAGCTTCTTACTGCCTCTCACCTTCCTTGCCACTTAGTTCATGTGCCAGCCCTTTTGACAGTTCAGCCAGTTTCCAAGATAGCACTGTATCATTTACTTGACTGCAGTCCAACTAGATTGGAAATGCTGCATTCTCTTGTCCAGAAAGTTACTTGCTTTAATCAAATAGACCAAATCATCTCCTTTTGAGAATTCATTTGCCTTCGTGTTCAACTTGTAATTTAAATCCACACCTTTGTACAGCTTTACTTAAAAATGGGTATTAATATCTTGTGTACTACTGAAATCAGAGTTCCATGGTTGCTACTTATGCAGTTGTGTGGTACCATCTCTAATTTTTAAAAAATGGTAACAAAAATTTTTACTTACAGGTTTTCAACTACATACTCACATCTTTGCACAGTTCTGGGATGATCTGCTTTTAGCTACTGTACATTAAAATCTGTGGTTCCTTTTCTAATAGGTTTGTCATCAATTGTGCACATCTCTCCTCCCAACAGCAATGCTGATTTGACCTTCTCAATATCCTTGCTGAAAACTTTGACTATTTAGGACAAAATCTAAAGAAACATTTGTCAGCCTAACATGCAACTTCAGTTAAGTAAAGGCCTCTGCATTCAGTGCAGTGGTCCCAATCCTTATTCAGGTTAATGGAGGCTCATTAGCTCAGATACCAACTGATCAAATGACCCCTCTCTTCCATGAGTACCAAGGATCTACTGACACCAGGTGCACTTGGAGAACTAACACCAAGCATGAATGCTGAGTTCAGGCAGTACTAGAAGGGCTTTTTTAAAGCAGCAACTGAACCCCAAGAATCTCTCTGTCAATCTGACTGCACTTCACATAGAGCAAGTGTCACATTGTGTCTTTCTTGCTCACCTTTTTTCACAGGAAGCTTGCACTCCTCTGAACATAGGGGCTCTGCTTGAATGGTTATTTATAAAGTGCCATGCATCCTGCTGTCTAGAAAACTCCCCCAGCAAGTCAGACAAGCTCATTAAGAAGGCTCTAAGATTAGGTTATATACAAGAAACCCTGAGTACACTATACAGGAGTTTCCTATCAATTAAAATACTTACCCAGTTGCTAATGGCCCCTGACAGTACATGACTGACATCATCCTAGATACCTCAGTAGCATCTCTGTCATTTAGATCATCCCCATCTCCAAGACCAGACTTAGGTGACTAAATAAAATGGGCTGTGTCCTGTTCTCTGTCTCTGAGGGCAAACTGCACAGCCCAGCAAAACTCTCCTCCAAAACAAGCCCAGAGCAAGGTGGCCACCAAACTACTCACTGGGAAGAACAATCTCATGCTGTTCCGTGAACTGTGCCCATGCATTGTCTGGGAGAGGGCTGTTTTGCACAGACTGTACCTGTAGCAGGAACTATTAAACAGCACAGCCTACCATGGACTGGTACATCACCCTGGACTATGACCATATTGTATTTACTAATTTAGGTGTCACCAGAGAGACTGAAGCTTTGTTATAGCCTGAGAAGCAGAGAAGGCAGAGTTTCAGACAGGTGTCTTTGGCATTTCCTCATGAGCAGCTCAGGCACCACACTGGCTGTGGTACATTTTAGTCCCAGGAATGTAACTTTCTCTCATTTACTATACAAAGGACTTAAAAACATCTTCTTCAGCACTGTGAATTTTGTTCCCAGAACCAAACTAACTTCTTCGTAGTACAGCCCTGAAACCCTCCTGGGTTTGGCCCTTGATCTAATGTCATCCAAATACAGCGTTTGATCTCAGCCTCCTACTCTGTACACAGCAGCACTACTTCCTCCTTTTTAAATTTTGTTTCTATTTATACAGCTACCAAACCTTTCAGCATTTATCTTCACAGATCTTTGCAAATTCTAACTCAGCTTGACTTTTGGCACTTGCTACTGAATTCCTACGCTTTCTGACTTTCAAAACGTAGCTGCCCAGACCGACTGACCTCTTTATCCGTTCCCATGGAGTGTTTACACCTAGTATCCTTCCTGGGTAGTCATTTATCCAGGTGACTCTGGAGAACTTCCACATTAGTTTTTCCTTTGTTTAGTGTGCAAGCTCCAGAAAGATTTTCTGCCTCTGATGTAAACTTTTATAGTCCTCCATATGCAAGCCCTAAGCTTGTCAAGCTCGTTAACTCTGCTCACTGCTTTTAAAATCTTCCCTGGGGAAAAACCAAAACAAAACACAGAAAAACTAGCAAACAAAAAACAAGCAAAAACCCAACCAACCAAAAAAACACAAACCCCAGAAAGATATACATTTTATCCTTTTCCCTACTCCATGTTAATGCTATCAACACTGCTCAAAAATTATTTACTGTAACTAATTACACTGTGATACCTTCCCCACTAAATCTACATCATGAACACATTCCCCTTTGCTTGTGGGGATAAGCAAGTATAATACCACACCCCTTTATCCTTGCATTTGCAGCCAGAACATTAAACTCTTTCACATTAACAATTCATGGTAATATTTATTCTTGATATTAAACAGACATTAAAGGTCTAGGGCTCTAGAAACAAGGCCCCTAGCACCATGTCATTTTTCCCCTTCACTACCTTTCCAAGAGGACTGTGACTCAGCTCCTGCTGTTTTCTTCTCGCTTCGTCTCAATTTCCTTTACTATTTGTCACTGTATCATCATTCACTAATGAATAAGAAGACAAATCCAATGTAGGGGATCATTAGGAAAGGAAGAGAGAATAGTAGAAAAGGCATTGCTATGGCTCCAGTTTGCTCCCAAGAGCTGTGTCCACATCTCCAAAAGTGGATACCAGAACCTGAAAAGTTCAGAGAGAGCAGGATGAACTTAAATTGAAGGTATGGAATGATTTACATTTAAGGAGAGGCTGAGTAGGCTTGAATTGTTCTGCTTCAGAAAGAGATGACTGACTTCAGAGGGTATGCTAAAAGGGCTGCAAAATGATAGGTGGGAAAGGCGGATGCCGTGAGTCAATAGAAAGGATGCTCACTTCCAGAACAAGAACTAAGAGCTGTCACGTCACTAATAAAGTTTCAAAAGAAAGACAGAGCAACCCTTCTCACAGTGGCTGCTGGGTATGTGGAGCCCTTCTTCAAATGGTGCTTAAGATGCAAAACATGTGCAGGAGCACAGGTCAAGTGTTTGAAAGAGGGATTTGTTAGAGATACAGATAAACTATTTTGGGGTTGGGAAACCCCTTGAACTGAAAAGAGATAAAATTGTGAGAGTACTCCTGCGTGAGTACAGAGAATGTTTATATATATACTTGCACTGCTCTTCGCACTTCCTCACAGCTGCTGCTGCAAGCAGGGTCCTTTGGAAGACAAATCCTCAGTATGAGCCACCACAAACGTTTTTATGTGGTATATTCTTCCATACTCAAATGTTGTTTTTATGGTGCCGTCATCTTGCTCATGTATGTCCCTGCACCTTTTCTGCTCTCTTTTCCAGCTCAGTCCTTAAAGTAATACATAGACCACGGTGAATCTGTGCATATACACTACAAACATGGGATTTTCTTATATATGTGTCCCTATCTGAACTCGGTAAGAGTCCTTTCTTGGACAGGACCACACATCTGGCTTGGATGGCAAGGCTCCATGTGCATGCTCTTCAGGGAAGGGGCTCTTGGACTTGCTTCATTTCCACATCTCTCCTGACAACCCAGGCAGCCCATGATAAGCCGGGTCCTTACCGTCCATCTGTGACTGCCCTGTATGGTGGCGTCTGGGTGAGTGACCAAGGTCTGTGGAACAAACAGCCAGGAGAGCCACTGTGCAACGAGGAGACCGTGCCTGTGGGCACACCCCTGCCGCGTAAAGCACAATGCAAATTATAAGCAAGCCACCATGCCCCGATCACGGCCGCCTTAACTTCCACCTCGGCCCCTCAGGGCTCTGTGAGGCGGCAGCTACCGACCTGCCCTGCCCCGGCCCTCCCGCCCAGGCCGCCGCCCTCCCGCCGGCGGAGGCCTCAGCGGCGGCTGCCGGGGAGGCCCGGGCGCCGTCCTGCGCTGCCCCCGTGCGGGCCTCCCTGGCCTTGCTGCCTGCGTCTGACCGCGGCCCCGCGGTACCCCCCGTACCCGGGACGGGTGGGCCGGGAAGCCGTGCCGAGCAGGGAAGGAGGGGAGACGCCTCCAACCCGCTCCTTGAGCCCCATTGCGGAGGCTGCTCCGCGGGGCTCAGCCTGGGCTAGCGGTGGGTGTGGCAGGAGCTTCACCTGCTCCTCAGAAAAGCCCCCGAGCTGGCCAGGTCTCCCCTTTTCCTGAGATCCTGAGTTATAGACGCCTCCTGTCTTTACGGAGGACAGCCCCTTCGTGCCCTGGCTTGGCCGCCTTCTCCAAAATCTTCTTCTCCCCAGGCAGGAACCAACCCACAAGGACATTTGGGGACCTAAATCCCATTATTTCATTGTGATGTTGGTTCTTAAATATCTCTGTAGACAGTGATTTCTTTCCACATTCTCCAGCCAAGGTGGGATTTTCCAACTGGGCTGGCAGAGAAATTCCCCGACAAAACCCTTACAAATTCCCCCTTATTGACATGAAAGTAAAGAGAAAACCCCTACTTCTGTAACTGATGAAGACCTGCATTCTTTGGAGGTGATGGTTATATTTCTCCACCAGGAATTATATCACGCCCATGACACAAGGCAGTAAACATGTAAGGGGAAAACCATTCCAACCCAAAGCCTGGAGTCTGGTGAGACTAGATGTTTTGGTTGGCTTAAACAAGATGCAAATATTTTGAAAGATGCTGGTGGGTCTAATGCTGCCTCCCAAGTCTTGTCCAGGCCAGGCGCTGGGCAGGGAGACTGCCAAGTCCTCTTAATCCCTCCAGCATGAAAAGCAATGTGGGGTACCTGCTCAAATCAAACTGTCCAAAGGCTGCCTCTTGGTGTCATGAGAGCATTCTCCCTGGATGTGGCCTTGAAGAATGCTCCTGAGTGAAGAGCATCTTCCTCCATACCCCAGGGTTCCCAAGTATGGTGTATTGCCTGCAAAAGAATTCGTTAGTACAGCTTTTAACTTTAAATTTTTAATTATACCAGAAGACATAAGGACTTTGAATTTTGGCATGTCCGTCCTCTCCCCCACAAAAGTTACACACCATCTAAAAATCTTATTTTGTTCTTCCCATTGCCTCCTTAGCAGTGGGGTCAGTGCCTTCCACAGCTCAGACTCTTGCCTGTTGCAGATGGACCTCACACGCATAAGCTGTGTATTTCTTGGTCTTACAAATCTGCAGGCTGGTCTAGGTTCTCAGATCTTTGTTCCTCTGAGCTAACTGCTCTTCCTTTGCCTGCATTCCTACCTAGACCCTGCTGTGCTTCAGAAAACTGTTTCAGTTTCCTGGAAAAGTAGATCCTTCCAGGTCCATGGTTTGTCCTAACTCTCACAAAAGACTTACACCACCTCCTACCCTAAGAGGTGTCAACTTATCTCCTTTGACAATTCTAGCAACCTTCTCCCTGAGATCTCAAAACTTATTGCTTTCTTCCTTGCTTCATCCTTCATTTTAGAATCACCTTTAGCACACCAAGGCATTCACACAATTAAAATCCCCACCTCAAAGAGCCTTATGTGGTTACATGCTTTGAACCAGGCACCTCCTGTTCTGGACAACTTCAGCAGCCTGGATCTTCCTAGTCTTCCTGCTCCTCTTAGCCCCTCTCTGGACAGAGCTGCCTTGTATATGTCATTGCAGTCCCCATCCATCACCTTCCTTTCTCTTCAGCATCTGCAGTTTTCTGTGCTCGCAGACACTTTGCAGTTCTTTTCTATAGCTACTCCACAGGCTGGATGCTGGAAATCCCTCAGTTTTGGTTGATTGTCCACACCATTTTCAGGGGTCAAAAAGTGGGGTCCTTTGTTGATGGTCATTGCTGCCTCTCCTACATTTTCCTGGGTACAGCCACCAGGAGTGAGTCAGGGTTCCATCAGCATTGCTGGATATGGCCCTCCAAGGCCTCCACTCTTGTTCCTTCTTGGAACTTCCTTGGAGCTTCCCCTCCTTCAGGTACGTTCTTTAGTCTTTTCTGGCCCTTCACACCTACTGTTGCTTCTTCTGTATTCAGTAACCTTGCCCCAGTGAGATAGTTAATGCCTCTATCTTCTCCTCTGCTTTAAAGTCTCACAGCCCTTCTCGTGCAGGGTAAACTGGCCCAGATCAGTGTGGCCAGAAACCAGCCTCTTCCAAGCTGGCATCTTCGAGATTGCTTTCTTCTCTTCCCTCCACCCCCCATACCAAAGTGGTGAAAAGCAGATGGATTCATCTTTCTCAGACAGAACCATACTTCCAGTATCTCTGCTTACTTTCCTTCTGACAAAATTGTGCCTTCTCTTTGCTTATGCATTTGCCCCAATCCCTCTCCTTTGCTTCCCTGTCCCACTTTGAGGTGGTTACCTCAAGCTAGGAAATTGAGAAGGAATTTTTCATGCAGTTTCCAGGGAGAAAGTGCTATTCTTGCAGGAAAATTGAGGATGACAATGAAAATGCAGTATGGAATTAAGTGCACGTGGTGATTTCTCTTTGTGCTTTCCTAATGCATCCCCTTCCTCTACAACATTAGGAGACTTTGGACTTTCTTAGTGATTTACTTCCCAATTCAACAATTGTAATATGGTTTTAATGCACAGATGTTGCACACAATCGCCTGAGAAGTCATGGTGATTGGCTGTTGTTCATGTTTTTTCCCAGAGGAGTTACTATGTTCCACCACAGTTGTGGTGCCATCTAGAAATCCCTCTACCTTCCCCTCCCATTGATAGTGGTGAATACTTTTCTCCAGAGCACAATAACATGCTCTCAATTGCCAACATTTGTCTTTCTGACAGAAGAGGTTGCTCTGATCTTTACTCTGTCCTTTTCAACCCTTGCCATCTCTGAAATGTAGCAGTTTGGTGTTTGTGGTCTCTATTTCTCAGGTTCAAGCAAAGTGAAATTCAGTCAGAAAATACCTAATCCCCTTATGCAATGTTTTCACCCAAAAAAAGTCTTGGTCTCCCAGTCTTTGGAAGCCAAAGATGTGTTACATGAAAACATGTCTCTGCCACTGGGAAAACCCATGCCTCTGGAGGCTCACTACCTGGCCCATGACCTTGACCTTGAGCAGGGATCAGTGAGCCTGACAAGACCATCACTGACCTTCAGCACTCACCCACATTCCTGCCCGATGGCACACTGATTGCCAATGTCCTGGTACTGCAGGGACACATGACACAGTTGGAACAGTTCATCTTTGGTGTCTGTGCATTTCAAGGACAGGAGGAGCACCAGGCACCAATCCTTTCCTGAAGCCACTCAGTGGGGTGACAGAGAATTGATTGTAGAAATCAAGAGTGTCAGTGTCTCCTCACTGTCTAGAGAGGAGATGAACGTCCACTGGAACACCCTTTTCTCAGAGATTGTTTGCTACTAACTTTGTTTCTATCAGAAATTATAGTAATTTGCCTCCAAAACAAAGAGAAGACTTTGGTCCTTTGTCTGTCCCTGAGGAAAGGGATGTACAACGTGCAGCTCTGGCAGAGGAAACACAGTGGGTAGGCATAAGCTGATCACCTTGAGTCTGGAGTACCACATCATGAAATTTGGAGCAAGTCTGCAGCGTGATAGGAGCATTAGCAGTCACCAAGAGCTGCATTTTGCCCTTCAGGGGAGATAGGCATGCCAAGAGCACTGGAGCTACTAATTGAGTCACAGAGCAGTCATTTGTACATTTAAATGGTATAGAAAGCTAAATATGTTCTGCAATCAGTCCTAGCAAAGGACACTGATGGGACATGCTCCTTTCAAAGCCTGACATCAAGCTGCTGCAGGCTGTGTGACACATCTCTGCAAGCACAGCTCTTTCTGCTCCACTCTTTCCCACCTCCCTTAAAGAGGCAGCTTCCCACGCCTTTTTTTTTTTTTCCCCCGAGCCAAATGTAATAGCACGTGGCAATCAAGATGATCTTAACACTTAGCTTCCAGCATAAATAAACAACCTCACTCATTTCAAATGTCCTATTCATTTCTGAGGTGTATGTGTTGGCACCTGTGCTGAAATATCTGCACCCTGGACAAAGCCACCTCCTGTCTGCCCACAGCTACCTCAGCCAACTTGATTGCCCTTACAACAGGACTTCAAGTGATTCCTTCAGTTTCTCCACTGGAACAAGGTTTGCATCCCCTTTTTTCAAACATCTTTGCATTGTGCAGATTCCAGGTATTGCTTGAGGAAGACGTGGCACACATTTTCCCTAAATCTTTCTGCCAGGTAGCACAAGCATATTGAAGCTGTCTTCCATTACCGTCACTTTGCTTTAGCCTGAGTGTCCCAGCTGGTGCCAGAGCAGCTTGGTGTCTTGGCACAGTCCCTTCCACTGTGTTTTCCCAGGTCTGAGCAGGAGAAAATGGAGAATGAAGAGGTTTTGTGTCAAATTCTTACCCCAAATGTAGCATCAGCTTTACCAGTACTACACAAGATAACTTTTCTCTTGATGCGTTCTTTAAAGTACCTGTGAGGGGAGTCTCCATCCCTTGTGAAAGAAACACAAGATGGTTGGTTGGCTTGATGAAACATCTGGGCTGCTGAATGCAAATTCAGTGCCTGTTGGAGAAAATATCTCCCAAAACGGAGGGCTGAATGTGAACAAACATGTGCTAGTTTTTTTAATGCCTTGCCAGAGACCTGCTGATGCTGGAGTGTCAAGTGTAGAAAAATGTTTGGCAGCAAGTATACCCTTAAGAAAACATTCCCTTTGCACGCAGTAAAATCACTCTCAGCACGTTTACAGGAACCCTTTGAAACCTCTCAATCAGCAGAGGTTTTCTATGTTCCTCAGTTCTGATCTCTCTTTACAGCCTCCTCTCACTTTGGTGCTCATCCTTTCTGTTGAAATCCAGCACGTGAAATTTCCCAAATAATAGTTTCAGTTCCCTGTACATACACATTCCTGAATGTAGAAAATTGACATTTGCTGTGGTGCTTCTCTGAGCTGTCGCACCCTTCCTTGTGAAGATCAGTTCATAAAGTCTCTAGGGTTTACTGCAAGTCTTGTGTTATCTGGGGTGTCTCTTCCAGTGTTAAGAAAACTATTTCTGCCACCATGCTGATTCAGGCATCTGAATCCAATTTAAAATAAAGGAATACCCAGTTTGGTTTGGGGCTGATCACCCGTGTGTGCTCTGGAGCTGTTGGCAGCCCCTGTGCGTGCTGCAAAGGGCTGAAGCCTCTGCAGGATTTGCATCTCCTTCCAGATGGCAAGCATTGTCTCTGTGTTTGTGGTGTCTGCCACAGAGCCTGCAGCTCCTTCTGCTGTGTCTTTTCTTTGAGTGGCTTCCCTCTTTCACTGGGTATTTCCCACTTTATTTCACATGTGGCACCACGTAGTGTTCAGTAACCATGCAGAGCTAAGGCAGCTGGCAGGGGCTGCTCCTTCAGCATTATCTGATCACTGACTTTTTAGCATTGTGTAGCAGGAGCCTCTGCACAGCACTGCCCTGTATAGCTCTGGCAAGAGCCTCTAAAACACTGTTACTGCTAAGAAATGCCTAATCATGTGTCTCCTCTTACTATTATTCTCCATGTGTGCCTGAAATTCCTTACCTTTCTGCAGTATTACCATTTTTGCACCCTCCTGCCAGAGGGTGCTAGAGCGTGAGCTTTGATTTATCAGCTACTGGAGAGGGAGGTTTGCTGGGATTTTTCCCAGAAACTGCTGCACTTCCTCGGGCTGGTTTGTTAAAAGCTTCAAAGACCAGATCAGATGGGCAGCTTTTATTTAAATGAGTAAACTGAATGTTGACAGTGAGGAAACAAACTTGGAAAAAGAATGAAAGAGTTCTCCGAATGGTCTCTGCAGGAACCCAGCTCTAACAAACAGTGCCTGCGAGGTCTGGGTGCTCTACACTGCCAGATACTGGCTCCAGAACAATTAATTTTAAGGCTGGGGATGATTAGAGCAAATGGAAAATAAGATTCAAGGATTTTAGGCAAGAATAAGGCTGACAAACAACTCTCAGAAATACTCTGTTCTGTATTTGGTGGGCCAAGGGCTGCTAATAAGTTTTCCTTCAACCTGATGACTTTGAAAAAGCAAAATCCTAGAATGCTGATGCTGGCAACTTGAGCTAATATTTCAAGAAAGACAGATTTTTTTTTTTCTTGTTGCAAGGTTGATAGTATTGAAGAAGCCTTCACAGCTCTGTGCACCCCAGCACAGTACAGAGAATTCACCAGCATACTTCATTATTAAACGTTGCATGAATGATTTAAATTTTTTTTTAATTTGCTGTAAGAGAGATCACTGAGTGTCAGAGGCTGTATCTTGACACTGATTTGATGCCAGGGAAAGCAGTTATAGCAGATACACAAGCCAAGAGTACCAAGAAGCAGCAGGAGACATTGCAGGGTCCAGCTAATCCCCTAGGCAACATCAACTGTGTTATTACTTGATGCCAACAGTTAAAGAAATGTCAGCATTAACCTACATCTGCAGCAGCTTTTCCAAACTATCTAAAAAGCCACTTACACTGACAGTAAGGCAAAACTGAACAACTTTTAAATGTGTCTGGTGCAGTGGTAGCTGCCTTGTTCCAGTGGTTCAGGTGATTAAGGACACAAAGGCCATTAGACACACCTCCCTCTTGGGAGAGGAAGAGATAAATCACTGGAACAGAGGTTTTGTGCTGAGACAGGACAGTCTGTTCCAAGACTGGGACAGGGACAGATACTCCTGAGAAGATGTACAAATATCTTCTGGCGCAGTAGGAGCCCTGCCCTGCTTGCAGGAAACTATACCTACCAAAGAGGTCCCTGGATCAGTATCCAGGGCGATAGTGTGGTTCTAGAAGGTGTCCACATGGGAAGAAATCTGTTGAGTTAAAGCCTTGTAATTACAGCTGAGCTGTAATTTAACTGAAGAACTAGGCGTGACAGAGGTTTCGTGGGAATCCCAGCTGAAGCTGAGAAACTAAAGACAAGTCATGGCTGGCCAACAGACCCTGCACAGTTCCTGCAGAAGAGTTGCCTTAGAGCACACAGCCCTCTTTAGAGATGTAATGTGATGGTTTGTTGTCACAAGACTTTAAACAGTGATATCTGTGCAAACAGCCATGCCTGGCAGGCTCAGTGTCACCCAGATTCTCCTCTCTGCTCCTTCTCCCACTTCCCACACAGGACTTTTGCTAACAATTAGGAGAATTTTCCTCTTTGTATGCTATTTACTATCAAAGCCTATCTGATACACCTCAAAATGAAGCCTCTAGAAACAAAGTTCAGAAAGGAGATGGGTCCATGGGATGGGCCCAGATGGCAAATTGGTTGTGTGCCTGCTGGCTGGTGAGTGCTCTCATCTCGGAGGTGGAACATTCTGGGTATGTCTGACAACTTAGATACCAGGAAAAGCTACAACACAACCTCCAGCCTAGGCTAGAAGCATGTGCTTGCTCTGGTAAAATCAATGCCAACAAGGTGCTAAATTCAGTGGCAGATTGTGGGTGTCAGCCTCCCATATCCAAGCTGTTCTCTTAACACTTACTGGCTGCATTCAAAGGTCCAGACACAGGTATTTAGTATTTGAAATTTCTTTTGCATCCGGGACCTTTGGAAAGACAACCAGCCATGCACTGTCATCTTCATCAAGCATTGTCTTTACTGCAGCTCAGTCCGTGGCTTTATTATCTTGATGCTTTGTGATCATCTCAGCAAAATGACATGGCTGTTTCAAGAAGCCAGACTCACCCAAGCATGAGCAGATGTGGATTCACAGAAGAAAGCACTCCCTCTCGTTCCAGAAGTCCCCTGGCAAGAGCTGGCTGAGGCCATTTGCAGAGCCACTGGATCTGAGTGTGGAGCTGAACTCTTATCTGGCTGTGACCAGTTTACTGGGAAAAAAAAAAATATGTACCAAAGTGGTTAGCACCTTGCACTCTTTCAATCACTGTGCTTTGACTGAAGCACAGAAATGGAAGTAAGGATGGGCATAGGAGGAATTATGATGCAAGATGATCATTAGATCTACTGTGAGCTCACCTGATTTCTGCTGCACAAACGTGTCATTGTCATGACCTGGAAGAGGAGATCTACTGAGAAAGAAGGACATGGTGAGATTGGGCTGATGGCATATACCTCAGGAATGCTATCCCACAGAGAGAAAATACATTGGCCTGTAAGATAAGCAATTCTGGCATTTGACTGGATGTTTTAACTGCTTTTGAGATTTCACTACAGGTCTGTGTAGTTCTCACAGCTGATCACAAGAAGTTCTTCCTGCCAGGATGTCGCAACTTACTCTCACTGGCAGTGAATCCAGGTGTGTGTGACAGAGCAGTATCTTGCAGGCCTGGAAGCCCAGGGCAGGACTATTGCCACAGCAGATGCCCTCTCAAAAAGCCTGAAGCCAGAGGCTGACATCTGAATGCAGAGTTGGCTACTTGTTAATTATGGCTGCATCACCAGCCACGGATCAGAAGTTGGCTGAGATCTGCTCAGCAAAGCAAGATGATGAAACGTGATAGAAGGAGCTCTGCCCTTCAGGACATTGAGTCTCAGGTAGGAATGCAGACAACAGATCACCTTTCCTCCTAAAAGGCTGACAAAGACATACTTCTTGCTCACCCAAGAGCCATGCAGGCTGAAACGTTCCCCAGGCTGCACAGGAGATGCTGAGGCCCTGCAGAGTGCTTGGTCTGTAAGCATACACTGCCTTAGGCCCAGAGCTGTTCTATGAGCTCTATCCAGGTTTGTGTGTCAGGTGTCTGGGAACTGCAGAGGAGCTCAAACCATTCAGGCACTCAGCCCTCTCCAAACATCCTTGTCAAGGAAGAGGAGCTGATTTGTTTCACTTGACCTGAGAGTGATGTCTTTTCATGTCTGACTGATATCACACTGTTCTGAGCCAGCCACACTTCATGGGTCTTTTGCTTATACTGGTTTTAATCACATAAAGCCCACCTTTGCAAGACAGAGTGTTCCAGAAGAGAGGTGACATTTCACAAAAGCTGCAGCTTTAACTGCATCGCTTGGAGACCACTCTGTTCATAGAGCACATTGAGGCAGTAATGAGGACTGTGAAGGTCTATTTAGTGGGTAGCTGATGACACATACAAGGTATTGTTGACTTATCATGTCCTGCTCTGACAGGGAAGGCTGTCCTCTCTTAACAACACATTTATTACAGTTTATCACCAATTTGTGATATATGTATATATGTTCAACATTATTAAGAAAGCAGAAAGAATAGGAAAAATAGGGTGGATATTCTGGGCACCACAGGTCTCTTGAATACCAAATAGGCCAATTTAGTTGGTGCCTATATACACATCCATGGAGAAGTCAAAGAAAATGTGAAGATCCCATGTATCTTATTCCCTACCTGGAAACTATGTATTTCTCCACCTTGCCTTGCCTCCTCCTGATCACCCTCTGTGGGCCATAAGAAACAGGACAAGACCAGATCTTGACCCATCTGCCCCCTCCCACCCCCCAACCATAAAGAGGGAACAGAGTGGTTTGCAATGGCTCCCCTTTCCCAGTATATTCATCATAGACTTGCACACCTGCTTTCATGATTATTCAGAAAAGGGAAAATCCTTTGGGTAATTCCCTGACTTGTAATGGCAGTAAGAAAGAAAACATCCAACACAGATATATCCACCCCTGCCCCAGTCTTCACTATGAGAAACAGAAGCCCCAGAGCCTTCCCATGCAATGGTGGTTCTTAAAAAGCAGATGTTCACGTTCCATGGGTGTTTGGTTGCTGCAGTTGGCTTGGCAGGGACATTTCCCCTTCAGGGAATCTCTCCTAACAGACATGGTGTGAACAGCTTTCATGGTTAGTCCTTTCTTTCTCAGCCAACGACCACCAGAATACGAGCTATTGTGCCCAGGCAGTTGGTGTCTGTTGTTCCCTGCAGAATGAAGGAGTTTTATACAAGCATTTGTCTGTCCCGTGTCCAAAACAGGGCCAGGGCAAGACCCACAAACAGAAAAAAAAGTTGTGGAGTCTCTTGTATCTTTTCTTCATCTGGCTGGTGACTGATTTGGCAATGGCATCTCAGAGTTCTTAGATGTGATCCAATTTGCAACCCATAGAAGAGGGAATTTTTCTCTCTTTTTTTCAGGACTCTTCCACAATGAGTTCAGAAAACAGAATAATATATTCTATATGCTATGTGTAATAAAATTATATGCATCACAGTTCCTATGGGGAGGTTTTGAACTTCAGGTTTATTTCGTAAACAGCCACCAAATGTTTAATTGCCAGAGCAAATAATTAAAGAGAAAATGGAGAACCTTGTCTAATGAAGCTAAGGATCTCAGGGGAAATAAAATGATAGGTTTAACTCAGATAATTTCCTAGGGATTGTATCACAGACTCTTATATGGTCAATTATACAGCAAATTTATATGAGGTACAGATTTTTAAAATTTACTCCTGCTTACCCATATCATAAATTCCTCGAACTGCTCAAAACTAGAATAATCACCAATTAAAATAATTATCACTTAGAAATACAGCATTAAAGAAAGGTAATAGAATGTGAGCTGTCAGCCTGTGTGATTTATGTGTGATGGAGCTCCATGAATGGATCCATTTTCCAATTACAATGAAGCCTGTGCTAGAAGCTACCATTCCTAGACAGCCAGTGATTTTTAAAATAACATTTAAAAATAGCTCTATTATTTGTTATCTTTTTCTAAAATATTCTGTCCTGTAATTCACAAGTCTCCAGGGTGACCCCACACAGGCTTCAGACTACGTGTGTTTCGGAGAGTCCTACTTGGTATTTTTGGTATATCAAAACTTGGATTCTAATTTTGAGAGTACTTGACAACATTAGGAAAGTAAATTAAGCACAGCTAGATGGTGAATGGTTCTGTAATAAGAACAAATAGAACTTCAGTCAGGAAGTCTTTTCACTTAAAGTATAAGATTCATAACAAGAAGACAAAATAAATCAGCTCATGGAAAAGCAGCGTGATCAGCTCATTCCCCAGCACACAGATAAATCCAGCCCCACGAAGGAAAGCTGTGTCACCCACTATGTTCTCTCTCTTCCAAGCAGCCCTGCATCAGAAAGGACAAGAGCTCACAAGAGCCCAGGTACTGTCTTGGACTTCTCACAAGGGAACATGGATTTCAGTGGAGAGTTAAGATAACAGATAAAGCATTTACTTCCAGGGAATGTTTCTCACAGTGAAAAGCCTGAAGTCCCATTCCAAGAGCTGATACATTAAGTAAGGCTCAGGTCTTCCCTTTGTCAGTGATTCACATAAGCAGGCTTTTCAGTTAAAAGTGTATTGTTTAGCCTCTGTTTAATTTTTTAAAGCCAGACAAGAGGCCACTTTTCTAATTTCTTGTTTCCCTTTAAAGCTCAGGTAAACATAGTACTTAGCACTATTTACATTCCAAGTCTGGCTTGGCCTATGTGCTCTCCTCCCATCAAAGCAGGTGACTGTCAATGACTCCAGGATGGCACCCTAGCTTCTGCCTTACGGTTGTATTAATCAAGACATAACAGAAATAAGTGGCTCAGTGCATCATCCACTTCCTTTCTTCTCGGTCACTGTCGCCACAGAAATAGCCTCAAAATTGTTCAGAGTTATCCACGGAAGTTGGATACTCTCCTCCCTTTAAGTTTACTGGAAAATGTTTGTCTGATCGGGCAGTTTTACACAGACTGTTCCATGTGTTTCATCCACAGCAGCACCAAGGTTCTGCCTGGGCAAAGCCTTTTGTGTGCAAAGCTGCCACCAAAACCCGTCAGCTGCACACGATTTAAAGAGCAGGCACTTCCTGAACTCTACACAGAAATAGAAGTGAATTGCCAAGAAAAGAAGTAAAAGCTCATTTTGGACAATTCCAAAAGAAACATTCCAGTATCTTGGCTCCGTTGGGAAGTAATTTAGATAATCTGGAAATCAGATTCAAAGTCTAGCAGGAAAGAAAGCCTCCCACTGCTAAGAGAAATGGCTTTGCAGTAGACATTGATGTATAACACTGAGCAATTGAGTTGTTATTGGGATGTTAAATTCTGTGTTAATAAACAAACCCTGTGTTTTCACTCATTTACTCCCCTCTCCTCTCCTCTCCTCTCCTCCTCTCCTCT
>JAAWXA010000003.1:57983443-58061254 GCA_038090715.1 Florisuga fusca | reverse complement strand
TCTCCTCTCCTCTCCTCTCCTCTCCTCTCCTCTTTTTCCCTCCTTTCTTCTTTCTTGTCATTGTCCCCTCATCTAACTTCCAGGCAGCTCTGCTGTAAATCCTTTTCATAACAGTGTCACACCAACATTTCAAGGATATGATTTGAAACATTAAGAAAAACAGCTTCTTACAGCCTTTCAGGAAGAGGCATCAATGGCAGCATTTGAACTTTTGTTGTCCCATCTCCAGCTGGACCTAAACCCAGAGAAGCAACATCTGTTAGCAGGATCACAGGAAAACTTCTAAGGGTCCCTGCACATTTTGGGCTCACCTGTGACACCACCTCACGGCAGAAATTCACCCACAGCTGGGTGCTATAGTTTAGCACAAGCTACCTCAAATTTTATTGCCTGGCCCTACCTCAGTTTTACCCTTCTGCACGAAATACCATTCTTCCTTGGCATCCCTCGTTGCCCCCTCAAGCATGCTCTCCCCAGGTCATCCTCTTCTGTTGTTACACTAGAAATTCACTTAAGAAATTGCATTTTTAATTACTGCTTCTGTAAATTATCAGTGTCAGATTCATAGTAGTCCTTGAATATTAACAGCTCAAGGACATTTAAGGCACGGATGACATGGATGTCTGTTCTCAAGTTCATAGTGTAAATTCTTTAAGATAGGGACCACATTGGCAACAAGTAAAAATAGATTTAAAGAGAAAATAAGATGTTGGTAGAGTCTATATGCAGTTTAAAGAGTTAGGAAGAAAGAGAAAACTTCTGGCTCTTGAAGTATGAAACATGTTGGCAAGAGAAAAGTCAAAGGTGGCCCCTGGTAATAGGGTGTGTAATCTGGGACTTTAAAAGGTCCAAATGGTCCATCCTTTAAAAGGATGGTGGAAACAAGATGGTAGAGCAGAGACAAAATCTTCATGGTCAGACAGACAGAGAAAAGTGGTGCAGCTGTGTGTGAGGACAGATGTGCTCCTGGGCACTGAGTCCCTGCTGGGAGTTTTACAGCTAAACTTCAGCTGCAGCAGCAGGTGGTCCTCCATGTATTAATAGGTTTATCAGATGGTGTTTTTCCTATTCAAAACATAGCACTTGCAAAACAGAAACATGATATGGCATAGAGCAAAAGACCTTGTTCAGTTTTGATCTGCTGGAACAGTAGATAAAAGTAGAATCTGGCAAATGCAAAGGACAAAGGATCAAGAAAAACATACCATAAACTAAAGAGATACCTGGTTACCTACTCAATCTTTCTCTGCTTAAAAAAAAAAAAATAAAATCCCAAACTGAATCAAGGACTCTTGTTTCCTTGCTCTCCACCACTGTTCTCTCCCTCTCGCTCGCTTTTTTTTTTTTTTTCCCCAAAAAGAAAAATCATACCATCAATGACACACCAACATGAGAGTCACTTTTCTACCCACCCTCTGGAATCGCAAAGAAATAATGAAATCAGAGGCTTCAACAATATTTGATTGATGGCCTTTGAAGGTGGGACAAAAAAGTCAATAAAGTTTCTTCAGAATGGCTTCTCTGCTGCTTTTTCACATTTGTCCTGTGGGATATTTGGCAATTCTTCACACAGAGCACATACCCAAGTTGACTTATCACATGGAGTTCTTTAAAATAACACTGGAGGAATCAAAGATTTATTTAACACAATATTGTGAAAAATACACCAGAGTTCTGTTTGCATTGGCTTTAATTCCCTAATGTCCCAGTGGGCCTGTTCAGCTGGAGCTGGCAATTAGTATAAAGTTATTTAGTCAATAATTAAGGTTTTAATAATGGAATTTTATTTGAGTTTTATTTGCGAAGAATAGTTCTTTAAGAATCTCTGTTCACATCGATGTGTCTACAGGTAGAAAAACATTTGAAAAAGAGACTAAGGTGATAGGTTTGTCCTTTTCTACAGCACTGACAACTGGCACTGGTGACTCCTTCAAACACCAATCATCCAGCATTCCCAGTCCCTGTTTACAATGTGGTCAATACAGAGAAGCATCAAAAACCTCAGGACTGTACCTTTAGATTACAGTTTGAATATGGGCTCTGCTCCTCAGCCAGGCTATAAGAAGCCAACATCCTGCAGCAGTGGAAGTCAGAGGTCTAAACCACTCTCTTGGATATCAATAGGAGGCATCTGATCAGGACACTTCAGGGCTCACCTCTCCTCTATGTTAAGGTTTTGCCTTTAATACCACTGTTCATGGTGCAAGATTTTTTTCATAAGTAACAAGTGAGGGTGTTTAAAGTACAGTTTTTGAAATTTTTACAGCCTGTGTAGAGCAGCAGTCTGATGCCACAAGCCCTTCTGCAGAGGAAAACTCATTCCATGGGTCTCCAAAGAAGCTCTGCATTGGCCTGAGGTTGCCATGCTGAGCCCTTGGCATCCTGCTCCAGGTACAGCTCAGGACACTTGAGTCATGCTTCCCACTGTGGTTGTGCCAAACCCAACATTTCCACATCCTCAAAGGCTTTCCCTGTGGAAAGGTTTCAAGTGCCCCACCAGCCTCTGAGGGACACTCCAAAGCCCCTCAGCTCTTGATGGACTTTCTGTTTGGGGGGATTCTGCGTTCTCATGGACAATGTTCTTTGGCATTGGCTCTGCCTGTGCAGCAGCATCAGTGGGACAAACCAGTGAGACAAACTCAGCCTCTCCTCTGGGCTTGTTTAGGAGATAGACTGCTGTTTACCTGAACAAATACCAAGAAAGACAAAGGCAACAAGGTAGTCACAGCAGAAACAGTATCTGCCCTATCTTTGATCAACACATGAAATCCTAGAGTCCTGACTTTCACTGAGGTCTTTTTCATGTTAGTCTATTAAAAATAATTATCCTAATGCCTCACTTTAAGTATTCCAGGTGCTGAAAATAGGTGTGCCTTAGAAATGGAAACATGAAATTAAAAAACAGATGCAGCAGTTACTCTTATAAAGAAAAGACTTGATCTAAACCTTAAACCCGCATCACAGGAGCAAGCCATGTGAGGAATGTGGCTGTGGCATCAGCACCAGACACTACAAGTTCAGTGTATTTGCCTGGCACTAAAAGTTACATCAGTCCAAAAGCCTTTTGGTTCTGCTTCTGCCCTGAGCAGCCTCTGACCCAGTGTGCAGGATTTCACATCCATCTGGGTCTAATGCCCAGGAACTTCATAAGCAGCACTGAGTGCTGAGGCAGAAAGAGGTTTGATTTGATTTGATGAGCCAGAGGAGTACTATCAGTCCTTAAGCCCCCAATCTCCCCAGGCATTTCCACAAGGAAGCAGAAATGGAACTCTAGAGTCCCAGCCTTATTTATACCCATCTGAATCCTGATTAGTTGCCTCACTGCCAGTGACCAAGTACTTTTGAGTGTATCTACCCTGCAGGAGAGCCCCTGTCTGGGACAAACTGGGCTGCTAATTTCAAAGTACAGGTTTGTGTGACTTCAACCTGTTCTTGCTTCTCTCTGTACTGCGTCACTGCCTGGATGATCCAGCAGTGTAACAATAGATGCCCCAATCTGAATTTTATTCATTATGAAAATTTCAGGCTGTCAGATACCTTCAAGAGCATATCTCTTTATATAGTTTGCAATGCTCTGTTATGAGTCAGTCTGTGAATCACGGGAGATACAACTGGAAACCAAACTAGACAGTGTTCTGTTTTGTAGCAATAAAGAACTATTTTTCTGTCATATCAAATTAATTTGTTCCTTCAGTTCATTACTTTTCCCCTTCCCTGTCCATTTTTTTTTTTCCCTCTCAGAACAGTCTTATTTTTCCCTGACTGGAGGCACATCCTGCCCCAGGTCTGCATGCCTGTGCATTCCACTCATCACTGGGTGATGGGACTGATGGGTCTAACATGGAACCAAGTGGGGATGCTCCCTAAAGTCCCAATACTTTTTGCTCTCAGGCATGCTGCAGCAGTGCCCAGACATGTTGGCCAGGACTATGTAAAAATTACATACATGATACAAGCATGTTTTGAAGAACTGTAATGTGAAGCCCTACCTGGAACTCTTGTGCCGCCTCTTTCTCATGCTAAAGAGAAACTTCATGATGGAATATTTTGCTGTAAATGACCAAAAACATGACAAGGAATAACGTATGAATGCAAAGGCATGCTGAGGTGCACACAGGCCCTGTGTGTGCTGGGGATCTGTGGGGCATGGAAGAAATATCTCCCTGTGGCTGTCTGCCTGGATGCAGCCAGGGTGAGCCCGCACAAATGCACATCTGGGATGACAATCTCCTGGCCTGGGCAAGCAGATCTGCTGTTTATAAGAGCAGAAAGCTGATTTTCCTGGTGGTGAGTATGGTTTTTCCATGGAAAGCAATTCTCTGTGTGATGATGAAGTGTGGAAACCAGATAGAGAAAAAAAACACTAGGGGTGGGAAAAAGTTTCCCATGATTTTTTTTTTTTTGTCCAGTGCTAAATCATTTTACATTCAACTCCCTTCTGGCCACGTTTTCAAGGGGATGAGCTGGCACAGTCCTGCTGGTAAGGGAAAAAAGCAGCTTTCCCACAAGTGCTTCAGAGTCCATTGGTCCTTACCTCAATAAATAACCTACCTACAGAGCAGAGACAGGCTGCAATAAGAGTAAGTGTATTCATTTGGTCGATATATACGTCCAGGTAGAGAAGAGTATTTCATTTCTGCCGAGGCAGATGGTCCACATGGCCACAAGCCCAGGAGGAACCAGGCTGGATTCATGCTGCAGCTCCAGCAGAGCTTTGATGTTCACCTTTTGCAGACAATTGGCCTTGGTGACCACATTCAGCCAAACTGCTCATCCCATTTACAAGGCTGTGCAGTGATAGGACAAGGAGCAATGGATTTAAACTGGAAGAGTGTGGTTTAGGTCAGACTTTAGGCAGAAATTCTTCAGCATGAGGGCAGTGTGACACTGGCACAGGTTGCCCAGGGAGGTTGTGGCTGCCCCCTCACTGGAAGTGTTCAAAGCCAGGCTGGATGGTGCTTGGAGCAACCTGGTCTGCCTAGTGGCAGTTGTCCCTGCCCATAAGGCTGGAAAGAGAAAGAAATAGAGAAAGAGAAGTTAGAGATAAAATTACCAATCCTGGATCCAGTGTTGGGCTGGCATAGCAGGGGTTGGTGTTGGTAGAACCCCCCCCAGGGATCCCAGCACACAGCTCCTTTTCTAGGCCTGTTTCACTCAAAAAAACATTTCACAATGATGAGTAACCGTGGTTGAGACACATCAGGTTGAGCAACTGGAGCAGACCTGAGCCCATGTTGGTGCTCCGTCATTATCTCTGCCACTGTGTCCACATGCAGCCCCAAGGCCCTCTGCAGTCAGTTCCATAGGCACCAGGCAGTCCTGCAGGAGGGTTGGGATGTACTTGTCCAAGGGCTTACAATGGTTTTGTAAGCCACCCTCCATGTTGGCAGCAGTCCCTTAAAATTATAGTTGTAGAAGAGGAAAGAGAGAGGAAGAATGGGAAACAAAGAAGTTATAGTGAAGTCACCACCCAAAGTTTGCATCTCCAGATCAAGGAATTGTTTCTTCTCAGCAGAGTCAACAGTCTCTGATTTTGTGGCCTTGCCTCTTATCCAGGAACTGTTTTTTCTGAAGTCCTTGAGGCTGTTTGAGACACATGCATTGCACCTCCTGCCCATTACAGGGAGCTGGAGCTAGATGATCTTCAAGACTCCTTCCAACCCAGACCATTTTATGATTCTATGATTACTGTTTCATGATTCCATGATTCTCTTTCCTTCCTGGCCTGTTTTTGGTGGCAAACTACAAAGAAATGTGGGCACCTTCTCCAGTGCTGGGTGAGGTCCCAGTCCCTTCTCCCTTTCCTGAGCCAGTGCCTCCCCCAGGGGAGTGAGGCTGCACTGCGGCAGGGGATGGGGCAGGGGCTGGGGCAGGGGCTGGGGCAGGGGGGTCTGGGCAGTGCTCTGCTGCTTCCATGCACTTCCAGCAGGGAACCCTGAGAAGCAGAGGGAAACCTGGGAGTGAGCAAGCAAGAAACTAAAACTAATGAGTGTAAATAGGGCTGGGTGGGAGCTGGAATTTCCATTTTTGTGGGGAATTCCCTGGTTTTGCAATGGGCTTTTATTCTCTGCTGGATCAAAATCAACAAGTTTTGGAATTTCCTAAGAAACTAAACTTGAGAAAGACAAGAGGATCCTTGATGCCTGTCAAAGTGTTTGGTGTCATTTCAACAACTGGCAGTGCTTCCTTTTACGTTAAATTAATTTCAGAACAGTATGTTGCCTCACGAAAGAATAATCAAGCATTTCACTGTGGAAGGGCTGAAGCAATGTTATTACTTTAGTGCAATGCTTCCTTCCTTGATTCCAGGATTTTAATCAGTCTTTTTCTTTAGATGTTTCCTTAAAAAATTGCCCTTAAAATGATACTTTTCTTGGGGGTGGGGTGGGGAGGAGGAGGAAAAAAAAGAAAAAAAATACTTTCTGCTAACAAAGCTAAGCAAGCTTTGCTTTTGTAGCCAAAAGTTCACCCCTAGCACTTCTTGAATGCTTGAAAAACAGCCCTATGGGGAAAAGAAGGAAACTTTCTCTTCTCCCTGGTTTTCTTGGGTGCCACCTATCCAGGGAGGTGCTGGAGGTACATTCTGGTGGCACCTTGTAGGGGGACTGTCACCTGCCTGAGCTTCTCACCCATCCCAGGACCCCTACCAAGGGGAGAGAGTGGAGAGGTGGAACAGGCAATGTGGTGAAGGATAACAGCAGCCATCCAGGCTGGGATTGACTGAAAATCTGATGACTGTGGAAGCAGAAAGAAAATTCAGCCACTGAGCAGCTGCCTTTGACAGTTAAGTCCTGTGGAAGAGTAAGCCCTGATGGATCTGTCAGTCAGGCCAGCTCTGCCTATGTATTTATGGCTACAGGTTTTTTCAGGAAGAAAAAAGTACAAGCTCTTTATCCCTGTCCTCAGTTTTCCATAAATCCTTGTGCTGCGAGGAGGCCCTGCAGACCTGGGTGCTCCTGCTACAGGATGCACCTCACGGATGGCAGGAAGGGAGGAGGTTCACAGTTTCAGGGTGCATCCCTGATGGCAGCCTGCACCACAGCTTTCAGAGCATTGCTTTTGTTTATTGACTTTTAAGCAACCATATTCTCAGTTGATCTGCTGATTCCGACCCTGGTTTTCCCTGGTAGCTGTGCCCAGAACCATGGTCCCCCCCCAGGTTTGATGGGCACAAGATCCAGTGCAGTGCAAGCCATCCTGCCGGACGAAGAGCAATCCTTCAGCAGTGTAAACCAAAGCTTTTGCCTTCTTTTCTGGCCATATTTACTATTTCAACTAAATCAATCCCATCTGAATTTCTGAAAGCCAAATATCCCGATCTGCATAAGGGACATATTTGATCTTAGTGAGAAGAGTGATTGTTTCATTCCTTTGTGCAGATTTCTGGTTTCTGTCTGTGCTAACTGCTTCTCTTCATTTAATTATTCATTTAATATCTGATGCCCCTTTGCTGCTATCTGAAGTACACTTCAAAGCTCCAAAACACGAGGTAGGTGCATATAAATTTCTATGTCAATCAAAGCAAAGAGGAATTTAGGAAAGCCATCAAAGAGCTGTATGGAAAAGCTTCCTGAACCTTACCAGCTCCCAGCAAGTATCTGTTGTGCCCCATGTTTCCTCCCTGGTATTAAAAAAAAAAAGGAAGGATGATGCTCTTCCAGCACCAACCCCAACTCCAAGGATGTAGATGCTTAGGTAGTCTCAAGACTGTTATTTCATAAGTTTCAATAAAATATCCAGGCTTGTTCATGAATCAGGTTCACCAAAGGCATAAGGGGCCATGAATTCCCACTGGTGGCTTGGCTGGAGGAGAGTGCTGGACCCTAACACTCTCCCTGAGGTGGGATGGCTTCTTCCAGCTCCCTCCCAGCTCTCCTGGGGACATTGCCCACCAACCTTGGGTGAGGGGTGCTCTTTGGATGAGAAAATTCAAGGTTTAGATCCTTCTGTGAATTAGTTGAACCAAGAAAATTACGATGTATTCCTAATTTTTTTTTCCTTGCCTGTCAGCTCAGTAAAGAGGATTCTTCCTTCCCTCTTGGTCTTGAAGTATCTTCCCTTGTCTTTAAAACATTTAGCTCAGTTTTCCTTTTCATTCTGCCTACCCCATGCTCAGTATTCTTCTATTTCTAGTG
Organism: Florisuga fusca; assembly: GCA_038090715.1. Lineage (NCBI taxonomy): Eukaryota > Metazoa > Chordata > Aves > Apodiformes > Trochilidae > Florisuga > Florisuga fusca. The sequence continues at coordinate 58,053,119 of JAAWXA010000003.1, read as the reverse complement.
TCTCACACTCCCATGTGCATTGCCATGTAGGGTATCTTTTAGGGGCCATTCCTGACACACATCCAAGTCATCACAGCTGTCTTTTTTGACTCCTCAGTAGCAGGGCAGTTTCTCATGTTAGCTGTTTCCCTTGTCACATCATCTTTTATTTTCTGCAGCTCTGGCCCTGGCAGCCTTCTTTCCAGCTGGCTCATTTCCATGGTCCCCATCCCTGCCTCGCTGCCATTTCTCATGCTCCAGCACCCTGACCCATTCAGTGGAGCTGCCTTAGACCTGCTTATTCCTGGCTTTGGCAAGATGTTGGGAGCCCACTCCAGTTCGTGCAGAGTTTCTAGCCTTCTTCTTCTCCCTCTGCCAGTTTCACAGCCCTTAGCACTGCTATCAGTTCTCCACCATTTTTTTTCTGCTTGTCCTTGTTTTTCACCTCCCGGTTCAATCTTTGCCACTTCCCATTGTTTTCTGTTTGCTGTTTACCTCCCTGCTGAGCCCCCCATCCAAACTTTCTGCTCCTTTGGTCCCACCTTGTCAGTTATTCTCTGCAGCCCTCTCTTCATTAGTGATACCAGGTCAACGAGAGAGCTGAGCTGGGAAAATGGCAATGAATAATTTATCTGATGAACATAACTCCTTTGTGTGTCATGGCACAGCCATGAGCAGCTTGTGTTTCCCTGGACTGCCTCCAAGTCCTAGCCCCATTTAAAAAGTCTATTAATCACCAACAGTTTCATTATCCACTTACAGGCTCACCAGCCTCGGGGAAGCCAAACCCTGTGGATGTCCAGCCTGGGTCTCACCAAGCCCCAGCCCCACCAGCAAGCAACCTGGGACTTGCACCCAGGTCCTGCACTGGTGGACAAGGAATTTTCCCCAGATTGCTGCCTTGCTGCTGACACCCACCCCTGGAAGAAGCAGGGGAGAGGTTCTCCTGGGGGCTGAAAATCACACTTGTGGAGGCAGCTTGGCCATTCCCCATCAGTAAGTATTAACAGCAGCAAGGCTGGGCTGGGTGAGCACATGTGGCAGCCAGTGCCCACCAGGATTTGGGGGGGAGCAGGGAGTGAGGGGGCTGCTCTTGGTACATGGCTGGGGGCCTTCACCTGACTCCCATCACAGGGAAAAAAGCTTCAGATGCAGACTTATCCAGAAGGAGTCGCATCAGGCTACCAGATAATTAAAAAATTTAATTTCAGCACCAGTTAAGCTGGAAGAAAAGGTTGTCAGGAAGCTGAATAACATGGGGAGGTCTCTGACTCTCAGAAATGTCAAGGATTAATCAGGGAAACCTGTGCACAGGACATTTATTTCCGAGTAATTCTCTTTATGAAAAATGGGTGTATAAACTCAGCCCAGCCCTTCCTCTGCTTGTAACCCTGATCACAATTAAAAGACAGACAGACAGAGCAAATGCAAGTGAGAGAGCATTGCATGCCTTGCTAATGGGTTGTCTTCATTCTCTGCAGGGGCAGGGTTATTTCCCCTTTAGCTTGCAGCACTATTGCATTGTGGACTGCAATGGTGATTAATGGGAGGAGGAAAACCATTGACCCAAACCAAAACCTATTACAGTAAATGGACACTGCCTATTGATTTGGCTGTGTCCTTCCTCCCAGAGTCTGGTGAGAGCTGATGTCCCTACAGCTGGTCTGCAACCCTTCTGCTGCTCGGAAACTACCTGGTTAGGGCGAGTTAAAGGGTGTTTCTGGGAGACCCCTCTACAAAACCAGGGCAAGCTCAGACCAACCCACCTCTGTGTCCCCAGTCTCCACCAACACCTGTCCTGATGTGACAGGCTTTGTCTCCAGCATATTGTGTTTCCTATAAAACTAAGGGTATGTACAGTTGCCCCAAATTACTTCCAAAAATCATAATAATGATGAACACCAGTGTAAGAGGCCATGCAGGCCCCTGGAAGGGAGTGTAGCTGGGTACATAAACCCCCTGGATGTTGCAGGGTTTGCCCCAGGGCTCTGCTTCCCAGCTCACTAACTCTGAAAGAACAATTCCTGAGGCAAAGGAAGGCTGCTCCTCTGCAGGGCCCTGTTGCCCAGTTGCATCATGCAACCAGATGCATGAGCCCAGAACTGGCCTTGTCTGCTGGAATTAAAAGGTCTCTCAGGGTCACAAACCTGCCCATTTTTTTTTTTGCATACCTTCATCTGGTTCGTGGGAGGTGACCAACCTACAACCCTTTGTTGTTGTATTTTTGCCCTTGGAAAGCTTCCCTGTATATTGCTGCATTGGAGCCTGGAGGTCCCACTGATCTCAGCTGTCATCAAAGCCACCACTGCAGACAAATGTGAGGTGTGTGCAACTTCTTTCTTCCAATATCACTGCAGGGCCCAGACAGATGACAAACTACAAGAGAGGGTTTCTCTATTCACAAGTGAGAACAGGCATGACTTTAAAAATGCAGGTTAAAAGACCAGTGGGCAGCAGACACAAATACTAAGCAACAGCAGAAGAAACCCTTTAAGTACATTGAATAGCATCCTGGGGCTCTTTCTCTCCAGATTAACTTAGCTTCCAAGACTTTAAACATTAGCTATATATTTGGATACAGCAAAACGGCATCTGTATGTCAGAGATGGTTACTTTCAACCTGGGATCTCTTAAAAATATTCTTACAACAGTTCAGAGAAAGTTTGGGTTATTATGCCACGGGCTCTTGGAGCTCAGTGTGCTGCAGTTTTATCCCCATAAAACCAGTGATGTAGCAAAATAAGCCCCAGTGACACATAGATGTGCTTACCCCTGCAGCTTCACCATGGGGTTTATGATGCTTGGAAAGAGAATAAAAGATAGTGTCTTCAAATTTATGAGATTTGGAATTATTTCAGGGTAAAATCTTACAAAGATTTTTTTTGTTGGTGGTGTTTTAAAGAAGTCTACATGTTCAAAAGGGCAAGAAAGACAGAAAAGAGGATAAATGAGGCAGGAGTTACCAGTACTTATTTCAAATATTATTTTCAAAACAGGAAAACCCTTTGTCATTGCAATCCATCATCCCGATGCTGCATGGAGACCATGAACCTGGGGGTGCCAGAGGGAGCACATCCACTGGGAAAAAAAAAGGACCATTTACCTCCCTGTTTTGTGTCAAGTGGTTCCCTGAACTCTACCTGCCATGCACTCCCTGGCAATGTAAATCAGGGTGTCCCAAGCTGTGGCTGTAGCCTGCACAGTAGGAGTTAAATCAGTGAGCATGTGGCCTCCTAAAGGCAGGGAGATCCTGGAGGCAGGAAGGGATGGAAGCATCTCATCCCTCAGACCTCACATGAAATGCCAATGCCTTTGCCCTGGTTTGGCCACAGGGAAGAAGTGGTGCCCTCCAGGACAGCCTCAGGCAGTTTCTCTCACACCTTTCCTGGCTGCCCAGCCCAAGCTCTGCTTTGCAATAGTCAGGTTTTTAGGGATGGCAGAGAGAGCAAAGCTCAATTTTCCACTGAAGTGGGTCCAAAACCTGCACCCTTCAGTTGCTCAGCTCCTTAGTCAGAGGTGTCCCCACTCATGCAGCAGAGTTGGAACCAGATGATCTCCCTTCCAAGACAAATTATTTTGGATCCTTATCACATCATAACTCATGTCCCATTTTTCAGCCCTCTCTCCTGATAGCATCCATCTTACCTGATAACTCTGGTGGGAGATCTCCATGCCCTGGTGTGATGCCTCTCAGCTCCCTGTGTTGGGCATTGGTGGATCAAACCAGCAATGAATAACCCAGGTCGCACTCCTGTCTTCCCACTTTGGGTCTTCTCACCACTGGCACCACCACCTGCCTCCCAGATTGAGACACTTTGTCAGTGTCAGACAGACCCAGCTGGCAGCCTGGCTGGTGAGACAGATGTACAGACAGCTCGTGTGAGTTTATACGCTTTGTTTCCTCAGAAATTTAGGCTAAAATTAAGTTTCCATGTTATGACAGCAGCGGTTTCCATGATGGTGTGAAAAACGTTGCTCAGAGCTTGCTGCACATCTTGGACAACTGAGAGCAAAAGGTTGAATGATAGGCCTATCCAGCAATAAAAATCTCCTGCTAACACAGACTTTTTTGTTTTTATGGATGACAAAGGAATCCATCCCCAAGGACAGAAGCAGAGTAACAGAAAATTAGGCTGGAAAAGCATTTAAATCTGCATCCAGTCTTACGCTCTTTGGTTTGAGACTCCTTGCCCATACCCAGACCCAGAGCACAGGGGGACTCTGTTCCCATAGGCTATGCATCTGCCCACCCTTTATGCTCCTGGTGTTTTGGGGAGCCTCCCAGAAGCATCCTCATGGCCGGCAGGACCTTCACTTTAGCAGCACTGGGTGCCAGCTCACCCACTGCCCACCCTTGCTCAGCATCCTTGAAGAAACAGCCAGTTCAGCCTTGTTTAGGCTCACTGGAAAAGCTCTACACCACACGAGGGCAAAGCCTGTTCTGCCCTTTTTGTCTATTTTACTGAGGAGGGGAGGAGACAAGTGGCCTGGAGCAGTAATGCTGGGGTGCAGGACTTGTACCCACTGCCCAACCACATCCCTTTCAAAGGCACAGCAGTGCTGCCTGCCAGGCTCATTCCAGCCCACAACGTATCTGTGGGATGCTGCTGACCTCAGGGGAAGAGCAGAATGATTGTTCTCTTGCTGCGTTTGTTTCTGCTCTGTCTGGCAGCAGTCACAGCAGTCACACACAATACTAACAAGGTGCAAGTGCTCCCCAGCCCAGAGCTCCCACAAACTGTTTGTAGCTTTAGCTTTCTGCTTTCTTCCTTCCCCCTCAGTTGCAGAGGCCGGAAAGGGGACACCCAAGGGTGCTTCCCAAACTGTCCACCTACAACACTGTGGAACAAATATGAGTGGGGGTCAGGCCAGAGCTGCCCATCCCCTCTGCCCCAAGGATAGAATCATAGAATCATAGAACTGGCTGGGTTGGAAGGGACCTCAGAGATCATCAAGTCCAACCCTTGACCCACTACCGCTGCGGTTACCAGACCATGGCACTGAGTGCCACATCCAGTCTCTTTTTAAATATCTCCAGGGATGGAGAAACCACTACTTCCCTGGGCAGCCCATTCCAATGTCTGATTGGATAAGTAAAGAACTTATTTCTAATATCTAACCTAAACCTCCCCTGGCACTACTTGAGACCATGCCCGCTTGTCTTGATAGCTCATCCTGACCTGACCCCCTTGGACGAAGGCACAGGAGGGTTCACCTGGGTGATGACAGCCTTTTGGATCTATGTTGTTAGAAGAGATCAAAAAGCAAATTTTAAAAAATACCATTAAGAGACAGGAGCTGAGGCCAGCATCTCCTGTGCCCAGCCACAGGGTCAATAGTAATGTAACTAGTTACTACTTCTAGTAACTACAGCAGTAGGGGATCAAGGGTTGGACTTGATGATCTCTGAGGTCCCTTCCAACCCAGACAATTCTATGATTCCATGATTCTATGAATAGTGCAGTGTGGGTAGGGGGATGCCAGGGGCTGCACTGGCAGCAGCAGGCAGGGAAGGGGTCAGAAGCCCCTCTGAACCTTGCTTTGGGCAACTTATCTGCATGAGGAGCCCAAATGCTTTCAGCTACGGTTCTACACCACTGCACAAGGACAAGTCTCAATAAAATGTATTTTTAAAAATAGATGAGCAAAACCCAGGGGCCGCTCCTGGGGCAGGGACGTGGCAGCTGCTGAGCTCTCCGCCCCGTTACCGCAGCTGACAGACACCGCGCTGCTGCCGGCGCCGGCATCCGCCCCTCGCTGCTTCTCGTCGCGATTTGCTGGTACCGAGGGAAAGCAAACACTTTGCACCGAGAGGCAAGGAGTGATTCCCTGCAGCCTTATCTCACACCCAGCAGGGCGGTAACACCGCCCTTCGCTGCAGGAAGAGCTTGAGCATCAGAGGTGTCCTCTGAGTTAGAGCCGTCTCTGCTAGTATTAAATAATCAACAAAAGAAAATTTTACATCTGAGTGAGATAACACCACGGGGACAGGGCTAAATCCCTGTCTTCTCCCTCTTCTTCATGGTTTGGACAAATGAAGCATATGCTGCACCCTGACACACACGTGCCACCTTTGGGGTGCTCTCTGTGCCAGCAACGTGCCCAGCTCCAGGGCCCAGACAAGGGCACATCCGAGGGCTTTCTGTGTTCATGAAATCACAAACTAATGCCTGGCCTCTGCCAGGACACTCAGTCATTTCCTGGGGGACACCAGAAAAAGGACGTGGCTCTGGAGATCGGCAGAGGCAAGAGGGGAAATTTCCTGGTGTTCAAGCAGATGCCACAGCTGAGGGATTTTGCCTTTCAGCCAGGATTTCACCTGGCTGCAGCCATTCTCCTGGCTCCCCCTTTGATATGAATCTTAGACAACATCTTACTCCTGTAATTGCATAATTATGTCAGTTATGAGGGTGAGGGAAATTTTCAAGCTTGTGGGTGCCAGCACAGCCTCCTGGAGCCAACCTCTCACCACCCAGCCAACGCCTCTGGCTCAGGAAGCCTTCTGCATCAAGGATGACATTCACTGCTACTAGAGATGTGCCATGACAAAACTTTGTGCACCTGCCTAGTGTGATGTCAGGGAAGGGCCAGGGCTGAGCTATGGCCCACTTGTCCCCTGCCCCTGCTCCCTGAACTGGAGGTGCCTCCGGGTCTCTCCATGCCCACTGATTCTCAGGGCAGTGGTGGTGGGAAGCTGGTGGTGAGAGAAACAAGGAGCCAGCAGCATCCCCTGGCGTGGGACACACAGCCAGAGATAAATACATGGAGCTCAGGAGCATTTCCCATAGGGGCTCCATGAAGATTATATCAAGATATAACCTAAAGTCATCTCAAAGCTTAAAAACCAGCTAAGCAGAAGACAAAATTTGCTGGAGGGAGTAAAAGCATCTTCAGTTGCCTCTGGTCCTGTCTGAAGGATAGTGAAGCACTAAGTGGGGGTGCAGTAAGGCTGTGGGGCAGAACCAGGGGCATCCCACCATAGAGCACAGGGCAGGAGGGGGATCCAGGTCTGCCCCTGCCTAAACCCTCCAAAATAAACTTTGGATTTCTACTGCACAGGCTGGTAGTGAAGCCTGACAGCACTGTGGGCCACACAATTAATCAGGAATTGCCTTCTTGTTATGTCACAGATGGCAAACAGCCTCTTGCAGGGGGATGGGATGGCAGAATGAGTTGCAGCTTCCAGGGATGGGGCTTTGCAGTGAGGGAAGAGGGAAATGCCTTCAAATGGGAACACTGAGCTGGGACACAGGAATGTGACTTTTTTTTTTTTTGCAAAGTGCCCAGCTCAAGAGGCAAAGTGACAAGCTCAGCAGTCTGCAGGAAGAGCAGCAAAGCAACTTCAGTTAAGCAATCTCAGAGGGACAGGAAGGAATACATTGATTCAAGGGCTCAGAGACCACTTTCATGCAGAGGAAAAGCCAGGGCTGTTTAGCTGAAGCTGTACAATTTTATTTTTTTTAAGCCAAGATATCTGCCAGAGGAAAAAGATGGCTTGGATAGGAAACAAACTGCCTCATACTTCTGTCTCATTATGCATGTATATCTTTGGCAGAATCGTCAGAATTGGAGACACTGCTAAGCACAGCAGAGAAAATAAATGATCCCTTTCACACTAACCTTTCTTACATTTATCTTCATATGGATTGCTTGCCTTGCTCCAAACTAGAGGGTAAAAAGCTGTAAGTATACAGGAGGTCCTCACCACCCACCATGCAAAGCCACTATCATTCAAAGCAGGGCTGGGGAGACTCTTTCTCCTCCTTTTCTTCACCAGAGCAGATTTTTCCTTCTCTGTCCCAGCAGAGCCCTGTCAGAGGATGCTGCAGCCATTCCTGCTCCTCCTGTCCTCCCTAGGGCTGCTTCAAAGAGCAGGACTGGCTTTTTCCTGGTGCTGTGCCAACCAATGGCTTATATTCTCTTTGTTTTTAAGTAAGAAGGTTTTTGGCAGAATCAGAAACAAAGAGCTTCAGCCCTAGCATTCAGCATCATCATCTGATATCACTGTTCACAGTGGGGCAAGTTTTAATGGAAATCTGTTTATTTTTTGCCATTGCCAGGAAGCCATTTAGAAATGGATATGTATCAAGCGAGGCTGCTTGGGATTGCTGCATGCAGGGAAGGGGAAGTAACACACCAAGCTATAGGTTCTATCTCTGACTATGTTTCAGCATCTCATTGACCATGTCCAATGGGTTGCTCAGAACAAGGTCAGCTGTGAGATCCGGCCAGGTTACGTGGGCTCCTGATGGGTCCTGAAACCTTCTGAAGACAAAGAAACAAGACAGCCTCCCTGGCCAGCTCATTCTGAGGCCTGGCCCCCCTCACCATGGACATCCAGTTACTTGGCAAAAGGGCTCTTTCAGTCCCCTGGTCTGCATTGATGCAGAGGGACAGCAGAGGTTAGCATGTCCCCAGCGAATTTCATGAGGTTCCTGCTGATCTGTTCCTCCAGACCACCCAGATCTCTGAATGGCAGCACGTTGAGCAGTCCCCTCAGTCCAGAGTGACCTGCAGCCTTGGAACGAGCACTCCATTGCCTCCTCCAGGTTGTTGTAAAAGATGTTGAACAGAACAGGTCCCACAGTAGACCTCACTTGTCTCTGGTCTCACAACCCATTAACATCTACTCCGTGAGCCTAATTTCTTCCAGTTACCCATCTGATTGCCCACTCATCCAGATCATAATGTTCTAACTTGTAGGAGAGGGAACTCCATGATTTTTCCAGGGACTGAAGAAAGGAGTGACCACCCTTTACTTTCTGGATCATACTTTTGGCTGTTTGGTTGGGGTTTTTTCCCCAGGTTCAACATTTGCTTTTCTCTCCCCATTAGGAACCTCTCACAATCTCCATGACTTTCCACAGACCAGCACAATTCTCATTTCCAAACCATACTTACAGACTCATGATGTTACACTCAGGTGAGCATGGCAGGAAACCTTCACAACCTCTTACCTTGTGCTCTTCAGCCCTAACAACAATGGAGAGTAAGATGGTGATGGTACCTTTGCAAAGTTTATCTCTGCTAAAGGGAGTATGCTTCAAAGCAAATATTATTGAACTTCCCATGAAGGAGGGCCACATGCATGACTTTGCATCCAAGGTGAAGGAAATTGGAGTGTAGATTTGAGTGGCTGGCACAAACTCCTCTTCTCAAATGCTGTTTTCTCTTCTGTAATTATTTAGGAGTGTGCTAACAATGGTCTTCCCTAGACCAGTAGCTTTTGGTTTTGAAGAGATTAGACATGACAATGCTTTTGGGGGATATGATTTTTATTTTTTTTTTAAATGAAACATACAAGCACCAGTGGAGAAGTAGTACCACAGTCACCTAGAGAGATGAAACTGTTACCAGGTCCCTCTATGGCTGCATTTTCACTGTGGGCAGAGTGGAACTAAAAAAAACACCAAGAGAACGACCACTCTCCTCCTCTGGCCATTTACAGGAGGTTCTCAAAGGAAAAATAAAGGAGGGAAAGGCTGACCCACAGCCTGGCTGTTGACTCACTCAGCTATCCAGAGGGATCGCCATCTCAGAGGGACTTGACTTTGGTTTCAAAAAGGACTGAGATCTCCTGAGTTCAGAAGAGAGACAAAGACTGTCAGTGGGAAACTTTCACCACAGGTCTCACCATGTTTGGTATGGGCCAAATGAAAAAAAAAAAAAAAATTATTAAAGAAAAAAAAGACGAGTCAACAGAAAACTTTCCATGACCTACTGTGGGAATTTGATGGGGCCATGTTTCTCGGTACCTTTTTTCTTTTTGCTGCTCCTATCTATTAGCAATCCTTGGAGACCAGCCAAGTCTGCTTCCTGTGCTCCTCATTTATCAGCATACTCCTAAAAATCAATATCCTTGCACTGGCTACTTCTGTTAGTGCATTATCATTTCCTGCAACAAGGATAGCTCGACAAAACGAAGTTTCAGATAATTAAAGTCTGTAAAACAGGTCCATTGATGCTGGATCTTCAGGAATCTGCAGGCCATTTCATACCATTTCTGCTGGAGGGGATTCCAAAAGTTCCTGAGTCCTTGAGTGGACCTTCTGCAGTTGCTACCCTCATGTGATGCTCAGTCATGATGCTTCCATGCCCCCAACATTAACAGGAATCACTTTGATTTGAAACACAAGAGTGTCCTCTAGGTTCAGTGGGCTGGGAGCCCTTTGCATTGCTGTGATGCTGAAAGGCTCCATCCTCATACAACTGCACCTCTGCTAACACTGGAATCTCCCTCAGGGCACGTGTGGTCCTGCACAGGAATGAGTATCAGCCTTTCTGATTTCCAAAATATTTGCAGCAGAGCACATGCCTGCTTAGAGACAAGACACAATTGCTGAGTGGTTCCCAACTAAGGCAGCCCAGCCACAGCTTGTAGCCTTAGAAAGGAGAGAAAGGAAATTGGACAGCAAATTCCAATTTGCTGGTAAATCCCAGGGTAGCCTGGGCTGAGGAGAACTAAGCAAAACCCATCAGGCAGCCAGAGCTCTCAGCTGACCAGACCAGTTAGGTGTGACAGGTTTAATAGACCAGTTTGCACAACAGCATCATGCAACACGTGAGCTTTCTGTAGTTAAATAAGTGGATCCTCAGCTTTTAAGACAGATGCAAAGCCAGCACTGAGGGACCAGCACAGGAGTGAAGTTAAATAGGGCAAAACCAGTGAAACCTCCTTTTCCATCTGCCCTTTTCCTAACAAGGGCACTGTGTCAGCTTAGACTTGTCTTCATGTGCTAGCAGGAAAAATCATAGAATGGTTTAGGTTGGAAGGGACCTTGGAGATCATCTCCAACCTCCCAGCCATGGTTTGGGACACCTCTCACCCAGCCAAGGCTGCTCAAGGCCTCATCCATCCTGGCCTTGAAGACTTCTAGGGAGGGGGCAGCCACAGCTTCTCTGGGCAATCTGTTCCAGTCTCACCACCTTTGTAGGTGAACGTGAATATTGTCCTGCAGCTTGGTATAACCCAAAAGAGACAGTGAGTGGGAAGAGGAAACAAAGAGTAAATCTGTGAGGTGGCTGCCAGTGAGAGCAGACAACAGCCCCCCAGTTTGGACCCCAGTGTCCCAAGATTTACAGCAGCCCAAACTGAGTCATCACACGATGTACCTGAGCACGGGTCCACCTTCCCATCTACAATCTAAAGCATTTTATGTATCTGCTTGGAGTATAACAGTCTCCTTTCCTCCTTCCCCATGTGACTTGTGGGATGTGGTGCTCTAGTGTTTTCTCTGAGTCTTTCCTGATTGCTTAGTAATGACTGCATTAGAGCTAGCAGCTATTAGTCTGCACACAACTGCATCCTAAAAAATGCATAACTCTCATATGAGGAAAGAAGATTGAAGCCTCCTGCTGCAGCCTGTCTAACCAAATTCTCTATTTCTTACATATAAAATAATAATAATAATAAAAAAAAGAGTATACAAATACACACTGGTACGGGGTCCATGCACAGATACCAAATAGGGAAATTATTGAAGGGTCTTCCTAAAGTTCAGAGACCTGAAAATCTGTCAGCCTCATCCTGGGTATTATCCAGACCCAGAGGAGTAAGCAGGGGTCACCACCCCTGCCTCTGTCCCAGCTTGGGCTGGCAGGTCCAGGGGGAGCACTGGTGGAATTCCGATGGAGGAGGAGACACAGCTCCTCCTACAGACATGGCAGGATTGCTGGGGCAGCATTGCCAATAGTTAATGCTACACAGAAAGGTGATTTTTCTTGTTGATGAAGTGAATTCAGTACTTAAAAGAGGTGTAAAAAAGGGACATCAAACAGGAAAAAATATTTGTTGAACCAGGTTCAAACAGTGCAGCTGGATTGTCAGTCTGGGGATGAATAACAGCACCTCTTACACACTCCTGCAACTTTACTGTGTCATACAGCATCTTTTTTTCTGCTTTTCAGTAGAAAAATACTATTTTCATGCCAAAGCTAGGCCAAGAAGTCAAGCTATGCTTACAGTAATGTAAAGCCAATTAAAAGTGCCTGCTTTGGTATTTATAATTTGGTGAGACCCTATTTTCACATTAAGAAAATGACACAAATAGGCACAAATAACCCACCACAGGAAAGGCAGCAGACACAGGAGGGAGAGTCCTGATCTGCAGGTGCTCTGAGCACCTTGTCAGGACCTGGCAGGAGCATCAGATGAGAAGCCCTGGCTTCTGCTTCCCGCACCAGTCCCTTCTGCATTTCCTAATAAAATCATCTCTCCTCTTTTGGAGCACTTCTTAACACAAAGATATTTTCACATATAGACACTGTACTTCTACAGAGAAATAAGCTGGAGAACTGCAGCTGTGAAGGACTAGCAGATGTGGACATTCAGCACCTGTCTCCAGGAATCAATGCAGCTTCACCATGACCCAGCAAACCCCAGCGTGCCGGGAGCAGCATTATTTACAACTACAGCCTTGAGCTGCTGGTGCTGATGCCCAGTCCCCTGCTTTCTTCCCCTGCTGAACTGCACTCAGCCTTTTTTCCTCCCCCTCCTTTAACCATGTTCCCTTTTCCCTCAGGAACAGACACCCCTGCCTGCAGGTTCTGCTTCAGGGGAGCGGAATATATCACCTTTTTATCGTCCCACAAATACTTCATTTCAGTTTGGGCTGAAAAAAACCCTTTTGACATCTTTGGCCAATTTTAGGGGATCACACACCTCTAATTTAAACCTCCTCAGGCAGCTGTGTGGCCCCAGCCAGCCCCAGCATCTCCCCTGCCAAGTCCCCCACTCCCTCCTGCCCATGGTGGTGCCAGCGTGGCTGGGGCTGCCCGAGGTGGGGCCAGGAACACCAAACGCCTGTCAGAGGGCTATCAAATCTCATCGCCTTCTCACTCAGCAGATAATAAGCTTCAGTCTGTGATTTTGCAAATCCCACTGGCTTTCCTCAAGGAACGGTCTGACCATTTGCGGGGGGATGGTCACAGCTAGAACAGTCCACTGTGCTTCTGTGCCCTTGGTGTTTTATGCAGAAGGTCATCTCTCCTTCTCTCACAAGACTGATGTCCTGGAGGTGCAGAAATGTGAACCAGTCACATTTAAATATCTATCAGCAGCTGAAAAGCTGAGTTGTGCAGTAGATGCCAATATATTTTGCTCTCAGAAGCTTCATTATCTCCAGGCTCTTCCGTTTGCAATGACCTACCAATACAAAAATTATTTTTGCTTCCATTTTTCACTTTTTCCACCTGAGAAAGGAGAGGTGACTCTCCAGGTTTTGGAATCAGCCTGTGGGAATCAGAGGAAACTTTGAGGTTTTCCTTGGCAGCAGCCACATTTCACCCTAAGGAGGATGCAAGGAAGCTCCACCTGTGCTTTCTGTTGGCCGGATCATCCCTCTTGGAGCACAGGGGAATACCTACACTTGCCCTCCAGGCAGCTATTCTCAGCAGAAGTCTTACCTGAAAAAAAAATTAATAATAATTAAAAAATGGAGTGGATTATCTTCTGCGCACCAGTTTCCCTCCGCAGGAAAGGGGAGGAAATTTTTTTGCTAAATCAAAGGGGTGTTTAAGATTCAGATACCACTACACCAACCCGACATCTTCAAGCCCATGGAGTTGTGCACACAAAGCCTTGCCAGAGCTGAATCCTCCCACGTGAGCAGGGAGCACCATATGTGCATCACTGACAGGACTGCCTTCCTCAAAGGCAGGGTGGGTGTCTGGCACGCAGACAGGCAGCAAGTCACAACACCTTCCAGATGCCTTCATCTCCAGAAGTAACAAGAGGGTTTTGAGTGCCTGGCCACAGTCTCTGGAGCTTCACCATTAACTTTCAGTTGATCAAAACAGCCAGGAACAGAGTGCACACATGGTATCTCACACGAACAAAAGCCTCCTCACAGCTTTTAACTACCAGAGCAGAAGAAAGTGCCTCTTTGAAGCGTGAAACAACCTGTGTCACCCCCACCAGCCCTGCAGTCCCCACGCACAGGCAGGGATGGGGAAGCTGATTTCTTGGCTGGCAGCAACTCTTGGGCCACCGAGGCAAAGGACCTGATCCCTTCTGGAAGCCCAGGTACTCCATCCCACTGGTGATGTCTCCAGGGGGGGTCATGGGAGCATTTTGCCCAGGAGGAGGTACCAGCTCAGCTGTGAGCCTTGGGGATCAGGGGGAGGCAGAGAGGTTGACAGGGCTCTGTCAATGCAAGAGCAGACCCTGGCATATTTGCTTTCCAGAAGAACACCCACTGGATTTACTTCACCAAAAGGCAGAACTCTCAGCTCCTGGTACAGTTGTGTGGATTTGGTAGAGTTCCCTTGCCTGGGCACTTGCTGACTTGCCACCTTGACATTTCCTCCCACTCCAGCCTGATGTGCTCTTTGTCTCCCACAGGGGTGTGTGCAGTTGGGTTCTGGCTTTTTTTTTGAGGCTGCGAGGTGCTCACTCCCTGCTGTGGCACAGCCCTCACCTCAGCAGCTCTGGGGCTTAAGCATTCTTGCTGAGGGACCTCTGAGAACTGCAGAAATGAAAGAACTGAAACTCAATCTTTCTTTAGATTAGACAGCAGAGGTAAGACAGATTAACACAGACATAATGTGTATTTCCCTGTCTTGGTCTGGAAGTACCGTATCATCCATTCAGTATAGCTGACTTCCATTATCATGGTTTTGGGTTTTTTGTTTTTTTTTTTTTTGTTTTGTTTTTTTTTGTTTGTTTGTTTGTTTGTTTTTGTGTGTGTGGTTTTGTTTTTTTTTTTTGTTTTTTTTTTTTGGTGGTTTTTTTTGTTTTGTTTTGTTTTGTTTTGTTTTGTTTTAAATTCCAACCTCAACAGGCAGTTCCATGTACAAGATCCCAACTCCCTTTTTTCCCAGGCAATAACTGAAAGCCTCACAATACAACCCAATCTCACCCCCTCCTGCCCCTCATTCACAACCTCAGCCACACCACCCTGGCAATTCTGAGTTGCCACACTGTGGACAGTGGTCACCTCTTTCCCACAGCTGCTCTTTGAGGCAAGGATCACAGCTGGGGTGTGAATTTTGACCAGCCATTTAATGCTCAATCCTACAGTAGGCTCCTAAAACATCTCCCATTATTTCCTCCTGATCTTTAGTTCAAAGAACAGATAAAAGCACAAGAAGAAAATTGTTCTCCGTTTCATACCATTACCCTGCCTCTAAATAAAAAAATAGAAGCTAAAGAGTATTTTCTGCTAGAAGCCTCAAAACATTTACTACCTATAAATCCAGCGTCCTCTGAATTTATAAAAGCAGGGTCCTTTCATCTTGCACCACTCCAGAGGCATTAACCTCTGCCCTAAGGAACTGCATGCAGTTCACATTCTCCACCAGCTAAACACGGCAACTCATTCCCTTGAGCCTGCTCAGGCAAAGCACAAACATCCCCTTGACTCTGACCAAAAGTTCTTCTGGTGAAGCAACATGTTTGTACAGATCAGCTCTTCCCCAGGTACACTCGTCCTGCACAGGTGGGGCTCAGGCTGTGCAGGTGCTTGTACTCAGGGGAGGTAATAATGTGCCAGAAGAACTTTTACCTTGAAGGAAAAAAAATTACTACCTCATTGAGCAAAAGTTTGGCATCACTAGTTATGATAATTTTAAAATTCTACTCATTTTCATCTTTCTCAGCTTTTCTCCTCGTATTACTTCTGGTGGAAGTGATTGCCATTGATTTAATGAAAAACATTCCTATTGGATTCGAATTTGTCACTTCTGCTTTAATGACAAATATAAAAACTGGTCTGTTAAAGCTCCAAGACAAAAACAGAAGTTCTCCATCCATTTTTCTCTGTTAGTCACAACTGCAGATATTTCAATATCTCATTCTCTTTAATCTCTCCATAATATTTCTGCTGTCTTCTTCTTCTGTTATTTTTGTCATCATTTTCAAAGCCCTAAGGAACTTTCAATAAAACAGGTTTGCCCACGATGTCTCGAACTCAGTCCTGGACAAATAAGGGAATTTTAGAAGTACTTGCATTTAAAATTAAATTTTAGTTTTAACTATGTCATCCTTCACAATAAAAAATTAACTTCCCTTGTCACTGATCCATTCCATGAGCTTCATAAGTTTCCTAATTTTTTGCGAGCTTGACTTCATTGACCACCAACATTTTCTATGTTACTGGTCATTTCTCTTCCAGATCACTATAAAAAAACCCAACCCAAACCCATATCAATTTAAAAATAAAAGCAGGAGTCAATAATAACTAATGGCAAAACAGAGCATAGATGCTTTAGTAATTTTACAATCGAGTATAATAAATTGGTAAGCTAAGTAGCTGTTACATTGTAAACCTCTTCGTAGCTGTATGCATGTAGCACAGAAGGCCAAGCATGCTGCTAACTGATGAGGATTTCTAAGAACTTATTTTCATGAACCATATAATTGCTGTCAGCTTCTTGAATAACAACAGAGGCCTTCTACTGTGCTCTGAAAATAATCCTGCTACTGACAAGTAATGGCCAAGATAGAGGATTTAGGAAGAATTTAAGTACTTCAGAAGAAATAGAGGGTAGGTACTCTCCTTTAAGAATCTTAACAGATTTTTGCCTTTCCTCTGATTTAAGCACTGAAGTCCATCAGTTTCGTATTGCAGCTGCTCTTAGTGGTCAATTCAGACCACACACACAACCCAAAACCTGCTTAAGCTTACACATTTATTTAGCATAAAGCTAGTGAGAGAGTTTGGAATGGAGAACTATATCCACCTTCCTATTTGCTTCTTGAACTAAGATTTGCATAACGTATCTTATCAGAGAACACTCAGAACCATAAAATACACAAGCGTTACTTCCTCAAAGAGAAGCAGCAGAAACTCCTGACTTACAGAAATGGCTGCCCTCCTGCTTACTTATACGACAGGAAAGCAGCTTCTTCAGAGAGCCATATATTTATCTGAATTTATTTATCTGAATTAAATCACTGCACCTCCTGGTGTAAATGTGGGGCACTAAGGAAAGGAGGCTGCAGGGATCACCACTGCCTTAGTATCAATGCAGCACCTCAGCCCAGAGCAGCTGAGCTAATTCCAAAGACCACTTCAACAGCCACATTTTTGCTATTGTTGAAGAAGGCAGAAGTCACAGAGTACTTTCATTGCTACTGGACATTACTCCTCCCATGTGTGAATATTAATTTATGATTGGTAATATACACGGTGGTATGGGAGACAGATGTGGTCCCTTCATGGTATTTCAGAATAAGAAGGGCTCCAATTCACCCCCTCCTTCCCTTAGGACATCGATTAACTCATCCACTGGGAAAATATCATTTCTACCTAACAGTGAAAATCAAATGTCAAAGTAAAGTCTTTAATATATTATCACACCATCCAACAGGCTGAATTTGCAAAGACTTCACTTTAATCTTTATGGGCTGCAAGTATCCTCTTGACTCCAACCTATTTAAAAGAGAAGCCCATGCATGAGCTTCAGCAAGGCTGAGGCATCTGGGATTTAGAGCTACTGGTTTTGTTCTGGCAAATATCCAATCCTCAAAACAAAACATCCAGTGAAAAAGGCACAAATCTTTCAGCAATTCTTCCCCCACAGTTTTCCACCCGCCTCACACCACAACAGAAATGTTCTGCAATGGGCAGAACTCTGAAAATTTGCAGGAAAATTAAGGCAATGGTTCTACCCACATTCTGCAGGAGTTATTTTGGCAGGCTGATGCTTTAAATGCCAAGTAGCATTTCAGGATTTGCTTGGACACGTACATATATGAATCTTATTCATCTCAACAAAAGGGAACTCCGAGTACTCTGCTACTAAAGCCTGCCAAATATTTTACTAGAAGCCACTGGATTTTCATGTATTTATAATGTATTAAGTACCTAGCTACATTTCAAACTAAGATTACATTTCAGTTATTTTTCAAAGTCAATGCATCTGAAAGTCTTGTTAACTGACAAAACATGTCCTGCCTCAGCCCATTTCTTTATCCTGTATTATCAGGGACATGCCCCATCTGAGCCTGTGTTACTCAGCATTTTGGAAAAGGGGAAGTTTCATTTTACAGTTGAAGATGACAACATGCTCCTAGTAGCTTTCTCAGGCTGATGTTCAAACTTTTAAAAAAGGAATAGGAATGTATGAGTCCCTGTAGATAGTTATTTAACCACTACACTGCAGAGTACAAGGAAATCCCCACCACTCAGTATTTGTTTTAACACAATGTTGTCAGCTCAGTTCCCAGCACCCTCAGAGGTCTGTCTATACTCTTCTCTAGGAGTAAATGAAGACCACAAAACCTTACAGTATAAGCACATAATTTCTGTGAAGTACACCAGTGACACAGCTGGACATTTGCAACTCCAACTCTTCATGCTGGCATTCTTCTCCAAGGGAAAAAAAGTCTCTAAGCCACTTGCTTTGATGTAAAATAAAACTGAAGTGATACATTCCATTAGCAGTTTTCAGTGGGTTTTGCAACCCCTTTTTTTTAAAAAAATAATAAATAAAATCAAGTCCTTAGTTTCCAGGTTAAGGAAGTGTTGTTAAAAGTAGTTACAGACCCAATTACAACCCTTAAAACACCACCAAAACGCACTACAATATTCTTTTATTTAGTTTACAGAAGAGTCTATTGGTACAGGTTGCAGAAAGAAAATGTTTAGTGCTATTTACAATTTGTTTTAAAACTCTGCTCTATACAAATTTAATTCTGATCAGTATGAACAATATTTGTGTAAATCTACTGCATATAAAGCATTTCATCAAAGCAGTAACAATGAATAAAATAACCTGATGATGATGCCAATCATTCGAAAAAACGATTACACGGAACATCTGTAAGAGTTGTGGACACTTAAGTACAGAACACAATGTCAACCTGTGACTCATTTGTTTCAAAGGCTAAAGCTATTTATATGGAATATTGTTCTATTATACTACACGCCAATCTATATTTAACTTCTATAGTTATGTATTTTATAAGATTTTTATTAAATATATTCTACACATATTTGTAATTTCACCCAGGAAGAATTCCTCCCCAGTGAAAAAATATAAAATCTTTAATATTTTTTTTAATTTTTATTTATTTTTATTTTTTTACAGGTTTAGATGAAACTAGCTCATGCTTTAGTGCTGTGCAAATTTTTTTAGCATATCAACATTGAAATTATTGATATGAAATAAAAGAACGGCATCCTTTTTTATTATGTATGCCTTCAAAAATCAGCTTCTGATTTTAATACAATTGCAAGCACTAATACCAAATGCAGATTATGTAAAGAAACAAAACTAGTACTATGGCAGAAGTTTTTCTTTTTGCTTTTTAAACTTTAATAACTCTTCTGAAGTTTCTCATGAGTAAGCATGACACTGGACACTAAGGTACAGATGGGAAAACGACTGAAAAACACCAACTGCCAATATTCCAATACATAAAATCGATTAGTAAATAATGTTTTCTAACGTTTATGCACAATAATAAAAGCCTAGGAACTACAGGAAATTACCCCTCCCATATTAAGGCTAGGAAATGCACTCTCTGCACTTGTTTGTGCTGTCTGAATAAGCACTCAACTAACGTACGAGATCAGAGTGCACGCAGTAATGAAAAAAATCAGTTTCATCAGCCCTCTACAGAGTGCTTTTAAATTACAGGCACATAGTTTTTTGTTTGTTTGTTGCAGTGAAAATATATATAGTTAGAGTTGGTTTAGTTAGTATTTTGTGCCAGTTAGGCCACTAAGGTTGACTTAGGTAGAAATGAATTAACAGTTTTTCCTTTCATTTGGCCGTGAGATTTATTTTCATTATAGATATATTATTTTCCAGTGTTGCATTATGCATTGTAGATTATTAATAGGTGTCTCAAATATTGTTAGAGGTTGTTGATGAGAAACATACTGTCAACCACACCTAGTGCAAATTGTATCTAAAAAGCTTGACTGGTTAGATCCAGTTAATGGAGATTTTCGTGGTAGCAAAAGTGATTCCTGCTATGGAAAAGAACACATTAAATTTTCTGGTGATTGAATTTTTTCAAGAACTGATGCACTGTAAGATTATTCAACAAACAAAAAGCAGGAATTAAAAAAAAAAAGAAAAAATAGAAGAAAAAAGAAAATGTTCATAGATCTTTCTCTTAAAAAAAAAAAAAGACTAATGAGACAGTGTTCGTGTAATATTTCAGTTCCACGGATTTACAGACAGGCTCTTCCTACAGGTGTCTGAAGCAAGGTAGGGCCTCTTCTATTCCAGCAGCATGAAAGACAAAGACTATATTACATCACACTTAGCAGGTAAAGCTAACAGGGTTTACAGGATTACACAGCAATTGCTTTCTCCAGTTTTTTCACGGTTCCTTTGACCTGTGGAGCAAGAAGAAAGTTCTGTTAAAGACATCAGGTGGTTTTGTGCATATGATTGATACAAGCACATTTTTTATTATTTGTTGTAAAAAACCATGTTATTATACACCTGCATACATAACTGAGAAATGTATCAGGAGCAAATTTAAACAGTAAAAATTAAAGCTTTTAAGGTCTGAGTAAATGGCTGCATTCTAGAAAAGCACTAAAACCAGGAAGTTATTTTCTTAGTTTTCTATAAACAACATACACAAAAGCATTCCACTACTTACTTCACAAAAGACCACAGGTCTTGACTGTTCTCTTCTATAAAATACTTCAAAAGCCTATAAGAGATCTGATTGTTTGCCATGTAATTGAGTGAGAAACACCTCTAGAGCACAGCTTACCTTGAGAGTTTGGTTCTGGCAATGTCTCTCTAGCCACCAAATGCATCACTGTTGTTTTGCCAAAAGGAAGTTTCAATGCTGCAAAAGGAGAAAGAGAGATCTCTTTGAATGAATGAATACATTACAGCAGCCTCCTTTCTTGAAAAAGCCCAATTGAAACTAAGTGTAATTGGATTAGCACTGCATTGAATGACAGAATCATAGAATAATTTGGGTTGGAAGGGACCTCTAAAGTTCATCCAGTCCAACCCCCTGCAGCAAGCAGGGACACCCTCAACTAGATCAGGTTGCTCAGAGCCTTGTCAAACCTCAACTTCAATATCTCCAGGGGTGAGGCCTCAGCTACCTCCCTGGGCAACCTGTTCTGTTTTTCCACTACCCTCATGGTAAAGAACTTTTCCTAACATCCAATCTAAATCTGCACTTCTCTAATTTAAAACCATTGCCCCTCATCCTATCACTACAGGCCCTTGCAAACATTTCTTCAAAAGGCCATACTATAGGTTTAAACTGCTTACTAAATATGTTTATGAAGGCAGATCCAGCTGAAGTGATGTCCCAGGGTCCTGATTATTACTCACTTAAAACATTCTGTTCTTAAAGACATGATATTCCTGTTAGGAGACTGAGCCTTACTCTTTTGTGTAAAAGTAGAGGCAGGCATCCATGCCAAGACTCAGGTGCTTACTAACACTCTTTATTGATAAGGTTGTGAAAAAGTGGGTAAGTCATCAACTAAGTTGTTACTGCTGAGACATCAAAACAGATTTACCTAAAACATACTTTGATCCATGATACAGATTTTCTGAAATACCAAATGTCTGCACCTGGCCTGTTGAGATAAATCTATAAAGCTGCATGTGAAAAATATCCAATTTAAAATACTAAAAATCTGATCAGGTAGTTCTCACAATACACCCTTGTGGGCTTTAATAACACAAAATAACAAAATTGAAGCTTTTCACAATTTGTTATGCTTGCTTCTGAAACTGAAATTACAATTTTCACATTCTGATTTAAGTATACCAACAAAGTGCTCTATTTATGGTTTTAGCATAAATAGTAGTATAATATTTATCAAAACTTCTAGTTTCCTTGAAATTAAAGGATTCTCTGTTGCTCATTACATTTAGCAAAAATAATTACAAGATTCAGTAACTTTGACTTCTTCCAATTTTTTGGAAGGGAGCTATTTTTACGAGTTCTTTACATCAGTTTTGTATCCTCTCCCCACTTCCTAAGATGAACCATCTTTCTTGATTGTTTTTCTGAGGAATGTAGGATGTAAGGGAAAGATGCTATGTCTACATTTTGTCCTCTCTCCCTTATAGAAGAAAAAAGCTTGTGATAAATATAACACAAATTTAATCTCAAATACACAAATCATTCTGACCTGAGTAGAATTTGTCCTCTCAAACTCGATTTACATCTTTTACTTTCACATACATCTACTTTCAAATACATCAAGGTATTTTAAGTGAATAACTGAATAATGAGTGTCCAATAAAACTGAATGTAGCCAAAGAGAAAAAATGTCTCTATTTTAATCATTATAGAATGAATTCAAAATTGAGTAATAATAAAACCCAAAACAGGTAAACCTAGTATTTGGTTACTACACACATTCAGTATAATCCTAGCCACAAGACTGCTTTCAAATCATGCTCATCACCTATGTGTTTGTTTGAAAAAATGCAAGTTATGATTAAAAGGTGTAAGCACAGGGAGGGATACACAGTTCCACAAGCTTCTTTGAGGTAGCTGCATTTTGGGAAACGCCATCTCTACAGACAATCAGATCTGAAAGTTGCTTTGTTTACTTGAAGGACTGCCTCTGCCTGCAGCTAGAAACTACTGAAAGCCTCAAGTCTGACAAGGATGAAGAATTTTCAGTGCTTGATTCCCTGATACAATTGAAAACTCTGCAAAGAGCATATTAACAGCCTGTTAGACTCAATGGAAAAGGATTGTCTTCATTATATGAACTCTTGAGAAGCCATTATAAAAATATATTACAAGCTAATCACATTAGGGATGTCTTTCATAATATCAAGACACTTGAGAAGACTTGATTAGGGAGCTGTGGAGATTAATTATTTACAGTAATCAAGTAAAAGTATGCTAATATTTCAATTAACTAATTTCAGCTAGTAGTTTGCATAGTTCACACAAGTTCTTATTAGCCATTTCCAGCTTCTTGCCTGGAGCACCATGACAGAATCTGAGCACCCTAACCTATGCTCATAACCCTTTCTTGCTCTTGTCTTTATTTTCTCAATCCTTTCCCTCACTTGAACTAAACTTTTACTTCATTATTTTCCCATCTGTTTAATTGCACTTGATTATAAATTTTCTGTTGACAGAATTTACTTTTCACCCCCTCTTTTGGTATAAGCATGGCAGAGGGTGAGTTGGCTGCACTTTTCTTCCCTCCTGCCCAACAAATAAGGAAGTTAAATATTGCTGATCAAAATTATGTACCAATTATTCATTACTTCCCCACTTAACATTATTTCAAATGCAAACTGCAGACCAAATATTTAGCTAAACGATGAAATTTCCTGTTGGAAGCTGAACAAGAGACTCTGCTTTGCTAGTCTGTTGTCTCCAACCCTTCACCCAGGCAGGACACAGCAAAGCAGAGTGGCTCAAGCTGTTGTAACAGTCCATTCAGAGAAGCTGGCAAAACAGACTTTCTTTAAAATAAATTTTTCCATTCAAAAGCCAGTTTTTTTTGTATCAATATGTAATTTTTTTGATGCTTTTTAGCTTAAAGGAGTCTCAAATTCATTAGACCCTACATAGACATGTGAGGTTTCAACTAGAACATTGCCAGGTCATTTTAAAATGTGAAAAAAACCAAACTCCTGTTAGAAAAAGAAAACATCTGCTTCCTTGGAAACATTTGTTTCACTAGCTGATAAAGTGACTTTCAGTACACAGTAGGTCCAAATTCCAGTCTGTATTTCCTAAAGCAGACATAACACTAAGTACTAAGTTACAGAGAGCTGAAGATAGAAAAGCTTAATGGAACTGTATTGTAACAGTATCAGAAATTAACTATTGTGTTTTGCAAGAAATTCTGCCCCCCTCCCTCCTCCTTTGAAGATAACTAGATCACCTAGGATTACATCTAAGAAACACCACAGACTGAAGCAACAGTCTTTTCAGGTTGCTTCATGAGTTGCTGTTCCCCTTTGAGCTGTATAACCTAACCCCAGATAACTTCATTATTACTGAAGTATGCCAATGATTTAGGGATTCTTTTTCTTCAAACAATATCGCAACAAAAAGATCTTTCAAAAACACTAATGTACATGTAAGATACTTAGTGTAAAGTCATGATGATTAAATTGCAACACATGAATGATTACAATGAACTAAAATGCCCTGAACCCAAATAAATGTTCAAAATCCCCAGACTTGAGTTAAAGTAAGAGTCAACAGCATACATCTATTATTTTTCTGCTTAATTCATTAAAAAAAATATTAATCATAAAATGGTTTGGGCTGGAAGAGACCTTAGAGATCTTCTACTCCAACCTCCCTGCCATGGGCAGGGTCAGCTCCCATGAGATCAGGTTTCTCCAAGCCCCATCCAGCCTGGGGAGCCTCCTTGAGCACTTCCAGGGAGGGGGCAGCCACAGCTTCCCTGGGCAACCTGTGCCAGCATCTCCCCACCCTCACAGGTAAGAATTTCTTCCTAATATCTAATCTAAGACTACCCTCTTTCAGTTTCAAACCACTACCCCTTGACTATCATCACATGTCCTTGTGAAAGAACCCTAAAACTATATTAAATATTCGGAGTTGTTTTGGATTTGGGCAAATGTCACTAAAGAGGACAAGAACTGGTGGTCAAGAGCAACAGCTACAGATGAAAGTCAAGGAAAATTCTATTTAGCTACCCTTGTCTGGAAAATGTAGGGTAAGGCTAGCATCTCTAATTGCAGAAATAATCCAACACTTAGCATTTGTCTTTCAGCCATGCTCCATGTGCTACTAGCTGCACACACTGGCACCTGGTAAAACATACAAATTAAAGAGTAAATAAAAATTCTGGAGTTCTCCCAGATGAATTGACCATGATCTTACTTGTATATACAGCAGCATTAAAAATTGATCTATGTGGAGAGTAAATCTATTGTAAAATCTATTCTAAAAGAACATCTCTAGCCAACATTGGTAAGGGTAGAAAGTGAATCAATGGCTGTATCATCCCAGTCATTTCTCCAGAAAAAAAATCACCATAAGCAGTCCAGAAATATTATTTTCAGATTCATCTTAATCTGAAAAATATTTCACTGGTGATTTTGTATTATATTCTCCCATCTGTAGAGCACTTACTTACTAAATGCATGAACAATTTGAATATACAGAGAAAACAGAGATATTAATTTATTTTTAAACTGGCAGAGAGAGGAGAGCCTTATTTTGATTAGTCGTTAAAACAGCTTACATACACATTGGTAATTGATCTACAGAAGGAAAGATTATTGTCAAAAATTTCTAGCATAGCTCTTCTATCAAAGATATCCATCAGAACATTTAAGTGTGAGAAATAACTTGCCACAAGGGGGCACAGTTGAATTGCTTTTCCTTAGCATATGAAGTGAAGCCATTTACTTCTGTTTTCGCATAACTATGCAATTGTATCCCTGGGAGAGCACTGGACAGCAAGAATGCTGCCCCTCATTCTCATTCATAGGGTGTCTTCCTTCATTGCACTAAGATCTGAAGCATTGTTTAGCCAATTATCATAAAGCTTATTAAACATTTTTAACTACTTCATACATTTTTCAAGTAGCTTCCCCTGCAAGTGCAGTGTAAGAGAGGTGAAACAAAATACATCGTTTAGAAAGAGAGCATATAAAAGAAGTGGAACTGTTTCTTTATGAAGGAGGCTTAGCAAGAGGTACCTCCCCCAAAGCTTAACAGCTATTGGTAACAAGATGAAAAAATACACAATGAGATACAATGTTGCAGTGCCTTAAATAAAAATACCCCTTTGCCTGGCTGTAACATACATAATGAAAATTATTTTCATACCTCCTAATGTCACATTGCCATGAAGAAACCTCCCTTGATAAATAAGCCGCAAGATATTTGGACTGCTGACTTGTTCTTCTTCCCAATCTAAAAAGAAGTGAAAGAATTTTCATGGTTACATCACAATAAAAACACCTTTCATTGTTTCTCTCACCTTTACCAGCGAAGAAAACTAAGAACAGGACTTAATGAAACACTAAAGACAGAGCATAGGCTGAAGATACAGAAACATCATTCCAGGCTAGCAGTCCTGAAAATCCGTTCTTAAGTTTATCATTTGCCATCATGCATTGAAACGCATTAATTTTATGCCTGCAAGTATAAATATTGCTAACTGACCTCAGAGACTGAATGAGATATATGTATGTGAGGCACATATGCAAGTCCTACACGAAATCTTTCATAAATGCAACTCGCTACCTGAGGTTTAATATCCACTTGGCACTAATTCCCTGATTTCTTCCCATTCAGAAGGTTCTCCAGCCATACACCCCCTCACCAGTTAGCTGCCTGACTGGAGTCCTCCTCCAGCAAGGGGAAGCAGCCACACACAGAGGGAAGGAGCATGGGATGGGTGGTTTGAAGCAGGGTTCTCAGATTACAGCACTGAAAACCCTCTGGGTGCTGCTGATCGGCGTTGGAGGATGAGCAGATCCAAGGAGTTAAATGTCCAGAGGGGACACTGACCTGAGCAGCCACCGCAGGGAGCCTGAACAGAGGGCTGATGGAGATGCTGACTGATACATTTTAAAGAACTTCTCAAAGGATGATCTGTAGATAATTTTATGTGGCAAACATTGATTCGGGAAAAGCAAGCATGCGATTTTCCTATAATGCATTTCCTATAAAGCTTAAGCAGTCATAAATAATTTATAAGCTTAAAATGATCTTTTCCTACTCTTTTACCGTTCTTGTCACAATATGTACAACAAATAAATACTCACTTTGCTATTAGAACAAATATCATAAAACCTTAAGATGTTGAATTTTAATGTGCTCTCCCTGAATACAGGGTCTTCTGTTTCTTATCTGACCAGATAGCTGGCCACAGCTGTTCACAAATGTTCTCTCTTTCTGCTTTTGTAGTGTTTATACACCGAAATGAATATTCAGCAAGGATCACAACAAGCAACAGAAAGCAACCTCTTCACTGGGAACACACAATTAACACTCAGGCAGCACAACTGGCACCACAAAAGGAGGCGAATGAAAAGGGGAGCAGAGGAAGCATTGGAAACAAAAGCCACGGCTGCGGGGAGTGTTTGGGGAGGCATCTGCTGAGAAAAAGCCACGGGGCCGAGAGGAGGGCAGCCCCAGCCAGGGCAGCCCCAGTGGGCAGTACCGGGCAGGAGCAGCGCCGGTACCGCCCGGAGGCAGAACCGGTACCGCGGCCCGGGCTGCGCCAGCATCTCGGGCGCTGCTGCCGTGTGCTCACTCGATCAGAGCAGATCCAATTGGGCAATCAGCGCTATTTGGATCTCAAGTGTTTCCACTCGGGGTCAGATTCAATTGTCTTGCAACTCAAGCACAAGCCCTTTTGGTTGTGCTGTGCTAAGCAAATGAATTATCACCCTGCTTGTAAATTTTTTGCAAATTTTATTATTTTTGGGTTTGCTCCATATTGTCTGAACTCCACTATAATATGGCTGTAAACAGAAGTTCAGCCAGTTATGGCACCATAATGGTGCAAAACAGCAAACAAAAGAACACAGACTGTATTTTGGCACAGGTATTTGCTCATTGTTAAGCTGCCAATTTACCCATCCTTTTAATTTTTGCTTCTTGGCTGGCAGTCTGAAACATTTCTTTTTGACATGATTTCAAATTTTAATTTCCACTGATGACTAAATGAGCCAAGGAGAAGATATTTACTTCTCTCCCTTTTTTTTTTTTTTTTTTTTTTTACCTCACCTCAGCAAATAATTGCGGTACAAGAAAAAGGTTTATATTGCTTGGAAGAAAATAGGGGCTGGGGGGAAGGACAGGTAGCTAACTTATATTATATACCCTAATATAAATTTGGCATTTTCAACTACAAGTCAGGAGATCCTTGACTAAACACAGTATTGCCAAAAGAGGGGAGGAGAGATTTGCCTTAATCTTTCCAGCATGTGACTAAGGATATGTTATGAATTTATTTTTTTCCCTACAAGTTCTTGACAAGTCAGTATGGTGGTAGAACCAGTAAGTCCATATAAGCTGTATTTCAAGGAAACTTTAGTCCTCATAAAGATTTCTTTTGTAGCAATTAAGAGCACTCACAGTCTGAAAACAAGACAGTGGGCTACTGTTTGTGAAAAACTATTCACCACTCTGGAGATTTCTCCTGTCTTTTCAATTAACACCAGTCTTCTTTGCCTAAGCAATTCAACATGCATTAAGATATATATATGCCAGCAGGTATTTCAACTGGGGCTTCCACATCCAATTCTACTTTTTCTTTAAAAAAGTCTGTGTTTCTTCCCAACTCTGAACTCAGAATCTGCAATCTTCAAGCTCTTTGCTGGACTGGGAACATGACACCACATGTTCAGAAATAAACTCCAGTAAGAAAAAAGAGTTCTGCTTTTACTAGTTCAGACAGAAATACACAAAGAAATTTAGTCATGAAAACTATGTTGCAGGCACAATTTAAATACCTAGAGTAGCTACACAGATGCTACAACAACCAGATTTCTTAGTGTACAAATGTTTTAACATCTAATACTTCAGAGGAGTAAAACCCTCCTCCCTCATTACATATTTTTCTAAATACATAATGTGGCATCCCAGCAAATCAAACAACAAACAAGTCCCCTGAAACCTTTTTCTTCCTCACATCAAAGACCAGTTTGAGGCCTAAAATATGGATTTTCTGGCATGAATTATCATCTACCATACCTCTTTGACAAGGGCACCACAGAGACAGATACTGCAATGTTTTAGCTTGTGTAAATAGCAGCCTTTTTCAACAGCAAAACAGTAACCCAAATGAAGTCCTCCACCACAAGAAGCATTTTCTTTCATGGTATGTAATGCTATGTCTGTGTTTTGGCTATTTTCCCATGAAATCATAGTCGGGGAGAACAGAAGCACTTTGTTTTTGTGGAACTATAAATATACATGAATACACATCTTAAGTGTTCAATTTCATTTTCTGAAACTAGTATTCCTACATAACACCAAGCACACTCATACAAACAACCTCAGTTTCCCTTGGTCTTTTAGCACATCTTAAAATGTTCTGTTATATTTATTTTATATTTATTTGTCTGGTTTTTTCCTGGAAAAATATCATTATTACAGATCCTTTCCAAAATAATGCAGTAAGGAAGAAGTGCTTCAGACTCAATTTCACTAATGTGTTCCTGTGACATGCAATATTTTACCTTAGCTGTCCTCAAGTAGGAGGTTTTATAGCTCCATCTTTTCCACACACTTACCTCTAACAGG
Source organism: Florisuga fusca (assembly GCA_038090715.1). Classification (NCBI taxonomy): domain Eukaryota; kingdom Metazoa; phylum Chordata; class Aves; order Apodiformes; family Trochilidae; genus Florisuga; species Florisuga fusca. The sequence continues at coordinate 58,023,976 of JAAWXA010000003.1, read as the reverse complement.
ACTGATAAGAATGGTGTCTAAAGATACGGGGAAAGAAGCACTTTAGTTTGGGTAAACAAATTTTAGTAGTAAAGTGGGAAATAGTCCAGACATTTAAAAATCTGCCCAACCAAAGAAATAGGGGAAAAGAAGGCAAGGAGAAAATTGTATTTCTATATAGATCTATGCCCAGACACACAACAAACATACTTAATTTGAACAATGAGGACAGAGATCAGTCTGTTGGCTCTAGCCTGAAAATCCTGGGAAGATTCTAGCTTGCCAGTAAATAAAGTAAACCCACACTGCTACTCACCCATGGGCCAGTTGTCATAAACATGTTTTGCGATGTCTGCAGCGGAGTCATTTGGTGAGAATAGGAACTCTTTTGTTTTCCCGCTTACCAAGATGAGGCGCAAGTTTATCTGTAAAAAAATGCAGTATTAGGTAAGTATCCAGAGAAGATTTAAGTTATTATTTAAATTTACTAAAAAGTTGCCACTGGTTGCAGAAGAAGATTGGTCAAAAGTGATTTGAGAAAAAAACAGTTTAAGATGGTGTTAAAAATAGGGTCAAAGAGGTCAATAAAATTTTGTTTACATGTAATCTAGGAAGATAAATTCTAACAGCTGCCTTTTTTTGATAGTAAACACCAGAAGATTCTGATATGTAGTAAAATAATCAATTGTACCGTTAAAAAAAGCTCTCAGCAGATTAAAAAAAAAAAGTTCCAGCCAAGACATACTGGCAAAGAAAGCATCTTCTTGAATAAAGAGGAAACATATAGTCCTAAAAAATTAATTCAAGCAGAGAGCACTAAAAACACGAAAATCTTCACCTTAATAGCTTGTGAGTCTCAGTAAAAGCCCTAGCACACTCTCTCCAGGATGAGACTGGTCAGCCCTGATTTCATCCAGTGCATCTCCTGCAAAACACCAGGGAGCCAGGCAGCATCCTTCCTCAGCCCCAGCTGCTATAGAACCCGAATCTGCTGCTGTCTTTCACTACAAGCAAAGTGATTGAGATCCACATGAAACACAGTAACAACACCATAATTTTTCTCATTATTTTCCTCTATCAAACCATCCATATCTTCAGCTATCATCTCCTTCCCCTCTATCTGCAAGTTACTGAACATAATTCCTTTTCCCTAGAGCATTACAATAACCTCAATAAAGAGCTCACGATGACATTACTTGCAATGCAAAAGAGATTAAATTTTAGCACTTCAAGCAGCTACTAGCAAGGTCACAGAATGTGCTGCGGTAGGCAGCACTACCAATGCCCAGGGCAAGTAGGAATCTTAGCTGCTTTTATGTTTTGGCCTACAAGCCCAAACTGCATCAACTTTTAGCAAGACTAAGTGCTTGGATACTTTTTTTACAAATCCCACCCTCAAACTGGGTGAGTTTTTGGTTGGTTGGTTGGTTTTTGTTTTGTTGTTGTTTTTTAAGTTAGGTTGCAACAAAACTTTCCTTGGTGGAACTCTGTAAACTGTTTTCTAGATTAAATATGAAAGGAAAAAAAGTGTAGCAATTCCCAAGTTGAGACTTCTTCAGGGTCTCAGCACATTGTATCCACATGATGTGGAACCTGACAGCCCTGCCTCAGCTGCCTACTCACCACATATTTCAGAACTCCAGGTAGATTTTCTAGTCTCTCTTGAGTGCTTTGGCTTGGATTCATTCCTCCTATCTTTAAGCACCAGTGGAGGTATCCAAATTACAATCTCTATCACCCTGCACACGTCAAGGTCAGTGAAGGAAATTACCTCTCCAAAAAATGATTCAGTCTCAATTTCGAAGCGTAGCAAGGAGAAAAAAAGTTAGCATAAAAAGACAAGGTTCCCCTCCCTGTCCCTCTGCTGATGTCCTTCAAAAAACATGAGTGCTGCCACCAGTCCAGGCAAGAAGATAAATGGTATCTGTCTCTGAGAAGGCACGACAGACAGGGTAACAGTGGGGATGCATACCAGGAAATCGTGAGGAGAGAAGCTGCAGGAACGCTGTTTAGTCAGAGACAATTACTGATAAAATTCACACCTAGATATAATCTAAAGTTCCATCATCTTTGGTATTTTCAGAATTATTTTCTTTTTCTCCCTTGAGAAAGACCTGGGAGTCCTAGTAGATGGTAAATTCTCCACGGGTCAATACTGTGCCCTTGTGGCAAAGAGGGCCAATGTACCTAGGGTGTATCAGAAAAAGTGTGTCCAGCAGATCCAGGAAGGTTCTCCTCCCCCTCTACGCTGCCTTGGTGTGACCACACCTGGAATACTATATCCACTTCTGGGCTCCCCAGTTCAAGAGAGACAGAGATCTACTGGAGAGAGTCCAATGGAGAGCTACGAGGGTGATTAAGAGATTGAACACCACTCCTATGAAGAAAGATTGAGAGGACTGTGGCTGTTTAGCCTTGAGAAAAGAAAGCTGAGAGGAGATATGATTAATGTGTCACAGCTTAGCAGTCTGGGTGGACTACAAACCTAGGACAGAATTCCTCTCTATTTCCCACCCCTCGACAAAGGGAAGATAAAAGGGGAATAAAGACTGGAGAACTTAAGTTGGAAACTGAAAAGAATTGGATACAGATTTTACTAACACAAGGGAAAGGTAATAACATAAAGGGTAAGGTAACAAAGACTAAAAAAAAAAATAAATATATATATATATACACACACAACCCAATAGCACATGGTGAGCTGGCAGCAAGGAACAGCAGCACAGACAGCAGGAAGTGAGAGGAAAAGGAGGGAGGAGCTGTTGACCTTCTGATCTTTTATAGAGTATGGCAGGAAATGGGAGGGAACAGATCCCTCCCTTTGTGTTCTGCCCCTCTCAGAGTCCAAAAGTGCTCCTTCTTTAGTTCCTCCTGTTCAAATGGTGACATGACGTCTACAGATATCTGAGGGATGGGTGTCAAGAGGATGAGGCCAACCTCTTTTCAGTGGTGCCCAGTAACAGGACAAGGAATAATGGGTTTAAGCTGAAACATCGGAAGTTCCACCTCAACATGAGGAGAAACTTGTTTACTGTGAGGGTGACAGAGCACTGGCACAGGCTGTCCAGTGAGGTTGTGGAGTCTCCTTCTCTGGAGACTTTCAAAACCCACCTGGATGTGTTCCTGTGTAGCCTGCCCTAGGTTATCCTGCTCTGGGAGGGGTTTGGACCTCAAGATGATCTCTAGAGGTCCCTTTCCAACCCCTAATATTCTATGATAAGAATTCAGAAGGAATTATTTTCTAATCTCACCAAGATTTTGCAGAAAAAGCAGACTCAGTTTGCATCCTTGTCTACTTTGATCCTTTCATCCTCCAAGCTTATAACTTACATTTTGGCTGTAGGACACTAAAGCACAAGGGCCAAATCTCATCCCACTCCTATTACTCCATTTCTCTCAGGAAAAAGAAACCAGGTGGAAAGAAGTATTTTGCACCACAAAGAAATTTTTGATCTTTCTCAAGTCTAGGCCCATAGCCTACAAAATCCCCCCAAATTTTCTGTGTAACACTTCTTTCTATGTTAGGAACGTTTTTCAACCTTCACGTCATCAACAAATTCTAGCAGCATGATCCCTTTACAGGTACCTTTGTCATTCAGTGATTCAAGAAACATTCAGTCTGATCTGAAAACTGATCCGTAATAATTCCACTAATGAGCTCTCTCTGAGCTGGCTTCTCCCTCCTCTCAGATAGGTCCTTTATGTCAGGCCCTTGCACACAGTCACAATTTCTCTATTAAATCCTAATTTCCCCTGCTTAACATTATAAAACTATGTAGAAGATAATGTTCTTTTCATCAGAAATCAGCTTGCCACGCTGCAGCTTTCAGAGGAGGGGTGTAGAGTTCCATTCCACTCTCTCTGTGCTTCTTTAAGGATCCTTTAAGCATTAAGGCACCTCATTACAACACCAAAATACTGCCAAAAATTTAAAGAGCTTTAAATAGCATCACAAACCATTACTGTGCTTGGGAATGGGCTACAGGCACCAGTAGTGAGGAGCTTCTCCACCAGCAGCTCTCCTCTCTCTCACTCAAACATCCCTGCATCCGTTTTCCCTCCTCTCGCTCCTGATTTTATGCAGGGTATCTGATAATTTATTTTCTCCCCTCTGTCTGCAGTTTATCTGTGGTGAGGATTGCCCATTTTGAAGACAGAAACACTTTCTTAGGCAGCAGACATAACACCAAACCATCCTCTCTCTAGAACTGTCCCATTTGAATCCTACCAGGAGATGACTGAAAAACAAAACAAAAAAAACCCCACCACAGACCAGTTTTGACATGACTGGGCTGACTAAAGTGAATGCAGAAAGGAGGAGTACCACAGAGAAATAACCAAAACTAAATTGGCTTTCTGGAAAATTTGATTAAGTTGTACTTATGAAGTTAATATACAGCATAAAATAATATAAGCATCAGTAGAATGAAGTCTGAAAAACGCTAGTTCCTTCTTCCTCCCCAAGACAGATACCATAATAGTGCTGAAGGTTTTTATTGCTGAAGAGTATTTCTTACAGTCTTACCATGAAGTGTAAGAGGCACATCAAGATACACTAATCATTTTACAAGATATACTATGAGGTATGTGTAAAATGCAGGAGACACGTTTTTATTTAGAGAAAGTAATATCACCAAATATCAGCAGAAGCCCAAAATAAATCCTTAAATCAGTCAAGCAGATGTTGCATCAAGTGCTAGGAAACAGCTGCTCTAATGAAAGGTTAAAGTATTTTCTTATTTATAGTACAGCATGCCAAGGACACATTTAGTTTGCATGTTTGTCTCTATATATATGATAGATATATATCTTTATATTTCTTAATGTTGGCTCAAAGGAATCTTAGTCTTGAGTTGCACACCACACTACCTCAAAGGGTTTGAAGCAAAGAATCCCAAAACTTGCCTTTAAATTTAGAGTCTAATCTCATGCCCCTGAAGAGCACTGGAAAGTTTAATGGATTGCAACTGCTGTACCACTTATTCTGCAAGCCTGAGAACCCCACTTCAAGTAAACTATAGGTGATCTGGGATTTGAAAGAAATCTTTCTAACAAAAAGCCACTAATTAAAGTTCATATCTGAAGGGAAAAAAAAAAGAACAGAACATATGTGTCTACACATTTACTGAAAGTGAAGTGCAGAAAAAATAATATTCATTAGATAGGGAAGTTTTGACAAAAACTTAATTTTATATGATTCTTGTGGGCCTGGCATGTTTGCTCTTCCCACCTGGAACATAACAATGACCACCCTGATTTTAATTTTTATTCTCTCCAGGCTACCAAAGGGAGGTCCAGCCTCCTGTTACAGCAAACTGATCAGGATCAGATTCAGATCCTCACACTTCTGCATCATAGCATCAACTGCAGTGTTACAGATGCAAGCAGTTAAGAAGAGCCACAGTGTCAGAAGCAGGATTAAATAGCATTTGTAAACGACATCCCCTCTGCAGCATTATATAATAACACATTCTGTTTGTGATCTCAAGCATGCAAACCTGGCCCCCCACACCACAGCCAACACCAATCTCATATTTACAGCTCCAGTAACTACCCCAGCACTTGCTTCACACATGCAATAAAGAGTTTCAGTGTAGATTATATTCCGTTAACCCATATAAAATAATAAATATATATATACTATTTGCATATGCAAAGATTTCAGTAACAACTGTGACCACAACTTCTGGAACAGAAATTTTGCCACACATATGCAGATGTAGAGTAAGTTGTATTTTGTTTGTTATAGACATCTGCAACAGTGTTTGTTAATTCGTTGAGGCCCAAGTAAAAAATGTCTTAGTGTCACATTGCTTCTAATTTCACAGCTAAATTTAAATAAATAGAAAAAAACTTAAATGTCAAGAAATAAGAGATTTACAACCTGCAGGTTTCTTAATGTTTAAGTGACTTCCCATCTATGCAACTAAACAAGTTATTTTGTTAGCAATTTTATGCTCCAGTAGCAGGCTAAATTTCCTCCCATCTTGCAATTTAAATTCAGAGGGAAGTATCACATAGCCACATATTACACAACCCCAAGTTCTCTTCAGCTATTCAAAATCAAAATACATACAGAAGACTATTTTTTCACCTTTCCTTAGTAGGTGTGAAATTGAGTAAAAAGCTAATGATAGAAAGGAAAGTAGCAAGAGCATTCAGAAACACTGTCTGAAGTTCTCCTTCTCAAAATCCAATACATTTGCTTCCTAGTTCAAGTTCATAATCGTAAGAAATAAGTTTCTTCTGCAAAAATGCTTCAAAGTTTCTTTCTGACCCTAGGCCAAAGACAAACCTTATAGAACATGCAGTTCAAATAACAGCAACAATGGATATGTATTTTTCAAAATGTTCCTCTGAGCGCTAGGGTCATCTTTTAAGAAAAAATATCTAGGAAACATTGTTCTTCAAAATAAATTCATACTGATACTATCATAAATAACCAGTAGAATACAATGGATTTCAGTGGAGTTTGCACACCATTTCTCTTACTATCCTGACCAGCAGCACTCTGGGGAGCACACCAAAGCATCAGCTGGAGCTAGTCAAGCATTTTCATTGATAATCAGTTTTAATAAGAAAGCAGAAACAGAAGGATCAGAATAACAGCCTTTTCTTGAAATATACTGATTCCATCAATAAAAGATTTTCAATAATTTCATGAAATAACTGTCAGAAATTCCCACCCAGGAATAATTTCTCCCCTAGCAGTATGAGATGAGAGGCACTCCATTGCCTGAAATAACACAGGTCTTCCAGTACCTGGTCTTCTCAGTTCAAATGCCATTTTGGCCACTGTATCCCAGGTGCATGCCTTAATCACAGGGTACAGAATTAACCTGTATCCTGCAGGTCCCCATGCAAATCCACCCTGACAGAAAAAATTCAGAGGAAGACCGACCCCAACGACTCATCAGCCAGAGACAGGGCAGTTTCACCCTGCACATGTGAAATAAATTTATCTTATGCTATGACAGAATTGTGTAAGTCAACCATAACCATAATCTGTAAATTACAACATACAGAAAACCAGGTTTTGGAACTGAGCTTTAATACAAGCAAGCAGCAAAACCAGCAGAAAGAGCTAGCCACATGACAGTGAAAGTTGCCATTTTCAAAGTTCATCCTTTAAACCCAATTTTGGAGGAAATCTATTTTGACTTGGAAATAAAGCAATGAAAACACAAAACAGAGAAACTAATATAGTCGGATTAACATGGAATTATGGTAAACATGATTTTAGCAATCACAATGCCTTCCTGAACTGGCCATTTCAAAACACAAGAGTGGAAATAAAAATAAAACTGCATCAAATGACAATGCACCCATGAGAAGCTCGTGCTTGCAGACTCAACCATGTAGCTCTGGTGAGCACAGGCACAGAAAGGTGGTTTGATAGCTTGGGTGTTTCAGAGCTTCTGCTCTTAGGAGGGACACCCACTGAAAATGGAACCACCCCATCCTGGAGCAACATATCCTGGGAGTCCCTGGACTGTGGAACCAAAGCAAACATGGGCTTTGGTGTGACTTCTTCAGAACACACATGTAATAATAGCAGAGAAGAACACTGCAGGTTTTTTCTGGAGTAGGAAAAATAGGAATAGGATTCTGAATAGGAAGAGAGGTGTCTGATTCTGCATTTTCAATCTCTACATTCCTAAAAATACCCTCTAATAACATGCATCCCACCATTTGACTTCAGAATTTAAAAGTGAAATCAGCAAGCACCATCTGTGTTACCATACTGCCATCTCTTTTCAGGAGCTGCCCCTGGGTAAGCCTATCACCTTGTTTTCACCCTCTTGTATCGGTTGGTATTTGAAGCTTAGAAGTTCACTACACAAATATGAATAATGGTAATACTTAGATTTGGATTTAATTCTGATATAACTCAACATATGGTCTAATACATTCCATAGAGAGAGTATTTATGTAATATGTTAAAAATATTATTTTCAGTTTTTCAGTTCAATGTCACCTTTAAAGAGAGAGATGTAAGAGCATCAAGTTTGTGATGCTTATTTTGTGAAATGCCTAACATCTCAGGTTTGGAAATGAGCACTACTGATAACACAGGAGAAAACACAAGTCCAAAGAAAGTTTCCATCACAACTGCTGTTTCCAAGTCTGAGGGTCAGACAAACACCCTTCACCCCTTCTTAATCCCAAATAAACTGGTTTTTTCCTATCTTTAACCCATTTTGTGGGGCTCAACTTGATTTAACCCACCTTCCTAGAAGTGTCAGATGCAGGTCTCCCCTGGTTACAAACAATACAGAAAAACTAATGATGGGCAGAGAACAGTACATTGAATGCTCCGTTTGTGCACTATGAGAAAGCAGAGGCCGAAAACTGAGTTTCCTGCTGCATGATGGAAATGTCAAACACTCTATACAATATACCTAGACTGGGAGGTATTATCATTTTATAACCTGAATGGATCAGTGAGACCACAGACAAAGCTGAGCGCAATCTTCCCATTATATCTTGGTTGAAAACAAGTATCAGCAACATTTTTACCAGAAATTAAGTTCAGTGAGGAAAAAAACACAAAATCACACAAAGGAAACATTATACATACAGGAAACAATGGGCATTTCAAGGGCAGTAATGTTAACTGGAGGCAATAAAACTGCAAGTAGCACGTGGTTGTGGGTATCACAGTTCCACACGGTGATTTTCAGGAGACTAGTGAGGTGGTTTTATTGTTTTGGTTGTCTTTTTTTTTTTTTTTAAATGCAGTATTAAAAAGTGATTTGTCATATTAAGTTATTTAAACATGATAAACATGTAATGGGCTTTCCACATTCCCGAGTTAATTTTTCCTGAAGAAGTCCAATTACTCCTCCCCTTGCTCCCACTTTCTATCATGAGAGAAGAGCAATGAAGGATCACTTCAAAGTTAGTGTGTATATTAATTTTTAAATTCTCACCAAGAAGACACAATTAACTAGCCAATTTAGAAAATTCTTGGAAAAATCTTTAAAAAGGGGAAAAAATGCATTTCTTTTAACAGGAAAAAAAACCTCCACCCCACTCAAATTAAATGAAAGATCCACTCTAACTCCTTATGAAAGCACATTTATGATATGATACTTTTCCTTGGAAACACATTAATCTCCAATGTAAAGCCTAAAATGTGCTACTCCTCAAGCCCTCCAAAAGGGCCAGTGACAACCAAGTAAAAAAATAGTCTGATTTGAAGTGGAAGAGAAATAACAAACAACAAGGAAACAACCTTCTGAATCCAATTCTGTCTTTTATATTCTCTTGCAATAATAGTTGTGTTATATGGTTTTAATGCAGTTTACTGTGCAGTACAAAACCAGCAGTGTGAATGAGTTAACATAAATACTATTGGCCATTTAAACTAGACACGGCTTAAAAATTCTAGGGGGAAAAAGAAGTCACTTCCTAAAGTTAAATAAGGAGTAATGTGGTTCCCTGAAAGTCCCCTCATGTCAACTCTAAACTATTAATAAGTACATTGCATAAATAAAAAAAAAATTCCCTAAGATGTTTCAGGACCTACAATCCAGTGGAAATGCCAGCAATAGGAGATAAGTTTGCAGCTTCATGAGTAACTCTGGGAGTCAGCTGACAGGTTCTTTACCTTGTGTAGTTCCACACCTTGATCTTCGCTGAAGCATTTTTTTTTTAAAGCCTTGAGAGTACCAGAAACAAAATAGAAAAAGTCTTAAATATCTTCTAAAACATGAAAGAGGTGAAGAGTTACACCTTGTCTTAGAGATGTATGTCAGTCACTTGATGAGATTTTTATTATTAGCTACAGATTCCTACCTGTTCTGGGCTTAGAGTGTGTCATGGCAGCCAGCCAAAATATTGCTATTCCAAAGCACTATCTAAATCACTGAGCTGTGATAATTAAAGGCAAGAGACGGGACATTATAAATTTTTGTCTCTGATGTAAAGGATACTTTAAATTTACATCAATTTGCCAGTTTCAATGACCACAGATCTCATTTACTCCAGTGAAAGCAAGCAACTCGGGTATGAACAAGAACACAACCTTTTCTAATGACTTTCCTCCTACAGTAGCCCAGAGATTGAACTGTCTGATAAGAGATCATGGATTGTGATGCTGATGTCAATTTATTCAAAATACAACTCTTCAAGAGCAAGCAGCCTGACCCTGACCTATGTCTGTACTTCTCAAAGCAGATTAATGAACACACTTTACCTTTCATTTTTCCCTTCCCCAATGAGCTCCCTTAATGTTCAACAAAAATGTAAGACATGTTTATATAAAGCCTACATGGTTTTGTTTATTTAAACATTATGGCACTAATCCATCCCCAAGCTAAGCCTGCTGAAGTTAATGGAGTGATATTACAAATAAGGTCTGATCCAGTTGTTTATTGTGCTCTGCTTTCACTGTTGAATACTAAAAGGCACAGCTTATCCATCTTTCTCTTACTGCATGCTACTCAAGTGCTTGTGTTCTCCCAGCCTGCTGGCAGTCTCATAGTAATTCTTACCCTATTTCCACCATGAAGAGCACTGGTACATCCAGACTGTCTACAAATGCCAGTTAAAGCTGCCCTTTCATTTTTACTTAGTCCTCCTCTGGTATTGTAAAGCCTTCTGTGGAGTCAGAAACACACAATTTACCAGTTGTTAGCTCATTGCTCAAAGAAAATTTTATTTTAATGAGGAGGAACAAAACAAAATCGACAACAAAGACCTAATTAGTAAGAAAAGCTTTTTAGGGAGCACATATTAAATACTTCTTCTTCTTCTCATTTTTCTTGTATGCCCAGAGTCTACACAAAGACCATTGTTTTACATAAAAATGCTCCAATCCAGCCCTCCTAAAAAAAGAAAAAAAATTATCTCTGTACAAATACAAGAAGCACAAATCTAAGATCCAACTGACATTCAGGGACCTTCCAAGCATAAGGACCATCTTGGCCTAGGACCTTACTAAACACTTTGCAGGAAGGGAAGAGTGATTCCTTCTTGAAGGCATTCCTGTCTTAACTGAGAGCAATTATAAGCAACACCAGTCATGGTTCTCAGTTCTTAGTGCATCAACAACTACATTACAACAAGTCACCTCCTCAAAGTAGTCTAAGTAGTGAGTAAGGTTGGCTTCTGTGAATCTGGGACAACGTGTTCTAGCTTAAATCTTAATTGTGGTTTACAAGGGACTATGTATGGATAACTACAGAGGTATGTTATTGAAAGCTCCCCAAAGTATTTGTTTCCTACATTCAAACAAAAATAAGAATCAGTCTGATTTCCCTGAGCTGATTTCTTTTCATTGATGTACAAAACCAGTGTGAGAATAAACAATTTAAGGCCCTTCTCCTTGACTTCTGATTGAATAAAATTATATGACTCAGTCATATACCGAATCCTAAAGCTTCCTGGCCCTCTGCTGTAGGCACTTGTGGACAACACAGCCAGCAGGTATTATTCACCACCTCTGCACACCCAAGTTCTCTGAGATGGGAGACAACCTGTCTCACTCTTCCCCTTTTGTTTGTCTTGTACTTAGATTGTTATCTTTTTAGGATAGCTGTCTTTTTTGGTTTGTTTTGCATATGGAATACTTCCAGGCTATAACTCATTTACATAACAGATGTTTTAAAAATAAGACTGTTTTATTAATAGTTTCCAAAAAAATCTATAATGGGTTTTAAAGGCTCTTTTCATTAAGGCAAAAGACATGACATGTCTAGAGAGATAGCATCAATAACTGACCGATGTTATGAAAAATCTCACTGCTACCACTGGTTATGACTAGCTATAGTTAATGGAGAATTATTTCCCAGACAATTACTAAACTTTTGTAATTATCTCCATCGAAGCATTACTTTGATGATACAAGAAACAGCAAACACTCTGTCTCAAAAACAAACAAGCCAGAAATTCTTCTTTCTTATCAGGACTCAACATGTTCAGCTCAGAGCTGTGGAGAGATGCCCATGTCAGCTATGAGCAATCTTTAACAAAAGTGGGTTTTTTGTTGTGGGTTGTTGTTTTTTTTTAATTAAAAAAATCTTTTCATTACAGGAAGCTAGTATCATATCTTTGTGTTTGCTGTCATGACATGATAAAAGTTAAAGCCACTACACTTCAGCAGAGAGGAGTGTAAGAACAGAATTCAGAAAGCTCTTTGGCAGTAACACAGCACCATTAGTACAAACCCTGTTTTGGGAGACATCCATATGTATGCATCTTTCAACAGAATGACAATCTCTGTGCATACAGCCTGATCCTAACAGTGATATATATCAGCAGCTTCTGGCTATTAGCCCATTGCTTTTCTAGCTAATTACTAAGACACCATTAGAGCATAGTAGCCAAATTGTAGATATCACTATTTCTCTAAAATGTCCAGCAGCTACTCACAAGGCAGCACAGAAAATACAGCTGCTCTATAGGAAGAAAATGAAAGTCCACAGAGTCAGAACTATTTCATTCTTCCCAGTACTTGGGGAGACAAACCATTATACAAAGCTGAAAGGAGGAGCTGGCATGTAGAAAGAAAAGTGCATTTGTCATACAAAACAGCTATCAAGAAATCTATTGTCTTAAGCTACCCATGGCTCAGGCAACAATTCAGCTGAGAGTCAATCAGCATCAACCTGGGAATGGAGACCCTGTCACTCAGTGGTGCCAGATCCAACTGTGGCATCATCTGCCTTTCACAGTAACATTCTCATTCAGAAATTAGTTTTCAAAGAACAGAATGAATTCTCATGTGGGCATAACTATTTCATTGATTACTTCAACAGGCAAGACTGTTTGCTTGTAACAAACAGGCTATTAAATTATAAAAAAAATAAGTGTCCCATGAATACTGCATAGTGTTTACATTACAAATCAAGGATCTGAGCAGCTGGGTCAGCATATATTGTGCCAGATAGTGTGGAGGACCTAAACAGCTACAGTAAAGTTCAATCTAGTCATCTTTAAATACATTTGTTAGTGTGTCAGCTAACTGACAGGTGAGTACCAGCTGAAACAGTCCAGTTGTGATTTAGCCTAAACGATGCTCAAAAACTATTTATTTATTTATTTTAAGACTTTATATAAAAGCTCAAAACCACTACAAAGCAACTAAACAAGGCAGCCCAGAGGAGGAGGACAATAGAAACTGGTAGAAGTGGAACAAGATGACAGGCTACAAAAACTTGTAAAAATTGGACACTGTAACCCAGGAAAAAAAACCAAAACAAACAAGTAAACAACAAATCAAACAAAAAATGAAAGCAAAACAACAGCAAAAAACCCACACACAAACAAATAAACACACATATCCTCAAATAAAACAAAAAAACCAACCAAACAAAAAAAAACCAAAAACCGAAACCCAACCCAACTCTGTTGCAGACTGCAAAGAACACATCAAGAACATCAGCAAGGGAAACAATAAAAGGAAGAAAATTAAGTACAACTGTGATGAACGTGGCATGGCATGAGACTGATGGCCACCAGCCACAATCTTTGTAAAGCTACACAAAGCCTATGAGGCTCTAGGTCATGAAAAGTAACTGGCCACAAATATTCATGGCCAAGCAGTTAAAAATAAGTAAAACCAAGGTACTAACCATGCAAGCCTCTCAAGCAGTAAACCTTTCACAGAAATATTAGTTAAATATACCTAACATGTCATGCCCCAAATAAAAGCTTGTCTGAAGTACCTCTGAGCCATCGGTTTTGAAACTTGTAATCAAATATCAAATATTGTATTCTATCCTGGTAAAAACTAGTTTCATATTTTTCAAACTACAGCACTGAGAACTGACACACTAAATAAGCAAAACTTCCCCTCAAAATCCATTCTATTTTGAATCTTTCCAATACATGCCTCAAAGGTAGGATTAAAAAGTTTAATTAGCTTTTCATACAACTACTGAGCCAGCTGATCATGTTCACCTTCCTCCCCAAGCGGGTCAGTAAAATCATCAGGGTGCTCTTTGCTCTCTGAAGAAGAGACCATTACTGTTATTACCTTCTAACAGTCAAATCTCAAAAGCCTCCGTGTTACTTTCTTAAAACAGTGTAGGAAATATACCATGTATGCTCAAATGTTAAACAGCATAGACCTCAGTGTCTTGCAGCCTTCCAAACTCTGTAAAACACATCCGTCCTACATAATCTGTTTTCCTTTCTTTAGATGGGAAGAGAATGGACTTCATCCATTTTAAATAAAAATACTTATATTAAGAAATGTAATATTACTTCTATTACATTTATATACACTAGATATCAAAGCAAGACTCAAAGATATTTTATAAAAATCAGCGCAAGAGTAGGGTAAATTATCTGAAACTTCAAAATAGAGATCAAACAAGAGCATGTAAGAAAACAAGTAGTTAAAAAGCGACTAGAGTTGTTAAAAATCACTGTTGTTTTAAGTATTATTTGGAATATGTTTATTAGAATTAGAATGAAAAATAGCATTAGAATGAAAAATAACTCACATCTAATGCCATTATGAAAAATTAAGATACATTCCCTGTAGAATTCAGTTTTATTTACAGCATGAGTCTCTATACAATACAAATAGCTTGCACTTTCACAAAGATAAAACTGAAGCACTATTTTAATTGTACATTCTAGAATGCTTGTGAGCTCATAAGTTTACACTTCTCTGATACTTCCTGTAAAACCCAAATATTATTGGCATTTTGGGAGTAACATCCTCAAACTTTACCCATTAACGCCTCTGCTAAATAAACAAAAAAGAGTCCATACCCTAGCAAACACTCATAACTATTAAGTCCATTATTACTTCTCACTCTAAAAACTACTTAAGGAGAATACTAACGTGCAGATGGGTCTCCATACAGTGCATTTCCATGCACAGTAAAACTGTTACTACATTAGAGTGCAAGAATCCTGAAGTCAACTCAACTAAACCTACCCCAATTTGAGAAGTTTCCAAAATTTTCACTTTTGCCATGTCTAACTTTTAATGCAGAATTTAAAATTAAGGTAGAAGAAGACAGAAAGTGTGCTCTGTCATTTTGCAACACGAGGGTGCAGTTAGAAAGCAACAGAACTGGGTGAACTGTAAGATAAAAAGTTGTTTAGAATTCTTCTTGTCTCTTGTGAATAAAATGAAGGAATAAAAAAAAAACAACACACCACGAAAGATCAAACGAAGCATCTAACTTAGCTGGAGTTTTATTTAGACAAAATTCTGTTCTGAATATCATCGAGAAAAGAGTAAAACCTTTGTGGGAACTCTCAATTACCCAGTGCCATAACTAAAGAATATTTCCTGCCTTCAGTGGGGGTTCTTGATTTTTGAAAATTAACAGCTTTGTTTGACATAAAAGTCATGACAAGCATTTTCCATAATGATTCTTATTAAACTGTAACTTTTGTCTCATTAAAACAAACTATTAAGTTCCTCTGAATATTTACCTCACACAACCTCTATGTTCTTTAAATCTGACAAACCTCACTTGCCTCCCTGTCCAAAGGCAATTTATACAGATACCAACCCTTACAGTACTTTTCCATCCTTTTTCTTAACTCAAATGAAGGATCAAGCGTATTTTTCCTGTCAAAAAAGGCTGTAATTCAGCACGTGGCCCACACAAGTGCAGTCTATTTTGCAAGATTGCATTTAATCAAGTAATGTCCTTTTACCCCCCACCACCCTCTTAAAACAGCATTTTTACCCTTGCATATACTTGAAGTTCATGTTTTTCCCTGAGTTTAAGGCCTAATAACAATTTATAGATACTCAGAATGTTATTTTCTAAGTTACCATAAAACACAATGTGGTATTTCCATGTATAGATGAAGCTGAAGTCAAATCCAACTGCATTAAGTCTAAGTTGCATAGGGAAGTCTCAAAGAACATAAACTTTGATCTTTCTTTAAATACTGATAATTATTACCACAAAACACATGCACATCCACACGGAGAAAGCACGTTTCCTCAGAACTCCGAAAACTGCAACATAAAACCAAATGTTTCTTGCCTACTAATTATTTCTCTTGTGGTTTGGTAACATCACTTGCACAGAGGGATGGTACTTGTGGTAAGCTAAATGAGGGACATAAATCACGAGTATTTGGCTTACTTTGCTTCACAAGCTACATTCACAGCCACTCCCTCAGTTAAAGACTTCCAAAAACTTTCTAAAGGAAAATAAAATGGTAATTAATACTCCCTTGTTATTATACTGTTTGTTTCAACAAGGAAGGAAGTATAACTGACATTGCAAACCTCAGGAGATGAAGTCATAGTGATTCTTCTTCTTTCCCCCTCAAGAATCAACTAAACTCAACTCTGAAGGGATGCTGAGTGTCCAGATCCAGTTGGAGATTCCAAAAGCCTCTGCACCACCTTTTGGGGCTTGAACGTGGCATGGCATGAGAGTGATGGCCACCAGCCACAATCTTTGTAAAGCTACACAAAGGCTCTAGGTCATGAAAAGTAACTGGCCACAAATATTCATGGCCAAGCAGTTAAAAATAAGTAAAACCAAGGTACTAACCATGCAAGCCTCTCAAGCAGTAAACCTGTCACAGAAATATTAGTTAAATATACCTAACATGCCATGCCCCAAATAAAAGCTTGTCTGAAGTACCTCTGAGCCATCAGTTTTGAACCTTTTAATCAAGCTGGAAGTTAATCAATAGAAGTTTGACTGGCAGCTCCTCTCTGTGAGGCTTCTGCTGCATGGTAACAACAGGCTGAAACCAAACAGATTCTCCTCATGAGCTGCTACTGCCTCGTAGAAAATCACCAAAAAGAAAACCTAAGAGAAATACTAATAATGACAGACTGCTCAATGGATGCCCTTCCATCCCCTTCTGTCTCTCCAAACACACACACACACACACACACTGCCACATGATTTTTGTCCTGCACAGTTAGCAGTGCAGTAAGGAAAGGAGGGGAGCTGGGACTCACTAGTCTGGAGAAGAGAAGGCTGAGGGGAGACCTTATCGGTGTCTACAAGTATCTAAAGGGTGGGAAGATGGGAGGTAAAGGAAGATGGAGCCAGACTCTTCTCAGTAGTTCCTAGTGACAATGGGCAAAAGCTGGAACACAGGAAGGTCCCTCTAAACACAAGAAAATACTTCTTTACTATGAGGATGGCAGGACACTGGAACAGGCTGCCCAGGGAGGCTGTAAAGTCCTCTTTTCTGGAGATATCCAAAACCTGCCTGGATGCAGTCCTGTGTGATGTGCTCTAAGGGATCCTGCCATAGTGAGAGAGCTGGTTTAGATGATCTCTAGAAGTCCCTTCCAACTCTGCTAATTCTGTGATTCTGTGAAACACAGATACAGACACAGGAGAAAACACTATCCTTCAACCAAAGCAGCAAGAATAACAGCAGGAAGCAAAACTTCATGACAGCAGGCCAAAGGCACAAGCCACAGTTTAAGAAAGCTCTCCATTTCCATTTTGAAAGGTGTGCAGTACCTGTGCACATTTTGAATAGTTTTAGTTATATATAATGTTCCTGGAAATGGGTGCAAAAGTACTACTCTAAGTACATGCTCTTAGTTTGAGCTGAAGAAAAAATAAAACAAAAAAAAATAATTCACCAGTGTCTTCCACAGGAAGTAGTTAACTGGGCAAAGACTAAAACTACAGAACTATCAGCTTCCAAAATTAGCAGATTTTTCTTTAACAGATGTTGAGCACCAACCAAATCCTAACCATTACTAACATTCTGTATTCAGGCACAGCTAAGAACTTAAAATTTCTCATCAACAGTACTTAGTAAGAATAATTTTCAGTTATTCCAATGATACTTCAATAATTTAAATATATTTTTATGCCAGCTTCTTTTACTTTTTAACACTTAAAGTGTGCTCTAGCACAGAAATAGTATTGCTAACCAAAACGTTTTTCCCTTCACAAATGTTCATCTATGAAATAGTAAGCAGTACAATACACAGAACAAATATTTAATTTCTTGAAATAACACTGATTGCTTCCCTTTTCCATAAAAACAAGCCTTAAATGTTTGTGAGCTATAAATAAATAACATATTCAAATAGATGAGATCATCCTGTGTACAAGAAGGTGTTAATAGGGCTGTTTTGGTTTTAAATCAGTCAGTTATTTCAATTGGTTTTAAAACAGTAAGATTACATTTTTTTATATGTAAAACTGCAAGCTGTGCATCCACAAACTTGTCCAGAAAAATATTTTCAGAAAGAGACAGACCCATATTCACTGCATTAGTAATACATACAGTGTTAGAAAGAAAGTGATGGTTAACATTGAGTAATGTTTTCTATTGTAGCCTTCTGACACTGATCACACTGAACTATCTGAGACTTCCACCTGTGAGGCTGAGACTTTCCAGGCTGATTCTCACTTAAGATAGGCTTTGCCCCATTTATCCAAAAGGAGGACCAGAATAAAATGGCCACTCCTGAGAGAAGTGAAGGGACAAGGAAAAGGAAAAGCACTTCCACCTGTTTTTTTTAAAAAAACACTCTTTAAATTAGAAGTTCAATATCATTTTATCAAGACAGATAAAAATTTAAGGTCCAGTGTTGATGCTTGAGGGGCATACTGTACATTCAGTATTACCTGATGATCTATATGTAGCCACCTTCTAACCCAAGAGAAGAAAACTCATCTATTTACAATTACCTGGGAAACCATGTCAGAACACACTGTAAACTTCTTCCTGAGCTACATCTTAAAGGGAACCTTTGCAACAAGACATCCTTTGCAGATGTCATTTTAGCTGACAACTTTCTGGTAATTAAATAATTGTTCAACATTACTGTCTGCAGATAAGGTTTGCTTCCTACTTCAGTTCACAAAGAATTAGATACAACTACATAAAAATAAATAAAACTGAAGAGAACAACCATCCACAACAATACATACAAGTGTACGATGCTGAGGAAATCCTTATACCAGCATTATGGATCATATTAAGCTTCCCTCAGCTCACCCTATACAATTAACTTTACTTTTTCTAGGTCCTAAGTTCTTGCTCCTTGAAAAAAAAAAAACAAAAACAAACCAGCACAAATCACTAGAAAACACATATTACATCACCCTTCCTGTTTGACTGTGACTTGTCAGGAAGCCCAAAACAAATTTATTTCTAGAAGGTGAACAAGAACTGCAATAAATAAAACACTCTGATGACTGTTTAATCCCTAGTCTCATCTGAACTGTTGTGATCCCCTGTGCTCTTTGCCCTGCCTTTTAAAACACTTCAGCTTCCTATCAATTTTCATATCTGTTTTCTTAACTTTCCCTCTTTCAGCAGTGTTTTCTGCCTATGAGCACCTAGTCCAAAGTGACTCATTTGTGTTCACACATTTATCTGACACTATACATCAAACCACTTCCCCTCAATTCAGTACATATCTGAATTCAGTACATATCAATTAATTTTGCCTGCAAATAGCTCAACACAATCCAAAGTATGCTTATATTTTACCTTCAAACTCTTGGCCAGCTTGTACCTTCTACTGTTGCCCCATTTTTTCTGACTGCTGTGAGTAGCTGTTGACAAGGACTTTCATCATTCAGGTGAACCTTACAATTTTCAGATGCCCTTGAATTTCCTCCCCCCTTCCTCCCTTTATAAACATAGACACTGTCCACCTTTTCCTTATTTATCTATATCACAATATTGCCTGAAGTCAAACTCTAACACACTTAACTGTGACCACAATAAAGAAACTGTTCCTTATAACTCAAGGTTGGCGAGTAAATACAAAAAACGTACAGACAAAGCACAAAGCCAGCACTCCTTACTGTTATTCCGGTCAGCAGTCTTAAAACTTCTCCTATGCATCATCAAAATTTTTGCAGAAATTGACATAAGAAACACAGGAAGAAAAAATGGAAAATGTTAATTTTGCAGCAGACCTATACAATGTTCTTTCTGAACAGCATGGGAAAAAGATCAAGGATGATCTTTTCCATCATTAAGTGCACATGCAGTTGCCACTGAGAGCCAAACAACCCAGCAGAAAACAGAAGGGTATGACACAAAGGTAAGCAATCTATTTTTTATGGACTAGGGAAGAAAGAGATTGTGAATGGGTATATTAAGAGTGCAAACGTTATATCTTTGCAGATCATTCTGGAAGCCTATAAAAGGGGTCAGAGAAAAGAATGCTGCAGTAACTTAAAGAAAAAAAAAATTAAATGAGAACCTGGGGAGTTGTAGCTATGGGGACAAAGTAAAGAGAACATGTTACATAGAGTTGCTATAAAATCAGAATCTGAAAAATTTAGATAAAGACCTCATGGAGGCCTTTCAATCACACCCATTCAAAAATGGCACCCAGATTATAGGTCCAAGAGATGACCAGAAAGGTGATACTGCTTCCATAACCAGAACAGAGGTAAAGATGGTTGCTTTGGGCCCAGTTCTGCTTGAGCTAATCAAAGATGTGTCAGAGGGACAGACAGACTTTAGCTGGACTAGGAGACAGGCCTGGACTAGAGGTTTTCATACAAACCCAGCAGCAGATGGTTTATGAACGAGAAAACATTGTGTAAGTCATAGCTGGGAAAGAGGGGGAGGAGATGAGAGCACAAAGAGGACTGAGACACATACCAAGGACAGAGAGCTGGGAAATCTCTACAAGAAAGCTTGGAGTGGAAGAGTCATCCAAAGAGGATGCAATAGAGATGATGCAGCATAACAAAAACCAAAACAAAAGCAAACAAGACAAAATAATGTTATAGCATCCCTGAGGGACAGACTGCCTCAAATCCATTATCATCCCACAGTTGTAATTTATTGCCACACCTGGTCCCAAATCTACAACCAATAGTGAGATATAGACATTTATCTCACTTAGATGTTAGTAACATGTATGTTATTTAATGAATGTTGGACACAGATAAATGATGTAGTTGAAGATGACATTTCTCTCAAAGATTTATAGGCAGTAGAGTAGGCACAGAAGGAATAATAACTTTTAAGTCTTCTTCAGTTGTTATAAGGATGCAACCAACTAAAAATGACACCTGATAAAACAAAATTGCAATTCCATCTTCAAGACAGCAAGACAGCACTTTGTGTTAGCACAGCAGAAGACATTCTCTGAAGTATAACTTAGGATGTTTCAACAGAAACATTAAGTATGTTCACAACCTTTCAGGATTCCTAATTAGCTGGGCATTTAAAGAAAATAAAAATTTCAGAGATTCCAGGAGAAGCAACTACATATGGAACACAACACAAAGACAGGATCCCTGACAGGGTAGGTTTCTAGAAATAAAATATGGCAAACCATCTGGATACAAGAGGGAAGTCTTCCAGATTCAAATGTAATGTAAATGATTAACTAGTGTAATCAATGAACCCTTCCTTCCATTTCTGTATGTGTTCTTTATATCATTTATGTTTCCTACTTGAAATATTACAAAGAAAATGTGGTTTTGAATTTTGTCTTTACCTAGATTTAATTTAAAATATTTCAAGGTAATTTATTAACAACAAATCGGTCATTCAACCTAAGGATTTGGCCAATTAATGAAATGCTTTTACTTCCCAACATATTCTTCTGGCTATCCAGTAAAGAAAAATATATACCCTCAGAAGTTACGGAGAGTGGTCTGGTTGACTATGGATCAGGAAAAGAAGAAAGCTCTTTTATTACTGTCACTCGGATTTCTCTGGCATGATAGAGGAAATTAAACCTGAACACTAAAGATGTGCAACAACTTTATGAATGAGTCAAAAAAGTTTCATATAGGTGAATAAAAAGGCAAAAAAACATCATGTCATCAGTAATTCTTGAAAGTATCAACCCCAACTCAAAACCTCTCCTTTTCCTATTTATGACCAGTGTCCTTCATTCTCCCTCCTTTTTACTTGAGTAAAGAGCCTGGCTCCATCATCAAGATAACCTCTTTATAAGTACTAGGAGGCTATTGCTGGGTCTCCCCAAAGCCAGCTCTTCTCCAGGCCGAAGACCCATTCCCTCAGCTTCTCCTCACAGGAGAAATGCTCCAGACCATCTCAGCATCCTCTGCTGAACATGTTGCACCTGACCAATACATTTCCTCTTTGCAGTACAAGGAAAGCTGCTCAAAGCTGGACATTTTATTCCTGACACAGTCTACTGAGTGCCAAGTAAAGGAGAAGAATCACTCCCTTAATTCATGTTCTTCTGATATCACCTAGGATGCTATTAGTCTTCACTCCTACCAAGACACACTGGTGTCTCATGTCTGGCCCACTCCACACCCCAGCACTCATCACTTCTGAAGGTCTGTCCACCCCCAGGTGCAAGAGAGTTGTTCCTGGTGAATTTCATGAGGTTTCTGCTGAAACATTCCCCAGCCTGCCCAGGTCCCTCTGAATGGGAGCTCCACCATCAAGAAAGGTCAACTGCACCTGCAGTATTCACAAACTCAGTGAGTCTGTCCCTGGCCTGTATCAGGAACAGCGTGGCCAGCAGGCCCAAGGAGGTGGTTCTGCCCCTGTACTCAGCGCTGGTGAGGCCACAGCTCGAGTACTGTGTCCAGTTCTGGGCCCCTCAGGTCAGGAAGGAGATTGAGGTGCTGGAGCAGGTCCAAAGGAGGGCAACCAGGCTGGTGAAGGGACTCGAGCACAGATCCTATGAGGAGAGGCTGAGGGAGCTGGGGCTGTTCAGCCTGGAGAAGAGGAGGCTCAGGGGAGACCTCATCACTCTCTACAACTCCCTGAAAGGAGGTTGTAGCCAGGGGGGGGTTGGTCTCTTTTCCCAGGCGCCTCTCAACAAGACAAGAGGACACGGTCTTAAGTTGTGCCAGGGGAGGCTTAGGTTGGATATTAGAAAGAATTTCTTCACCAAGAGGATGATCAGGCATTGGAATGGGCTGCCCGGTGGTGGATTCTCCATCCCTGGAGATATTTAAAAAGAGACTGGATGTGGCACTCAGTGCCATGGTCTGGTAACCGCAGCGGTAGTGGATCAAGGGTTGGACTTGATGATCTCTGAGGTCCCTTCCAACCTGGCTAATTCTATGATTCTTCCAGGTCACTGATAAAGGTATTGAATAATCTAGATCCTAACACAGCCCCCTGCAGGTCTGCTTGTAACCAAACTGCAGGTAGGAAACCAAACACTGAACACTACCTCTTGAGCTGAATGTTTCAGGTATGAGTACCAGGTTTAACCAAGCCATTCTCTTGGCTCACAGAATCATAAAGGTTTGAAAAGATCTTCAAAAACATCAAGTCCAATAATCATCTACTCATTTTCCCAATTATTGGGATGGACTATCCCTGCGTGTAGAAGAACTGGAACTTGTAAAAAGCCCTGATGAAGAAAGCACAGAAAAGGGAAGCTTCAGCACTTTGGCAAGGGGCACAGCCCAGTTGCCAACTGGCACTGCAGGATGCTGTAGTCTACAGTATCTCCACCATTATCTAATTAAAAAAAAATAAGAATTCCTCTGTTTCTTCTCATACCATATGGCTGTCTACATTATACCTGAATCAACATAGCTTTTCCAGCTACCAGACCATGGATATTAGGACTTCTGTGCGAGACAAAAGTCCAGGGAAGAAAGGGCATGTCTTATCAGAATGTTTTCAGTGGTTGGTATTTAAGCCTAATAAAAGATTATTCTCATTTTACTCATATTCCTCTCTTGGCATAGAGAATAAAATGTAAATTTAATAAACCAACCCTTAGATCCGTTAAGAAAGTAAAGCATATTGCATGGGATAAATATCTGTTCAGAAAGTCATTTGGAATTTTTCTGCTTTTTTATTATTTCTTCCTGTAACTATTAAGATTGCAAAAAAGTAATTTTTAAAATTCATTAAAACAGTGTGAACTTTTCCTTTCAGGGCTTATATTTGAAGGTAGGAAAAAAAACCCTACGGTGTCATTTTCATTAACATTAAGATCTTCTGAAGCTTCACTTCTCTAGAAAATTACCCAAGCCCTTTTCTAAGTCTACAAAGCTTTGAGCATTTTCTTATAATTTTATTTTGTTTCCAGTACTGAAATTCTTCCTTTGAGTGACAGGTGTGGTTTTGTGGGTTTTTTTCCTATAAATCTGCAAGGATCAAAAAAGTCACCAGGTACAAGCAGCCACTTGCATTCCCTTGATATGTAAATAGTCTAAATGTGCTTTTCTTCACTGACTTGTTGCCTGTTTACACTTGATATTAAAACATGACAGCAAAATGGACACATACAAGCAGTCACAAAGTGAAAGACATTTTCTAAAATACTGTTATATTGCCTAAAATACTACCTGGCAATTTCAAAACCTACTGCAAGGATGACACAGGTTGATAACATGCAGGTGGAGGTACAGTACAGTTGTTGTGACACTATCTGTATGGAAAGAGCACAGGTCCCAGTGGCCTTGCATTATTAAACAAACAATGTTGGCTGTGTTTTATCACACTTGAGGATACTAAAGGGTTTTTCACAAATAAAGCCAGGACAATGATATTCAGATAAAAGAATCTTTGTCACAGACAAAGAGCAAGATTTAGTGACAGCATGGACATCCAGGTCGAGCACCCACAGTGAAGAAGAGGAGAGTGAAGCACAGTTGGAGTGTCTGCCCAGACAGGGTTAGGATCACTGATGCCCCCTTCCTCTTCTATAACAAAAGCAAAAGCAATATTCTGCCCCAGAAAACCTTCCTCCTTTCCAGCAATTAGTACTAAAGTTCACCAGGATGCATATTTCAGAGATGAGAGCCTCTCTTGCAGTATCTGTTATCAAACATGTATGAAACACATCCAGTGTAGTATTTTAGAGAAAAACAAACACAATTTGCAGTTTCTTTACACCTCTTTCAGTCTCACTGACGCTATTTGGTTAAAATAAGATATTTTGGTGGTATCTTTTCCCCCTTGTTCTGTTTGCTTCTTTCCATAGCCTCAATGCTTAAAATAAAGTTAGAACTAAAAAACACCCAACACAGTAGAGTATACAAGTGAACAAAACACAGGTTACTATACATGCATGGAACAAAAGGTTAACCTCTAACCCAAAATGATGTGAGAATATACATTTTAAAATTACTTTTTCTTGTTACAAACAACAAAAAACTTCTTGTTTATTGTTTCTGCCTTACAAAAATATTAATTAACTGCTCCTCTCCAATGCTTCACACATACAAGAGCTTTTCTGGCATCCCCTTCTTTGTTCCTATTTAGTATCTATTTTTAATTGAAGTGTCTTGCTGTTTTCAAGACCCTCTTAGCCCAGAAAGGAAATTTACCTTCTCTTTCCTACTCTCACCTAAGTAATCGAGGTGGCCATTTTTTCTTTTATTTCATCTAAGCCCATTTTTCAATAAAAATCTATACAAACACGACCATGCCATCCTTGGATGAGGGTAAATACCCTAATGAAATCAGCAGTGCAGAATGACAGATTATTTTGAAAAAGCCTCACAGGTATCTCTTCAAACTCCTATATGCAGGAGAACTCTCTATCTGCTACACATTTCAAATCAATCACAGACTTTAAAATACAAGGAATTCTGATTTAGTTTGTTGCAAGTTGTTATTCAAAGAGCTGAAGTATCTAACAGCATTTTGTACCCCCCAGATGGTCACAAGCTGCAGCAAGGGAAATTTGCACATGCAAATAACCCTCTCAAGTGAAGACAGGTTAAGCTCTGGCCCTGAGAGGCAGCAGAATCAGCATCCTTGGACACAGGTCAGGACTCAAGTGAGCAAAGCTTGAGGAATGTGATACAAGTTTGAGGTTAGCCTGGCTCTTATCTACCATCACAGCTAGCTCTGCTTTGGGCTACACAACCTTCACAGGTCTCTTCTAAACTGAAGACTCCACAATATATAAACATGTTTTTTTCTTACCTTTTGTAGTATTTGTGTTAAACACACTCCATATATCAAGGCACTGCTAACCTGAGTAGAGCTTCAACGACCACGTTTGGCAGCCCCACCACCACATTTAAGCTGAACTAGTTCAGGAAAAATAATTTGTTATGGGTAACAAAACAAAAAAACCCCACATTGTACACTGGAGGTGAACACTTCCAATGGCTCACATCTACATGCCCATTAATTCTTCATTAAAACTCATGTCCTCTGTCAAGCCAAAGGATTTTTATTGCTAGAGATTTCTCACTGTTCCTCTGATGTATTTCCTCTCGCAGACAAAGCAGCATCAGCAGGGAGATTAATGTTTGATAACAAGGGCACCAGTAATGTGAGACAGGACTGAGTAAATATTGCATTAAAAAGGTATTAAAATGAAAGAAATTTATTTTCATAATTCTTTTCTTGGTTATTCGATTCCCTCCAAAGTTTACAACAGCATTAACTATTTAAAATGAAAACTATTCAGGCATTTCTGTACCAAAAAACCCCACAAATTAAAAGGAGTACTTTTGTTTCACCTGACAAGCAACTAAATCTGCAGTTCACATTAATTGTTCTGTTCCTATTCAGAGATTGGTGTTGCCTCAGTACATTGGTGGCTCTGTTTTTCATTTAAGAGTGCATTTTCTGTTATATCTGAACTTGTGTGAATGCAGGCTGTAGGTAGAAAAGACGCTCCAAGTTTCCCCCCTTTCCTGGAGTCATATTTATTGAACTTAGTATCATCAGATGAGTGGTTTTAAACTGGATGTATGGAAAAGCTTTGGGGGAATTTCTGGTAGATTATTCCTCCATTGAATCACTCACTGGCCAATTCCTCTTTTGGCTGCATGACCACTACTAAATCCTACTGTAAAGAAATGGGGGAGACATGGTCAGTGGAGGGCAGGTGTTACGTGGCTATTCATGTGCAGACATAATGACTAGACTGGAAAGTAGAGGGACAAACTGAATTGCCAAAACAAGTCTGACAGAACAATTAGAATGAAGGATTAAGTGCTTGGTTTGACTGCCCATTTGCCAGGAACACCAATAAATGGACTGTCTTGCCATCAGCTTGTACCCTGCGGACAGACTTTGAAGACAAGGACTGAGGTGAAGGAGATTTTAAAAGCAGAGATTTGAAGTCCTTGAGCTTCCCAGAATAAGCCACTGATGAGCTGGGCCATTAAAGTTAAGCCAAAGCAAACCATGGGCAAATAGCAGACTGGGTAGAATTAATTCTTCAGTGCAGTTCATTCAGCTGGCATATGCACATAAGAAAAGTAAGCAGTTCAAATATTCTGATACCATAGCTTGATTACCAGCACAGATGTCCTCCATACAATAGCAACAAATTCTTCTTCCCATTTCATATGCTTATCTACACTCTGGAGACACAGCAAAATGCTGCTCCATCAAGCTGCACCAAAACAGAGCTCTGCTGTTCTGAGATGATCAGAAAATGAAGTTGGACAGGATGAGAATATACTGGGGTATTCATAAACAACAAGGAATTCAGAGGTTTCATGCTTTTAAGTGGTGCAGACATCTCTAGCTAATTCTGGGATGAAGAGTAAACAAGGATTTCCACATGAAGTGAAGCCAAATCCTTTCCCAACCCAACAATCTCAATGGAAAGGGATGAGGAAACAAAAGGAGGGCTTTTTGCCATTTTAAATTTGATTAATCAGATGCACCACACGGTGTATTTAATGGAAATCCAAATCAGAAAATACAGTGCCTTGCCTCAGGTAGCTTCTTCAACTGACTTCTGACAGATTTTACTCAGGCCTTATTTTATGATTTTAAAAATGCAAAACTCCTCTGGAAGTCAGAAAATTCATCTCTAAAACTAGTGAAAGCCAGATCTAAACTGCAGTCAGCAAGGAGCTGGTTTCCAATTCTAAACAATTTTCTGCATTTTTTTTCCCCTAAACACGTTGTTTTTCTGCAAACTGAACAGAATAGAATGACTAAGGGACCTGCAACAATTTTCTTTCTGGACTTTTGTAAGTATATAATTTTTTTTCTTGTCTCATCAGCCCTTATATAATTAAGCATAATAACAACATACCACTATAATCTGTCAGGTCACCCTGACACCAGTGTTTAATATTCCTTCTTTATCATGAACACTTAAAAAATGAAAAATTTTAGTGAAACCTACTGGTATGTAGTACCATCCCCAAACACCTAAAAGCAAATAAAGTTACAAAAAGCTTTCTCATCTCACAGTGTCAGATGAAGTAGCGTGCCAGACAGATTAACTAAATGCCACTTGGGTTAGATGTCAATAGGATTAGAATGGACTTTGAGTTGCTGCTAGCAAATACATCCTCCTGGCTCACAGAGGGCTCAGTGAGAAGGCACATGTCCTGTCCTGGGGAGCAGCTCCAGACCTAAGTGGGAGAAGATGAAAGCACAGACTAGAGGAGTGCAGCAGGGGAAAGGTTTCAAATACATTCCTCAGCCGGAGACTAAATATAAGGAAGTGTCAGACAAGCTAAAGGAATCTCAAATCAAAATAAAAAAGATTTTATGTCAACTGGCAGAAAGCTTACTGTGTTATTCTTAAATGCATGCCTCCATCCAGGCAACAGGGCAAAATGGACAGCTGGCTAAAACCATCCAGAAAAAAAATAAGCTTCTGCTGTATTTAACAGATGGTGGCACAGGTTATGAAATTAGTCTTTGCTTCAGTCTCTGAATAAAATTTTTTAATGTAACAGAGATACAATATTTAAATAGCCTTTAAATGTTTCCCAAGTGAAACAAAACTAAGTATTTATTGCAGGACATACACAATCAGAAAAAAACCCAAACGTATTTCTATAGATTATATCCTATACCACATTTCTACTGTCTGAGAGAAAATATGCTTAGAAAATAAGTTTTGTGGTTACTTTCTTGTACATCAAATGAAAAAGTTAGATGCATGCCTGAACATTATATTGCTTATTAGGAAAAACAAAACCAACAAGACATAAAAACACAATTTAAAAAAGCCTGCTCTCATTCAGATACCAACAAAGCTGACTTACATATGTACTCCTTTGGCATGTAATGTCATGCCACCATACCAAATTTTCCCTGAGTAAAGAGTAACCTCATCATCTTTGTTTTACACTCCAGGGACAGGGTGGGGGGAGGAGATTTGTTTGTGTTAAATAGGTAGTATAATTCCATCACTTTATAAAACAAAGTCTTCACCTTTTGATATGGCATAGGGAAAAGTGAAGGCACCTTTTCAGAAAAAGTTTTATATTAGGGATTTTTCTTAAACTTGAAAGTAAACTTATGCAAGTCCTATGAACTCTTAAGCAGCAGGTTTAATTCCACAGCAGTGAAGCTCAGTGTAGGGTCAAACAACTATCAAGAGTATCCCAGCCTCATATTTCACAAATTTAGAAGCAAAGCAAAACACTGAATAGAACTGCATAATTGCAGCTCTTCACTCTAATTTTTAAAATGTGTAATATTTCCGCATGTTTTAGTATCAATTTTTCTCATTTACAGAGACTTGGGTACTTCTGAAAAAGAAATATGAGCAGAATCCAGACACCTATCATTACAGACGAGGCAGTCAGTTCTCCAACAGAGATGTAACGTGCTGATGCTACAAATGTGTAAGAGTTAGGGGAAAGCAGACCCTCTCTCCAATACATTACATTACGTTGAAAAATTCTCTTTCTGAAATAATTAAATCCCAAAATTTAACACGGAATTGAGTACTTTGTATATTCTGTCCATCGATGTGTAACTATGAACCTAAAAATAATGGATTACTCATCGATCTTCAAAGAGAAGGAAAAAGAACTAAACAAAGACATACACGTGTGCAGATTTGGCAACATAATGCTTTCCAAAGAATGGAAATCCAGAAGTAGGTCACAGCTTTATCCCACAGATCATTTTCAGCTTACTTTGAACAATAAGTCTTTTGAATAAACTGCCTGCATTCAACACTCATGATACAGTCATACACAAATAGAAGCTGTATTATAAAGTGTAACAGCCCATGTATCCACAGCAGAAAATGGATGGAGTTGAATGAATATAATAGCGGGCTGCTAGTTCTTTGCCTCTTTATACTTAGAAATTATATATTTATAAACTGTCTCTTCAGGTCAAGTTCTATTTCCAGCATTCCTGATTTATCAATCACACTTTTAAAACTTGGATCGATCTGTCAGTAATGAAATCCAGCCATCCAAAAAAGGTCTGCAAGAAGCATAAATGCAAAGATTAGTCTTGTCAAAGGAATGAAGACTAAATTTAGATATAAATCTATTTATATAGTTACCATATAAAGAGCCCTCTACATGAAATTCCTCAAAACATGAAGTGTATAAGCAAAATAAACTGTACCCTTTAAGTATACAGAGACAAAATATGTTTAGTTTCAAGGTAATCATGAAGTAGCTTCAACATTGTTTGTTCATTTACAAACACAACAACAATTTGTGCTGGAAGGGTTTCATTCATATAATTAGATTTCTACCTTAACTTAAAAAGAAACAAAACAGAACCAAACCACCACCACACACAAAACTAATGTTTCTAAAATTATACTGGGCCAAAACTGAACTGCTATTATAAAACACAGCATAAAAGCTTCATTTAATCTGTAAATCAAGCTTTAGCAATACAGAGGTATCATAAGCTATCCTCCAAAATATAAATATAACATCTATTTACCAAATTTCAAGGATGACATTTACTTTAGTATACAGCAGAAACCTTGCTAGGGCAAGGAGGACAAGCTTCTCTGTATTCACATCTTATATAATGCAGGGAATCTTCATTATTTAATTATGTAAGCAGAAAATTTCAACCCACTCATACTTATTTCTTCTCTGTGCATATGAAATCTTGCAAACATTTCAGGCCAAATGTCAAGAGAGACCTGTCAAGCTTCAAGTAGTATGCCTCATTCTTTTAATCTAATAGAAATTTTTAAAAAACCACCCAAACATATCTGACTTTGTCTGCAAGACTCCATTATTAAGAAAAAAAATTTAAAAATCAGGATCATTAAAACAATATAACATTTGTATAAACAGTACTCTTCCTGCTCCACAAGTGTGGTTGCACACTTAGGTAAAAACACACTGCATTTCTACTGTGATGTTTAGAACAGACCATTCAAGCCCAATTTTACACAATGAATTACAAGGAGGATGGATGATGCACTTTCAGGGACTTTGAACAGTTTTCAATATCATCCCAGTTGTGTAGAAATTTTAATTTGTCTGGTAACTTAAAGTACTTTTTAAAATTTACTGTGAGAGCACATCTAAACTTCTATTTTCTTTTTAACAGGTTGTGTGCAACAGCTTAGGCTGGACCACACTTGGCAAAGATCTGCAATCACAGCGTACCTACACAACAAGCACAAGTACACCTACAACTGTTCAAACTTCTATACACTTCTAAGTGTGGCAACATCCACTAGACTAAAAGGAAATAAATGTATTTTAAATGCAGGAAAATACTCTCTACTTCAGTGTTCACAACTGTAGATGTGAATGCCTTCTGTAGGAAATTACGAAGCTGATAAAACTGTGATTTTACTGGAAATTAAAACATGTAATGATTTTGAAGCACTGCTTAGTGAATTGAAGCTACAAAAAGACAACCTACCAAGAACCAATATTCAAGTGTTGCAGATGAGGTTTTACAAAGCCCCAGCAGCTCACAAGAATTACCTAAACATATACATCTGGGACTAGTTTTAGGTGTTGTGAGGGATTCCTCCCAATACAGTGTTGCTGCTCCTCCCAAAGGGCACAGATCTCCAGTGACAAACGTCATTGCTGCCTGATTTCTCTGGCACCCTGGACACACTGGCATGTGCAAACTGGCACTAAACACCATGTTTAGGCAACTGAATCAAGTCTTTGAAGCTTTATTGCTTTAGAGTCTGTATTTGCTAATGGAAGATTTACTTTTGCCAGAAGGTGAGATAATGTTTACACGGACACATCTCAATAATTTTTCCACCCAGCAAAGTAACACATGCTTCTTTTCTATCTCCATTCAGCACAAATACCGAAAGCACAAATATTAAGGGATGGATTTGGATAGATTTGTGTCTGGCAGGCAGAGGAAGGATGAGGCTGTTCATCAGAAATCTGTTATCATCTGTCACGTTAAGAAGTTCATTAAATGGAATTTAATCATTCAGAGTATAAAACCTGTGCATGGTTGGAGAAAATTATGATGACTCCTTGGCTGTTTCTTGTTGCCTGTTGTGTTTGTATGGTACGTTGCTGTCTATAAATAAGCCTGAAGCTCTGACACTGCTAATTCCAGTGCCAGTACCTTTGTCACTGGATGGTTGTGTAATTTTGATTTGGCTTCTCCCTGTACTCCTTTTTAGCTGATACCACCACCCATCCCACCAAATACTACAACAGTCCAAAATTCGTACAACAGAAAGCAATGCCATCTTTTTCAGCAACCCAGCACAAACTATTTTGAAACAATTCAAAAGATTTCTCTTCCCTGTCTCCGGGAATTGAGAGTGAGCCTATGTAGCTTCCAATAGAGCATCACAAAACTACTATGGGCTTTAACCCAGGGTTAAAGACAGAACAAAAATATAAGACTACTATACTTTAAGATTCTGAATAAGTGGTTTTCGTATAGAAAATTTCAAACTCCCACAACAAAGCTATAGTTTTTCCTAAAAACTGTATCCCATTTTTGGGAATGCATTGCAAGCTGATTTTACAAGAAAATTTGTTATGTGATACAAAATACTGC
The DNA here is from genome assembly GCA_038090715.1 of Florisuga fusca. Classification (NCBI taxonomy): domain Eukaryota; kingdom Metazoa; phylum Chordata; class Aves; order Apodiformes; family Trochilidae; genus Florisuga; species Florisuga fusca. Next base: position 57,991,432 of record JAAWXA010000003.1, on the reverse strand, counting down.
AGAAATTGCTGTGTTTATTCAAGCTTAATTCTCCTTCATCTACTGCAAAACCATGTCTAGTATAAGAAAAAAAAAACTTTGAAACTGTGCTAGTAGAGGCATTAACTTCACCAATTTTATTTCCCTCTGGTATTCATACCTCTGTGCTAAAAACTATATGATAAAAAAGTTTCTTCTTTTTTACAGAAGGGAACAACAAAGCGGAACAAAATCACCACCCAATGACATGTTCATTAGAAATAAATTTCATAACCTAGGACACTTATTTAAGCATCAAAGTCAGGACTGATATGCAGCAGCAGAACCAACCTAAAAAGGCAGGAAAGTATTTACCTTCACTCTGCCTTATCTGACATTACTCAGCACTTTGAATTCATGCACTTTGGTGCTTGTCTTTTTTTTTTTTTTTTTTTAAAATTTTTTTTTTTTTTTTTTTTTAAAGCAGAGTTCAAAATTTGCCAGATACCATATCTGCAGATAAAGACACTGACTGATTATCATTCTGTGCTCTATGTATAGGAAAAGTTGTCTTTCCTATATTTAATTTCTTAAAAAACAAAAAAAAAGCCCAAACAATAAGCCCTACAGAATTTGAGGGAGATAATTTAAGACTAAAGCAAAATACCCTTAAACACTGGTAATTCCTGTTGATTTGTTTTCTTCTTCTGAGATTGCTTCAGATTTAAACTGAAAGCATGCTATTTGAAAAGTAGGAACATGAAAACTGACAGCTAAATTAAGGCAGTATTTGATAATAAAGTGCTTGGGATTTCAGTGTTGAAAGATCAACAAAAGCATTTCAGTAAAATCATGTGATTCTCAATCAATTATAAGGGTTGAAAGAAAGACTTACATAACCCTACAACAAAGTTGGTATGAAAACCAGTTTCTCCTAAAACATTAACCTCAGAGCTTGCTTTTTACAATGCGTTAACAGATGCATTTCACAACCTTTCTCCAAATGTTCTTGGGAGAATCTATCAATATGTAACATTTAACTGACTTTTACATCACTTTAATTAATTTGTCCACAACAATTCTTCTGGAATAAAACCTTCACATCAGCACAGAGCACACTGGCTTAACTGCAATACTGCTTCACACAATACGACTGCTCTGAGGCACCAAGACTGACAGACACTGGAGATGCAACAGAGCAGAGCTGGCCAGAGAAATTTCAGCAAAATTTTACTAAAATAAATGTTATTTTTTAAAAAAATAACATAACAATCAAATAATTAAAAAAAAAACAATTAAAACAACCAAGAAAATCTTGGTTTTGTTTAAACTTTGTTTCTGTCTGACTGCTGATTAAACTGTAAGATTTCATTCCCTGCAACCCTGCTGCAGAGATATCTTGTGTAAGAGTATATTAAAGTAAAATTGCATCACACAATATCCACGATTTTTTACAAATAATAACCTCTTCTCTCACAGATCTTCCTAAAATAAATGGATTTTTATTAAGTACTCATTATCACAAGTATCACAGGAAGACTCATGATTAATTAAGATTTTTCTTCCAGGAAAAGCTGGAGCAGTACAGGAAGAGATGGCACCATTTCAGCCTCTGAACAATGAGGAGGTGCTGAATAAGGAAAGGGGGAAAACACTTGGTTCTGAAAAATAGTTATGCATTTATACCACAGGATGGATAAATCTTGTCGGACAGTCAGGTATTAATGACCAGGGTTGTACTTCATTTTACCAGTGGAATAGTTCCCTCTTAATGTGAGTTTTCCACATATGACATAAATAGCCCTGTGGTACATACATACTCACAGTGACAAAAAATACAAGATAAATGGTACTTGCTTAAAAGCCCCAAATCTCTATTCAAAAAGAAAACATCAGCTTAGAACTACCATATTCTTTATAGAAAGATTTTATACTCTTCATAACCAGTTCATGGAAAGACAACCTGGCTCTAGACTCCATCCCCACCAAAACCTTACATATTGCCTAATAAAACTTTTCATGTCCTACTTACCTCCTGCAGTAAAAGCAAGAACCACATATGGTAGATTCATCAAGTGTCAGCATCAGAGTGCTGGGACAAGAAGTATTCTGCACTTGCACTGTAGCACTACAGAGCCATTTCCCTGGCTATCCCTAAAGCAGGAAAAATAGGCACACAGGGCCCACTTTCATTCCCTTAAGAAGTGGCATGTAGGAGAAAGTTAAACACAGTCCTGTGATGTCATCCAGTCATCCATGCTTCAACCATCCATTTTACAACAAATTTGAAAAATTAAATTTTTTGAGATCCTTGCTAGTGACGAATCATTTGAGCCCTTCATTGAACTCCTTGGCTACCCTATTTCAAAAGCACCTACACTCTTCCCCTGGGCCACCTTGTACAGGACTCCCTTCTAAGTAAGAAGAAACACAATTCTAGGGTGACCATCTTGTTGTGCAGGTGGCTGTACCCCAGGGGCTGTACCCCTAGGGGCTCCTGTGACCCCCACTCCTGCTGGGAAAAGCAGCTCTGGCCCCATCTCTACCCACTTCTTCTCACTCTCCTTGGGCACTGTTAGGATGCAGGTAACAGAAATTTGGGGTACCCATGTAAACATCAGCCCTATCCTCACAGGGTGCCCTCATCCCAAAGGGGTTGACTCTGCCATTGCTTGCCCTGGGAAGAGCACTGTGGGGAATTTGTCTGGATTAAGCAAATCTGGCTCCAGGATCTGGTTTGCATCCACAGCCTGCCCAGCACTCTTCTCCCAAGTTACAAGCAACAGAAAAGAGGAAACAGGCTCAGGGGAGGTTTGGATTGGATGTTAGGAAAATGGTTTAGATTGGATATTAGGGAGATACAGTCAAACTAGAACAACTCCAGAAAATATTACCATGACCTTTGTGTAACAGGAGAGCAGTGCACTTCCTTAGATGTTCACAGGAACAGCTAAACCACCAGATTCCAGCCTCCCAGCCACAGTGCAAGGCTGAGCTCCAGCAGGGAATTACCTGCAGCACAACCCACACCCAGCAGCCACTGGGGAGCAGCTACAGTGTGCACATGATGCTGTGCCACAGCTGGCCCTGCCTGGTGCAGGACACTGCAGTCCAGCAGCTAAAATACTAAAATTAACACAAGTGAAAACTTAGGAATGTCCATGTTAAGAGAAAGAACACAGCTCTGAGAGACAGCTTTTTAATTCTTCCTATAAACACACCATAATAAATCCTCATCCTTATTTATGTTCTTTAATACAGGTATAGGAAGTTATTAATTTTTTGTTAATTTTTTTTATTTCATGTTAATTTATTATTACTGCATCAGATGGCATTAGTGAATGGGGATTTATTTGCCCCACTTAAAAATTTTTAGTAAAGCTTTCTGAAAGTCTGGGGATTATTGCTAAAAATAGCTCTACAAGTATACAAAATACCAATCACTAAAACATGCACATCTAATAAAGTTTGTTTCCATCACAGCCCAATAATCCAGCCTGAGAAGTGAGAGTGAGGCTTTCATTATTATACCTCACAGCTGTTATGACGTGCAACTTGTTTGCACAGATTAAAAGTATGTTCATCCACAGGCAAAATTACATAAATATTCAGATTTAATACGCCCTAAGGAACATGTTGTGCTTCAGATATAACCACAGAAAACTATTCCAAGGATTAAGTTTATTTTGATGTTCATGTCACTGCCCATACAAATATGAACTCGATAATTAAAATACAAAATACTGCAATTAGGTATTTCAGGCTTTAAAAGCATATCAAGTCTTATAGTCAGTCCCTTATAGTATAAAAAAGATAAGTATATCTGAAAAATGTTCAGCCAGTACTTAATCTTAAAAGAAGTACTGAAAAGGACGAGCATTTTAGAATAATTATTTTTATAATATTATAATTTATAATAAAACTTTCCTGAGGCTTACTAGTATATGCCACATATATTCATGTGTGGATTGGTACTAATCTACTTTTAAGAACAGAATCCTAAATTTATACTGCTAGCTACAAGACTTTTGACTAACACTGCACTTCACCATTCTATCAATATTCCATTATTTCTCTATATTAAAAACATATGTAAGATTCCAGAGACAGACTAAGTGCCATCTACAATGTATGTTAAGTACCAGAAACAGATTAGGGTGATGTAGATCTCTGCCAAACCATAAAGCATCTCCATATCATAATTTCACTGAGGAGATACCAACTAATGCCAGAGTACATTATTCTGAAGTACTGTTCTTTTTTTAGATGAAACATATCATTCTTATCAATCTCTGAAAGAAAAAAAAACATAGTTTCCTCGTGTTTATTTGGAAATTAGGACTACACTTTTATTAAAGGCTTGAGAGAATTTCTTACGCAACATGAAACAGTGAGTATTGCATTATGAAGACAGCAGAAAAGCTTCTTCCAGAAGAGCTCAGGACCAACCTCCAGAGGGAAGGGGAAAAAGAAAAAAAAAAAAAAGAGAGAGAGAGAGAGAGAGAGAGACCTAAACCTCCATTCCCACCCAAAACTGCCTACAGATTCAGAGATTAAAATCTAGATCCTCAGCTACAGCTAAAGAGCACTCCAGGATAAAACCACCTTTGTTCCTCAGCAGTGGTCCAAGCCATAAATTAGACTACCCTGAACATAAACCCAGCTCTAAAGAGACACAGACTGTGACAGTAGGTAGATACCAACACAAACATTTCCAGACTGCATCCCAATATGTTGAACACGAAGTGTCATCTTAGTACCTACATCCCACTAATGAACAAACCTATCAACCTACGAGGCAGAATCTCTGGTTTTACTTTGCTCATTTCTATGGGATACATAAAACTCAAGGAGTTTCTTGTTTTTGTCTCCATAACAACAGTATGGTGGAATAAAGTCTCAGCTAAACTATGCCACAAACCTTACATTTAATTCTAAACTGAATCACCCAAATAATTTTAAGCAAAAAAACCAAACCAGCACAAACTTAGAAGTGTAATGCTGTTGCTGGAAGCTATTTTCAAACTACTTTACAAAAAGTAGAAAAAAACTACAAATTATGATAGCAGTGACAGAATCCTGTGATCTACCAAATCTTTACTTTACACAAAGTTTATATTTGTGGAAAATATAAAGTACATTTTAAAATCAGATTTCAACACACTGGCAAAGTCTTAACACAAATCAAAAGATTGCCTTCACTGTGAATGGTTTAAAAGCAGCAAAAAATTTATCCTCTATCAAGGATCTAAACACAGTGCCTGTTACTGACTGAAAAATACACCAAAATTTCAGCAAATACATAAGAGAACTCAGCTGCAACAACAGTATTTCTGCAGAATGTACTTTGGAGGCCCAGCAGACCTACAAAAGGTCTAAACTTTAGGTGTGGCTCTCAAAAAATAAACAGACAAATAATTTTCTCCTAAATAATTTTCTCTACATTCTTAGAAAGCCTGTCAGCAACTTTTCTCCACCCCTCAAGTTTCTTTTTGGATACAAAAACATATAGAGTACTGAAGTGCATAACTCTATTCGCAGAACCTCAAGTGATGTCTCAGCAACCGTTTTTTTGGTATTTTGTTTTTTTTTAACGAGAAAAACAAAACGAAACAAAACCAAAACAGTTCTTGCAGGGTGTTGATTATTCATTCTTTTCTTCCCTGAGTATTTCCTCCCTATCATTGCTTGCAACACTTAGTGGTGCATCTGTGAATTTAAATTTCTCTGGAGGTACACCAAGTGAGAAATGTTTCAGTCATTTCTGTAAGATGTTCTGCAACAGATGTATAACAGAAGCTGTCAAAAATTAAAGACAGACTGTCCTTCTGCCAGAATTTACCAAGTAATTGTTAATAATAGCTGAATTTCAAAAGACATATCTCTAAGTTATGTTAAAACTGAGGAACAGTTGGGGTCCCAGTTTAGATTTGACATGACAACAATCAATGACAGAAATTTCTCACTGACATCCTGCTCATTTTCAACAGCTTCTAAAATGACAGCACTGTACTCAGACACATCCCTTTAATTAAAGTTCTGGTGAGCTAAAGTTTACACATGCAAAATTGTGGCAGGGAAGGCTTGCTACTTCAGTAGGCTCAATTAATTGCTGCAAAACCAGAGTCATTGTGGAAAATACTATTGATCAGCAGCTCTGCCTTTCACTAAAGTTAGAAGGAGAAATAACCAAGTTAATGGACCCAATATTGTACAAAGACTGAAAATAAGCTGTACTATCTCTTTTACATAAAACCACAAGAATGATTAGTCACATTCCAGATATTTCTGGATTTCTGCAAGCTAGAGTAGCACTCACAGGATGAGTCAGAACTGAGCTCTCCATTCTGCTCAGTATTGCATAAGCATATGTAGGGACATCACCAAAAGTTTACATTCTGACTTGTAGTGAGAAACAAAGCTGACTGGCTGAAATATGTAACAAGTAAATCCCATGTACTGTGTATACCATGACCATGGCTTTTGCCATTCACAGGAGCTGTATTTAGAAAGAACTCTGTTAAAAAACCAGAAAAGCCTGCCCTTAGTCATTTTGTTTACGGTATCACACAAGTTTTAGTTACTAAGTCAGCTGTATTCAGACAGGATCATTTCCTACTAGTTTTAAGACAAACCAAGGAAGAGAGCTGTGGGCCTTGAATGATCTAAGGTTTAAGTTTAGATATGCAGAAACAGCAGTCACAAGCACCAAGGCAAAATACAGATTACCAGTACCTGAAGTTGTCCCTAATTCCACATCTAGGAGATGCAAGTTGTCCCTATGCAGGTCCTGACTGAGCTGCGCAGTTCCCATAGGTGGCATCTGGCAGCTTTTTAGTACTCAGGGTTCCCGATGTAGAGGTGATCCCTTCACAACGCTCGGATGCTCAGCATCGGTTTCAGTCTCTCAGCCCTGCAGGAACCTACTCCCAGCTACTGCTGGCTTCCCAGCATTCCCAACAAGGGAGGAGCTAAATGTCCTTCAGTACACATCCCCTCCTGTGTTTCACAGAGTTAGACAGCAAAAGTACAGAGAAACCAATCCAGGTAACAACAACAGCTGGGGTGGGTGGCAGGAAGGAAGGAAGAGTTTATACTGCCAGCCTACACTGCCATCTGAAGTACAGTGCAGCAGAAATATCAACCTCTGTTTTACCCACAGGTTACAGCTGTTCATGCCTGAAGAAAATGAGATGAGGGACATGTGAATATCATTTTTTGAGCATGTTTAATGTGTTAGGATGCTGTGGAATTACCACTGCAGTGCCACACAAAAATGTCAGTCGTTGCCAAGGTATTTCTTCTTAAGTGTTAAACAAATAGGTAAGGTATTTTTTAATTTGTGTAAGAAAAAGGTGTGAGTGGGTGGTGGAAATGGTAAATAGAGACCATTATGAAGTACACTCAAATATATACATTGAATATCGGCTTTGCCAAGTTTATCCCCGGCCACTGCTGCAGGTAACAGAGAAGCAGGTTCTTCATCTCCTTGCAAGAAACACTGTAGCATGCTATGAAGGCTGACTCCATTTATCAGGAGTCAGGAAGGAACTTCCTTCAAGCTCCTCCTTCTAACACAGATTCCACCAATTCCTTCTACAAAAAGAAGCAAAAAACCCAGAAGAGAACACTGAGGATAACAAAGGTTAAGATAATCCTATCTGTTACAATCAGCCAACAATAGTGAAAATAAAAAAGGGAAGGAAAAGGTATCTGTATAGAAAAACCCCATAAGCTATTTTTATCTTAGAATGTAATAAATTAGATCTTTCAACTTGGGAGGTGCAAAAATGCAGAGAGATAAATGAACCTTCATTATAAAACAAGCTTAAGAGACTAACTTAGAACTGGACACACAAAGGCTACTAGGGATACATTAAAAAAACAAGAAAAAGGATCTACTGAAGGCAAAAGCAAAAGCAGCTAAAATAGAATAAAAGAGATGGATGAATTCTTACATTTTGTTCTGATACATTAAAATGTTATGGGCAAACCAAGTATTTTCTTTCTGTGTTCCAAGTACATTATAAT
>JAAWXA010000003.1:57852847-57978013 GCA_038090715.1 Florisuga fusca | reverse complement strand
CGGGGCGGTTCGAGGGGCCCCTGGTCATGACACGCCTGGGGGGGAACTCTTGTCCCCGTCCCGCGCTTGCCTGGCAGTGGCGGCGGGCAGGGAGCGGGAGGGCGCTGTGAGGTCCCCGGGGCATCACCGGGGCCTTGGCGTCCCTTCCCCGCCCTGGCAGCAATGACACCCCCTTCCCCCCATCCCGCCTTTTTCCAGGGCGGCTGCAGCTTCCTCAGGGCGGTTGGGCCTCTCCTTGCAGCCCTTTCTCCAGGCACGTAGTTCCCACCGTGTGGGCCTGTGCTGTACTCTTGGAAGTCTTCAAAAAAAAAACCCAAAAAACAAACAAAAAAAACACAACCCCAAAAACCAAAAACAACAAAACCAACCAAAAATTTGTTTGACTGTGTTGGGCTTGTTTTGGTGATTTTGTCTTTTGCGCCCCAGATCCACAAGTCTGGGCCTGTACATAATTTCTTGATATTTCATATTTCTTGCATTATTTTTGGAGTTTGAAATAACATGTGGCTTGGGGTTTTTTAGGTGAATGAAAAAGCTTTTGTAAGATTCATGGTGAAAGTGATGACTTCCAACTTGGAAGCTGCTGAACAAAGGGCAGATAGCATGTAAAATGCCCCCTTCAGAAACCATCTACTGCTGGAAGAGCTTGAAGAACTTCACGTTAAGTTATGGCAGTGCTTTATCTGAAAAGATGTCTGCAGCAGGTATTTTATTCCTTATTCCAGGCTGCTCCCAGCTACCAGTTTCTTTCAACATAAAAGGCTGTGCCTGATCAAAAATGTATCCCACCTCGAAGACACACACACACACACACAAAAAAGCTACACAAGGTGCAGATCTATGGAATTAACACGTAGGCCTTTTGAAAGTGGAGGTAGAGATATGCTCAAATGACAGTACTGTAAAACTATCCAAGAACAACAGTAATTGAGAAAATTAAGAACATGGAGGCTTTGACAGATGCAATGCAATTCCTTCAGGACAGGTCTCAGGTTAAACCATGGGAAATTAAGACAAGAGCTGTTCATTACTAGAAGTTGGAGGCTGCCTTTCTGCTCTATGACTCCATGCAGCAAAGGCAACCCCTGGCAAGACACCATCCCTCAGAGAGTTTATAAGTCTTTTCTTTATATTCTGCTATGAAAGAGCACAAAGCTATTGACTTCAGAAGAAAGATTCTACAGCGAGCAGCCCTGACAGATACTTAGAAGAGCTGAGGGCCAGCAGAAGTGGCCTGTGCCAAGTACTGTGCTTGCACATGCATAACATTGGACATGTTACTCCCTCATCTGCCTAGTTTGCTCAGATGGTCCATTTCTGGGAGGCAGTGACTGGGGCATCTGTCCCAGGAGGAGGGGATGAGAACTGGGACTACTTGGTCCTGGGAAGAGAGGGCTTGGGGGGATCTCATAAATGCAGAGTGGGAGGGAATGAAGAAGATGGAGCCAGGTTCTACTCCATGGTTCCCACTAACAGGACTGGAGGCAATGCAGACAAAAATAAAAACCAGTAAATTCAGTTTGAACATAAGAAAAGACTTATTTTACTGTGTGGGTGACCAAATACTGACACAGGTTACCTGAAGAGGTTGTGGACTCTCAGTCTGTGGAGATATTCAAAACCCATCATCATGGCCAGGCTGCTCCTGCTGGCCCTGCTTGAGGAGGAGGTAGGACTAGATTACCTCTAGAGGTCCCTTACAACCCAAATGATGCTGTGACTGTCTCCAGATAAATGTTTTTTATGGTACCCTATATCATCATCCCCAATCTCAGGCAGATCTTCTAGCCACCAACTGGATAAAAAGGCTTATGTCTGGGGGAGTAATAGCATATTGCTAAAGAATTGCTTGCTTTGACTTGAACTGGGTATCTTTGAGAGACAGAGACAGAGAAAATACAAGGGTTCCTCATTCTTTTTTCTTTTACGTTATATAAAGCATCCAAATAATAATACTCATAAATGAGAGGCCGAGGAATGAGCCCTGCAGGATATCTCTCCATCCCAAAGAATATGCATTTCTGGGGACATATGACTTTTTGGTTAAATCAGTGACAGACTTGTGAAAGATCTTGCTGAATAGAGTTTATACTTAGAATGTTATTAATGTGGGGTTTTCCCCTCAGAAAAAAAAAACAAAACAAAATTAAAGAAAACCCAACTTAAACAGGGCAGCTTAATTTTAAGCAGGCTCTTGAGACCTGCTCCAAGGCCATCCTGCTGACCAGCCCCTCATGCCATGCAGACAGCAGCCCTGTAAAGGTGCCTTGAGGTGATCTCAGGGTCATTAAGGAGGCTCCCTGACCATGCTGTCTCTGCTAGCACTCTTGTAATAACGTTGGGAGAACAGGCACCATGTCTGCTTTTCAGTCACTGCAGCTCACAGCTGTCCCCTCATGTCAACTGAAATTGGTGGCAACTCAGAATGTTGTCTGTGGCTGTGCTGTGACAATTGAGGTGCGTGGTCCTTCCCACCTCCTCCGCTACAAGGAGGCAGGGCAGATAGAAGACCTTTGTAACTGTTTACAGCTCACAGGATCAACACCTGGCTTAATATGAGCCAGCAGTGTGTCCAGGTGACCTAGAAGGCCAACTGTATCCTGGCTTGTGCCAGAAGCAGTGTGGCCAGCAGGAGTAGGGAAGTGATTGTCTCCTCGTGCTTGGCACTGGTGAGGCTGCAGCTTGAAGATGGTGTTCAGTTTTGGGTCCCCCACTACACGAAAGACATTGAGGTGCTGGAGCAAGTCCTGAGATGAGCAAAAAAGCTGGTGAGGGATATGGAGCACAAGTCTTGTAAGGAGCCTGTGAGGGAGCTGGGGTTGTTCAGTCTGCAGAAAAGAAGGCTGAGGGGAGACCTGATCACTCTGGATAACTCCCTGAAAGGAGGTTGTAGCCAGGGGGGGGTCAGGCTCTTCTCCCAGGCAGCTATCAGCAGGACAAGAGGGCATGGACTTAAGCTCTGCCAGGACAGGTTTAGGTTAGATATTAGGAAAAAATTCTTTACAGAGAGGGTAATCAGGCACTGGAATGGGCTGCCCAGGGAGGTGGTGGATTCTGCATCCCTGGAGGTTTTTAAGAAGAGACTGAATGTGGCACTCAGTGCCATGGTCTGGGAACCACAATGGCAGTGGATCAAGGTGGTAGCTGGACTTGATCTTAGAGGTCCTTTCCAACCAGGCTGATTCTATGATTCTATGATGTGATGTTTAGGAATATGGTTGTTTGGGACTGGATTTGGTAGAGTTAGGTTAGTGGTTGGACTCAATTATCTTACTTTTTTTTTTTTTTCCAACCAGAACAAATCTGTAATTCTGTGATTCTGTTATATGGAAACACCCTTCAACTGAGCATCAAAAAGTCCATGTACCCAAACAAGTCAGGCAAGTAAGGACACCAACAGGCACAGGGAAACTGGTTGAGAGATCAGTAAGGCAAGCAGACAGCACCAAGGCACATCCACTGCACTGGAGATGGCTCTTTTAAATTATTTAGATGGATGAGCTCATCTCTGGTGGATAAAGACATCCACAGGATACAACCATAGGACAGAACACAGAAGACATAGAGCATGTCTCTATGGTTTTTGCTTTCTTACCTCTGATTAACAATCTGGTAAAAGAAAGGATCATGCATCTTGTGTTGAAGCAGTAGGGTGAATAAAGAGTCCAGGGACTGTTCTTGCTGCTTGCTGTACGCACTCTGGTTGGTCAGCTTTCCTGCTGAGTGTTCTGTAAACGAGGTTCAGGTTCTCTTTTTGGCATGCAGCTGTGCTGTCCATGTGACGGAATGAAGTATTCTTTTTTATTATTATTATTTCATATTTGAACCTACAATTATGGTGCAGGCCCATATCTACTGTCTTGGGCACAGTACATGCAAGTACATGTCAAGAGTTTCTGTTTGAAAAGTTCATAGCACCAGGTTAGCTCTAAGGTCGACATATCACATTTGCATTTTTTTTTTCCAAAGCTTTCAGCCAGGATGACACAACACAAGCTAGTGGAGAATCAAGGACAGCTGGTACATGCTGGAGATCATTTAGGATGATTGTGTGCTGGGCAAATGGATAAAAACAGGTGCTGCACGGTGTTGCTATTAGACATTTTACTATGTATGATGAAAGGGATAAATTCCCACCAGTTTCATGGAGGTGCAGTCATATATTTGAAGTGCTGCATGGCCAAATGTAGAACAGAAAAAGATCCTTTCTCTTTGGCATGTATTAAGAAAGGATGTTATGATAGTATTCGTTTCACACTCATACAGACAGGAAATGAGAGTTGTGGTCAGCAACAGTCGTCTGGAACCAGGGACCCTGCAAAAGCATTACTGTAGGCTGAGTCTGGGATCGGCTTGCAGCTAAACCCTGAGCAAGTGCTACATGCATACACATCTGAAAACAAATCTTTCCCACATCCAAGGATCAAGCAAGAAGAGAAGTGCTGCTTGAGAAAAATGCTAGCAACCTAGAAAGCTAAAAAAGCTATTCGGCTTTGGGACCTAATCCTGTACTCAGATACACAAATCTTATTTCCATTAAGTCTTCCTTGCAGAACTGTCGTGTGAATGCAGCTGTCCAGTTACAAAATCATTTCTCGTCATTACTTTGGCAATGTATGCAGGAAAATTATGAAGTATGCAACTAATATTTTGCTCCTCATTTGAAAAACATGACGTAGCACGAGTAAATAAGCAGAATTTTGCCACGCTGTATTCCCTTTGAGAAGATTTGTGCCAAGTATCTGTGGGTAGGTTGAGCTGCAGTTCTAGTGTTTTGTGGCCATTAGTACTTGTTGAAACCTGACGCTGTACTGAGACGTGCTTAATAGGAATAAAAGGTCTGTTATTCTAAATCAGATTAGTAGTCCAGCCAATGTGATATCCTGTCTCCAGCAGTGGACAGCATAAAATGCTTTAGAGAAAGACACACAAAGCCCCACGTTGGACAATCATGTTATAATCCTCTTATTTGCTACGTTTCCACTGCTGTCAAGGCTGTTGGAGAGGCTGGTTTATGCCCTGCAGCACAAAACTTCACATCCTTTGTAGCCTTAATGGCAGAATAACCCATCGATAATATGTAAGACTGACTGCTATTTTTCAGAGGAGCTGCACTCTCTCCCAATGGTTATTATTGCTGGGGTTGGAGACCACGTCAAACCTACGCACCAAGAGCAACATTAAAAGCTTTCAGCACTGTACTGTGCTCCAGCACTTTGCCTTTGAGGCAGGCTGCAGACATTTTCAGGAGCAGGAACACACCACCATCAAATTTCTTTTACGGCAAGGACATCCATTGCTTCTGATTTCTCTTCAGGTTTCCAGAGCTGCCTGAGAAGGTGAAAGGCTCCTAAGACAAAGGATTTAATACTCCAGGGTTTGGCTGTGGGACAGATCAGAATTCTTTTCCTGTCTGGCAGCCGCAGAGGCAAGATATTGAGCAAGGAACACACTGGGCTAGTCAACAAGATACTTTTAATACCTTTGTAGAAACACGTGGCTATCTTTTAACTCTTATGGAGCCAAGTTTGCATTGAACTCAGTATGATTTGGTCCTCCCTTACAAAGGAGCCTGTAGGCAAAAAGCTGCTCAGCAAATAAGGGCTGAATTCTGCAGAGCACTTGCTATCCACTGTCTGCTCCCACACACTGTCAGTTTCTTCTGTTGGCTTCTAGAAAAAACTCAGATTTTCTGGTTTTTTATATTTTTTCGTACTCAACTGCTTCCTTTTCCTTTGGAAGCACATTAATTTTTGCCTGTTTTCTGCTTCTGTGTCAGGAGAAAACAGCACGAGGGTCCTCCTAGCTTCTGTGCTGATGCAAGCAGACTTCTGGGAATAGCACTTAGCAGTTCTCACTTGCCACAAACCAGCAGGAGAGCATCAGAAGGACCTCCAAGGTTTTGTAGAGTTTATAATACACAACACTGACCATAATAATGTTTTGTTTATTTCCTTTTTAAGTTACTTTAGAGACAAATCTTGCTTGGGGAAAAAAAATGCACAGCTATTTTAAAAAAACTTGCCTTGTGCCCCTGAATGCCCCAATACAAGGATTTCTTCCTCCCACATTTGTAGTACCTGTGTACAAATACAAGTTGACAGGAAACAGTGAAGTGGTACCAAGTGCCAGGGTTATCCCTGACCTTCCCAACACAGCTGAACTGGGCAGGAACCATGCTCTGCCAATCTAATGGGTTTAGCAAAGATATGGCATAGTGGTGTTACACTTATTGGCATAATAAATTATGTCAGGGAACTCCTAAGAATGAAGATTGTCAGAGGAAGGTACAAAGGTGGAGTAAGGAGAAGGAAAGAATAACATGAATAAGAGCAAGAAGTCTCCAGGCCTGTTTTAGAGAGTGCTCTAATCACCAGCATTCTTGAGGTGGTTTAACTATCTGTAGGGATTAACAGATACAGTGTACCAGTGTATACAGAAAAATAACCCTGAAAACAATTGCAATAAGTTCCTTATTTTATAATAGATAGGAAACAGGAAGGCAAAGTTTTAGCAGAGAAGCATACCATCCTGGATCAGCTTTCTGGCAACAAGGAGGAACTAACAGGGACATTGAAATAATGCTCAAGCTCTGAACTTGAAACTTCGATTTAGCAAACAATTTACAAAACATAGCATTAAAATTTTGTTTAATATCAGGAAGTCAAAGAGATGGACACTAAAAAGCCCTATACAACTGGTCATAAGGATTGTTTTGGCAAAAGTTATGAAAATTTGCCAGAGAAGGAGGTCGAAGATCCCCAGATAAGCCTTATCAAACTGAATGACAGATACGCAGAAAAAGGAACCAAAATCTGTAAGTTGGGGGAATGGATGGTGCAAAACTCTGTGTTGCAAAAGAAATTGTTTAGAAAATAATGAAAGAAAAATCCACAGTTAATGTCCAGGAGATGAAAGCAAGAGAGCACCAGAAGTCAATCTGAGCAAAAATGTAGAAGGAAAACATCCTTGTAATACTGTTAAAGGCAAGTGCTGAGGCTCAAATTGCTGCTGGTGCTACCAGGATCCCAGTCTTCATTTGTGCTTTACAGGAGCTGCTGCAGCCCAAGGCTGAGTGTAACCTATTAGCTGCACAGAGGAAAAATCAGCAGAGACTCTGGAGTACTGATTGTATTTTATCATCCCTCTGTCCTGCTGGCTACAGCAGGTTATTTTTTACGTTATCAGGTGGCTAGGTTCTTTTGTTTATTTATTTATTTATTTGTTTATTTATTTTTAACTGTAAGGGTCTGCAGTGGGAAGCTAAGTGTTAGTGAACTCCCATTGTAGCTCATTTTAACTATTATAAAATGAGTACCAAAAAACCACTGAATTGAAGTGAGAAATCATTCTTGTTCCTTTGATTTTTTTTGTCTACTACCTACATTATGTTAGAACTCTCCAGGTAAGGATCTTCATGTGTCTGTAACTTAAGATGCTTTCTTATATGCATATGCATGTGTGCATATACATAAACACATGTTTATATAAGCTCCAAATCTATATGAACCCATGCATATTAATTCCCTAAACATTTTTTAAATTAACTCTAGCACTCAGATAGATTACACTCAAATTTGATTGTATGCTATTTGAACTGAAACAAAAACTCATCTCAAAATATGCTCCAAGGAGATAATTGTTGTTTACATGCGCTGTGTCAGTGTAATATAACATTTCATCTGCTTTATTTTCTCTCATCTGCTAGTCTGCAAACCAGGAATAATATCTGAATGAACCAGTGTCCAGAAATGCTATTTTTAATTGGCTTTACCTCTGGTAACTGGTTACTGTTGTTGAGGAGTCTCTCCATGAGCAATGGTGCATTGTTTAAGCACAATGGGGCAACAGCCTCACGTTATCTACAGGTTATGGAGATACCACAGTTTTGTGGGTTTTTTTACTTTATTACTACACATGCAAGGCCCAGCCTAGAAAGGCTTCCTGAGGCTGAATGCTGTCAGTATATGAAACACTGAATAACTGCTTTTTGTTTTGCCGAATAGTCCCCTTTCTTTCAGATTTAAAGGAGAAAAAATAGCTCTGGGGAATAAAGTCTTGCATATAGGATTTTTTTTTTCTTAAACAAAGAAACTTTTGGCTGCATGGAGATCTTACGTGAATTTTATGAGTTTGACTCCACTGACGTAATCTGAATTATTCCTCATTTACAATATGGTGAGAGAAGGACTGGGCAAATTAACAGGAGCCTTCCAAGCTCACAGTCACCTGAGTCCTGAATGTTACCAGTGTTGAGACTGATTTTTAGTCTGTTCACTTTTTCTCCTCATGACCATAAAACCCAAGGGGGCCCAATTCAATTCTAGCCTCCCTTTCTCATTCCAGTCCCAAGGACTGTGTGGACAGGAGTAGGTGTTTGTATAGTATAGACAATTCGCTCCAAAAATAGCCAGGACTAAAAATTATCTAATTGGTTTACTGTCAGTGAGTATCTTGCTAGAGACAACAAGAGAGCAGCAGTCTGAGTAGACAGGTTTACCATGTCTGAGCTGGTTCTCTGTATGTGTAGTTGCTGTTAAAGAGCTCTATTTGGTTTTATTAGTTTTGGATTATTAATTTATTAGAGTTATTTTAGTTAAAAGTTAAAACAACTGAGAATTTGTCAGACATCAGTCTCACTATTCATGTTGTGTCTCTCATTGGCAATGGTCTCGGTACCAGCTGTGGGCACAGTGAATGAATGAGAAGCAGTAGTGTCAGTGCTTGCCCATGTGCAAAAACTTATGCCACATTTTCAGATACTCTTTATCAGATCCTAAGGGTGGCTTTCAACTCACCTAAATTTAGTTGTCTGAAAATATTGGATATCTTATCTAAGCTAATTGTCCAGGCTCTACCTGTCATCAGTGAAACAAGGTACATCCACCACCATACCCTCTTCGATGAGACATTTAACTTCACTCAACTGACTGTTAAAGAAACCTACATAATAAGTTTAGATTAGATGATTAATTTTTATACAACTGAAGATAACTATGGTGAACTTTTCTCCAGTCCCTTCCACTTTGCCCAGCCAACATGGTGTTTTCAGCTCCATACACTGCTTAGCTGGGAAGCTAACCATGATTTCTTGCTAAGGGCTGTTCTGCACCAACCGACCCACACCCTGGCATTGCTTATGCTCCAGAGGGCTGAGATCCAATGCCAAGAATGCTGCAAATATTTATGGAGGACCCTCACCAGGAAAGTGGTATCACCTTGGCAGGAGTCAGTGGGCACAGACTGAATCAATTACTTAACAGCAAGCAGAACTAGTTACGTACTTAAGCAGGTGCATATATATATACTTTGGCAGGATCAAGGCTTAAATAATAATCACCTCGAGGCAAGAAAAATGTTCTTCTTTTGTTTTCTTAGCAGCACAAAACTTGCTATTGTCACTTAATTAACTCAGTTTTTAAACTGATGAATGATGAAGTAACTTTGGAAGCCTTACAGTCATGGCATCACTTAAAACACCTCAGTGCTCTCCTGAGAGAGGTGAGGAGGTTATTGTCGGGCTGTTCTGCTAAATGAGGCTACTCAGTGATCACAGCATGTGCTCTGGAGTCTGCCAAGTCAGGTCCTCAGGGCACAACCTGGCTGCTATTAAACTATATGGGCAGAGTCCCACTGCCCTGGTGAGAGTTACATCAGGTCTGAAAACCTCTCATTTTCCCAGGAGGATTTTTATGTAGGACACTGAAGGCACAGAGGGAGCTGATGGTTAAAGATCTGTTGAAGGAGAACAAGAATGTGAAAGCTTGGAGAGAAGATGCATAGATCTCTTTCTTACTGACTTTAACCTGGCACTTTCTAATTCACTGCTGCAGACTGCAGATGCAGCAAGAGGTAGTTCTTGAGGAGAGACTTTTTACAGAGTAACAATACAGAGGATTACGGAGTATTTTTTTCATGAGTATTAAAAATGCCACCAAACAAAGGTCTTGTTGACTTTCCCTGCCCTTTCTGTGACAAATGACTGCAGTAAAAGTGAACTCCCATTTTTCTTTATTTATGAAACACCTCTTCCCTTTTGTATGAAAAACTAATTTTCCCATGCTTTAGAAAGTGTATAAGTGGCTGTTGAAAAAGCGGGTGAAATTTGTATGTTAGAGTACAAGAACAAGGCAAGTACTGAAAAACAAAAAGCTATTCAGTTGGGGTTTTTTTCCCTAAAAGTAAAGGAATGAAAACTATCATCAGACTGGATTGTTCTGTTCCTGATTACTGTGTGTAGCATGATGGAAAAAAAAAAAAAGAATTCCATTTTAGCTTTTGCAGACAATATGTGCCCATAAACCTCTTGATAAAGAACTGATTTTCAAAGCAACACATTTCTGTAGAGTGCCAGTGATCCAGCAGAGTTGTCATGCTGCTTTGACTTTTCCAGTTCCCAAGAGCATCAAACCTTTACAGCTCTTTCTAGAATCCCAGCAAATTTAATAGTACAGGCAAACTTCTCCTAAGATTGATTTTGGATTTACAAAGCTCCTGGCTTCTTGCTTGCATAGATGTAACCAACAGGCAGAATCCACACATCAGTCTTAAAAAAACTCTCATTTAAACAAAATAGATTTTGCCCATCAGCTTCTCCATGACAGAAACTGGCAATGTATCATGCCTGGCCATAAGCATTTCTTCAGGAAGGAACTGGTCTTAAATAAGTCAGTTTAAATAAGATCAGCAAAACCATCTCCAGTAATACCATCTGGTGACTTGTAGTCACATCCAAGCTTAGACTGTTGCAAATATGAGTTGGGTCAAAAAAGACAGGAGAAAAGCAGTGTGTGTGGAAGTGCAAGAGGATTAAGTTAGAGTGGTTTGCAGCCTGTAGGATGGAGATGAGAAATGAGGAGAAACACGTAGCTAAGAAATTAATAAACTCAGAGATTAAAGCAATGCATTCTTGTTAAAATGCAGCCACTTAACCATTACTAGCCTGCCTATTCTTACATCTGGCTTTGGCTTAGTCCTTGTGTACCCGTGTACTACTGCCCAAGTACTAATACAGGAAGAGAGCTGAAGGATTAACACAGGGCTGCATATCAGGTGTTTGCTACCAGCACCCAACTCTTGCTTCCCTGCCTGGTGAGCCATGGCAGCATCATGTGCCCTCCTATAGTTACACAAGAACCCACGAGAGCAACAGTTGCAGTTTCTGTATTTTCTAAGCCATTGTCAATATTTTGTAGAATTTGAATTTTTATATGAAAGTAGTAAGATTTTTTCTTTCCACATTTGTTTTTCCTTTTCTACTGTTGAGCCCTTAAATAATAAAAAAACATCCTGTAACAATTGTATCAAGAGTAACAAGGAGGAAAGCTGGCTGGCACTGACTGAATACTATACTGGTTTGAAGAAACACATAATTTAAAGACTTTGCTTATAAATTCTTCTGCAAAGCAATTTTTTTGTCTGCTGGCATGCATCGTTAGATTCAGTTTCATTTCACTGGCTGCAATGCCATTCCTTCTCAGTAATGGGCATCTGAGTAATGCATCACAGGATTGTTGTATTAGAGACTGTTGACAAATAAATTTATGTGCTGGTTTCTTCTTCATTTAAGCCTCTCATTCAACACACTAATCTAAAGAAAGGTGATTTCTTAAAATGGATTTGCATGCTAGCAAATACAACTGAAAATCATGGTAGAGGCAATATCTCTGAAGACACAGAAATTATTAGAAAAAATGAAAATGTTGAGGGTGGTTTTCCAAATGCAAAAATATTTTCCAATTAGCTTAACAGGATTTGATGTGAAGTTTTACAGGATGATGAACAAGTAGGTGAATAGTTTGGACAGCATGTATTTAATCTTGTCCTGAATATTTTGTTTGAATTAAGCAGCTAGCAGAACACGTGTCTGCCTCTTCATCACTATCCTCCATTCTCTTACTCTTTCTTTCCTTCTCCTGGCAAAGTATTTTTGCACATCCTTAACCCCAAGAACATCACTAATCTCTGTCTGGTTATGTCTGGAAAGTAAGCACAGCCTGCAAGTATTTTGTTGGCCTGTGCTCAGACTATGGGGAGATCTGCCCATTTCTGGGAAAGTCTGTACTGTGTGTGCTGCAGTATGGGGCTGACTTCCACTGACCAAGGGTGGGGAGAAGAAATCCTCTCCTGAGCATGAGGCAGCCCTTGGGTTATGTACACTGTGACCTTGGAGATCAGGCTTGAAGCACCTGCTGAGGCAACTAAATTCAGAAGATCAGTGAACAGTTCAGGTAGTCTGGTCAAAATGCCAAGCTCAGGCAGTTGACCTAAGTCTCTCTTGGATGTTTCAGCTTGATTTCTGCTTGTAAGGTCTGTAGTGTGGCAGGTCTGGGTGCAGACTTGTTTTTTTCTCGTTTCCAGATCAATTCGGGCTTCACAGCTATGGAGAGCAGACACTCTGAATTACTCCTTGCCCTTTTCTTACAAAGTAGTGACCAGATCTGTCAGAAGTCCCATGGGAACAGTCCCTTCCCACTTGTGACCTTGGCTTATTGTCAGAGAATTTGTGTAAAGTAGAGCAATGTGTGATGGATGCTCTTTTCATGAACTGATCAGATCATTCCTCCTGAGAGAGTCTGGGTGTCCACTTCTTCCTACTGGGGGACAGCATCTCTTGAAGAAGCCAAAGGAAAGTACTGATTGATAGGTGAACATAAGAAAAAATACAAATATGTATTTAGAAAATACATATATATATACACATTTATCAAAGCATACGTGTGTGTGTACATGAATAAAGACATTTTTTTCCTTTTCCCCAAATCCCCTGCCTGCGAGTGCCATTACCTAGTGCTTTGTTTTCTGGACATTTTGGGGGTTTTGTAGAAGTAATTGGCATGTTTGGTGGGGCCTTCTAGTGAAGAGCATTCGAGCTGTTCTAGTTAACAATCCAAAACAATTTGGAGCCCCAGGGAAGTTTTATGGGTACTCTCCTTCATTGTACAGAATCAGTTATAAAAGTGCAAAATAAAGCAGAGAAGGATACAGTTACTTTTATGATCGGTTCGGCTTGAAAAAGTATGTGAATAGAGAGTTTCTTTGTCCTTGTACAGGACAGGTTTGTTATTCTTCAAGCACTTTTGAGAGCAAATTAATGTGTAAATTAGGTCCTGTAGAGACTTGTTGGCAATTTTAAAGACATGGCATAATGAAACTTGTTTCCAACTCTGCAGGGATAGCTTCTTTTGTTAATCTACCAAATTAAGTATTGAGTAGGCTTGTTTCATTAGCAAATGGGAGAGGAGATGCCAACATCCCTATTCTTTTACCCTCCTGCTTTCAGTTCTGTGACCAGGAGCTCATCCCCAAGCAGGAACCAGAATTCTGTTTCCTGAAGGGACAGTAGAAACATCTTCTGACATAGGAGCCTCTCTCAGATCAAACACCTTCCTTAGAAAATACTGACATACATTTGGAAAAGAACAAACCAAGCCAGAAGAAAACCCGATCTGTTGATTTCTTAACGGGTTTCACATTTGTTGCAAGCATGCTGGTCAAAAAACCCCAACCTAAACATATAATCTCATGGAGAAAATACCAGTCCTCCAATACAGAGAGAAGTCTTCTACAGTGACTTTGAACACTTAAAAGTAGATTCCCCTCAAAGCCATTGGTAAGGCTGGTGTTTACCCTAAGATTCATATGAACTGCAAAGAAAGGCAAGAGCAGAGGGCAAGTCATCCCATCTACACTAGCAGCTGTCTTTGGAGGGATGAACCATATTTTGGCAACTTATCTCTCCCCTGACCAGACAGGCAGCCAATGTGGGTAGCTTAGATTAGATCCTGACTCCTGAAAAGCTAAACTTAGGTGACAGGAACCACAACCTTAAATTTTTAATCTCAAGACAAACTGAGTGGCTCCCAGGAGATTGTATTGTTTCTTTTCCCAAAACTCAAGCACTGATTTTAAGAAGTGGTTGCTTCTCAGCTGAGAGGTAGTACTGGAGTATTCCTGCTGCCAAAGTATTTCTACTCAGCTGATAGAAAAAAAAAACAAAAAACCCACCAACCCAAAAAACAAAACAAAACAAAAAACCCTCCATCTGCATGCTGAGCAGTGAGAAGCCTCAGGCTGAGAACCAGAGAGTGCTCTAGTGAATTTGACCAATATATCTGGATAAAACAACCTTCATAATATTAGAACAACAAACCACTTGGTGCATAGAAGCAAAGCACAGTGCTATGTCAACAAGGGATCCATGCCTATAACCTTTCCAGTCTTAGTCATTAGAAATACCTGAGCCACCAATGTGCACTTACATGTATATTGTAGAAATAATGGTCTTGTCTATACACAGCAATGTCAGAGATAAGGCAACGACACAGCCCCAGGTAATCTGTATATCCTGTATAGGGAAACTGGCAGTGTTTCCTCATATGGGAGCTAAAATACTGTGCTGAAAAATAAAGACAATAAGAAACACTCAAAAGCCACTTCTGGTACCAGTGTATTTACCACTTTTCACTTTGAGACCAGAAGTTGCTTGTGCCTTTAAAAAATCCAAACACACACAAAGCATGCAATGTAATTGCTTAATTTTGTAATGAGATCCAGGTGCAGGAACTCATGAGAATTCTTTCCCCAGTATTCAACTCCACATTTTGGACCCAGAGAAGCCACATGCTGGCTTTGGCTCCCAGCACCATCCCTGAATGCCATCCGGCTTGGAGAGAAGAAAGCCTTCTCTGGTTACCTTTAGGCTTGTCCTTGAAGTGCAGGAGGAGTCTGAAAGGACAAACCTGTGCTGTCATCAGGAGGAAGCCCAGTGCCTTTCTGGAAAGAGCACAGAGCACTACAGGTGAGGCTGGGGGTTTCATTTGCCAAAATATAAGTGCCTGCCAAACCCTTCCTCTCTCTGGTGACAGTAGCATAAGTCTGTTACCATTCCTATGCTCCTTCAGGGATGCTCTGTAACACAGAGAAGTCAGAAGTGGTCAAAGTAAATATTATCAGTCCCTTTCTCTGCTGCAGGCTGCTGCTCTGCTCCAGCATTTAAAGCACAATGAAAATAATTTGATTCTGCTTGTGGATTCCACAGAAGTCGTAGATTTGATGAAGAGTGAAGAAAAGTAGAACTAGCCAGATACAGATCTCTGCAGGCACAATTGCAGGCAGGTTACTAGAGAAGTGATCACAAGTAGCTGGTCTCCTCCCTGGCTGTTTCCAAAGCATGTGAAATTCTCTCTTGTGAAAACACCATTGTTTGTTTGGTTTGTTGACAACCAGCTTAAAGCACATTTATCTGTATCTGGATGTGCTTATTAGTGTGCCAGGCTTCACGCTTGCAGCCGGAAACCCAGACACCCTGATCTTCCCCTAGCTCCTCTCAGTGACAAAAAGGGGAGAAATAATTACTTTCAGAACTGAGCTAAACCTAAAAGTGTGTGCTGGTTTAATGTGGGCAGTATTTCACGTGGAGTCAGGAAAATTAAAAGGCCTACCAAATTCCTGGGGCAGTAATCTTAGCTGCTAGAAGCACCAACATGTTTTAGAGTGGCTCCCTGCCCTCACTAGGGAAAAGAAATTTCATCCTGCCCCAATAGCAACATCTTCACAGAGGAAGGGCCCTTGATTGACTTTTATCTTTGCGTGTGGTACAGCTTGTGCAGAGAGGCAAAGAATACAGCCACAAGGCAGAAAAACATCAATGTGCTGAGATGCTGCATCAGGACACGCAATGTGGGACTGCTCCATCGCCCATGCAAAGGAGGCTGTAGGCTGTCCCAGCTGCCAGAGCCAGGGCAAGGATGTGCAGGATGTTCAGACTGTAAGATTCAGCCATACAAACACAGTCAAGAAACTCCAGACCCTTCAGTCAAAGTCTTTCTCCCTCCTTCAGCATCACTGTCTCTTGCTGTATCACTATGGGCCTTGTTTTTAATGCTTAGGAAGATAAGGTGGCCAAGGTGATTTCCTTACACTTCTAAAACCTTTCTAGTCTGAACAAAAGACTTATTAATTCTGACACTGGATTCCTGTGTCTGATGAACCCCTGACTTCTCAAACTTGAATAAGTACTTTAATTCACAGCAGAGCTCATTTCAGCTGGTGGTGTTGAAGTGTTGTCATCATGGCATCCTTCAGCACAGGATCGGATGGTGACCAGGGAAACCTGAAATTAATAGTGCTTTCATACGGTCTTTCTAGAAGAGTATGAATAAAAAAAAAGTCATAACTGTAGTGGGAATATTGCAATGTCTGTATGGAAAGGATTCATGCTGCCATTTGCTCTCTGGTTCATTATATTTGCTTTCCACCACCACCACCCCATTAGGGTAAGATAGTAACTTTTCAGAAACCTCTTCTGCATTGATATTTCATCTCTATTTCATTGGCTCAGAAAATTTACAGTGACTTGTGTAACATTTAGTCAAAGAAAACAGACTGAATAAGATCAAACATCCTTTTATTTAGCAGAGACCTTAAAAGCAAACCAACAAATATATAGATGTAATACGTGGTTAGTATTATCATCTGTTCTTAATTTTGTTGGGCTACTAAATGAAAGGGATTTTAGAAGGAGAATTATATAAATCCTATGTGAACATATGGCATTTCTTTTTCCCTTCCAAGATTGCAGGCTGAGTCTATGCAATCCTGTTAACGAAATGAGCCTTGTCGTTTGAGGAGTAGCACTTAATGACAGTTGTCAGTCACCACTAGGTACTGCACACAAGGGACATCTTGATACGTCTGTGACAGACAGATTAGATACTGTCTGGAGAGGGTTGTGCAGCAGCTGTAAGAAAGCCCTATCTTAGAGGAAATGAGGATTAAAAAAAGAGCAAGGAAACCAGATACAGCTTTTTCAGCCCCTGTTCTCTGGAGCAGATGATGCTTCTGCTCAAGTATGAGCTGTGTGTCTGAAGCTAATGGCTGAATGGGAGACGTCTGCTCTTGTGATTTAACTTGAGTCACCCAGAATTGCAGCTTTGTTGTATCTGGCCAGATAGAAACCCTTTCTTCCCCCTAGAATCGTTTGCAACATAAATAGACTTCCCTTCCCATTCTTAGTACTCTGTTACACTGAGGGGGAATGTAATCAGCACAGCTACACCCGAGGCAGAAGGAGACTGAAATAATTCAGCACTTGTGGCTTCCATTGCCAGCAGCAGGAGGTAGTGGAAGGATGCTGCTGCCCTGTCCCTGCGGGGAGGGGACCTGGTCAGGGGCTGGTGCAGGATCCTGCTCCCACGACTGGGCTCCTGCTGCTGGAGAGCCTGGAGGCAGCCCTGCAACTCCCGGCACAGGTGTACCTAGAGGGAATGCCTCCCTAATAGCTCTTTGCTTCAGTTATCCTTGTGAATTGGCCATGTGGAAAACAAAGGGATGCAGGGGTCAGCTCAGGCACCTACGAGGATGCTGCTCTCACAAAGATACACTCTATATCCATGCATGACTAGAGACTGAGCCTGTCAAGCAGAGAAAAGGCTTTTCGTGCATTTCTAGTAATAGCCACAAGGTCATTCAACATGGGTGCGGGCAGCAGGGGGAGGGTATTTGGAGCCTGTGCTGCAAAAGTCCTTCATCTTTTTTTCAGCCAAGGGTCAAGCAAGACTGCAGAGAGGGAAGACAAATGAGACCCCAGCCCCAGGAGATCTGATGCAGGAGGCCAGTGGAGACCTGCCAGAACAGCAGGTTGTAGCACACATAACCCTGCCCACATAAAGCTGAGCAGTGTAACTGCAACACTACGGGGGCTGTAAAACTGCTGCCTTCTGCCTCGCTGGGATGACGATGATGATGAACGACACTGTCTCCTCTCCACATGATGCCAAACCTCATCCTGGGTACTGCTGATACCTCCCAGCAAAGAGGAGCCCCCCGGGGCCTGCAGCCAGCATCTCCTGCAGTGAGCTGCTCCTCAGGGACCAGCCCTCTGCTTGCACCAGTTTTCTTCTGTGAAGTCAAAATACCCCCGGAGGATTTGTAAAGTGCAACACACCCAGCTTAATACCTTCAGTCTTGACCTTCATGTCCAAAAAAACAGATAGGAACAGACACGCTCCAGAACATTGAAAATCATGTGAAAAGAAAGTAAGTAAGTGACCTAGAATTGTGGAGGAATCAAGATAAAATGCAAGGTTTGAAGTTAATTAGCCCTTGAACTGTCAGGCCCAATTACTTCCAGCAGGCTCTGACATTTCGAAGATTAATTAGGGAGTTAGCTGTTGCATCTCACAAAGGACCACCATTATGGCAGAGAAGATCTACCTGCTCTCTGCAGACAATGACTTGAAGTTTTGCAATGTGAAATTATATCCAAAAGCCAATTGTGGACCTTTGGTAAATGCTTTGTGATTACTAGATTAATTTTGAGGAATGCACTATATTTATATGCTGAAATACAATCAGCTGCCTTGAAGGTGAGGCTTAAACTCACAGGATAATGATTTAAAATACTTGAAGCTGCTGGGCAAAAGGCCTTTAAATTTCACTGCTTCTTTTCCAACATTCTTGTTACATCCAATAGAAGTTATGTAGAATGCTGTACTTAGTATGTATCAATTATGCAGCATGTGTTTGCTCCCAGACAGATCTATGTTTATTTACTACATACCTGTCCCTGAAATGATCCTCCCAAAACATTTCTTAGCAGCAAAAATGCAGCTTCCCAAATTTGAGTCAGTACAGCAAAAGCAAGCACTCCCCTGAGCTGGAGTGGTGGCAGCATAGATGTCAGAGCCAGGAATGGGATTTTTGTGCTCTTCTCCACAGTTCATGGGCCTCCTCCAGTCTTGGTGTCCCCTGTTCTACAGACAAGTTGGAATATGGGAAAAGGTGCAGTGGAGGGCTTAGCAAGGGCTTAGCAAGCTGGAAAATCCAATCTAAGTCTCTGCTATCAAGCAAAGGTCACATGAGGGAATCTGCAGAAGGTCCTTCCAGCCTGACCTATGATGATATAATTTTTAACCCTTTGTTTTTCCCCAGGACAGACCAGCTCCCTGCAGAGCTGGAGAGAGAGGCGATGCACCAAGTTTTGTGCACCTCAGGGCAGCTCTTTGCAGCAGTGAACCAGAACTGTACCTGTCCGTCTGCCCACATCGTATCATTAAAACCTTGTTGTGAGCACCTTAGCAGATAAAACACCTCCCTGCCTCAGAACAACTCAAGTGTAAAGTTCCAATGTAGTGAATCATGGAAAGAGTTCTTCAGAAAAAATGGAACAAAACCAAAAGGAAATGAAATCCCAATATAGACACAAAATGGTTTCTGGCTCACAGCCATCTGGATATTTTTAACATGTCCATCAATACAGTCTCTGTGTACTGCGACTGACTGATCCATGACTCTGTGTTCATGCTTCTGTCTCTCCCTACCATGACCAGAGGGTACTTGAAAGAATAATTGGTTCAGAGCTAGTTTTGTTTTCTTTTATCTTCAGGTCATACTTATTATGTGAATGCTGAGCTGTGGAGAGGTGAGAACACTTGGGACCTGGTTATTTCTGTGGTCTTTTTGATGTCTGTTGGGAAGGGTTTGCCACAGCAGAGCTGTGCTCAGCATCCAGCCTCCTGCACAGGCACCTTCAGCCCCAGCACAGTGAGCTCCAGGGCTGCTGGTGAACGTGCTGCCCAACCCCTGCCACCAAGATGGGAGTCAATGAGAAGCTATCTGATCTCATCCAGCTGAGGCAAATGCCTACAAGCCCGTGTAGCTGATCTATCAGTGATATAACCACCTATTCCTGCATTCATGCAGTGCCTGGAGCAGGGCTGGACAAACCCTTGGAATCCCACAAGGTACATACCAAAGGCTTCATGCAGCCAAAAGTCACCAGAGGTATCTGGAGAGCTCTGCTTGTGTGTGCATGAGTGGGCACACAAGTGTTCTGGAGAGTCCCTGAACATGGGTATCAGGACCTGCCCTAGGGCCCCTGGGTCAGGTTGGCCCTCCCTGACCTGTCTGGAAAAAAAGTCACCTGCTACTGTGTGGTAGGAATTAGTCTTTTCTGTGAATATCATAACATACAAAGGAATAAGACAGCAGAAGGAATAGCTCTTCCCAATTCAAAGGTAGTATCCTGGGGACGTTAACACTAAGACTCCTCTTAGGCACCTTTGGCCTTCTCAAACTTAAGCAGCTAAGCCAAGGCAAGAGCCTCTCTTCTAAAATGTTCCTTTTTAGTAGATTCTTCCAGAGAGAACATCATCCCATCCCAAAATATTGGACCATTCACTCTCCACCACTCAGCTGTAATGAGGACCTACAGAACCACCTTCAGTGAAGCCTGTTGTATTTGTGGCCCCAGAGTTCAGGGAATGACCCTGACTCAGGGTTTGCTGCTGCTGGGAGTTGAACCTGAACTTGTAGAAGCTTAGAAACAGGAGCCATGAATACTCCATTCTCACTTTCCTCTCTGAGTGACCTGTAGAAGGTCACACAGAGTTGGCAACCAGACCAGGAAATTATGGGCCCAGACAATAAGCCTGGGTGGTTTGTTTTTTTTTTTTCCCCCTCTCATGTTTTTCTAGCCATTTTCAAGCCTACCAGGAACAGATCAGACAAAACAAAACAAAAAAAAAAACAAAAAACCCAAACCAAAATCAAACAGGAAAAAAAAAAAATCCCAAACAAAAAAACCCTGAGATTCCAAATGCCTTCTAATCTTCTGTGCCATCTATGCTGTAGTCATAAATACCCACTTGAAGCCAACCCAAAGCTGATTTTCGATTTAATCTTTCAAGGTTTGTTGGTGGGTTTTTTTTGTTTTTTTTTTTTAAGCCAAAAGAAAAACTAGTTCCTCCACAGACAGCAGTTAATCATTAATGGTATGTGCAAAACAACATACTTGACCCCTTGACGTGGTGGAAGAAGCATGTAAATAGAGATGACAGGGTATATTGGCTTATGCTTCTCCCAGACAAATCTGCTTGGCTGTGGGCAGGGAGGAATGGAAATCTTTATCACCTGAGCTTAGCAAGGATGTTGCATTTGAATGAGAGTAATTGGGTACTTTAAGGCTGCTAGTTTGTAGCCACTTCAGTAATCCAGCCAAATAAATGCAAAGTCAGGGATACTTCGTTCTTGATGTCCAGAATCTAACGGGGAGGTGCTTAGTCAGCTGTATTTTGCTGACTCACTGGCAGTGCTTTTCGGGAGGCTCTGCCCGTCTCCCCTGGGCAGGGCTTCCCTCGGCCAGGGTGAAGTGTGGGTGCTCAGCTCAGCATCCAGCGTGGTCCTCTGTCACCTCACGGGCACTCAGAGGTGCTGAGCCAGAGATGTGTTGCTGGGTCCTCTTGGGGGCTGGCCCAAGGCACGGAGTACATTTAGCTCCTGGGGTTAGGAGGATGTAAGGATGCTTGTCATACCGTGCACCCAAGCCTTTTATTATCCCGGGATAAACAGGGCAGCATTCCTTCATTAGGTTTTGTATGAACAGACCTTTTAGAGAAAATCACACTTCATGAATTTGCCCAGCAACTGCTTTACAGCTCTGAGCTCACCTGTACTTTAAGGAGAAAAAAAAAAAAAAAAAAAAAAAAAAAAAAAAAAAAAAAAAAAAAAAAAAAAAAAAAAAAAAAAAAAAAAAAAAAAAAAAAAAAAAAAAAAAAAGGGTGGAGTTTTGCTTGATTTCCCTGGCCAGGGCGATGAGAGTGGCGATGCCATCTGCTGGCGACAGAAAGCCGGGGGGTGTGTGTCTGTGTGTGTCACTCCTCCTGCCCAGCACCAGGCTCGCCACCTGCCCCTGCTCTTGGGAAGCAGAGTTACCTCTTGGAGCCCTTCAGGTCCAGCTTTACATCCGTAGCTCCGGTGTTCCTCTTTAGTAATGCAGGTGCACGCAAGGAATGATACAAGGAGAAACTCAGAAGCAAGCCCAGAGCAAGAACTAGAGATGATGATTCCGCATCCCCCCGGCTCTGCTGCCTGCTCAGCAGTGCAGTCAGGCTCCTCTCCTCCCTCCCGTCTCTGGCTCTCTTAGCAAAAGGGAGCAGTTTCAGCAGTCACACAGTCCCTTCCAGGCTCACTTACACCCTACCAGGTATGTTCAAGCAGATGAGGAGTGTCTTTGAGATGCTCCCAGGAGCTGTAAACTCTATTATTCTTCTGTAGCTTCACCAGCTGTGCTGGGAAGGGAAGGTGGGCAGCACATCTATGCAGGGCTCCCTCCTGTCCCATTGGCATGATGGGCACACATTCCCCTCCAGACCCCCAAAGCCCACAGGAACCATGCAGTGTTCCCTCTGGCCACCAGACTGTTTCAGCCAGAGGCAGTCAGTGCTGCCTAGGACTTCATCTGCATCTACCTGTGTATGACATGCTCAAACCCAAATCACAGAGGCAAGGTCAGAGCTGGGAATCAACATAGGACTGCCTGTTGTCTTGTCTTGCCCTCAGAGGGCTTGGTTGCACCTCTCTCCCAGAGGCTTCAGTCAGACTAAGTTGCTAAATACGGGGGGAAATGAAGAGGTGGGCTTGGGGAGGCAGATACAGTAATTCCAAAATTAGAGAAGGTTTGATCCTCTTCTGTTTGCATGCGCCTTAACACTCACAGTCTTCCCAAAGACTGTGTAAGCAACTGTTTGCTCTGTCTGGTGGGGGAGGCACACTCTGACACAGAAAACATGTTTCAGCTTGTTAATTCAGACCAAACCATTCTGAAAGAAATACTCGAGAGTAAACTGCATACAGAAAATTCCCAGTAAACAAGCTGCTGTCCCTCTGGCAAGACTGGGAACTCTCAAGAGGGTTATAGAGGGCCCCCATGCTGGTAAAATTCTGGTTCACCCTTCCAGGCTTTTTGGAAGTGACCTTTACCTTGAAGGAGTGCTGTGGGCTGAACCCCACTGAGCTGAATGAGAGTCAAGGAGGGAGAAGGGTGGCAGAGCCAGGCTGCCATAGGGAGGAGGTGGGCCAGAGATGCTGGTGCCACAGTGCCACCACGCTCTCTCCGTGGACAATAAATCACCTGCATGTAATGCTGGAGCAGAAGGCAGCCTCACAGGACTGCAGCATTGGACAGAGGGCAGGCCAGATGACTGAACACTCACAACAGGGTAAGTGGGTGCCCCTGCCCACCACCCTTCTACTCTTCTGAAGGGTGCTGGGAGAGCAGAGCATCCCGAGCTCCTGGAGCCATGTGAGCTGAGCCTTTCCAGCACCCTCCCAGGACCAGAGTGGCACAGGGGAAAGGGAAAAAAGCTGCTTCATTCCTGGGCAGAGACTGGCTGATCTCAAGAGGAAGCATAAAAAATATTACTGGTTTAAAATATCCTCAGACTATTTCTTGCTGCCCTTTCTTGTGGGTATGGCTTTGATTAATGATAACAGGCTCCTGCCTGGCAGCTGAAATAGCTGCTCAAAACAGTGAGAGGGAGTGTGTCCAGCAGAGACAGCTTCCTCCAGGGCAGGCAGGCCATGGCCTGGGTGTTCAGTGAAGGAAACTGCTTCAGCTTCCCATGAACCACTGTCATCTCAGCTGTAACTTCTTCAAAGAGCTGTGGCTGGGGTCTAGAAGGTGGTGAGAACCAGACTGCCCCAGCACAGTGTATGCAGAATTGGAGCTAGGAGGCCAGGTCAGCAAGCTCTGGAGGCCTCCATTAGTCTAGATGGCTGTTAATTTTGATGGAAAGGCACCCTGCATGAAGTCACAAGACAGAAAATGGAGGGGGGACACAAACCATTTTATCACTTGCATAACTCAGATGAGGAAGCTGCAAAGAAGAACTTGCTGTTCTTGGCCATTTGGCCCATTTCTGTGCAGCTGGGAAAGGAAGAACTGAAAGAAAGAACTTCCTGCTTGGGTACCAGAGAAAAGCAGGGCACTGCTAGAAGTTGTCAAAGCTTAAGACTGCAGTAAACAGGCCAAAAAGGTACACAGTATGTAAAAGCTCTAAAGTAACCCTAACTGTATACACAGCAGGAACATGCAGTGTCAAGGAGACCTGAGCTCTTTGCCCAGTTCCCCTCTGACTTGCACTCTGACCCTGGGCAAGCTCCTTCACCTCTGTGCTCTTTAGTGGTCTGCTCAGATTTTAAAACCTCTGAGTTCTACCCATGCATTTGACACAGTGTCTAGGACTGCTGCAGTTCTACAAATAATAAACTGGTGGCAAGGTCTTTTGCAATGTCCATTAGCTTCAGGCAAGGCAAGCTCCTTATAACATCTCTCTCTTTGAAATGTTTCATTTTGTGCAGATCTTGCTGTCAAATAACTCCTCATGTACCATCTGACTCCTGCTCAGGAGCTACAGAAAAGCAATCCCTCAAATCCTGACAATCTACTTTACCGTGTCTTGGAGGCCAGGCCATGTTTCTGTGCCATAGGAAAGTTGCCTATTGAAAAAAAAGTCAGATCTCAGTTATTATTTCATTCCCACTAATGTAATTTCTCAGTGTTTTATCAGTTACTTTTTCCTTTGTCATCCTCCCCTTCAGTTTGACTAAATAGGTATGTCTGAAAGGACTTCTACTCCCTTGTGATCAATGTTATTTCCTTCTGCTTATTATTTGCCCTCTTCTCTCCCATTTGCTGAACAGTTCTGAGTCCATTTAAAAGAAAACAAGGTCTTTTACTTGGTTTATAAATATACCTAGTTAGTTCTACTATGTACTGCCTATAACCACTCTGGATGCAAATAATGACTTCTACATCACTTCTTTTCATGTGTTCAATCCCTGTTCAAGAAACTGACTGTGACTGAAAAAAATGATCCTACCTCTGTCACTCTGAGGCTATACAAGAGTTATGAGAATGTATATGGACAAAAGATGCATCAGGGACGTTGTGGCCTGGTGAAGGATTTCTTCTTGTACCCTGTAAAAGGTGTTTCCTGGCCTAACCCAGGCCCTGGTGTACAATGTACTGTGTGTGGAGGAGGCATTGGCTGTCCTGGAACCTGAAGACTTCTTCCACCAGGGCAGTGTTTGGTGGGCACCAGTGTATGAGCTCCCTCAGCTTCAATGGGGTCTTTCCCAGAGGAACCTTGCCTATTTCCCCAGAGGTGCTGCTGTGCTTGCTGCAGGGCAGAGCAGCCCTTGAAGGTCTGCAAGAGCCAGCACATCTATACAGTAAAAAAACCCCCCAAATCCAACCATGTAAACCGGATGGAGGATGTGAAAAACCCTGGTGTGGGTCACTTCTCTGGGATTCTTTTTACTAATTCAGCAACTGCTCCATGGACATCAGGGAGATTATCTCAGCTCTGAGCAATCCCTCATGAGAGGGAAAGGGAAATGAATATTTCGATTCCTCCAGAGAGAAAATTTGTCTTCAGACATGGATATAGCTGAATTGACGTGGACATACCACTCTTGCTACTCCTAACTGGGAACAAATAGGGTCACTGAAATCTCCTCCGACAGCTCTATCTGGGACACCAGAAATCCTAGGGCCAGGATTTGACTGCAGGCTACTGGAACTGTTTATACCAGTTGCCAGTATAAAATCAAATTTAAACTGAGGAAAGTCAGAGGAAAGATCCTGTGGGTGGGCAGAAGGCCCCTCTCCCTGGGAGGCTAGAGGTGGTCACCAGCCCCAGCCAGAGGCTGTCCCAGGGCATGGGGTGCTCTCTGGGGGGTAACCCTTGCTGCATTGCCTGCTGCCATTCCTCTGCTCACCCCCTCAGCACCTCCAGGCACTGCACAACTCTCTGGGGTTTGCCATATGCAATGCCTCTTCTCACTGCTGCTTCTGGGCTTGGTTGCCCCTTGCTCCTCCCTGTTAATGAGACCATCAGGGCTTCCAGTGTTGCAAACTGGCCAGCTCTGACTGTGCTACATTAGTTCCACCCACAAGACTCATTTCTGTCTTGAAGTAGAGATGTGAGTGGGGAGCAATTCCCAGGCCTAATCCTCCTGGGTTTTTTTCCCCTCTGTGATAAGAAGATCAATTGGTTTTGTTGTTTGATGGATGCTGCAGGCATCATCAGTGTCCAGGATCTGGTTTCAGCCAGCAGCTTATCTCAGGTATCCCTGCAGGCTGCCAGCCCCAGGACAACGGATGGTTGGTTGGTGTAGTAAGCAGACACTGCTCTGCTCCACAGTCTCCTCACTGGAGGCAGCACTGGGACAACACACAGCCCCTTCTGGAAGCCACTGCCATGTACTGCCAGCTCCAGGCAGAAGCTCACTGAAGGATTCCCATCCTCCACGACTGCCCTGGGGAGCTCAGGGACTTTACAGGACATCACATTCTGATGATGAGAGATCTTCCCTCTGCAGCCTTACTTGTTGTGGACACAGGTTATAATTTTTTTTATTTTTTTCTCCTGGTGCTAGTGTTTACCTTAAATAGCTTCTTCTTTCTCAGGCGTTTGCAGAGGGCAGTGACAGCACCTCTTGGCTTTTCTTTGGGTACACCACAAACTTCAAGTTTCTCCTCACAATAATCTCCATTTCCTTGGTCAACTGGTTCGCCCAGTACCTGTTCTTTGTGGGGCACTTTGCTTTGGTCACTAACAACAGTGTTTGCGTAGTCCTAGAGCACTGCCTGGATCTGTGCAGGCATACAGAGAAGTACTGAGCAGTATTGCCTTCCTTGCTTGGTTTTCTCATGGGCAGGGACTCATAATCCTGTAACTTGATCATTATTATTGGCAAACGGGCCCCTTTGCAGTCTTTCAGGTGAAGTGCTGACAACCAGAGCCACTAACAGTAAAATATTTATCTTTGCAGGACAAGCAAACAGATCCTTCCTCATTTCTCAAGTCTTCCCCTACACCTCTCCTAAAAAATACATGAAAATGGATTTTGTTGGCCTGACTTGTCTCCTCTTGGAAATGTATCTAGAAAACTGTTCTACATTTTCTCCAGGAAAAGATTTGTTATGTTTTTCCAAGTATTTATTTTGGCATAAATATGAGCATGTTTATGTCCAGGTCTGGTGCCCTTTTCTCCTAGTTCAGTTCAATCTACCTTGTATGTTTTGTGACCATTTGGAGAGAGTCTGAAGGCACTACTTAGTTTCCTAACAAGTCTCTTAAATCTCTGTTTCCCTGATATCCCTCAAAGAACCAGATAGAACTGAGGGAGGAGGTCTACGGACCCTGCAACCTGCTGGGACGAAGTTACGGAACCAAGAAAAGCAGATGGTAACTTTAGTGCTGGGTATGGAACACCTAATGGAAACCCACATGAAGAACTTCAAAATAACCTCCTTTTTGTAACATAGGGGTTTTTACTCTCTAGTAGAAAAAAACATTATTGTAGGTGAGAAGTGTGAGGCTGAATAGAAAGACTTTGGATGCAGGTGGGAAAATCTGATTATTTGAGAGAATTATCCCAAAATAGGCTCCTAAGAAGAGGAAAAGGATGTCAGAAAGAATCAGTAGCTATGTCCTCTTCTCTTCTCTTCTCTTCTCTTCTCTTCTCTTCTCTTCTCTTCTCTTCTTCACAAACAGCCTTTTCTCAGTCAAGTACTCACCCCCATTACTCCAGCATGGCACTGCTGGTGTTCCAATCAGAGGGTCCCACAGGCACGTCGCACTTTAATGTATGCCAGGAATGCAGGCAGCATAGACAGGAACACCTGAAGATGAAGTGCCTCTCAGCGTGTTTTCCTGTTTAAACAAACCCATGTACTCACCAAACACAGCTAAGGGAAGAAGCAGCAGCCCCTGGCAAGAAGGCTGATGCACAGCACTCTCTCAGCACATGTTTACTCAGTGGGTTTGAAAAGTGTACTGAGGATATTGACATTATAGCACCGTGTTCATCGTGTGCAGAGAGAAGCAAGAGGGAGGGCTGGAGATCTGATCACCAGCCCCTGAGTTACTCTAATGCAGGATGTTGTTTTTCCTTTGCAAATAGATGGCACTCGGAGGAACTGGATTAATTTCCAGGTAAATTTAGAATGAAGTTAAGCTCTGCGACAAATCAAAGATCCAATCACAAAGCAAACCCAGGAAAAAGTGCTCAGGGGTAGGAGGAAGGACCTTGTGTGACATCTCTCAAGCCCTGCCTGCCTGAGAGACATCACAGGCACTGCACGGGAGAGACATTATAGGTGGTGCGCAGCCCCCAAAACAGCATCTGGGTGCTGGTGCAGACACAAAGGTCTGTCTAAGGCAGGGCAGACACCCTATCCCTTCCCACACAGTGGCAAAATTTTATCCCCAGTCTTCAGAGTCCCCTGCAGCACACTCTTATCATCCTGCTTTTTGGTGTGGAGCATGGCCACATGGTCACTCTGGCTCCTTCATGCTAAGGGGAAACGAAGATGCTTCACCTTCCCTGTACACTGCTTGGTGTCTCATGCTGGCTGCCCCTAGACATGAGCCTGGTTACCCCCAGAATTTTCATCCTACTCATAAAAACTGAGGCTTTAAAACCACAGCAGCTTGACATCTTTTGCAGGCTTTTTTGGAGCCCGACCTTCAGCATCTGAGGTTTCAAGCTTTCTTCCCCCACACCTAGGAAAAAAAGAAGAAGCTAGAACAAAAAGTTACAATGCTGCTAAAGCTGCATGACTGCAGCGTCTCAGTCCTTAACAAAAGCTCCAGATGCTAGAATTCAAGATGAAGTAATTCAGATTGACAACATGGTATTAAAAGCACTAAATACATTTTCACTCTTATTATTGTATTCTTCTCTGTGTGACCATACTTGCGATGACAAATCCTGCTGCTTAGATAAGGAACCAGGATTTGAAGCCAGGACTTGAATTAGGTTTTGGTTTTTTACCTCTGGAGGGAACTCCGCCTGTTTGGTTTGTCTTTTCCCACATTAGGAAGAAATATTCTCAAGCCAGGAAAGCTCTGTTTTTCCCTCAGTTCTCCTTCAAATCCAGTTTGTTTTGGCTCAGTGCCTCTTTATGCCATCCGAGCATCACCTGCAATTCAAAGAACAGAAAAAGAGAAATCCATTAAATTAAAAATTACATAAAATGAGAAGTGCTTTGGAGGGCAGATGTTTGAGGTGGGCAGCATTCTCATTCTCTGGCTCTTAGGAGTTTTTTAACCCTCTGGGTTATTAACAGAAAATTCATTTCCTGTTCATACATAGCTTTAATCTGCTATTTGTTGAAGATTGTTGTTTGTTTGGGGTTGGTTTTTTTTTCTTCTGAAAATGTTTTCTCATGCCTGTGTACACTGAGAAATTCCCATTACATCTCCAGAGAAAAAGTAATATATCTATTAAATGGTAAGTAATGGTCCTTACGGAGTCCCCACTGTGTACCAGGAGGAGGAACCCCTTCTCTGAATACTGCTCTCCACCCAGCATGAGGACTCCCTTACTGCTCTGGGGTACAAAATTTTTGCTAAACCTGGTAAAATGTCTGTTTGAGGAATCAGTATGCATATGGGCATTTCTCCAAAGCTGCCTCCTTTGGCACAGAGCAAATTAAATTCAGTGTCAGCCCCAGGTCTACTTCCCTCAGGGCCCTTTGAAAACCCCAGCTTTTATGTCATACCTCAGACTTGCAGCAGTTTACTGTAAGACTTAACAAGCTTAATGTGGTTGGTTTTCTTTCTTTTTTTCCGAGGCTCATTTTTTCTCCGAGCACACAGTCTATACCATATCCCAGAAGAGTTTGTTTTGAGCAAAAATGCAGCAATATAATACAAACACACACAACCCCCTTCTTTCACAAGGTCTCCTAAAAGTTGTGGGGGTTTAATAAAGAGAGGTAGTTAGAGTTTCACCATGAGCTGGCCTGGTAGAGATTTCTTTTGGATTGGAGCAGGGGGTGATAGATAATGAAAGTTTAGGTGTGGAGTCATGGTTTTGGTGGCTTTAGGATAACTACTGAGAGGTGGGGGAACCTGCACATCTTGCAATCAAAAAGGTGAGCATCATCAGCTGAGCAAAGGGCAGGCAAAAGGGCTTAAACCCCAGACACTGATGTGGCCACTGCAGGAGAGGTGGGAGCAGGCAGGGGCTCCAGGGGCTCGAGCACTGCCTCACACTGAGCTTGTGGCTTGATTTGTAATGCAGTGCCTGAGAAGGTTCTGAATATAA
Source organism: Florisuga fusca (assembly GCA_038090715.1). Lineage (NCBI taxonomy): Eukaryota > Metazoa > Chordata > Aves > Apodiformes > Trochilidae > Florisuga > Florisuga fusca. Next base: position 57,948,109 of record JAAWXA010000003.1, on the reverse strand, counting down.
TCCCAAGGAGGATCTTGTCTGAAGTGTCATTGCAGGCAGTCTCCCTAATTAGAGGAAGTTCATTTAAACATGGAGAGGTAGCAGAGCTAATCTGCATCCAGTTACCACGCTGCCTGGGAAATGCTTGTGACTCTGGGCTTGAAAACTGACTCAAACTGAGAAGTTGTCTGATGAGGGACCACATTGGCTGCACATAGAAGGTCAGAGAGGAGGGGAGAAGGTGCCCAGTGCAGGGTAACAATTTCCCCTCCCTTGGCTTTGAGCACACAGACACTGATACAGAAACACCCACCCACATCCCTGGAAAAGTGAAAATAGAAAGGGGTTTGAACTGTTTTCCTGGATCTAAGCCACCATTGAAATGGGGTAAATGCAGGACTGCAGCATCACTCCAGCTCCTCATGCTGAAGGAGGATGTGGGAGAATTGTATGTCTGTGCTGAGGGAAGGGGAGGAGAGCTGGGGCTGAGCAGAGAGGTGGATGGGCTCACCACGGACAGCTTTTTCCAGCTGAAACATCTGACCTCCAGTGGAAACACTGGATTGATTCAGAATGCAGAGAAAGATGCTGGGTAGTAGTGGAAGCAAGGAGCTTGGGTGAGGGGATGACGAAGAAGAACCTTTAATTTCTGATGATGGTGAAAGGTCTACCAAAGGAAGCCTGTGATGCAGTAAAAAGGAAGCCAGAAACAATTATGGAGACAGGGACTGCAGATAAAGGCATGAGATACCACCTGCTCTCAGGTGACACAGTCACAGAACTCTCTCTTCTCCTCTTGCAGATTAATAAAAAAGATGCAGAGAAAAGGAGAAGAAAAGAGAAAAATCCCATGTCCCTTGTTAATACCTCCTGAAGCATCAGCTCTTGGCAATACCATCCCTTTCTGAACTTGGTCCCCTTCAATTCAGTTCCAGTCAGTAGCTATTGACCCAAGCTTCCTTTTCAGTTCTTTAATATTATTTCTATTTCAATTGAATGAGGTGGCAGAGTGGCCACTGTGCTGTGTGCTGAGAGGCAGCCCATGAGCAAAGGACATTAGGAACCACAGCTGCAAAGATGCTGTGTGACCCATTTCAGATACTGACCATGATTTGTGTGCAGACAAAAAGTCTGGAAAAGGACAAGAAGCTGACATCAGGCTTCCCCATGACCACCCTTTTGCTTTCCCAGCCAGGGCAACCCTTTGGTCTCCCTCTTCTCCCATGTCAGCATCATTCTTAGTAGAAGTTTTTAAAGCCTTTAAAGTTTTTAAAGCCTTTACACTTCAGCTTTAGATTTGAGATCTATAGAATCATGTATATATATATGTGTGTGTGTGTGTATATATATATATATATATATATATAAAGTATGTGTGGGTGTAGGCATGTACCTTAAGGAACTCCTAAACAAAAAGGCTCATCAATATTATGTGCTGAGTAAGTGCTTCCCTCCATAGCCTGGCCTGAATGGTACCTCCCTGAGGGCTGATCCTGCACCTGGAATGGCAACACACAGCTCCCTGTGCAGGCTGCTGACCCTGGGGCTCAGCCCAGCATTGATGACACATTTCCACTGTGCATGACTTTCAGCAGGGTGAATTCAGAGATGCTGGTGGGTGTCCCCTCTTGAGGATGTCTGAGGGTAAAAATAGCAACACAGAGCCACAGTGTCACACGTCTGCATGGACAGAGCAAGACCCAGTTGGGGCCACAGAGGCCACAAGGGACTTCTGTGTGACCTGGAGCATCCAGATAGCTCAGGAAGCTGCAACATTCACCACCTCACAGATCCACCAGCTCTGGGCCTCTTCAACACCTCACCTCCAGGCATTGTGCATCCTGCCCCGCTGCAGCTAGGCTAAGGGAAACACTCACCCCAAAAAAGCTGGCACGACAGGCACAGGCACCCTCTGTGGCTTCACAGGCATCCTCTGTGGCTTCATCAAGGGCAAACCATGCCTGACACACCTCGTAGCCTTCTACGATGGAGTGACTGCATCAGTGGTCAAGGGATCTGATGCCACCTATCTGAACTTCTGTAAGGCCTTTGACAAGGTCTCCTGAAACATTCTTGGTACTAAATTGGAGATATATAGTTCTGATGGATGGACTCTTAGGTGGGTAACAAATTGGATGGGCAACCACATCCAAAGAGTTGTAGTCAAGGGCTGAATGTCCAAATGGATACCAGGAATGAGTGGTGTCCCTCAAGGGTCTGTACTGGGACCAACACTCTCTGACATCTTCATCAATGGCAGAGGCAGTGGGATTGATGCACACTCAGCAGGTTTGCAGATAACACCAAGCTGAACAGTGCAGCGGGTACTCTAGAATGAAAGGATGCATCTGGAGTGACCTTGAAGGGCTTGAGAAGTAGGCCAAGCAAACCTCATGAGGTTCTACAAGACCAAGTGCAAGGTCCTGCACATGGGCTGGAAAAACCCATGGAAAAACAGGCTGGAAGATGAAGGGATTTAGAGTAGCTCCTTGGGGAAGGACTTGGGGTTGCTGGTGGATGAAAAACTGGACATGAGCTGGCAATGTGTACTCACAGCCCAAAAAGGCAACCATATCCTGGGCTGCATCAAAAGAAGCGTGGTCAGCAGGTCAAGGGAGATGATTTTCACTCTCTACTTTGCTCTGGTGAGACCCCACCTCTAATATTGTGTCGAATTCCAGAGTCCCCAACATAAGAAGGACATATTGCTCCTTGATGGTATCCAAAGGAAATCCACAATGATGATCAGAGGACTGGAGCAACTCCCCTGTGAAGGCAGACTGAGGAAAGTGGAATTGTTCAGCCTGGAGAAGAGAAGGCTTTGGAGAGACCTTGTTGTGGCTTTGTGTTACTTAAATGGGGAGAAAGACAGAGACTTTTTACCAGGGCCTGTAGTGTCATGACAAGGGGCAATGGGTTTAAATTGGAAGAGTGTAGGTTAGATTAAAAACAAGGAAAAAAATTTTTGCTGTGACAGTGGTGAGGCACTGGGACAGGTTGCCCAGAGAAACTGTGGATACACAGACTCAGTAAGGCCAAGGGCTGTGACATGGGGGATGGGGAGAGGCTCTCCTGTGGCACGGGTACCCATTCCCACAACACTGGGAAGCCTGAGCTGTGCCACACAACCAGGGCTGCTCTGGCCCCTGTGGCTTTGGAAATTTGCTCCTGCTTTTAGCTTTATAAGAGGGATTGTGCTAATTTTATAGACTGTCAAGGCTGATGTTTTTCTGACCATTTGTCAGAAGTGCCACAGCAAAAATAGTACCATTAAAAATGGATCATACATGTGACTTGAAACTTAAACCCGTTATGTGGGCTGTCTCTAAAATGTATACCTTAATATTGTGAGATGGGTTTGTGAAGAAGCTTCTTTTTAGATTCCCATTTTCATCTCTTCATGCAGCCAGAGCTGAATGATTACAAGCACTTTTCTGACAAAATCTTTGTTTACACCGTCTCTCACTCATCCCTAAAAATCCCTGAGTGAGTTTTCCAATATCCCATTAGTCACCTAAGAACACAATTCACACCAGCATTATTATTTTCAGTTTAAGGAAGATCTGTGATGTATGGTGATTAAAGCTTCATTAAAATTTCTTTATTTCCCAAGAAACATTTCATCCCCCTAGTAATATTTATTAACAGTCTTCAACCATCACCCCAAAAATATTCTTTATTAGCTGGGCATGCTTGGCATACTCCAGGTTTGGCCACACACACCCACAAAGTGAAAGGCCACGGTCTCTGCACTCGCAGCTTTCCAAAGGCTCTGCATACACATCCAGCAAAAATCAGAGGTCTGTATTTCCAAAGACACGCTCACTCATTTGCCTCAAGCTTCCAGGCCCTGGGGAGAGGGAGGACCATCCTTCAGCTGCCTTGCTGAGCAGGCAGGGAAAGCCAGGCAGTGAGAGCTCATCACCCTGCACTACTGCCCCTCTCTTGCCTTGGGCTGTACTCACCTTGAAAGCCCTGTTACTGCTTCAGTGCCTGCATTTGACTATTCTTACATTTGTCTGTTTCTGAATTATTGAGGTGCCTAGCACCCAGTGTTGTGGCTTTGTCTGAAGCTTTTCCCTTTGATCTCCTTTGCCTTTGAAACTCTGCCTGGCTGTGCCACACTGCCTTCCCTGCAAACCACCACCCCTCAGGATGAGCTTTCTCTTGTTGAAACCAGTTCAAAGGTCCTACATAGCCTATGAAGCTCAGGTCACAAACTGATACCTTATTATAACGTCTGAGGGTTTGGTTTAGGAGCCTGGCTAGCTGCCTGTCTCACAAAGGATTCTTAGGCCATCTCCTGAAGTCACCAACAGCAGGTGAGAGCATCAACACATCCTCAGAGGCCCACAGCATCCCACAGGATGGGGTCCATCTGTTACTGATGTAGATTTACATCCTTCAAGTGGCGTGCAAGAAGGCTTGAGCATCATCACTGCAAACATTTTGGTGTGTTGCAAAGATGACCACACTGTGCTAGATCATCAGCTGTCTGGGAAGCAATGTTTTCTAGTGGAGGGGTGTCAGAAAATTTACCAGAGAAATCTTACCCCTGGTGCACACTTGAACCCTCCAACCCAAATTCATTTCAAGATATTATGAGTCTGGGGTTTGAAGCCAGCCCTTGGCCTGCTGGATGGACTGATCATTCCTTTCCACCTTGACTTTAAATTCTGGAACATGTCAAAGAACAAAACACAAGCACAGGAAAGCATCAGCTATGACTATTAGCAAATGAAGTGTCCCAGCTGATTGCCTGTTGATGAGCAATTTAATTCAAGCTCAATTATATCCTCTGGAAGTCTGGCTCTCTGGGAGGTAATTACCAGAATTTCTGCCCCATGACAAGGCTCCACCTCCCCAGCACAGTCTCAGGTACAGTCCCTGGTGCCCACAAGCATCCTACCAGCTGGCAGACATCAGAATGTCCCAATAAAAGTCCTGACCACTACAAAGGAAGGCAGCCCTGGCTGCACAGTAGTAGGAGGAGCCACACTGCTCATCACTTTACACCACAGCACTTCTGGGCTATCTAAATAATTATTTTAATTCAGAAAAAAACCCCCAAAGCCTAGGTTTCAGCTGTGGGCTAGATTTGATGATGCTGTTTGATTTGTGGGGAAGCCAGGAGACCACCAGGGAACCAATGCCTGTTGACAATAACCCAAGCTGGCTGGGCCCTCAAGCTATTGCAATTATATTTATTGGAGACTTTATCTTTCACGTACGGTTTATATTTACACCTGGTTGTGCAAGGCTTTCCCATGCTCCTGGGCATGTACTCATTTCCTCTGACATTTAATGGCAGCACTCACATGAGGGAGGACTCAGTAAGGTGAGCAGAGGGTGGATTCTGGGCTTGTGTGAGAAAACCCAGAGCTTTCAGAAAGCAGAGGGCTTCCTTGTCTCAGAGGTTTCAACTGTGATTCACTTTGCAAGAACCACCAGGTTTGGTCAGGGCTCCACTGGTCAGGACATTACAAAATCAAAGCAGGAGATAATTCTGGCTGTAGAAGAAAGCCCCATTTATTTAAACTCCTAACACTACAACACTTTCCTAAACCCTTCTATTATAGTCTTTGGTAAAATGTTTGAAAGGGTATTTTTTTGCTGTGTAAGTATTTACGCCCAGATCTTGTTCTTTCAGTGCAAAAGGAGTAGGCATGTTATAAACACAACTGCAGCAAGGGTAATACTAGCATGATTGCTTAAAAATCAGGAGCACTGGGGCATGTACCAGGAGCTAGGCAGTTGGTATTGCTGAAGGTGAGTGAGGCCTTATGTTGCTTTTGTCCAGGATCTATGGGAGATCATAGCGGATCATAAGATCATAAGAGCAGATCATAGCATGCTGTAAAGAGTGAATAGCACTTGCTGTGAAAAATTTGCCAGAGCTTTGTGGACACAAAGATGTATTAATTAGGAAATCAATTAGATGAATTAATTAGGAAAGAATATTTCTGCCATTACAAAAGTACCCATTTTCGGGGTGGAGAGATGGAGCATAGCAAAGCCAGGATCTGATCTCACTTCCACCTTGTGTCACCAGCAGCAGTGTAAGGTCCCAGCTGAGCAGAAGTCTTCTCCAGTTTCAGTCCATCACCCATTCTGCAGCAGGTTTGCTTGCTGAGTGTTACCCTCATCTGTCAGCACACACATGGCTATCGGCAGCATCAGCATCTGAAACCACTATGTGACAGCCAAGATTTCCAGTACAGCTTCTCAGAAAAGCAAGTCTAGCTCTGCAGTTGCCTTCGCTCCACACAAAAAGAAATAAAGGGTGGGGAAAATATGATTATCAGTCAGATTTACGTGTCCCAGATTTCTATGGCAACCCTAGGCAGCTCAGCAGTGACACTGGTACACACAGGCACACTCGTAACAGCATCCACCTCAACCCGGCAACCTGCAAGCAGTGCTGGAAATCTGTCCAGTCACCCAGGGAGCAAGGCATGGGAATTAGAGGGCCAGCACAGAACCCCCCTGGAGCAATTATGATGTCTTTACTAGAGGGTGGTCAGGCATGAATCACAAAGAGCAGTGCACAGCACATGACAGCTGGGCAGCCACATCCCCCATTAGATGAATGAACACACATGTCAGAAGGTTTTCAAGTGACCTAGAGAGCAGTGCAGGGAGACTTTTGGGGTGATGTGAGGGATCCAGTAAGGAAGGGAAGGTGGTGATGAAAGGTGTGGCTTTGCTGTACTCATGCCTCCATGTAACCAAAATGCATCAAAATGCATCGCAGGTATCGAAATGTGTTATCCACACGTTTGGTTCACTCTGTGGTGGGGGAGGAGTGGCTGTGGGAGATCAGCCAGCAGCAAGAAGCCATGTCAGTGGGCATGGGGTTGTTGTTGCTTGAGGAAAAAGCAAAGGACAAAAAAGGTGTGTGTTTGTGAACTGATGGGTTGGGATGTCCACCTACTGCTTGTAATGGCTATGCCCTCCCAGCCAGCACAAGCCATGGTTACAGTAGCCCAGACAGTCTTCTAGCATTGTCAGAGCAGTGAAGGTGATGGCAATGGAGTAGTCTGGAGCAAAAGGTACTTTGCATGACAGAACTTTTGGCTCCCCAAGTGAATGTGGGTGAAGTTCTACAAGAGACTACTATTCCCAGCAGCAAAATGTCACCCTGGGCTTGAGGTTCTCCCCATCTCCTCCCACATCTGTTCCTCTCAGAATGCTGAAGATCCTAGGACAGAGTCCACTGCATGTCATGAACTTCTCTGTGGGGCAGCCCTACCACCACCATCTGGGCACAGTATGAAAAGCCTAGTTGGTAAAAGATGTTTGGGGTACAAATTAAAACTAAGAGACAGCACAAGGAAGAGATATTTTTGCAGGGAGGAATTTTTGGGAAGACTGATGCAGCCCAAGACCTTGTGCCACAGACACTGGTAGGCAGTGATGACAATGCAAGAGCCCAGGCATCAGGTGAAGGTTTCCTGTGGGTTCTGAGATATTTGCATGCTCGGAGAGCCTACAGAAATGAAGGCTGATCCTGCTGGTAATACTTTGAGCGGCAGGAATGGAAGGGAAAGGCACCTGAGTTTTACCACTTCCCAGAATGACTCTTCTGGTGCTCCCGGAGTAGCAGCCTGGAACTTGGGACAAAAGCACACAGGTCTAACAATGCCTGTCCTGATAGGTAGACTAATTTTTTTCCCATTTAAGCCTTGGGAGATCCATGACTTGGATGGGAGCTAAACTTTTCAATACCTCTAATGCATATTTGCCCACATCTTTCACTGAGGCTGTACATCTTTACTAGATTATGCCCCCCTCCACTTCTTTCTTGTCTCTCACATCATCCTCTTAGTCTTATTCTAAGCAAACAGAGATTTTAGGCTTCTTGGGAAGTCAAATATTTAAGGAACTCTATCAGGGATGGCTTTTTCCTTTCAAGGTCTGTGACTAATACATCATTGCTTGTTTAGAGCTCTGCTAAGGGTAGGGTGAGGGCTGGACATCCATGGGGCCACATCAGCAAGAACACACCCAGCATGTCGAGGTAAATGATCATTCCCCTCTGTTTCTACATGAGGCTGCATCTGGGGTACTGTGTGCTGTCTTGGGGTCTGCAGTATGAGAGAGATGTGAACACACTGGGAAGGGGGTTCTGCAGGGAAGGTCTTAGTGTGGTCTCTTACAGGGAAGAGAGAGGCAAGCTCTTCCCAGAGGTGCATGCTGAAATGAATGGGACAAAGAGCACAAGTTGCAGCAAGGGTGATTCTGGTTTGGTATAAGGAAAATATTTCACCATGAGAGTGTCCGAACACTGGCACCGCTTGCCCAGAGAGGAGGTGGGTTCTCTATCCCTAGAGAAGCTCAGAACCAAGGGCCTGAGGACTTATTCTGGCTTTAAAGCTGGCTCTGCCTTGACTTCCTTCCCACTGAAATTATTTTGTGATTCTGCAATTCTAATTCTCACAAAAAGAAAAATGTAAGAAAAGTAAAAAGAAGAATAAATACTGATGGCAATAAAAATAAAGCAGTAATCTTATGCACAGCTCTGAAATGACTCAGTCTGATGAGCCTGCTTCTGGTTGAGCCTGAGAATAACACAAACTGCGAAATATAGCTAAGCATTGTTTATCCTAAACCAAACACAAGATTTTATTTTTTTTTTTTTTCTAGCCACACACATAGCAAACATGTGTTTCCCTCTGCTGTGTGAAAGCAGAGAGATGTAACTATCCTGTTTAAGGCTGATAGTCCTCGTTCATTATAACAGGGTGGCCATGTTATCTGTTTCTGCTCTGGAACAGGAATAAAGCCTTCTTTGGTTTTCACACTTGATCTTGGGTATTCTCAAGAACCATCACTTTTATCACTGCAGATAAAAGGCATGGCACTCACCTTCTGCGAGGGCCTTTTTGCCAAGTGAGGCTTTGCCAAGAGCTGAGGGCGCTGTCCCCTGCAAAGAAAATCTTTTATTCCTGTTGCTTTGCTACAAAGTCCCTTGGTGCTTTTGCATGCCCCAGGTCCTTGGGCTGCCTTTACAGGGTGGAAGCTCTCATCACAGCAATCTTAATACTCCTTTCTTTTCTTGAAATCTCCTATGAATGCCATTCAGATTCAAGTCTCCCTCTCCCAAAAGGTTATTGACCTCTCATTTCTCCAGGAGGTAATGTTTGTGTCTGCTCTCATCTCTTTGGAAGCCCAAGGGTTACCTGAGCAGGAGGGGTACAACACTCTCTCTCTCTGTGGGCAATACCAGCCTGCAGCTCTACTACCACTATTAAATCCAGCAAAATCACCCCTTTGGATACATCTGACCCAAGTTAGAGATGGGTACATACCTGAATGCATTTCTGCATAGGCATGGCTTGTATCCCTGCCTTGTTTCTGCCTTGTGAATGAGGCAGGCCTGGGACTCACCAGCTATTTGAGGTGGTAGGGAGTTTGGAGTGACTGTACCCCAATGCAATTTTCAACAGATCCCGTGGGGTGGATATCTAAAAATATATCAGACAGCAAGATGGCTTGGTGAACTCAGCTGCCCCATGCCTCGGACCCTTTGCACAAAGCATCTGGGAAGGCAGCCGTGGCCAAACAGCCCAGAGACCATTTGAGGCAGCAGCTGGAGGCATGGACACTCAGATACACTCCTCTTGGCCTCTACAGCTCCTGCAAAAACCTGAACAGCTCTAGTGGTGGTTCCCCTTGGCTGCTCTCCACTCTCAGGAGCTTTCCCCTGGCCCTCCAAAGCAGTGCTCAGTTCCTACAAATTCCTGTGTAATTTTATGTGCCAGGCCTTTGGAAGCTAAAAAGGAGCCTGGAGGTCTCCTGAGTGACACCAGAGAACGAGAAGCGTGGGTTTAAGGACTGGAGTGTAAAAGTGGGTAGTGCACAGGTGCCAGGGTCCATGTCCCGTGGGTTGCCTAATCTTGTAAGTATGGCACTTCTTTATCACAGGAAAGAAGTCATTCTCTTGCACACAATCATCAATAGTGACAAAAGATTAGGAAGGAAGAGAGCTATCACAGTAACTACCCATGATCATGTGATGTGCTGCAGCAGAGATCCAGATAAGGGTGCTGTCTCAACAAGGCAAAAATAGCATCATGGTTGTCTGGACTGGTCAGAGGATGATCATGAATTTGGAGGGGTAGTTTTAAGGGCAATTAAAGAGTTATCTCTGCAACACCTGTATCCTGTTCCTGTGCTGTACAGGTGGTGCCTGCTCTATAGCTGTTCACAGAGCATTCCCACAGAGCTCCAGGTCAGTGGCTGGCACAGGACATTAGGAGGAGCACCACAGTGGCCTGTGGGCTGCTGTCCCATGCCAAGGGACACTGGAGCACCAGGGACCTGTTGAGGGGACACCTGTCCAAGGCACAGGTTGGATGACAGCGTGTGTAGAAGTGGTTGCAGCAGCTCAGGCAGAGTGGGCACCCCGTGAGTCACAGAGGGGTGGGGAGGGAGAGGGTTCAGCTCCTCACCTGACAGCCCTGGCTGGTACAGGTGGGAGGGAGGCTCACAGGGTGCTGTCACCTCCAGCTTCGAGTCCCTGGCAGCTCCTCTCTGCCAGTGTCTCATTGCAAAGAGGTCACCTCAGAGCCAACCCCTGGTCAGCTCCAGACCTCTGGAGTTTGACTCCAGACTGTGTATTGAGGGGGATGTACCATGAAAGGGGACCATTCCCACACACTCTCTTTCTTTCTTTCTCTTTTGCTATTTTTACCTCTGTCAAATCAAGAACAAAGCCAGCACCAAGGGAACACAACCCACTCTCTCTGAAGTGATGTGCCGGGAGAAACCTGAGATGGATCCATGCATTTCATAGGATATATATATAGATAGAGAGAGGTTTCTCTATAGGTGGCTGTCAGTGCCCAGAACAAGCTGACTTTCTGTAGTGGTCCTGCTCCCACCACCACAGCCTGGGCTGCTTCAGCAGGGCCAGGGGAGATGGTTCCACAACACAACACAACACAACACAACACAAAACAACACAACACGATGTGCCTTTGCTCCAGGCTCAGCCCTGCCATTATCAGGCCTTCACCCAAGTTCTCTGGGATGTCATATCCTTTATAGCCAAGGGGCCCAAACAAGGCCTTGGCCCTGGGTCTCAGCCCCGTGTTACAGGAGGGATATTGAGTGCAGTTGGTCGGCAGCTCTCCAAAATCCTATTGCACAGAAAAATCACCCATCTGCTGGGGACATTTGAATATCACCTCAGCATTTTAGGAGACTTTACTGATCATTAGGCTGGTAATGAAGAGTGAATCTGCCCATCTTTTCCTCCCAGCCCATGCATGCCTTGCACACAATATGCTTAGGAAGCCACCATTGAATTTCCATTTTTTACCTGCTTGTCTTGGACACATGCACTGAGCGATTATAGCACACAGGAAAAGAGCAACATGAAATAGAGACAGCAAAACTTCCATAACTTTTTTTTAAACTGCAGAGCTGTCTTTTAAGATGGGTATTTCAAGGCTTACTCGCTACCTTATTTTAAAAGGTAAAGAGAGTGGAAGAGCCCAAATGAGTCATCTTGTTGGCCAGCAGAAAGCTGTGCTGCTGTTCCTCCCTCCCCAGCTCCAGCTGCTGGTTCCTTTGGACACAATGCTGCTCAGGTCCCTTTGCCAGGGCCATTGGAGCTCAGCAAAATACCAGCGTGTAAGGAAAAATCCTAAGTGCTGGCAGACAAGGAGTGCACACGAGAGGGTGTGTTTGTGTGCAAGTAGGCACATGTGTAAAACAACCAGGGACTTCTTTCTGTGGCAAAACCTGGCTATCCATCTCCATCCAGAGACCAGCTTGCTGACCATGGGGCTTTCACAGAATCAGTCTCTCCTCACTCAGCAAGAGTCAAAGATGGGGAAAAAGGTAAACCCCTATTTGCAGGGCCACAACTGCTCTCGTCCCCATGCCCCAAAGTGATGTCAGGGCAAGGGGCTTGCCTGGGCTCACACTGGAGCTGGTGACAGGAACAATTCAGATTTACAGAGTCCAATGGTGTGCTTCACCCTGGGAAAGTTTTAAACTGAAATATTCCTTTGCCAGGTCTCACATACAGATCAAAGGGCAGGATCCCATGCAGGCTTATTTGGATCAAAGATGCTTTAAAAGGAAGAAAAGTATCTATTTCTGACTCCCTCACTCTGAGAAGAAGGATCACGCCAGGCTTGCTGGCAGCCAGGCTGGGAAGGCAGCTTCCCCTGGAGGGAGCTTTTACCTACCACATGATGTGTCTGTGGGCATGGGAGGAACAAATGATAACATCAGCTGAGATGAAAGGAGAGAAGCCGTTATCCTGGAGGTGAGGAGAAGAGGCATCTGAGCTCCAAGAGCCCACAGAACCACAAACAGCATGCCATGGAATATGTTGGAATAAATAGGCATGCGCCACTCCCAGAGCTGAACTTCTTTCCAGCATCCTTTCTGGTGCTTCACTGGGGCAGTTCAGCTCTGGTCCTCCATGACAGAGGCTGTGCTGGGGCTGCTCCATGTGCATCCTCATGGAGAAGAGCACTGCCGAGCCACCGTGGCATGCAGAATGGCCTTCTCTAAGGAATAAACCCCCAGAGCCTTCCCCACGAAGAGCTGTTTTATCTCTTCTTCCTCCAAACTAGCAGGAGTAAATAGGACCCAGAACAGCTGGGTTTTAGCAGTCTGAAGAGGCTCTGAGCTCAGATGAGCAGGCTGGGAGTAGTGTTAGAAACTGCTGCTGTGCAATTGAGAGGGCTGCAGAAAGGAAGGTAGATTTAGGTACCAAGTACTTCCATAAGAAAGATTTCTTGCTCTGCCTGGAGGCTGTGCCCTCAAAGAGAAATGGACTCTGTCACCAGAGAGATGCCTGCACACTTCAAGCATAAGATGCACCCAGTTCATCCATTCTGGGGTGTTCCAGAATTTCCTGATGAGACTTTCAGAGGTAAAACCCACCTCTTGACAAAATTTTGATGTCAAATACACCAGCTGAGGCAATTTTTTCCCACCTGAACTGACTGCACAGTCCTGGATGCAGTAACAGGTGGGATGAGCTCTCTGCTCAATGGGCCAGTGGTGGCCACTGCAACCCACCTAAGCAGATTTGCACAAGTTTGGTAAAAGCAGTCCCCTACATAACTCAGGGTGTCTGACCTCTGTGCTGGGGAAAGATGCACAAGAAGCTGGTGGGACATTAGCAAACCACGATGAACCTGGTCAAAAGTGCAGGCATAATGTGATGGCCCAGACATTGATGGAAAAAGCCTGGTTTTCCCCCAGAAATGTGCTGGGAACTGCAAATCCCCATCCATGCACAGCTTCCAGCCTGTTTCAAAGCCAGGAATTAAGCCAGCTTGTCCAGCTTAATTTTTGTCAGCCCAACCTATCATTTAATAAACCAGTAATACCACAAGAAGGGACAGGATTGGGCTGGGGCACTCTCATGGCATGCCCCCAATTTCATACTAACCCCAGACCACCATAGCCCACATGCAGCCATATGCCTGAACCACAGTAGCAGACAGAGCATCTGCCACCACACTTGTCGAGGGCTGGGAGGCAAAGGTCCAAATGGACCAGTTTTATTTCCCAGTCTGGACAGTTTTTTCTCCATTTGGAAGAGATCTATCAGGCTTTTCTGAACTTCTTCCAAGGGACAGATGTTTTTGCTCTATCACTCATTCACTGCTAAGGCTTCAGGCAACAGCTACTGCTATTTTTTTTAGGTTTTGGATTCAGTTCCACCGCAGAGGTCTCTGGCTGAGTTTGCCTGTTTAATTAGTTATTAAAATGGAAGAGCTTTTTTTTTCCCATCACATCTCCTGCCACTCTGGAACAGGTCCACTAATAGTAAACACAACTTGGGCAAGCATCTCTTACTCTGCCTTGAACAGACTAAATAGTTTTGGCAAGTCAACTTTGCTTCTTTGGATTTGCCAGGCATCTGACTCCTGCTCACGTTCACTTTTGGGATGGTACAGATGCCAAAGGCAGAGCAGCCGGGCCAGGCACCGTCCTCCATCACCCTGACGGCAGCATTCCCGCCCAGCATTATGAGAGGATATAGGGCTGCTCCATCTCTTTGAGGTGGTGGCTGGCTCTGAAAGCTTGATTAAGTGCTGGAGGTGTCTCGTGGCAGGATTTCCTGTTTACATTGCCCTACACCTTGTTATTAGCATCACACCTCTGCTAAACGTGCATCCTGGCACTGCGGCTCTGCGGGAGTGGGGCGGGAGGGGGTGGTTGGGGCAGGTGAGTCAGGAAAGTGTTGGGGGTGATGGCTCCAGGCTGGGTGAGGAAAGAGGAGGAACCTTGTGGGAGCAGCTGCACCAGTCTGTACAGGGACAGCTCCCAGAGTGCCTCCTCTCCCTCCAATAAACCCAGCTCTGGCTTTCCAGACACATCAGGGTTTGTTTTGGAGCCAGGCACCAGCCAGGCAGGACAGGGGAGACCATGCCTGAGCTCCAGCTCTGCTGTCAGCTCTACCAGCTTCCTCTGCTGCTAAGAATAATTCTGACTCTTGCTATATTAACAGAGTGATGCCAGGGGCAAGGACAGATACTGAAGGATCCCTCATTGTTTTCCTTGGGTGCTTTTTGTCCTTTCATGAATTTTACCCTGCCATGGTGCTCCTCTCCCCAGGAGGAAGGTGCTAGAGGCCTTGGTCCATGTGCGCAGCCTCAGCAAGGCAGTCACCCTGGTCCCACCACACACCACTCTGCAGTGTCTCACACCAAATTACACAGTTACTGATGAATCCATTTGTCACCAGGGTACCAGCTACGGGGGCCTGACAAAAACAAATCAGCATCTGCAAGAGTTCCAGATGTTCCAAGTGTGAGAGAAGCCAAAATAGAAAGCAAGGTGAATATTTTGGTTTCTTGGCCTGGTGGCAGGTTGGTAATTAGCCTGGCCTTTGCACTGGACTAGTGAGATGTCCTTGCACAAAGTGACCCACACTCCCATGTCCCCCTCTCAGGCTGCATGGAGCAGTGCATTTCCCAGGCACAGCCTTAAGCTTCTCTCTTTTAGGGGAAGACTGATGATTTCTGAGTCCTCAGCATCTAACACTGCTCTCTTCCTGGGCCTGAGTGTTTTTCCTGGCAGACAAAAAGTGGAAGGACAAGGCTATGTGCCATATCCGACAATCCAGCATTTCCACCAGTTACATGTGGTGGGTGGTTGCTGTAACTCGGGTTATTAGGACTGGCTTTTCTGAGGCCCCTGGGAAAAGCTGAAGCTGCTAAAAAAGGGAAATCTATCAAAAGGGAGATTTTCTTGTCAGCCATGAGTGTTCCCTACCGCAAAGCAAATAAGAAATGCCTAGGGGCTACACCAAGAATTCATGGTTGCCCAGTTTTAAGTGTTTGCATGTGTGGCCAAGGGGAGGGATGATCAATCACATCAGCTCTACCCCTGCACTCAACCTGCTACACTTCCCTGGAAGCCAAATTTGCTGCTTATCTGATCTGAAGTAAGACTGTCCCTGCTAAATGGATTAACTAGTGCCTCCGTGGCACATGACAGAAGGGAGGGCTCGTTGCCCCACCATTGCCACAAACATCATCCATTGGAGGTGGCATCATTTCATCAGGTGACAGAGCTGTGGACTGTGTTAAGGGGATGGCTGTATCTACAGAAATTAATATTTTGGGGCTGTCATACACACACCTGAAGCTGCAAAGACAGCTTGGGAATAGGGGGCATCCAGCTCCTCTTTCCTTTAAATTCTCATGGCCCCTGCCCAGCATGAAGCCAGGATGTAGGATATACCCAGGCAGGGCAAGCTGCAGAAGTCGGGTCAGAAGGACAATTCCTCATCCAGTCTGGGCAGGGCCTCCACTCCTCCCCATTACCCTCCAGCTAGGATGGGGTCTTGCAGGTCCAACGAAGCTGTGGCACAGGCTTCCCATCCTGCAGATGGCTGCAGGCAACTCCACAGGTGACTGGACAGACAGCTGTGGAGCCAACCCCGGGGTGCTCCCTACCTGGCAGCCCTTCTGTCCTGAATAGAACCCAATGTGTCTGCACTGAGCAGCACACAGTGCAAGGTGCTCACCCCTGGAAAAACAAAAAAACAAAACCCACCTCTACCATTTGCTCTTTGATCATATCAGAAATGAGATGTTCAGGGCAACAGTGGGTCCCTGGGCAGCTCGGCACTGCACGGAGAGTGGTGGGGTAAGCACACCCATCCTTTTCCAGGCAAGATGGAGCCCAGAGAGAATGCAACACACTGAGCACTGCAAAAGCTTTCCTGGCTCCCTTGGGAAGGAACTAAATGGCTGTGGCAGTGGAAAGAGATCCAGCAGAGACCTGTAGTTGTGCTGTATGGGGCACCAGGCTCTGGCCTCCCTGCTCTCTGCAAGCCCAGAACTGCCCACAGCTCCCTGCCATGGTGCCCTGGTCCTTGCACTGGGTGGGCATCCTCACCCTGCTGGAAGCTGATCCATGCTGCAGGGAGCTGTAAGGAAAGCTGATCAGTGGAGGTGATGCTTGGGTGTCTTTGGAGTTAGCTTCCAGCTCTGGTCCTGCCCAGCCTTACATGGTGGGATGGCAGCAGTGCACAGCAACAGTCACAGCTGCTCTCTGTACTTTTGGGGTTTGTGTCTGTCTACTTATGGACTCGCCACCACACTGTTTTTCTAGGGTTTTGGCCATCTCCTTAAACAGAAGCCCTGGAAGGATGAAGTGGGTTCCCACTGATGTGTTTCACTACAGAAGAGGAGCTGTGTCTACCACAAGTGCTGGACCACTGCTCCAGGCATGGTGCTCTACCTATGGGGCCACCAAGGCCTTCCACCAAGATGGCCAAAGCTACTTTTAGCTTTTAACTTCAAGAAAGGAAGTGTGTGTGTGTGTAGAATGCCAGGTCTCCCTGTGACACCCTTGCCATGGCCTTTGCTGTATGGCAAAGTGCTGCTACTGCAGGGAACCACTGCCTCACACTTCTGTCCTCACCCACATCTCCGGGGAAGGGTTTCCTGCAGCCAGGAGGAGGGTTGGGCTGCTCCTACTTTTAGGGGTGGGTTTCAGGGGTGCTTGGTGTGGGCATCACTCACAGCTGCCCCCGGAGCAGCAGCAGTGAGCCTCAGCTGCTCCCCTTTCAGCCACTGCTCGGATCCAGGGCAGGAAAATCCCCCCAAATTTCATTTCTCATTTTGATCCCTACTTTCTTTATATTAAAATGTTGAATAGGTTCCCACTCAGCACAACAATAACAACAACAACAACATGCACTGGGAAACATAACCCAGGCTAGGGCTGCAGCTGGGGGGCATGCAGGAACAGGGTACCTCCCAAAGCTGTGGAGTGAAGCCATCTAGGCCCCCTGGCATACTTATGTGCATGAGGCAGGGCTGGCAGTGACCTGGGATTGCCTCCCACCATTACTGCTCCGGTTTCTCTCTGCTACACAGCTTCACGAACTAGCCAAAGCAAAGATCACGGGAGATAAATTTATAAAGTATTACAGCAGCTGATATGTCTGGCACAGGCCATTCAGAGCACCCACAAACTGCTCATAACACCTGAATGCATCTTTTGTAAATTTTGGGCTGGGTGAGGTGGAATTCCAAAGCTTCTGCTCCCCAGTTAAGTGTGGTGACATCCTTCAGACCCCAGGGATGGAAATCAATCACCCCAATATCTCTGTCACCCTAATATGCACAGTTGCCATCGTGGCTTGGACTAGTCCAGACCTAGTGATGTCTCAAAGCCTGCAAATAAAGAATGGCTACCAGTTTACTCATTCATCCAAAAGCTGAATTGATGGAGAGGCTTGACAATCCACTGCTGTTAACACCAGGGCAGCCTGGTGCAGGGTCACTTGGAGGGACACTGGCACCAGAGCAGGCAATGATGTCTGTCTGTCACTGCTGCACTGTGCAGAGCCTCATCAATGAGTTTATCCTGAATATTTTGCATCAGGGTGGCCATGGCATTTGACTCATTATGGGGTTCCCTCATAGGGATTAAGGTGTCGTTGCACTGACGCTTTGAGTGTTGATTTGTTAAGAGGAGAGAGCATCTCACAGGAGGTGCTTATCCCTTAGTAATGCACTGAAGGGTGTTTTGTACTGTCAGGTCAGGGGATGGCTATGCCCACCCTCCTTTTATAAGGAACATCAACGCTGCCAAAAAGGTGTTGCAGGAATATAAAAAATTGCTCCCTGCATAAGCTGAGAACCCATAATGCTTGGAGAATGGAAGGAGAGGGGATTTTCTCCTAAGAAAAAGGAGTGGGTTTGTTCCTAGGGGCAGCATGAAGCTTCAAGCAACCTTTCATCAGTGACCGCAGAGATGGGTCTGCAGAAGATGGGTAACTGGACCACCAGAAGATGGTCATCTGGAGCTCTCTGAGTGGCAGGAGCTCTTTGGGTCTGAGCCAAGGGTAGGCAGATTTCAACATAATTTTCTTTAAATTCTACTGACCTGTGCCTGCTACAAAGTAATTTCATCTTTGTCCTATATATACACTTAATTGGAAACATCTTGAAGGCCAGGTTGGATGTGAGTTGAGCAACCAAGCCTAGTGGAAGGTGTCCTTGCCCATGGCAGGGGGTTAGAACTAGATGATCTTTAAGGTCCCTTCCAACCCAAACCATTCTATGACTCAACGATTTTATTTCTATATCTACAAAGTGCCCATCTCCACCCAGGCTCATACCAGCGTTCCCTCCCAGGCATCCACAAAGGCTCTGGTTGACTAGGTCTGCTGTCTTTCAGCAGGAGCTTACCCATTAGTTTTCAGAAAGCTACATCCTAGTGACCTGTCTGTGGCTTTTATACCACTACAGGAAAGTGCAGAAGAACTGCCGTCATCAGGCTGGAAGGTGTCATTAAACCAGTGGATAATTCTCCTGCTAAATTGATGGTTTGCTGAGGTGCACCACAGGATCACCACCAAGAGGAGCTGGAGATGGGAAAGATGCTGCAGTGTTTCTCCTTGCTTTGAGAGGACTGATGGTCAGCATTGTTGCTCAGTGAGGGTCACCTGCAGACTTTCCCCCATAGCAGCCATGCTTCTGAAGAACATTTTGAAGGGTTCAGTCTCCCTTGAACGGGGGCTTGTTTGCAGTATTTGCAGTTTAAGGCCTCAGTGAAAGTTGGATTTAGATAGTGCTGTGCGAACAGAAAATAAAAAGTAATCAAGGTACTCAGAAAAACTGATAAGCCAGCATCTTAAACCACTGGTTTCATCCTTCAGAAAATGTTTCTGCCAGCATCTTAAACCACTGGTTTCATCCTTCAGAACATGTTTCTGCCAGCATGGTATATAATATGACAAATAGCTCTTCTGAGGTACAAAAATGCAATGTATTATCGTTCTTGCTTAGCTGTACTTCAGCAGGTTCCAAGTAAAGTTGCTTGTGCAGCTTTCACTTAACCTGTGCATGAGGAAAATTAATAACGTGGTGACATACATATCAGCTGGGACCCTTGCTCCCATCCGTGAGAGGAGAGACAATGTTCTGGGAGCGTGTCTGGGCTGCGGACAGGAAAGGCTCCTGCCTGCAGGATCCCTGCTTACAGGATGCAATTGGGATGGAAAGAAGGGTAATGAGATGGGAAGAGGGACATTGACTTGCTAAAGTGACCAGTTAAAGGATTTGATGGCCCTGTCAAAGAATGGGGCTCTGCCCCTGCTGAACTTGTGATGTTTCTAAGCAATACCCCCACTTCATCACCCAAAGGTGACCTGACCTCCCCACCTCCCAGCCACTCGCTGACAGGGACGTCTGATTTTGAGGAGGGCAAGGCACATACTGCTGCACTGAAACTCTCTCTGAACACTGCAAATACACTGTTCTGAGTGTCACAGACGGACAGGCAGACTCACCTAGCTCCTGCACCACAAAACTGAGAGGGGAGGCTTGGCTACGCCTGCAAGGGGACAGAAATGACAACATCATTAATGGCTGCTGATTCCTGCCACAGTGACAGCATTGCAGAAGCACCTGGGAAGCCTGCACAGGGATTACCTGGGTGCACAACAAGCCATGCACTGGAGGTGACTGGTAAAGGCAGAAAAGAGGTGAGTGAAGGAGGTGAAGGACCCAACACGGACCCACGGCTGGTGAAGAAGTGGACACCCAGGCTGGGGCTGTGACCTGGGGTGACAGTCACTGCTGGACATGCATGGCAGTACCACACTGAGAAGTGCCTTTCTCCTCTCCTGCCACCTCCATCCTCCCAAAAACCCTCACCCCAGCCCTGTGAGCACACTGGTGTGTCACAGTGCAATTACAGACTGTCAGCCCACGTCAGCCCTAGGTGAGTGGGAATTAAAGCTCCACTGACATCTAGCATTTTTCTCATTTTTGACAGTCTGACTAATTTCAGACTAATTTGGTGTTTTCTTGTGTTCTGTCATTTGGGCTTGGTTTTTATCATTATTACTATAATTATATTTATGCATGTTTCTATTTGATTAAGCATCAAATAGAAAATACCCACATGCAGTAGTCACACCAAGAAGAAATCCAGGGATTTGTTCCCCAGTCTCTAGCTGTCCCCGGAGCTGGAGCACCCAAACCAGGACCTTCACCTTAGAGGAATGCATGAAATCTGAAAATTAAAACCAGAGAAGTGCCTCTGGGCAGGGCCAGAAAAAAAACAGTTTGTTCCCTGGCTCCACTGTCCTTTAAGTCCCTACAGCAATCAGGTATCTTCCCCTCTTTATGCACCTGCTGTTTGTTGATTAACAGTTGTGTTAACATGTGAGGTATGAATATTGACTAGAATATTTATTTGTGCAACCTCTTAGGTATTTTAGGGTGCTTAAAATTACCTTCAGGTGCCATGAGATACATGAGGACCACCATCAGCAATGTTCACCTTATGACTTACAGCATCCTTTGACAATGGCCAAGATTTCTCATTTGGAGCAAGTCATAATTTTTCATCCTGGGTAACGGATGCAGGAAGTTTCATATAGTGGCACTTGGATTCAGAAAGTTATTTGTTCCTGTCAGCTGTGCTGCAGCAACTCACTGTGATCACATTTGCCTGATCAGTTTCAGATATTTTCTGGTGCAAACAAGCAAGCCATGGGCGTATGCATAGGTTAGTGTGACTGGGTTTAAGTTGGTGATGATGAGATAGTTTTTGGTGGTGGGTGCCCACTTATGGCTTATCAAACAACAGCAGGGAGAGAAGGAAGAAGAGTGGAACGTGTTTCCCTTCCCTTCCACAAGGGTGCAAATGCTGAAGCCCCCTCCACGTGGCACACAGGCCGTGCAAAAGCCCCTGGCCAGTGCACCCACTCACTCCTGCAGTCATCTTCATAGGTCAAGGTGGGCAGGGGTTAATGAGGCCACGAAGGAAGGAAGTAATTGAAGATGGAAGAGGCATCTATTCATGGTTGCTGCCAGGTTGGAAGTCATTCTGGGAGATGGGCACACCCATGGGCTGTCCCACCCTTGGCAGCCAGGGCACTGGTACATGGGAACATTTTGGTCAGGTCCCATTTTTCCAAACCATTGAGATAGCCAAATAGGGCATCAAGACCTCAGCTCACCTCTTTAAGCACCTGTGAGTAGGGTCTCCCAAAAGGGGCACCTGGACCCGAGCAGCAGGGGACTGTGACCATCAGGAGCTACTGCAGGGTTTGAAAGTGCTTATGAAAGGTCTGGGTAGGTCTGAGGTATGGACAATGAGGGCAAACTTGCTTTGCCAGGTGGTGTCTCTGACTTGGTACAATTTCAGCTCTTCCAGAACCACTCCCTGGGGAAGAGATGTCTTGCTGTGCTCTGTGACAGGAGACATGGCTTCCCTGCACACTGCCAGCAGAAGCTTTGCAAGGGAAGGGTCTCCAGTCCCAAGCTTTTCAGGAGCTATTTGGTCAGTTAAACAGGGAACACAGTAACCTCTCATCCTGGTTTCTCCCCTGGTCGATGCCCCAGCCCATCCTGCAGCTGTTTTGTGTCCCAGGATCCTCAGGCATTTCCTCAGTGTTTGACCCAGCTGAGAATTTAACACACATGCTGAATTTGAAGCACATCAATAGGGCTTACTCAAACCCTGCTGTGCCAGGATCAGAGCCTTCTTCCGTGGCTGTCACAGGAAGGGCATCATTTTCCATCACTAATTGTTGGAGCACCAATTTGCAGCACAGCAGGAAGAGCCAAAGAGGGGCACCTCAAGCTGGCAGCACCAAGGAGGAATTTGAGCCAAACCTGCCTGTTTGGGATGATGTGAATGCTCAGGGGAAACATGAAGCTGCACAGCTCCTCGTCGCAGTTTGCAGCCACTGCTTGTGGGACCCAAGGAGGGCTGGCCAGGAGGGCTGGCCACTTGTGATCATCTCCACACACGTGCAGGCAGCAAATATAGGAACTCACCTATGAGAAAATATGCAGAGGCATTAACCCCAGGAGCTTCTCATCACCCCGGTCAGACGAGTCACAGCCTGACTAACAGGAGGCCAAGCCTATATTTACTGCAATTTATATAAATCATGAGAGATCCCATGAAAGACAACCAACCAACCTAATTGCTCTAGGGACAAATTCCTTCTGACACATACCTCTGATAACATCAATTACCTGGCAAACAGACTGATTCAAGTACTGTGGGCGTTCTCCAAGGTGATAAACATTATGGGAGGAGGCTGGAGCTGAGGTTGAAAATACTGGCAGAGGTTATGGACCTGTAAGGGACAACTTCCATCAGAGATCTTACAGTCAAGGGCAGCAAGAGACCCCAGGATGGTCTGTTCACATCTCCCTGCACACCACAAGCTTCCAGCATCTTCTAACAAACTTCAGACCCCTGGTGAAGATAAATAAATTCAAAACTAGACTGTGCTACAGTGAACTGTTGTGTTAAAACCTCCTGCAGAAGTAGGGAGTATGTTAAATAAAAAAAGCTTAGGTATGCACGAAGTCTTCTCCTTGATAGCCCTCTTCAACAAATCCATCTTGGTCTCTGGGGGAGTGCTTGGTGCTCAGGTGACAGCAGGCTCCCCTCAGTTATTTAGCAGGTCAGCAGGAGGCCACACAGTGCCAGAGAAGTGGATGACACTACATCCATTACAAGGCATTGCCTCTTACAGAGCAGACCTCCCTGCTGCTAGCCTGCCACAACAGCCCCTCTGCAGCCCAGGAGCAGTGTCTACCTGGGGACTGCTCTGCAAGCTGCAGAAGCTGCTCCAGGTGAGCTCAGCCAACTAAAGCAGCACATCTCAGCACCCTATGGTCTCAAGCCTTTGTGCTCTTGCTGCTCAAGCCCATGTGCTTATGCTGCATAGGAGGACTGAGCGTTCATGGCTGTACAAGGCAGGCACCTCTCCATGTGATGACAGCCACCTCAATCTCCCCCCTGTGCCAGGGAAAGCACCCCCATCCCTGTGGGTATGGGGTGGCTCATGTACAGCCCATGGGGAGGTGGCCTGGCCTCCTAGAACTGGGCTGTGCTTGGAGTCCTGCACCATGCCCCCATGGCCATTAGGTGTAATTGTTGTTCTTCTGTGGTTTTCCAGGTCCAAGGTCTGAAATAATAAGGCTGCATCATAGCCTGCCAGAGTGGTGCCTCCTCATACCAGTGGGTGCCAAGAGTGTGTTTTGTATGCCTCGGGGTGCAGCAAAAGAGCTTTTGAAGGTATCCAAGGGCAGAAGGGTTGGAGGAACACAGCACTGGAGGACCATGAGGCTCGACACGGCATAGCTAAGTGAGAGCTGTTCGGAGCAGGCTCATGAGACAAATTTCCCATTACCTGGGTGAAACCAGGACCACCAGGATGTTAGCCCTCATTCAGGGCATTATAGGGCCCAGAGCAACTTCCAGTCTCTGTGGACCTTTGCAGTAGCTGTCACATTTCTGTGAGCATCTCATTCCTGGGAGGGAAAAAGGAGGTGTGAAAGGGGAGAAGGAGGAGGTGGGCATGATTTCAGAGAAGTTAAATGCAAAATAAGAAAGAATGAGAAATAAGAATAAGAAAGAAGTGTACTTTTCACTTTCGATGAAAGTGAAAAGTACATAGAGTCACCAGAAAGCAGTAACTGCAGGACTCTTACAGGAATCTTGTAAACCCTGGACAGAGTCTCTTATAGCAGAAAGGAAGCCCACAACCTACAAAAACTCTTTTGTGTCTATGAGAAGACAATGACAAAGAGAATACATCACTGCTCCTACTCATACACTTAGAAAAGCTGCAGAAAACTTCCTCACTGTGAGGAATAGCTTTAACTGAGGATGGACAGACTTCAGCTAGGAGGAACCAACAGGAGCTGAAGAGGCTACAGCCAGCCCCAGGTGAAAGACGGGAACAGAGGGAGAGGCATATGGAGCTAATTGGTTCTGATTCAAAAGAACTAAAAATAAATCCTGGGGGAAGACCTCAGCAAGCAGCACGTCTCCAGAGGACACTGACTCAGGCAGAAGTGGCATGATGCAGAGGAATGGGGAGTCATGATCATCCTGAGCAGAAATCTCATTACAGCTACTTACCTATTCCTGCTAACCTCCCTCCTATTTACTGCCCCAAGGGCTTACGTAAAGAACATGAAGAATGAAATTAAAAATGTAGAAATGTAGGCTGAAAATCTCCCTGACACAGCAGGATGAGCTGATCATGTCCGCAGAGGTTTTTGCCAGCACCATCAGCCATCTGAGATGGAGCAGGAGCAGGGGCAGTCCTGCAGCAGCACCTCCTCCAGCCCCAACTGAAATACCATGGGAGATGCTTCTCTCCCTGATGGGCACTTCAAGGGATTCTAGTACCCGGTGGGTGGGGGGGGAGCAGGGGTGCATGGTAGCCCCAGAGCATCCTCTTGGCATGGATGCTCCAGGCTGGACCAGTTCCCACTTGTTGCTAGCCCTTGCTGGGGTTGGGCTTTCCACAGGCAGTGGGGAACACCTCCTCTGCCCTGCATCCCACTGCCTTGCAGAGGATGAGCAATGGCTCACAATTCCCTGAACAAAGGGATGAACTTGGATCACTTTTATTTGCTGCTGTAGCCCTTCAGCTGCTCCCACAGCCCCCAAAAGAACTGAGGCTCACACAGGAGAGGCCATGTTGTAGCAGAAAGACTTGAGGATGTGCTTGCCTGGCCAGCAGTTTACCATCTCTCACCCAACAACTCTGCTGGCCCTCTTCAAAAACAAATAATCAAATTAGAAAATTTTAAAAAGCTGGGTTCAAAGCCCTGCTAATGGACAGCAGAGCCTTCCCTGCTCTCCTGTCCCCACTGCTGTCCCCTCCGGCAGCGATACCTGCACAGAGTGCACGAAACCCTTGGAGCTGGTGCCCAGGCTGGCAATGCAATTAGAGGCTGTCATGTGCTATCTGTCCTGTAATTTGCTACCTTGGCACAGGCATCCGTGTTGGTAATTATGCACATAGTGGGATCCACAGCATTACACATAGCCTCTAGCAGGAGCAAAGAGCCAAAAGAGCAAGGCTCTGCAAGAGCGCAGCCGAGTGAGAAATTTGGCACGTGCAGAAAACGTCATGTAATGCATATTGTTGCCTCCCTGTGGAGGGCTGGTGGGAAATGCCTACAGATAGCCACTTTTTTTAAACAAGAGTTGGATAATAAACGCATGAATAATAGCATCTTTGTTCAGAATTCCATTCCTTCTGTTATTGCAGCGTTGCCATCGAGGCAGAAGTGGTGTCAGAGAGTTATGGTTATCTCTGGGATAGAAGTGCAGCTGGGATGAGGACTCTATTCTGAAATCCACGCTCACAGCAGCAGCCTCTGCCAGGTTTAGGTGGATATACAGTCCCATGCAGTGTTAATTTCTGGATAACTCTAGGCCAGCAAAGGCTGAGTCTCTGTGAGGTCTGAAGAGGGGAATAAATCTCCATCTCTCATGTGGGCAGCCCAGCATTCAAGCTTTTAAGCAGACGCTCAGCTTCAGTCATGGGCTCAGTTTCCAGCAACAGCAAAGACATGGAACCTGTGTTTTACAGTCATGGCAAGACTCCATGCAGCCACCAGCCCCAGAGGCTGTCAGGATTAATGATGGCTCACCAGGCAGGAGGTGGCAATAATTCTTTCTTCTCAAAAGGATTTCATCCTGAAGACCTGTTTTCAGCAGTGAAGGATGCTGATACAATGCTTCTTCTGACCAAACCTCAGCCTTGGGGTCACCCATGGTCTCTCCCCGACCAGGGTTGTCCTGTAGCTCCTCCAAAACATAACAAGGGCAAAATGCTTGCAAAGCACTGGGGCCATGGAGATTCTGGTCCTGCAGCATGTCACAAAACCGCCAGACTGGGACACCCTGTCCTCAAAGCCCAGAAGCTGAAGGCATGACCTTGTTCTCTTCCAGGCTCCTTGCCTGCCTGATCTTTGGCAAAATAATCATCTCTTCTGTGTCTTTTTGTCACTGTAGACCCAGAATAATAGTTAAATTCTTGAGAATAAACCCCATCCCTTAACAGCACCCTGCTAACACAATGTAGTACAGAGATTTACAAAAGAATGAGAACCTCATTTTTATCTCCTGCTTGAATTGTTAAAATAATTAATTACTTCTGGGCATTTTTAATTAAACACTGCTGTATTGCTAGTTATGTTTAAAACACTTAACACTGAATAACTCCATCTGCAATTTCCTGAAAGCAGCAACAACTGCTGCCTTTAATATTCCAATCCCAGGCAGTCCTGGAAGTGTTATTCTTATTTGTACACTTCAGTGGCTACTGGTAATTTTGCAGCTCAAATCAACATAATGCTTTTTCTATTCCCCCAAATGACACCAAGGTATCTGTGAGAATTGCAGCTGTCCAACTGAATTATCATCAATCACATTAAATTAGAAGTCATGAGGGGGTGGTTCAGTTTCAAATCACCATTTTTATTCCAAGCTGAGCAAAAGAAATGAAGTTTCTACTTCTCCTCATTAGCACCTCCCAACTGCAACCCCAGTTTCCTCCATTCCTGCTGCTGATCCTCTGCAGGTACCTCCAGGTGTGGGGACTTCCCTTTGAGTATGACGAGAGTTTGGAGAAGAAGTTGTAGTGAAGTTGCCCATGTAGAGATGCCACTGCATGCCACAGTGGACCTGAGATCTCTGTGGGATGCTGCTGTTGAACACCTCACCCAGGCATCCTCACTCTCCCTGGCTCAGGGATGCTCCTACACCTCCACTTCTGCACAGCCCACAGACACCCATGACAAGGGCTGCCTTTTTCTGTGCCCAGCCCTCCTGGTTTAAATCAAAACCCACATTTCTAGAGCTCTGCCTGGCATTATGCACAGCTGGAGACCACACACACCTGGGCATCAAAGAGCATGTTATTTTTTCACCTGTTATCTCATTTCAGCCTCTCTCATTTGTATGCAAAGAGGCTTCAAAGAAAATCTGGGGTAACACTGCATCCTTGTGTCAGGTGAAGCTAAATGGCAATGCAATATAAAAACTCAGCTTATAGTCACCTCTGTTCCACATCTGTGTTCATGTTTTGGCATGGATGGATAGAGCATCCTGATTCAAATTTAGAAAATAAAGGGTTAAAATGTAGAAAACCAGGATAGAGAGAAAATTCATTTGTCTGTGTCATAGATAAGAGGAACTAACTTTGTCTAGGTAAGCATTAAGCCTGACCTGCATTGTCTGTAAGGAAAACTCCCTAAAAAGGAACCAGCGAGAGCCAGTTTGCTGTCTGGAGCCCTGCCAGCTCAGCAAAGGTGAAAAGGACACCCTGAGGGACACTCCGAGCCTTCCTCCAGAAGACCCCTGCCCACGACCACCAGGGGACAGTGTGCATGCAAAGATGGGTGGAAACTTAAGTTAATATCTGATTTGAATAACCTCCACTTCTTCAATGTTTATGCATGTTCCTGTAATCCATACATATATGATTCTGTGTGATAAATAGATGTCTGCATTCAGCTGCGGTGTGCAAGTTAGGAGGAGAGATCCCCCTTGCACCTGTCACGGTTTAACACTGGCCCGGCAATTAAACCGAATAACAGATGCTCTCTATTAACCCCCCTCTCCTCCCTGATAAGGAAAGGAGAGAGAATAAGGAAAAGAGGCTTATAGGTTGGAAACTAAACTACACAACTTTAATGTAACAGTAATGATAAATAGGAAAAATTACTAAACATATATAAATATACAGGAAAAATTGATCCCACATTCCTCCAGTAACTCTCACGTCACCACCGAGGCTGCAGGGCAGCCCTGGGAAAGTCCAGGCTGGACTCCTGGGGTCAGCAGCAGTCGGGAGCAGGAGGCAGGAACACACAGATTCAGGCTGGCACAGATCAGGACCACAGGCAGAGGAACGGATGGAATCCTCCCAGGATGCCAAAGCAAACAGGGAACAGGCAAAGGAAGAGCAGGAAGAAGGGCAGGAAGGTGTTTGACCCTCATGATCCCTCAAATTTATACTGAGTATGATGTGTATGGGATGGAATACTCTGTTCAGTCAATTCTGGCATCTATCTGTCCGTTCCTCCCAAAGGAGGGGTTCAGGTGGGACCTCTTTACTCCTTCTGGAGGGTAAAATGTTCCTCAGAGCTGAGCAGTGCCCTTGGCTCTGCACACCAGTCTCTGGCAGTAACTATAAACACCCAGTGTTATCAGTCCTAGAAGCAGACACTGAGAAACTTGCTGTTAATTTCAGCAAATGCAACTGCTTGCAAGAGACTTAGCTGAAAGCAAAAGTACAAACCAGAAAATCACCTTTATCCTGGCCCAAACCAGGACAGCACCCCACGCTGTAACAAAACGTACCTGCTGGAGAACCCTCTGTGGGTTGTGAAGTTTGTTTCCGCACATCAGTCTCTCACAGCATCTTTGAGGAAACACTTGAGAAGACCTAGGAGTCTTCAGGAGGCCAGGAAGAAACAGGTAGAGCTGGAACTTTGTTCTACTGTCTCTTGGTCATCAGGAATAAATAAATTCAATTTCTGGAAACCCACCACCACAACCCAAGAAATGTCTGTGAGCTATCAGGACCAGCTCTGCCAGCTCAGTCAGCTGTTTTGAATGCAGACCACAGGAGACAGCAGCACTGTCATCCATGTGGTGTCACTGGAGTCTGATGCTCTGCTGACCACATGCCTGCAGTTGATGTTGTTCTGCTGCAGTGAGTCTCCAGACCCTGAAATGTGAACAGGGATGCAGGGGAAGTGTAATGGAACTTACGTCTTCTGCTTTCTCTGTTGTTCACCATCATCTTGTAGATGTGGTGCTTAGGGACACGCTTTAGCACTGGAGATGGTAGTGTTAGGTTAATGGTTGGAGTCGATGTAAAGGTTTTTTCCAACTACAATGATTCCCTGATTCACCTGCAATGCAAGAGTGACTGCTGAAAGCACCAGCATGACACCCCCAATTCTCCTCTGGGACAAAAGAGGAGATTTGCTTTAAAACAGGGTATTTAGATGTGCTTTTTATATTCCGTTCAAGGGATTTTGGATTTGTATCTGACTAAACCAGCCCTCTGTCAGATCTCCTCTGCCAGGAGCAGAAACGGCTGGGGATGGCATAGGAACATCAGAAAACTCAGATCCATAAGGGGCCTCCAGGAACACCGAAGCACCTGAGAATCACCACCACTCACCTCTGTCCTCTCTCCTTCCCCGTGCAGCACGGGTGCCCCAGTGCTTACGTCTCAGGTTTTGCTTTCTCGTCCATTGTCTAATGGATGACGGGGCGCGGAGAAGATGCCAGGCGGCAGAAAAACCATATCCGAACGCTTCCAGGAGCAGAAGTGGCATCGCAGGGAAGCCGGGCGCATTCCCAGAGAGCCCTGCTGGCTGCAGAGCAGCGTATCCCTGCTGTCCCTTTACCTGCTGCCTCCTCGGTTCGCGGGCAGTGATGCTGCAGGGAGACAGCAGAGGGCAGCTCCGCCCTGCGATACGCGGAAAAGTGTTCGCAAGCGGCTGCTGCGTGCCCGGGCTGAGAGCTTTGCACACCGGGATCACGAAAGGAGCAGGGAAGATGGTGACAGACACAGTCTTACGCAGTCTTCTGCCCTTGCTCGCCATCCTCAGGAGCCCGCCTGTCCCCTCTGCTCTGGTGACAGAAATGCTGGGGTCCACCACGTCTTCTGGGGCTGCTGGAGATTCAGCATGGTACAGCTGCCTGGCGAGGGCTCAAGTTGGCCCTTGGGATGCCCCTGCTGAGGTTATTGCCTTTCTGCAGGGAAGGATGGGGTGGACAGATGTCATCCCCCGTGCCAGTGTGGGGTCCCAGACCCGGGGGTGGGTGAGAGGGCAGCAGGGCTGCTGGTCTCATCCTGGCACTGATGTGTGTGCTTTGAACTCTTCCTGGGAAAAGGCCATGACAAAAACTGAGTGAAGACATTTCACCTCCCCTTGTGTGGTGGGCCCATACCCCCAGGCTGCCCTGTCCTCCCTCCCCCACCCACCCAAACACCCACTGCCACATNCCCACGTCACCTGGAGGTGACAGTGGTGAGCTGGGACAGGATCATCTCATGCATCGCAGAGCCACCAGGAAAGGGCACAACCTTGTTAGAGATTTATTTTCAGCAAATCATTCTTTAGTAAATAGGTCAGAGGAGCCCTGGCTCTTACAGAAACATCACTGGAGAGGGTCAGTGACAGATATTTTAGCCCATAAATGATTTATAGCTTTTCTTTCCCAGTACCCAGGACCTGGACAATTTGATAGTTAAGTCTCTGCATGTGGCGAACAAACTCAGCCTAGAAGCTCCTGCTGGCTACAGCAGTCATTTTGTTATCTTCCCAAAGCCAAAGGTAGGCACGTATGTCCAAGGTCCATCTTCTCCTGCAGGTATTTTCTTTCTTCTCTCTCCTGAGGTCCAGTTCAGAATGTAAATCCTGGCTTTCACCACAGCATATGTGACACTTCCTGGGAGGGTTTGACTCTAGATCAATCGGGCAGCAATAAGCAACCATGACCATGTATTGCTTTCATCTGCAATACAGTCTGACTACCCCAGCACTGGCAGAGGCTGATGCAGAGAGCCCACATTTCCACTCTGAAAAGTCAGCAGGGAGAAGGTCCCTTGAAGCATAAATAAACTGAGAAAAATAATTAACTAAGACAATTAATTTGGCAACTTATCTTTCACCTCCAGGACAGAAAGACACCTGCAGTTCATTGCATTGGTTCCCCAGTGTTTGTAGGAAAACATGGGGGAAGGAGATGTTGCTTGTCCTAGAGGTGTTGTGCACACCTGTGGGACCAGAGGCATGTCACACAAATGTTCCTGGTCCAACATAAAAGAGCTGTGTGGCCATGGGCAACCCCAGGTGCAGCACAGGATGTGGAGCTCCCTCAGCTTCACCAATGTTGGGTCACCTTTGGTGACACAGGCACCTGGTAGATGCAGCACGGCTTTTCCTAACATAGACTGGCACGATGCTTAAAATCCAGGACATGTATTTCTGCAGCAATACACATCTGACAGACAATATTTGAGAAAGCTGAAAACTGAGGACCTTGGTTTCACTGCTGCAGGAGATCTTGGCAGACCTCCAGCGCCAAGTGCTGCCCAGACTGCTGGTGGGGATCCCTGGCCTTCTGCATCCCACTGCCCTCTGCCCACCACTGACAGCTGACATAAAAATGTGGAGGCTTCTGCTTCAGGGGGAGTAAGCATCAGTTTGCATCTGTTAGAACAAGATAATGACGAGCTCCTACCTAGTTCACATTGAGGTTGGACAAGGGTGTTGTGGCAACAGGGCTGTTGGCAGCCCTTGTGGTGATGGTACAGCTGGGGATGGGCAATGTCAGCCCATTGTTCCCTTGGGGCACCCCAGTCTCTGATAAACACAAGACAGCATATTTTGGAGTCACGGGGGTGACCTCTGGAGGTCATCTGGTCCAAACCCTTGGTATATCCAAGGGTGAAGACCCTACAACCCCTCAGGACAATCTCTGTCAGTGCCTGGTCACCTTCACAGTGCACAAGTGTTTCATGATGTTCACATGGAGCCTCCTGTTTCCCTTTGTGCCCTTCATCTCCTGTTCTAGGACAAGGATCTCTGGGGACTGTTCCATGGGCTGGCTTCTGCTGAGTGGTGCTGTCCAGATGTCTCACACCTGGTATTGCACACACTGCAGTTACTCAGAAATCAAAAGAGAAAGGGAAGCAAGAGCCCTCCTTGGCAGATGCCCTTTCCCTTGCCTAGTGAGAAGACATGCCCCATCCCTAAGGGGCTGCTGTGCCTGACTCCACTTCCCATAGCTGCTGCCCCAGGTCCATTAACAGATGTTTGTGCAGCTCATTTTTACCCAGGGGGACACACTCAACCCAATTCACCCCGCTTTGGTGTACCTGACCCTGGGGGGTCGTGAATTCTCTAGGCAGGCACCACCCAACTGAAATGACCTCTGGGGCAGCTGAGGCAACCACATATCCCAAACACCAGTGTATTGTTGGAGAAGGACCAAAAGCCATCAGCAGGCACTTACCAAACAAACCCCAGGGGGGATGCAGAGGCTGACTGAAATGTTATAATCCCATCCTTCTCAGAGCCTCCTTAAGTATCCTCAAACCCAAAGCAAAGTCCCCGTTGATGCTCCTGGCCACCATGCACCCACTGACTCCCTTGCCTGAGTGCCTGCCCGCTGCTGTCATCTCACACATGTTTTTACTTCACTGTCCTTGAGCTATTCTGTCTATGGTATTGCTATAAGGCCTCAAGTCAGAGACCTTTGCAGTATCAGAAGGGTTCTACTGCTGAAGAACCAAGCTGCTTCTGCATGGACATCACAGCCCACAGGCTGAGCAGAGAGTGAATCTTAGTGAGCCATTAAGCTTCTTTCCCCAAGAAGCAGCTTGCTGTCAGTTATGTGTCTCCAACAAAAGGTGGGAAAGGGAAGTTTTTAGCTCTCAATTGTAAAATGAACGTTCAATAAATAGAATCATTTTTCAGCCACGAAAAAGCAGCATTGGACCCACTGGCTCCCTGAGGCTATTTACTTGGCATATGCAGCTGGTGGTGTGTGGAACACAGCAACTCCTGAGCTTTGTTATGCACTCTGTGTGTTTTTCTTTGAGCACTTCTGCTGCCTGTCTGGTTTGTTTTTAAATAAGCACAAGGCACAGGCTGGTGCTGTGGGGATGCCTCAAACAGGGCAAACCGAGTTCAGCCATTCCCAGGCGCTCAGGGATCTGCCAGGGAGGTAAGACAGTGATAGGTAGTTTGTTGGCACTGCTGGTTGCCCCTTGCCATCTTCATCTTTTCCCTAATTAATTTGCCACAAATGAATGAATGTACTTGAAGTCCCTCAGCCCCTGCCAGTGTCCACCTCCTGCCATCACCTGAACCAGGGAGGCAGCAGTCAGTAGTGCTTTCCGAAAAAAAAAATCACATGTGGAATGAAGGTCCCAGGCCAGTGTGTGTGATGTCTGGATTCAGGGACCATCCACTTGATGGCATGTGCTGACTCAGCTGCCTTTAAAAGTTACTGGAAGGCTGATGAGCGTCATGGGATGACTGGTGATTTGCTCAGATGGCACTATCTCTGTCATGTAATGACAGTTTGTTGGGGTCTGAGTCTGCCCAGCTTAAGTCAAGCAGAACTTCTTATCTAGCATAGGGCCAGAGCTCTGCACCTTCCAGCAACCCCTCTCAGCAGGCTAGATGCCAGGGTAAATCCAACAACCAGCTCCCCTCTTTGCACCTCTTCTGCAAATACACATTAGCACTCATCATGGTTTTCACAAAAACAAGTAAAAACACACCCTGCTCCACCGCCAAAAACGGCCAAGGGATCACACCTTCTTCCTCCCCTCCTCTCCAAGCTGTGGTAGCCTGCCTAGACTGAAACCTTGTTAGCTTCATTGAAGAGGTTATTTTGTGAGGAAGACCGACCCATGCCAAAGCTAACACAGGAAAAGACCTGTCATCTCTTTCCTCTTTATGAGGTGCTACTGCTATGCTGAAAACACACCCCAAAGCCCTCATGTTTGATCCAAGACAAAGACACCGTCCAGCAACAATAAAATCACTTATGGTTATGCTGCTAGCTGAGTCCAGCCAGAAGACAGGGTTGCCCAAGCAGAGTCTTGGGAGACCCCATGTATGTGAGTAATGGGCCATGTGAGAACAAACTTTCCAGAGGAGATCAGTTCATGGTGCCAACATCATTATTCAGTAAAATGCACATGCATGCAGTATCTTTATGGAAAAGCAGACCAAAATAACCACCACAGGAGAAATCATTCCAGAGCAGCTGGCTGAATAGGTAGAATAAAAAAAGATTTAGTCCAAAACTTATTTATTCAGAATTAAATACTTTTGCTGCAACACAGAAAGTCAGTGTGGGAGCTGCTCAGGAGCAGGTTTTTCTGTCAGAGGTAAGCCCAGCCATCTCCTTGATGGGTGTAAACAAGCTTAATGTGAACTTAGGATGCATATTAAGGTGGAGGAAAGAAAAATAAGTTAAAGAAAGCACAACATAAAAAAAAAAATGCTCCAAATGCACAGACTCTTGGAGCAGGTCCAGGGCCTGTAAGTCTGAATGATGGTATCACAGCTGAGCCCCCCCAGCACCTGCTGCAGCAGGGATGCTGCCCAAATTGGTGTGACAACCCAGGGGAAAGAAGAGGTGAAGATGGAAGTTACATGCAGAGGCACTCATAGGCTTTTCTGCTTCAGTCCACATGATTGCAAGAGATCTGCAAGGGGGAAGGATAATGCCCACAGTAAGTAGTGACTGCCAAAGAAGCTCTGTATCCATTAATAATTCTCACCTGCCTGGGCTGTGACCGCCCTGCTCTCGTTGGTTGTGTGGCCTTTGGCAAAAAATCCAGGGCTTGCATGCAGTGATGCCATTGTGTTGGCAGGATGTATCCAGCTGAGCAAGTGGAGCAACTTCTTCAGCCAAATAAATGGCATTGCTTCACCAGGCAACAGCCCTTGGGTCTGGCCCATTCCCACCTGGCCAGGTTGATTCGGGGCATGGGTAGGCAAATGCAGCTGGGGTAAACAGGAAAACTAAAGGGGACAAATGGGGATGCTCAGAGAGCCCTGTCCATACAGAGCAGAGCTGTGGCCTTCAGACTGCTCTGCAAGCCCCCATCAGTGCACTGAGCTGCCACAGTGCTCAGGGATGCTGCCTGCCAGAGGGATCATGCATCCCACTGGTGTCAGCAGGGCATGGTGGAAAGGTTTGCTCCTGGAGGCTTTGCTGCAGGCACCGGAGCATCATCCCTGGTTATGTGAAAAACGTGTGGAGAGGAAAGAAATCAGCTCTGACCAGCCTGTGCCATGGGCTTGCAAAATATCATTGGGAAGATGTAAGGGCTTGTGGATAATATCTGACTTTTTGAGCTTCGCAATTAAATGCTGAGCTCCTCATCTAATTTACTACCACATTAAACATATAAACCATCAACTTATTGTTTTATGATCTCTCCCAGGGGAAGTTAAGCTTCTGCAGCACACTGGAAGAGCTGCAGTGAATGCTGGAGGTTACTCCAGCACTGCCAGCCATTGCACTGAGAGAGCTCATCCAGCCAAAAACACAGTGGCACCCACAATCCACAAACACGAGGCTTGTGCTGGCACCACAGCAGCCATGTCTCTGTCCTTCTCTGAGCCATCCTTGGTGGGACAGGCACTCACTCAGACCCTGACACCAGGCAGCCTCCCACTGATGCACGGTCCCCACCAAGTCCCAGGATCCCCAGCAGCACACGAAAGCTGGTGCTGTGCAGCATTGACCCTAAGTGCCCTGACATTTTCTTCCATCTTCTTCTCCCACCACCCAACTACCACCACCTCCTTCCCAGCTGCAGCACAGGCAGTGGGCACACCACTCCCTGGCAGTGCCAATGTGGTATTCCTGGTGTGGTGGCATGATGACATTGTTGGCACATCCTGTAACACAGGGGTGGTGGGACACTGACTGTGGTCCCATGCCAACAGTGCCTGACCCTTGCTCCTCAAAGCATCCAGTCCAAAGTCTGGAAGAAGGGGGGTGTCACTGGTAGGGAAGGGTGGCTTGGGGGTGTGTGGCATGTCACTAGTAAACCAGGACATGTCCCTGCTTCCTGTTGGCCACCACAGAGCTCAACCCTCATCAATGCACTGGCCTTCCTGGTGCTCCCCACCCATCAGCATGCAGGGAGGTGAGGTGACTTTGCAAACCAAGCACTGCCCCTGGGAGCACCTTACCTCAGGGCTTGGTAGGGGTGGTCACAGCTGCCCATGGCTTTCCTTTGAACCTTGTAGCTGTGCTGAGACAGCAAAGCAAAAGCAGGTAACAAGAAAAAAATACAAAAATACATTGTGCTGGAGCAACTGCTGCCAAATCACTTGTTTTTATGCCGCCTTCTTGTGTGTGGCCCTGAATTTAGGTTGAAGTAGGTATGGAGAGGACTGCAGCCTGGTATGGACAGCAGTGAGGGCAAGATGTTGGATGGGGTCTGCAGGCAATGTCCCTCTTCTGTCACAGATGTGTGACCATTGCTGCCAGAAACATGAAGCTCTACTCCCTGCTCCACAGCCACCAGCTGCAGCAGCCTAAGCTGCTGAATTGCAGAAGCTCCAGGCAATAAGCTACAGATACCACCAGCACAGTAAGGAACCATCACCATGCCCAGTATAGCTGGCTCAGAAAGTTGCCTGTGGCTCTGTGTCCATGTACAGGATCTCCTTGTTGATAAAACCCAAGTCCCTTCGAGTTGCCATGTGGGACAGTGATATCCAGGAGGGATGCTCCTCACTTGTGCTCCAGGCCCTTGAAGCTAGCAAGGCCAACAGCAGCAGAGTTTGACTGGAAAGTTTTGGATACTAGAAATTTCATCTGGTTTCAGTGAAAGAAATTTCATATTTGCCAGGATAGATGACAATAAGGGCATTGAAATGTCATTGTTCCTTTGGTTCTGGAGACCTTGCTTCCTCCCCTTTCCTCCATGAATCCTCTGGCTTTTTTCTGGGAAGCTGGATCATACAACCACCACAGAAGCAGCTTTGCACCATGGCCATGAGAGCACAGCACGA
Organism: Florisuga fusca; assembly: GCA_038090715.1. Classification (NCBI taxonomy): domain Eukaryota; kingdom Metazoa; phylum Chordata; class Aves; order Apodiformes; family Trochilidae; genus Florisuga; species Florisuga fusca. The sequence goes on along the minus strand of JAAWXA010000003.1, from coordinate 57,911,261 downwards.
AAAATGCACAAGTTCACAGGTTTTCAGGACATGTTCATCAGCTCTTGAGATGCCAACCCGTAAATGAGAGTCACTCTGGGGTGATGGTGCAGCTGTTTGATGGGAGAAGGAAATCCTTAGGACATAAGCGTCATCTGAAGCTTGTGATTGGCATGTGCTGAGTGGTAAATCTCTGGCATTGATATGGTTTTCTAGGCTTCAGGGGTTGTTTTTACCTCATACTGTTAGTTTTTCACAGCCTGCTTGTCTTCACTCAGTACATAGATTAATCAAAGCTAGTCAGAATGGGGGAAATATATGTAAAAATGCTCTAAAACTACTACCTGTGGTACCCAGAGTGGTGGATGTTCTCAGGAAGATGTCAGGAGCAGTAAAAAACATCTGAATGGTATCTATAGGGTTGTGTCTAGGTGTCACGTTGGGTTGTTCTGCACAGTGGTTTTGTCTTCAAGAATTAAATTGCAGTGTGGCAGCTCTCACTGCCTGCAGAGCAAGGAGCTTGCCAAACCCTGGTTCTGCTGCCTCCATCTCTGCCTCTGTAAGTCTATAAAATTTGCTGTAGCCCCTGGCCAGTCTGTGAACTCTGCAGATCATTTGCAGGTCTTGGAGCTTTAAAAACAACAGCAGACAGGATTTTGTTGTATTGGGTCCTTTGCTAATAGGCAAATAGTCATTTAAAAATGCAATTAATTTTTTTTTTTCCTGAAAGCATCAGCAGAAGGGTTGAGGTGAATGACAGAGGACATTTCAGCTCACAAAGCTGCTGACTCACTGCAACATCCCTCCCTCACTGTGGCTGGCCCGATTTTCTTGCAGGTGTTGGGAATGGTGGGGCTGGCTGGAGCAAGGGGACCAAGGGCCCTCATTTCCCCCAGGTACTTCATGAGATGGGACTCCAGCAACAGCTGATGCTCCCCAGGAAATGCAGCTTCACACCATCAGAAAGAAATGGAGTGCTGGATAGAAAATGCTGTCCAAGAGCAACATATCCTTGCAACCTGCATCTCTGGTGGTTCTGCAGCTTCTGCTCATCACCCACTTAAGCTCAGAGCCACCCACTGGGTTTCTTCCACACCCACAGTCATCTCCTCTTGGACAACAATTTCTTCTTGGATTCTCTGTTCCCTTGCTTATAATTCCAGAGAAATACCTCCAGTTCCCAATAGTATCCCCATTGTCCAGTAGTTTCACAAGAGCTTTGGCAGTGTCCTCTTCTTTTTTTCCTTCAATCCCATTTCTCTAGCTATCTGGTGATACACAATGCAAATATCTTCATAGGTCAAGACACTTCAGATGCTGAGCTGTTGGAGAGGAGGGAAGTAACAAGTTGTTGTTAAGTCTGTTCAGTTTCTATGGTAGCAAGAAAAGAGGTTTTTCCCTTAGGCTCCACTCTTGAGACATCTCCTCCAGAGCAGTTCCCAGGCTCTGGCAATGAACAGTCCCTGTGTGACCTGTGGCTTCAGGACCTGCCAGACCCACAGACACGGTGCTGATGGAGCTGGCTGGCAGTTTGCACAATATTTGCAGTTCTTGCATCTCAGTTAGGAGATCGTTATGGAGCAGAAGCCCTAGGGCTGAAGTGCTACGGAGTACCAGCTCAGGAGAAACCCGTCAAGGAACAGGAAACTATAGTGAAGACATCCCAGAAGCTGAACTAAGTGTACTAACATCTGTCCTCCTTCCAGCAGCCCTGTGACCTAAAACCAGATCACCTTTTCTTGAAGATATAAGAAACACCATGAGATGAAATGCTGTCATTCTCCATGACATCATGCAGGGCTGAAAATGCAGAATCACAGATTACAAACAAGGAAGAGCTTCGCAACAGTGGCAGCATTTCTGTATGTGACGTTTCATTTCATGTACCCTGTGGAAAATCTCAAGTCTGCTTTTCCATCAATGACATTTTGCAGCAAAATAAAGTGTGTTGAGTGCCAGGGTCACCAGGATTGCTGAGGAAGACAGAGCCTTCCCTTGACACAGCCTCCACCTGCACGCTGGTTTGCCTGTACACTTGTAGGTACCCTTCAAAACATTGTTTTGAGATTTCCACAGATATAAAATGTATCTGTTAGGTTTGTGCTGACAGTGCACATCTTTTTAGATGCAGGCCAATATTCTTGGTTTTATTCTCACTCCTATTGCACTGATAGGCCAGAACAATTGTTTTCTTGACCCACACAAAGGCTGCTTTTGAGAATCAAGCAGCGATATTGTCTTCTCTCTTTGAATAGTAGGAAAATGCTTTCTGAAGTCTCAGGAGGTTTTCCTGGAGTATGTAGCATGATAGCTGTGCTTGGAGAGAAGGAGCCTCTGCCAGCACATGAGGTAGCAAACAAAATTAATGCCATTTTGGAGAGATGTGAGGGCACTGGGGGGTGTCTGGAATTGAGGAATGGACAAAGAAAATGGGGACACAATGAGGAGTGTGGCTGTCTGCAGTAGCCTGGCCAGAGCCATTCAAGCTGCATTGCTGCTTTTCCATCAAAGGCGACTGCTTTTTTCATCAGGGAGTGAAACTATTCATCTCACCTCTAAAGAAAAAAAGGATTCTGAGAGAGAAGTTCAGGAGAATGGCACATTATATCAGGAATGGGACTTTCCACCCTGGTTTTAGCCACCTGAAACTGTGATTCCTGATCCCATGAGGGCAAAACATTGGCTCAGTGGTGAGCCTGGCACTCACAGGGACATAGTTCCTTCTCAGCAATGTGGAGCCATGTGGCTTCTTAAGAAATACCTGGAATCAAACAACAAAATGGGTTGTTCCCACTGGCCAAGTCTACAAAGGTTGCCCCTTTGATCTCTTGATTAGAGTCCCACTCTGTAGACAGTAAAAAAAGACTGTAAACTCCAAATACCATCATCAACACTCTCAACTTGCCAACCTTAGACACACACTTTAGGATGAGCTGAATCACCCCAGGGGACTACACTTCCCCTGATGGCAGGGAGAGTGCAGTCAGCCAGCTGGGTGTTAGGTGAGATGACTCCTACTTTATACACCCTCTCACATCACTACCATCTTGCTTAATGATGCTTGCTAGTCTCCTCACCACTGCCAGTGACCTGAGCACTAATTAAAATCACAGGGCAGGATGCCACAAGGGTGGAGCATCAGTGTCCAGGTCTGACTACCAAGGCCTTGGTGCACCTGCTGCCTCTACATGAGCTCCCAATAGTGCTTGGAGGGCAGATGGGGCATCTCTGGACAAAGAGACATCAGCAGCACAGCTTTTCCTCCAGCTCCTTTGTGCATTGACCTCATCCAAGGTGAAATACTGCTTGATGGGCTGAGGTCACAACTGCTTTCTTTAATAAAAGCAGTGCTGCTGGAGTATTGCTATGCCAATAAGCCATCTTCATAGCCTGGATTTCAGGAGATCATGGTTGTTGTCACCTTGCTGCCTCTGTACTTTGTGTTACTTCAAATGCATTAGAGAATGAATGAATGAATGAATGATTGGAAGGGACCTCTGGAGGTCATCAGGTCCCAGTCCAGCTCCAAGTAACAGTGCCAGCAAGCTGATCAGGGCCATCATGAATTTGAACACATCCGAGGACAGAGACACTGCCACCTCTCTGGGCAACCTGTCCCAGTGTTTCCACTCTCATGGTGCCAACCTGATGCCTTATATCTTAACAGAGTTTCCTGCACTACCTCCCATCCTTTCACAATGTACCACCCAGAAGGATCTGGCTTCATAAGCATAGGCAAAAATTAGATCTCTCCTTTCCCTTCTCTTCCTGTGACTAATAAGCTCAGCTCTCTCACCATCTCCTTCTACTTCATGTGCCCCATCTGTCCTGGTGACCCTCCACCAGGTCCTCTCCGGTCCATCAGCCCCTCCAGCACTTGTCTCTCTCCACCAGTGCTCCTCTCCCTGGCTTTCATTCCTCCCCTGAAGAAAAGACACCCTTCTGCGTGGCTCCAGTGAGAAGCACACGCAGCAAGCACAGGACTGAGAGTGCCCTCGGTGTCCAGGTTCCCAGAGCACCCAGGCACTGGGGGTCAAAAGCCAGCACTGCACCTGCAGGTTAGCAGGGAGGAAGGAGACACCTTGTCACCCTAGTGCTAAGAGCAGAAGCAGCATTACAGAGCTTGCAACAGCACAAGCTGCCACTCAGGTAAGAAAACTTAGGATGGGATCTGAATATCTTGGTGGCCCCTCAAAACTGTTATGCCTGTTTTACAGATACTGAAATTAAGAAGAAAGAGACTAAGGAAACTGAGCCACAGAAAGCCCTCAAAGACCAGGCGAGTTGACCACTGGGCACAGGACATGCTACCCTTGAGCATCTTCAGGGAATGCCTTGGAGACTTGAGAGCAATCTGGGTCAGGTCTCTTTCTCTAGTACAGGAAGGTGAGGCTTATGCTGAGGATGTGTACTGAAAATGTAGCTGCAAATGACACAGTGACTCTGCATTCAGTGAGCATCAGCAAGCAGGGGAATTAAGGAATTTAGGAAAAAAAACCCTGCCTGTGAAAGATTTTGCACACAGAAGACAGAGAGCATAAAGGGCTGGGGCTGTCTTCATGTAAACAGAGCCCTGATGGAAGCACACAGTTTGCAGGGCTGATCAGCAGCACCCATCTGGGGGCTGACCCTGGGAAGGACCAAAGGTTTGGTCTGGGGGGCCCTAGTGGGACCATTTAGCAGGCATCTCCCAAACTCAGCCCAGCACCACAGGAGTAACCCACCCTCCCTGCCACGCTCCCGTGGCCACCCTGGCCCAGCTGCAGGTTCTGGGTGCACAGCTGCCCACCAGAGAGGAGACACTGCAGCAGCTCAGGCTGGCCACAGGCTCTGAAGAGCAAGAAACAGTTTTCTCAGCATTTCATTTCAACTAATGTGCTCAGGCTAGTATCACACTGTGCTATTAATGCTGCCCCAGTTTGTAATTCTGCTTTCATGTTGACTTCATTTTTCTCGTTTTAATACTGCTATTGAGCCTCCTGGTTCTGAAATGTGGGACCTATTTTTCTGTCTGCTGTAGTAAAAAGAGCTAATTTGGTCATTCTGTGTATAAGCAACAGGACTGTGAAGTGGAATAGAAGGTGATTTTATCTCTGTGTACATCCTTGGTCAGATTGACACTCATCCTGCTGAAGTGAGGTGTTTTAAAGAGGACATCAAAAAATTGGAGCGGATGAAGAAAAGAGCCATAAAAAATGGTTTGAGAGCTGAAGAAAATCACTTACAAGGAGAGACTTCTAGAGGTCAGCCTCCATAACTTGTCAGAAAGAAAACTGAGAAGTGATTTGATGATGTGTGTAAGTAAATGTGTGGAGAGAAAATAAGGGGTACCAAGGGGGTACTAAAAATTTAGTGCAAGACACACAGATGGACAGTGATGGGCACAGGAGAACGCATTGAGCTGAATGAGAAGTCAGGCTACACTGAGTGGTGAGTACTACATTTCTTAAAAGAGTTTGAGACACGTTTGGGTGCTAATTCTGCATGTCAGGATAGAGGTAGGGATTCCTGGGGAATAGAAATCAAGGAGAATTTGACTGAATACAGCCTGAGAGGTGACGGATTCCGGCTTCACAGAAATAAAATTCCACATTTCACTTCAATGTCTTTTTTTCATGTTGCCCCTCTTGGACATCCTTGAGGAAGCAACTCAGTCCTCTGAGTGGACTGACATATTAATAAACTGTTAATGAGCTAAGTGGTCACTTTTCAGACTGGGGAGGGATGTAGGGAGGGAGAAGTGAGGCTTTCAGACACATAGGTATATGGGGTTGGATGCTGTGAGGCTGCTCCCGTAGGAACACCTTCAGGACCATGGGCCCAGGGGGTCAGTGCCAGAACCCCAGCTGGCCCCAGTGTCTCCACACAGCACTTCTGTGGCTGGCATGGTCATCCCCAGAGATGCTCATCCTGACTGGTGAGAAAAAGATCATCAGGCTCCTGAAACTGTACTTTTCCCACTGCTTCTGTCAGTGGGTGCCAACAGCAGCTCCATGAAACAACTCACAAACTCATGTCCTCAGTGTACAGGAGAAGGGGATGAAGGTTGTAAGGCCCATATCATAGAATCATAGAACGCCTGGTTGGCAGTGACCTCAAAGATCATCTGGTCAAACCTTTCTAGGTAAGAACACAGTTCAGGTGAGATGGCTCAGCATCCTGTCAAGATGAATCTTAATAGTGTCCAGTGTTGGGGAATCCACCACTTCCCTGGGGAAATTACCCCAGTGTCCGACTGTTTTGGTGAAACAATTGGTATCCAATTGGGATCTCCCCAGGAGTAACTTGCCATTACTCCTCATCTTCTCCATGTGACTCCTTGTGAAAAGGGAGTCTCCATCTTCTTGGCAGCCACCCCTTAAGTAGTGGAACATGACAATAAGGTCTCCCCTATGCCTTCTTTTTTTCAGGCTTCCCAGTCCTCTGATCATCTTTGTGGCCCTTCTCTGGACCCTCTCCAGCCTGTTCATGTCTTTTTTTGTATAGTGAGGACTTGAACTGAACATGGTATTCCAGGTGTGGCCTGACAAACGCTGAGTGGGATGATGACTTCTATATCCCTGCTGGTGATGCCCCTATTGATGCAACCCAGCATCCTGCTGCTTTGTTCACTCACATGGGGCTTTCTGTGAGTTCCACCAGGACCCCCCAGTCCCTTTCCACAGAGCTACTCTCCAGCCAGGTGGATCCCAGTCTGTGCCGCACTTCTGGGTTATGTTTTCCCATGTGCAAGGCTTTAGACTTGTCCACGTTGAACTTTGTAGGGTACTTCTTAGCCTACTCCTTCCAGCCTGTCCAGGTCTTCCTGGAAGGCTTCTCTCCCTTCTGGAGTGCCTACTTCCCCACTAAACTTGGTGTTGTCTGCCAACTTCAGCAGCATACACTTGATCCCAGCATCCAGATCACTTATGAAGGTGTTGGGCCCAATATTAATCCCTGGGGTGCCCCCATTTGTGACTGGTTGCCAGACTGAAAAACAACCACTTACCACCATCCTCTGAGTGCAGCCTGTCAGGCAGCTCCCCACCCACTGCACAGTCCATTGTCTATGCCCTGATGCATCAGTTTCTCTAAGAGGACACTATGGGGGACCATATCAAAAAAAGAAGAATACAAAAGTATGAAAATTTAAAAAAAATTAAAAGTTAATCAAGCTAAAGCCCCTCACAGTTTTCTCTAAGATATAGTGACCCTCATCCTAAGCGCTTTCCTCCACAGCCCATGTTTCTCTGCACTTCTTCTTCTTCATACTCCCTTTCTGTTTACATCCTCAGATTCCATAATTCTCTTAACCACAATGCCAGGACTGGGGGCAGATGCCCCGGGCACAAGGACGAGAGGCCCTTTCTTCCACCAGGAGAGGAGGACACTGGTCCTTCATGCCCTGCTGGTCATGCCCTGAGTGACCCAAAACCTTCCCTGCACTGCTGCTGCTGCCCAAATAATTTCCCCATCCTGCACATGTACAGTTAATAAATATATCCCCAATTATGCAACTCCTCATTAGTAAACATGGAGCTTTTAAATGGCTCCTACACGTCTGCATCAGAAAAATAACACGTCAGAAAGCCACAAAGAGAAACTTCCAATTAAGATCACTTTGTAAATCATCTGCGGTTTCTAAACAAGCCTGGCACATACACATTCCTCTTGGTTTTCCTCCTGGTGAATGTTTGCAGTCAGCACTCCAAGCACAAACTGCTGCAGCTTCTTTAAAGCTAAACCTGCTCTGAGCAACAGCTTCATGCCCTGAACCCAGCCAGGGAACTGCATCCAGCCCCCAGCTCCAGCTGCTGGGTGCACAAACTGGGAGGCTGCTGGGAGTGTAGAGCAACTACAAAGATACTCCCAGCTCTTGGAACTTCCTTGAATGCTTACAAATCCTGAAAGGAGTTTGAACCCTTTCTTTCCCTGATGAGCTCTTAAGGCCATATTTCTGCAGACAGCCACATTTGGGAGGTTTCTGTCAGCTCCAGGACCCAAGTGGTCTTCAGGAATTCAGAGCTCAGCAAGACTTCGAATCCCTTCCAGCTGACCTCTTGTGCTCTGCAGCCTCTGCACAGCATAAAATATTTCAATATTTACCAGTCTGGTGCAAGCACCACATCCCAAGGAGCCCTAAATTGAAGGGTTTATAAGCTCCATGTACACTGTATAGAAAACCCCGTTCAAGGGATTTGTGCTGGCTGAGCAAATGAGTTCTGAACACTCAATAGCAGCATCTTCCTCTCCTTACAGGAAAATGACATGGAAAACTCTGAGGCTTAAACAAACAAACAAACAAAAAAGCCCAAAGGCTTAAATGTAAACTCACAATGAGTCCTGAGAGACCAGAGGAGATGTTGAAACACATTTCATAGCATGCTAAACTAAATCTCAAGGGAAAAAAATGCATTTGTCTCAGGGTAAAATGGAGCATAAAGAGCATAGCTTCTTGGAGATGCAAGCAGTCCAGCTTTGTGGCAGGCAGCAACAGCAGCTGGGAAATCCTGGTGGGAGCAGATATCCTTCAAAAAACTAAGCCAGGAGACACTCTGCTGTCTCTCTTTGGGAGCAAATGGATATGGTTCCAGCCCCATCTCTTCACAAAGAGCAGGCAGAGACCTGCCCAGCTGCCTGCACCTCACAGTGCCCCATCTGGTTCTGGAGGGTACCTGGCCAAGCAGAGACCTGTCCCAGTGCTCTTTAGTCAGCCTCTTGAAGGACACCATCCATAGGTCTGCTAAGAAACATCGTGGATAACAACTAACCATCAGCACACCCTGGCCATGTCCATCTTAGATCTCACATCCCTGTCCTCACCTCTTCCTTTGTCCACTGGCTTGTCTCACTGGTGTCCCAGATTTCTCACTGAGGCTGGGATGGTCATCCCCTGTGTTCCTGTCCAGAATCTCAGACAATCGAGTCACTCACCTGCCACAGATTTCTGAGGAGATGCTGTACTCACACAAAGATCAATTTTCTTAGCAACGTCCTGTAATGGGATCTTCTGTCCTTGTCCCTTGAGGAGAGTGGGGTTGACAGGTTTCTGCCTTCTCTAACTGCAGGCTGCTGGGCAATAAGCATCTTTGAGAACTCTTCTGAGTCTCCTTCAAACCTCTTTTAAGAGCACACATCTAGTGTGCTGCAAGGAAAGACAAGGGGACAACCAATTCTCTGCAGCAGGAGGAGGATTTTTGGGGTGAATTACCTTGCCCCAGCTGCAGAGCACAACTGTCTATGTGAACAGGAGGAGGTGAAGGCATCCAAGTCCTCCTACAATCCAAATCTAGAGACTGGTTTTACATGTTAGCAAAACTCACCAGCTGTGAGAAATCATGATTTAACCACCAAAGTCATACAAACTCCCATTTTAGGGCATAAACCACAGTCAGAGCCCACTCATTACCTCCCTTTCAGTGCATTTGGTGTAAGTGACAATCACCTCCAGCCATGCACAGGGTAGAACCAGCTGGAAATGAGCATGACCCCACCCTGAAGGATGAGATAACCTGGATGCTTTCATGCATCACCTCAAGTGCACCACTCAGCACACCCTTTCCTGAATCTTCATCCCCTTTCCCAGGGTGAATGAGACAACATGAGAATCCAGGTGATTTTTATGCTAGTTGGAGGACAAGTGCACCCTGCCTGCAACATGACAAAACTCCACAGCTTGAGAGGAAGAGGCCATAAGTTATATATCAAAGAGGGGGAAAAAAGGCTTTGGAACCCTACAGGCAACCAAAAAAGAAGCCATGTAGTGTAGTTTTACAAAATCAAACATGGTGCAAAGAAACACTTCTTTCCACTACCACCTTTTCCCCTGTCCTCCCTTGCTGGGGCTCAGATTTGTTACTAAGTTTTGTTAAGAAGGCAGCAGACACGGGCAGCATCCATCTCTTTCAGCCTCTCCTAGCCTGGTTGTTGGACTGCAGGGTCTTTGCAGAAAGCAGGAAAGCTGCTTTGCAGAAAGCTGCTTGCTGATCATGCCTGGGCCAAGCCCATGTTACACCCTGAGGAATCACTGAGGAGTGGTGAAAGCACAGTGAAATCACAGTGAAATCACTGAGGAGTGGTGGCATATCTACACAGCAGATCCAAGGGCAACTGCTGGGCAGGACTGGTCTGAGGGAAAGATGAATGTTTCAGCCTCCAAGGGATGCAGTGGTCTGAGGGAAAGATGCTGCACAAATTATGAGAGGAAGCATCTGTACAACAATCAGAGCTCTGGATGTTCAAGCTTTCTTTAGGCCCCTGGTAACTTCCAAATTTTCCATTACTTCCTCTCTCCTGCAAAAGGAAGAATCCCCCCTGCTGTCTCCTGGCAGATCCTGTACCATTATCTGCAGCTCCTCTGGAAATGTGTCTCCATCCCGTCCCATCTCCTGCTGCTCATTTGCCAGGAGGTCCAGGATGGAGGTCCACAACCTCAGTGTTCCCATGCTACCAACTCACTTTCACTCTTTCAAGTGTGCTGGTCCCACCTGGCCAGACTGGGTTGACTTTGGCTCAGGAAACACTAAATCCAGGAGGCTTCCAAGGAACGAGGAGGGAATTTAACTGTCTGCAAAAGAGAACTGCATGGAGACAGAGCTTTGGGTTGAATTAGATACCAGGGTGGCCAAGAGTGTGTGTGCTCTGTGACTGTGCCCATGGGTCCTCTGAAGGTAGGTAAGCACCAGGCTGCAGTGCTGGTGGGACTGCAAGGGCAAAGGGCACTGAGGAGATACAGACCAATGCAGGGAGGGTCTCCCCACCCAAAATACATCACCAAAAATGCTTTTCCTTGATTCCTTAGTGAATAAGCAGCACTCTGTGATGTTGCTCATCTGATCCTGGAGAAGGTATATCAGATGTGTCTCATCTTAAGTTTGTCCTTTTCTCTCTACCCACTCTACAGGGAGTCTGGGTGACCAGCTCACCTGCACTCAGGTGAGAGGGCCTCCAAACTAAAGCAGCCATGGATCCTAACTTGGGCAGTTGCATCATCATCCCAGAACTAGTTCCAGCAGCAAGAATTCCTATCATCCATCTCTTCCTCAACCTGTTCCACAGTCCTCCCCTGACTGTATTCAACATCATCTCAGGCAACTGTACGTCCCCTTAGAGAAGTTGTGTGGTGGGTTTTGTCAGGTGTGTTCCAACACAGCCTTGTTCTTGTCCCTTATCAAATCTGGCCAGGCATTTTTTTTAAAGTGTGACAGGTTTTGTTTTTTTCCCTTCTTAAAACTGCACTGCACTATTAGAGGAAAATACTGTCCCGGCGGCCCACTGGTAACCCCTAGCAGAATATCTGAGATCTAAAACAAGGTCTAAACCACCTCTAATTGGAGAATATCTTTGAGAAGCAGAAGTGCTGTGTCTCTAATGAGAATCAAAGCCTTCACATTCCCCAGACCCTCTGCAGCAAAGCTATGGATGTCTACACACAGCTGCTGCAGGCTGCCAGCACACCCACACATAGTCTCAGCAGAGCAATATGACTGAAAAATTACAAAAAAAGTCTCCACTGTCAAGAAGCAGAATAGCTTTATTCCCACCTTGGCTGTAACAACCACCACCAGGTATGAAGGGTATCTGCTGAACAGGCTCAGTCTAAGTGGATTCATTTTTTGAGTAATAGGTTTTCTGGTGCCAAAAACTTAAGGGCTCCCTTTAGGAAGCTGCAGTTTGATTTTGTTTCTCAGCAGCTCTAGAGGAAGGAGACCATGCCCTGGAGAATCCTGTACAGCAGGGTCCTGCACAGAGCTGTGGGGTCCTTGTGGCAGTGGGCACCTGCCTGTGAGTGACAGAATAACTGAGGCCTGGGTAGGCTCTCTGCATACACAGGAGAAAGGCAGAGACAGGGAGGCTGGAAGGAGGGAGATGTGATCCACCTTGCCACTCCACACTCATCCCTAGTCACTGGTGGCAATGCTGCCCCTGGAGCTTGTTAGCTGGTCCCAAATCTCTTCTTCTACTTTGTGCAGAATCCAAACACCCCCAGAAACATTGTGTCCTCAAAATATGTGGGTGCACCTACATGGATCCCTGTGAACAAAGTACACAAATCTTTTCTCCTGCCATTCCTTGGAGAATTCCTGCATCTTGTCCCCCTTCCATGCATGTCCCACTGCCTAGCATGGCCTCAGCTACCCAAACAAGCTGTGCAACAACAATATACCTAAGCCTTCTGCCCTCCTGCAGGTTATACAGCGAAATCCTCAAGTTTATTTGCCTGGTTACAGCAATATACTGTGATGGCAATTTCTTTTTCTCCTTGACTTACTGGGTAACTTGCTAAGTGCAGCTTATGGACCCATTGTGTAAATTTCTGGTGATCTGTGTTAAAAAACCAAACAGGTTCAGTTGGCAAGAAAGGTTACTGAAGAGGATCCATCTTATAAAAGAGACTGAAGGAGCTTGCACAGTCTTACAGAGCACAAGGTGTTGCTTTATATGATGGCTCTCTAAATACATTCAGGGATGTAGGATGAATAAATAGCAGGGAGTAAGATCTATTCCTTAGAAGATGACACTAGAACAAAATCAGATGGAGACAAATTAAGTGTGAACGTGTTTAGATTGGAAACTAGCAGAATGTTTCCAAATCATCTGTGAGAACACAAAACATCTGGATGTGTCACAGAGCTGGAAAAGGCCTCCAGGGTCACTGGCTGCAGCAGGCTTCCCTCCATCTTAAAACTGAGTAGTTCTTAGTTTGTGCCTGTGTTTTAAAACAAGTTTCCTGTTCTTCTCTGATCCATGTCTGTAATGTAGGCCTGGAGGAGTGCTTTTCCCTCTCCTCACCACTGATTTCCCTTATCTGGAAAGGGTGAGCACCCAGGAACGTAGCCCAGCGTATCATCCCACCCCACCAGTCCCACAAGCATCTCTTCAGCCAAAGCTCTTTGCTCTCACAAGCTTTGCTCAGGATTGTGTCTTGCAAAAGCTCAGCTGCCCTGGTGGGTGAAGGAGGTGAGCACGAACCTTGGCTCCCTGGTGAGGGGGAAGGAGCCCAGTCCCCTGCACCATGGTAGAAATGTCTAATTAGATACAAGGGAGGGACACATATGAATACTCAGGGACCTTTCTACACAAGCATAAATTAAGGAAAGACAAATATTTATTTTATCTGGCTGTGCCATATGCTGATGAAATGCTAATATGCATGAAAAAAAATCCCACACTGTAAATAAACTCCCCAGAAGCACCTCACACTCACTGATCTTCGTCTTTCTGAGCAAACTAACAGGAAGAAAATAAAATCTACATCATCTATTACAGACTCCCTTCCATGAGAAATTCAGGCAAGCTTAGGTGACATGGGCCAGTGCTTTAGAAACTATCCTCTGCAGCCCCCAGGAGCACCACAGGCTATTTCTAAAGGCCCTAGAAGAAGGCATTTAAGAAAAACAAACTTGCTTCACAATATAAGGATCTTTGGTCTCAGTAGAAGAAATACTAAGGGGCTGCAAGTCAAAAGCAACTGAAAAACACTATTGTGTGATTTAAGATCAGAAACTGGGAGCTGGAGGGACAGCTGTGTCTCTTCCATGGATCCTAGGACCTTGGATGGGTGACTTCACTTCCACTTCTCTCGTCATCCTCCTACCACCTCAACTCCCCATAAGCATTTGCAGCATCTCTTCTTGTGTACCCAAATGGGTACCCAGAACAGCAGAGCCCCAGGACTCTCCAGAAACACATCACCATTAACATCCCCTTATTCTTCTAGCCCTCCAAAAACACTCCAGCCTCAGAATATCCCAAACTTCAAAGACATTTCAAGATAGGAGTTAAGCTATTAGGAAGTTAAATTCAATTACATAAAAAGTAGGTTTTGTAGTGGCTGTAACAAACTGGCCCTGATGTCTGGGATGTTTTTAAGCTAGCAAAACCTGTCAGCAATGCCTGCAGTTGGCTTCTTTTGTTCACTGAGCCACTTCCACCCTCTTACATCCGCTCTCCTCACTATCAAAGACGCAAAGACAACCTTTTTTATCAACATGCATATTGCAGTGTTGTCAGCAGCTCCTTAAGGTTATTCCCTTTTTCTTCTCAGTTATATTTATAAACCCTGTGCAGAGTTGCTATGGTTTCTGTTACTGACAGTCCAATTGGTATTCAGTGCAGTTCTTCTCACCTTCACCATTCAGGTGACCTTTACTTCACAAGGAAGATCTCATGCCATCAGCCTGTTCAATTAGATGTCACACAACATGCTGTGCAAAAACACCAACCACTAAGCAAGAGGGCTCTGTGGAACCAATTCATCGGCAAAGGCTGTCTGAGAGACAGATAAACAATGGTAATTATTTCAAAACAAATTGGAACCAGAAAGTGCAACCCAGCAGTGTAACTGCTAGACAAAAAGGAAAACCACACAAAGAAGGAATTTCAGCTCCCAGTGTCTTGGGTACTCCTGTATCTTCCTCTAGGGAAATATTTTTCTACCTTTCTTGCTCTCCAAAGTTCAAAAAACTCTTACTTTTAAGACAGTTTCTTTTACATTAGTTGAACAACTTATGCAAGGAATTGCTCATGAATAGAAGCAGCACAGCTGTAATCTGGAAGAAAGAATTTCTCTCTTTGCCAACAAAAGGCTTCTAAATTTTATGTTTAAGCATCTTTGCACAAAGTTACACTACTTACTGTATCACCAGACAGCCAAGCAGGATGCACAATGAGTTTCTCCAAAAGTAAGCACATGCAGAGCATACGCTCAGCAGCTTCATGTACCAGCCAGACCATGGGATCACCAAAACTCTACTCCAGACACTGAACAAAAAACCCATGGCTTCTGCCTAACCCAGAGAAAAACGTTCCCACTGCAAGTCATAATTACACAAAAGTCAGAAAATCTAGCTTGAACACAATACAACACTAACTCTGCCCATGCAGTAGGAATGGGAACATCTCTACACTTTACCTCCTCATAACAAAGCCAGAAGCTTGTGGCACTTCTTTGGCTGTTAAGTATTCTTGCACTGGGCAACCAGGCTTGCCAAGACACCTCATCCCTTATGCTTTTAATGCTAGCTGAGGCCTTCTAAAGAAATAAAAAAATGCTTAGATCTTTCCAAGACACCTAGGTGTAGACACGTGTAGCTGATCAAAAGACAGCTCTGTTATCACACAAAAGGAGCTTCTCTGTTATGGGAACTGAACCACTGTATATGTGGTAAGTGGGTCAGAAGAACAGGTCACAACCAGAATACAAAACCAGGCTGGCTTACAAAGCAGAGAGGGTCAGCTGCCGTGGGAAGTGGGAATATCACTGCTGCAGCTCTGCTAGCTCTGGTTTGTGTGGAAGCTGGGCTGTGAAACACAGGGCTGACTGAGGCGTCTGCAGCCACTGCCCACTTAATGTGAGCAGGGAAAAAGACTGTGGCACATTCTCTGAACTGAAGCATTTCTCTGCCTTTGCTGTCACCAACACGGGTGGATTTGTGCAGTCTGTTTTCCTCCATCAGAGGGCTAAGAGTCCTCATTCCTGTCCTGGCTGCAGCCTGTGCCCACAGAGTTCTGTGGGGGGTGCTGATGCCCCCTTGACACCAGCACACTGCTCTGGCAATCCCAGGCTCCCCACTTGCTCCCTGACAGCACAGAGTCACATGCATGTTTATCACACCCTTACCTGTCCTTACAGATTAAAAAAAAAAAATAATAAAAAAATTTCAAAATGTGATTTGGGGTGGCTTATTCCAAAAACAGACAAAAAACGTTCACTGTTTCCTCTGCTGCTTCCACCTCCTCGTGCCTGGTCCATACAGCCAAGTCTTTGCTCATTTGATGGAGGACTTTACAGCACGTAAGCTCTTTCATCTTTACCACGATCAGAAGAAGCCTGTGCAACTTTTCTATTTCACAGTCTCTTTTAAACTGAGGAGAGCTGAACTTCCTATGCAAAGATTTGACCTCTCCTGAAATCCCTTGATCAGCAATTTCCCCTGCTTGCTCTTTCATGCCTGAGGCATTATGAAACACCAGAAACTAGGGGTACTTTCATAAGGAAGTTGGTGAGCAAATTCAAATAATAACCCAGTCCCAAGATACCTGGGGTCTCTTTCCAAGTTTGAAAGCTCTTTCCTAACAGAAGTTTGGTCTTGAAAGTCTCCTGGTTAGCAGGCAGCTGACAATACACCTTCTCTGGAGTCTGACTGTACTTCCAGCCCAGGGGCAAGTAGTAAAAAAGCCTCCCCAGCTCTGTGAGGTCTGCATCAGGTGCTAACACTGAACATCTGCCGGGGCCTCTGCTCTCCTCTCCCCCACCCTTCTTCTATCTCCTGGGCATTGAAGCATTCTCCATTTTATAGTTTGTGGCAACTAAAGGCTTATTTAAGAGGGAAAGCATTGCTGACAGTGTTACCCAAAAACCCCAGACTCTGCTTTAACTGCTCTCCATCCAGGACTTCGGTGAGTCCAACGCCACTGTGACATGCTGAAAGGATCTGCATTGTATGGCAGCCTTTGGAAACATTCACCAGCAAAGCACTCACAGCCCAACCCAAGTGAGGCAGAGAGTTTGTGTTTATTATGTTTATTACTTCATACAACCGGTTGATCAGTGTACGAAAATTAACAGTGCCACCCAAGAGGGCCTTTACAGAGGTTTTGAAAGAGATACAGCTTTAAAACATGGGTCTTTATGTAGTTTAGGTACAAACTACTGCAGCATCACACATTATGTGCAGATAGATATATACACATACATGTGTGCACGTCTCTGCACACACATACAGATACAGGCAGAGACAGTTGTTGCAGCAGGCTGTGATACACTCGTACACTGCTCCCTGAGGAATCCAACATTCCCACACATGGATTTCCACCCGTAGGACACAGACTGGGCTTATGCTGATCCGTAAGTTTATCTCTAGGGCAATTAGTTGCTGCCAGTGTTGGTCTGGCCTTCCCTTTCCTGGTTGCTTTTTGCTGCATCCTGCTGGCTCCCCTCTCCAGTAATAACCCAATCTCCAAGCAGGGCCAGGTGAATGCCAGCATGATTTGGCAAAAATGTAAGGGTCAGCATAAAGGGTCAGATCCCTATCCTGGAAAGTAACAGAGATGGTCCCTGTCTTGCAGGATGCCTGAGCCAGCAGGGCTCAAGTCACAGGTGTAATGTTTGGGCACAACCATCATGCATACAAACACCTACACCCTGGAAATTTTCACTTTTCTGTTCTGTAGCAGTAAAGGATGAATGGGACTGCACAGGAAAAACGTGTTTTGGGTAGAAATCATTACTTTTAGAGGAAACAACCATAGGACCTGAATAATTCCTACTAGAAATGCCCAGTACAGTGAATGTTGCTTAACATCAACAAGAAAAGTTTAACACCTTAAGTTAGAAGTTCAAAAAGCTATGGAATGACATTTTTACTGAGCACTCTGCCTTCATCATCAGGAAGTGCAGTGCTGCTTGTGATAGGAAACTGAGAAAACTGGTGCTTAGACCTTTCTAAACAGCAACTGCTGAATCCCAGCAGGGCTCTTGGGCAGCTGAACAGTGTCTGTTACTGGTATTAATGTCTATTCCCTTCTGGATATTGCTTGTGCAGACTAAGCTCCTCAGGCAACAATGACACCTCTAGTGAGACCCTGAAATGCTAATCTGGCAATGGCCACAAAAGATTCACATAGTTTTACTGATTTCTACTGCAGTAAACCAACCAGCCAAAGCGTAAGGGCTGCAGCCTACAGCATTCATATGGAAGAAATAACAGACTGTAGCAATGTTTTCAAAGCCTTATCTTTCTATAAAATCCAGTTAGTCCCTTGGAGGAAGAGATTAGCACTGCAAGGAATTCAGCCAAAATTATAGTCAATCCCTCATCTACTTGCTCATCTTCCAGTGCAGAGAACTGTTTCTTCTAGTCTGACAGCTGCAGACATTGTGAATCCCACATGGGTTCTACTGTGCAGTTGGTGCAAACAAGTCATGAGGAGCAACTGGAGCTTTCGTCCTTCCTGTAGGTAAAAAGGGCAAGAGCTGATATTCTTCCTTCACACACCTCCCTGTCCAGAAGTGTAGCAGGCCCTAATGCTAGCTAGTGGGGATACTCTGTCCTTCTAAAGGTATCAACCTTCTATGTCAACCAGCCTGGGAGCCCTAGAAGGTATTTTTATGGAGTGCTACATAGGAACAAGCTTCTGAAGCCACAACTGAGTTTCTTGTCACATGCAGGACTGATAAAACCTCCATGGTGTCACTCCATGTAAATTGGGACAGCCCTTTAAAACGACAGCATCAGTCTGAGATGTGGTCTGCACATACACACAAAGAAAAAGGAAGGCTGACAGAAAAAGCAGCAATGGTAAAACAGCTTTCAAAGTGGCTCACATAATCAGGCAGACACTGCCAAGCTGTCACGCACACATCCTGACAGTCCGTGCTATTGAACAGCACACATGCTTCAGCAGCATTTGCCTTAGTGCTTCACGTGCCATGGCTGAATTATTGCCGATGTGCTGAATTATTGACATCAGCAGGAACTTCCAAGAACTAGCAAAAAGGAGCAAATAAGGAAATATTCCCATTCAAGGGGCGGGTGTTACCTGTTTCATACTCCAGTTTGCCACATCCAGCTATGGCACCAGAATTTTCAGCTGAGAGGCAAAGGACAGAATACCTACCAAGCCACACAGCAATCAACATCCACCAAGACACTTCAGGACGAGCTACCAGGCTTACCAGAAATTTGAGAGCTTGAATAATCCTCTGTAAATGTAACCTCTCCTCATTCCTACTGCAGGAAATCTTCATATGTCAGACTCACAGCCTGAGTCTGAGTCAGCATGACAGTTACACTCTAGAGAGAGGATTTCTCTTGCTAGTGTTTGTAACTCAACACTTCTCATCCCCACACTTGTACATGGGAAGAAATGGATAAGAACATAAATGAGATTGTACAGATTATTTTCCCCAAAATCATTTATATATTTTAAAGAATTTTTCATTAAAAAAATGCCAACAAAACAGTTCTACAACATAAACAAGTGCAAATTCCATTGTGTAGTAAAGTTAGGAAAGAGTTCATATCTATTCAGACATGAAAGTCCACACCCACGTTTTATGGACAGCCTTGTAAAGACAGCCTTGAGATTAGTGTCTTTCCTGTATTAAACTCTATTAAGCTTAAATAAAAATAGCAGTGGTATCTAAACAGCACAAAATACAGGATTATACATACATATACATAGGGGAGGTTGCACCCAAAGAGTTGTGACCAATGGCTCAGTCCAAATGGAGACGTGAGGAGTGGTGATGCTCAAGGGTCAATACTCAGATCAGTGCTGTTTAACATCTTTGAAGATGATACAGACAGTGGAATCAAGTGCACCCTCAGCAAGTTTGCTGCCAACACCAACTGTGTGGTGAAGTTAACACACTGGAGGGAAAAGGAGCCATCCAGAGGGACCATGACAGGGTCAAGAAGTGGACTCATGCAAACCACACAAAGTTCAACAAGGCCAAGTGCAAGGTTCTGCATGTGGGTCAAGGCAATCTCATGCACGAACACAGGATGGGAGGAGAAAAGACTGAAGTCAGCCCTGAGGAGAAGGACTTGGGGGTGATGGTGGATGAGAAGCTTAACATGAGTTGTCAAGGTGTGCTTGCATCCCAGACAGCCAACTAGGTCCTGGACACCAAAAGAAGCAGACAGCCAGGTGAGGGCAGTGATTCTCCCCCTCTACTCTGCTCTTGTGTGACCCCATCTGGACTACCGTGTCCAGTTCTGGAGTCCCCAACATAAGAAAGACATAGAGTCCAGGGGAGAGCCACAAAAATTATCAGAAGACTGGAGCACTTCTGCTATGGAGACAAAGAGTTGGGGTTGTTCATCCTGGAGAAGAGAAGGCTCTGAGATGACCTTAGAGTGGCTTTCAGTACCTGAAGGGGGCCTACAAGAAAGCTGGGGTAGGGCTTTGCATGGGCGTGTAACAGGAGGACAAGGGGCAATGGTTTAAAAGTTGAAGGGGGGAGATTTAGATTGGGTATAAGGAAGAAATACTTTACTATGAGGGTGGTTGTCCAAGGAAGTTAAGGATACCCTCTTCCTGGAAGTGTTCAAGGCCAGGGTGGATAAGGTTTTGAGCAACCTGATCGAGTGGGAGATGTCCCTGCCCACGGCAGGAGGGTTGTATCTAGAGGATCTTTAATGTCCCTTCCAGCCCAAACCATTCTATGATTCTATCATAAGCATAAAAGTGCAAAATATAACAAGTCAAACTGTCTGCTGGTCAAACTGGTATAAACAATGGTCAGATATCAAGCATAACCTTGACTTCCAGCAATCAAGGCCCTTTTCTTCTCCTCTCATTTCCATCAGAAGACATCATAGTTAACATCAACCAGTCTGGATTGATATTGATTCCAAATGTGTGTACATGAGAGGAGCTGAGCCCATGTCTTGATGGAAAACTGATCCTCATTGCCTCTGTGTAATGCCAATTAATCCACAGGCTTTGCTCTCAACTTTCAAGCAGAAAGAGAGCACAGTAACTTCAATGCCACATTCAAGGGAGGCAGAATCAGCAGCTCCACAGAAACGTAGCACTAAGAGCAGAGGGTACAGTGAGCCCTTTTTAGGCCTCTGTATTCACATCTCCCAGCTGATTTATTGATTCCAGACATGAAAGATGACTATAATAGAACACTGCTCCTCATGGGAAAAATTAAAAATTTCTCCTCAGAAGTGTAATTTTTCCTTTTCTGTTTGTCTTATTTTACTATTCCAGAGATAACATATACTTTATAATAGCAGCTCA
Source organism: Florisuga fusca (assembly GCA_038090715.1). Lineage (NCBI taxonomy): Eukaryota > Metazoa > Chordata > Aves > Apodiformes > Trochilidae > Florisuga > Florisuga fusca. Next base: position 57,890,546 of record JAAWXA010000003.1, on the reverse strand, counting down.
ATATTGTGTTAATTTCTTTTAATGGCAAACAGAGTTAAAAGATCTTCTTATGAGAAGGGGTTGGGACAAGGACAGAGGCAGACCTTTTATTAAACCTTTAAAAAGATTTCTAACTCATTTTGCAAGTGAAACCAACACAAGCCATAAAACTCTAGCAAAGGAGAGCTAGAGATTAAGCAGATCCAAACTCCACCATCCATTTTTCGTACTTCTCCAGGTCTGCAGCAGAAACAGATTTGGAGATTTTCTTCAGAGCCAGCTCAAAGTCCCCCTTGGTAACTGGCATCTGAAGCTCCTCTTTAGAAAGTGCCCGAATCTCTTCTGGAGTTAAGCCGTTAATCCGTCGTCTCATTGCCATTAAAGAAGCATCCCTGGAAATAAAGGACAATGTATAAGAGCTAATTGCTAGCAGCATGTGCAGTTAGCCTGTGAATTTTGATAGCATTCTCTCGCTAAAAATCACTGGCAGGAACACTTAAGAGAGCACTTATTTACCATAGAAGATGCAGTTCACATCTTTCTTAGCTTCTGTGTTCCCTGATCACTACATTAATTCAACAAAAAGAATGCACTGGCACCAAAACCCATTTAAGCATATGGTAAATGTGCAGAGATAATTAAAACTATAAAACTGAAAACCTTTTACAATGATTCACAGAGATGAAATCTTACAACTTCAGTGAGGAAAGGGCAGAGTGGGAGATGAACTGTACTCTTAGACTTATTTTTTTCTCCTTGAAGTAATCTGTATTTGGCACCCCAATCCCTTTAGATTTCAACCTTTTCCCTACCATGTAGCCCAAGGAAAGACAGTCTGCAAGTGTCCAGTGTGTAGCCCAGCTCTGCTGCCTGCTCACACACAACCACCTCAATCTGTAAAGGGCAGAGCAGGAGGCAGCAGACACTGGTGTTGTGGGGCTCTGTGGGGCTGAGGCCATCACTGCCCCTGGCAGTACGTGCTCTACCTGCTCCACGACTCCTCCCCAGCTTGGATGCTGCCAGCATGGCCCACTGGCATGGAGAACATTTCTCATTTCTCACACCACAGCCCACATGCAGTCTGCAATTACATTTTCTCTTTCCCTGGATTTTTCCCAGCAAGAGATAACACAGGCCTCAGGGAGAACAGGTAATTTAACTATTGTACCACATGACACATGTCAAGTTTAAGAAAAAAAAAAAAAAAATCCCAAGCTATGTTCTTAAAGGATCAGTTTCTCTTGGCAGGGATCCTAACATTGTAAGGGATGTATACTTCCTACCAATAAGTTTTTCCAAATACCTATCCTCCACCAGAAAAGCCCCACTTGTGAAAAAATGAAACAAACTGCAAGAACAGGATGGAAATAGGCTCAACACTAATGCTATAGACTACCTGCATTACCCTTGCACCTAGATGATTCAGGCAGAAATCAAGACTGTGCTGCACTGGGGGATGTCCAGATATACAGCATACAGAAGCCTCAATGACATTCTGTGAAAGGTTCCTTTGCATCACAAAATTCTCTCTCTTAGACTCATGGGATTTAACAAAAAAACAAACAAAAAAAAACCCCAAGCCTGCTTAGCACTGTATTAACAAATACTCAGTAAATGCAAACAATGGTAACATGAGATTTGCTCAGACAATTTTTCTTTTCAGAGCCAAGAAAACCACATCTCACACAGACTCCACAGCAGTGCTACAGGCTTGGGGAGGAGTGGCTGGAGAGCTGCCCAGCAGAGAGGGACCTTGGGGTGTTGACTGACAGCTGACTGGACACCATCCAGCAGTGTGTCCAGGTGGCCAAGAAAGCCAACACTATCCTGGCCTCCAACAGGAACTGTGTGACCACCAGGGCCAGGGAGGTGATCCTGTCCCTATACTCAGCCTTAGTGAGGCTGCATCTCAAGTACTGTGTGCAGTTTTGGGCACTGCAGTGTAAGGACATGGAGGTGCTGGAGAGGGTGCAGGGAAGGGCAACCAACTGGTGGGGGTCTGGAGAACAGGCCTTATGAGGACAGGCTGAGGGAACTGGGGCTGTTCAGCCTGGAGGAGGCTGAAGGGAGACCTCATTGCTCTCTACAGATACAGGAAAGTAGGTTGTAGAGAGACAGATGCTGGCCTCTTCTCCCTGGTGACCAGTGACAGGACAAGAGGAAATGGGGTCAAGCTCTGCCAGGTTGGATATTAGAAAAAAATTCTTCACAGAAAGAGTGGTTGAAAACTGGAACAGGCTGCACAGGGAGCAGGTGGTAGAGGCACCATCCCTGAAGGTGTTCAGAAGACAGGTAGATGAGGTGCTAACAGTGGATGGCTTAGTGATGAGGGGATGGGGGGCAGACAGTTGGACTTGATGATCTTAGAGGACTTTTCCAACCTTGATACTTCTATGATTTTACGATAGTCTTTAGACTGCTCCACATAACAGTAAGACGTGGTTCCAGGACATACACCTGAGCTTCAAACACAGTCACTGTTAACATGGCGTCAGCTGTACTGGGTATTGCCTTTTATCAAATAATGTCAATTTTGATGTTCCATGTAGTTTTATTTGCAAATTAAGGCAGATGTGATACCTGCAAACATTAGTGATGTCAGCACCAGAATAGCCTTCAATCTTCTCAGCAATTTCTTCAAGGCTGATATCAGGATCCAGTTCTACTTCCCGAAGATTAATCTTAAGTAGATCTGCTCTGCCTTTTGCTACAACATAAAAATACTTGTCTGAAGACTTGCAAGAATAACATTAAAACCAGAAGCTAACACAACTTTGACTTTTCAGTAAAAGGAACGAACCAAAGAAGTTTAATATTAAGAAAAGACAGAAAACAAAACACAGTGAAGCTTGCAAGAAAATACAGTAAAGTATCTGGTTAAAAGCAGTATATTAGAACTGCGTACTCTTGAGACATTTTCCAAAGTCAAACGTCATTAAAAATGTCTGTTGTCTCAGGTGACAAAGCATTTGGTCACATACTACCCAAGGGCACAAAAGCACAATCCTAAAAATGTCTGCTTATTCTCACATCCCCTTGGATTAACTTGCTGTTCAAGTGTTTGATTGCATATTATTCACAACGTTTCATTAGAACCACAATGAGGATTCTATTAACAAAGCTTCAGACAGTGCAAATCCCTTAACAACAGGCTGAACTTTAAGCATATGTTTAAATACTTCACTCAGCTGGGACCCAAAAAAGCTGCTGAAGCCTGATAGAAAACAGATACATTAATACAGTAAATATATTAATATATTTTCAATACAAATGTCCTGATATCCCACTTTTCAGTTCTAGATGCAGTTTGCTCACAGTGATAACCATCTGCATAAATGAGCCCTTATGCAGCTGACTGACCATTCTTCTTGTACAGGGAATGGGTTTATGTGCATCTGGGTACATAAGTTAAGCAGCACAGGCTTGTAAGTGGGAATTCACATTTGACAGCTTAGGCTTCAGGTACTCTCCACAAGGGTGGTAAAGAAGAGAACAAATTCTTTCCTGGCTTTTATAGTGCAGAAAAATATACCAGCTCAGCATCTTTATTTCCACAGTGACTGATTTTTATGACTTAGAAAAGAGGACAACCACAACAAAAGAAATAGCAGTAGGAAAGGCCAAGAGTCTTAAGGAAATGTTCACATTTATGTTTTATTTATTGATACCCCTAATTAAAAAGGAGAGAGAAGGCAAATATAAAAGAAACTAGAAAGCTTGTCCAAAGCTGCTGGTTTTGTGTGCTTTGCAGAACTGTCAAGAATATAGACTTATCAATCACACACAACTGGCACTAGCTATAAAATGGGGATTTATTATTTACAAAGCACAATGAACATATAGCATGCCTGCAAAGAGCATCCTGTATCAGAGAATGTTCTTCTCATCTCTGCTATGTGACTAAGCAAGTCCTTCAAGTATTTTGAAAATGAAATATGGTAGAATATATACTTGCATCAAATTCTACAACATACAGGAATGTGTTTAACATGTCATATCACTGTTTCAATTAAAATGCCTGACCACATCAAATCACATAGCACACTTACAAATGCATCACTTAGACTTGCCCAGAACATCTCAACATTCTTACCTACAGAATAGATGCAACAAAACATAAGATTAGAAATAAAAATTGAGCACGTCTTGTATGTTGTCCAGGGTGTAATACACTGTCAAAAAAACAACCTGGTTTAATTAGAAACAAGAGCAAGAGCTGATAGGATTTTAAACTAAGTGGTCATAAAGACAGGCATCCTGTAAGCTGCAAAGACAAGATGTAGAACTATTAGGTTTCCTTATACCTGCTAAACTCAATCACAACTGCTGTCACCATGATCACGCATCTTGTTATCTTGAGTGCTCATGTAGTGAGATGAGGCACCCACTGTACCAAGAAGGAACGATGCTATGCAAACTTCAGATGATAGGAATCTCAAAATTAATAGGACAGGTGAATGGCAGCTAGGAAAGACAATACAAGCTGACACATCTCAGGGCAGAGAAGCAATCAGCCTGATGCATTCTGAGTGACTCGAAGCAGAGTCATAAAGGTGAGCAGTGATTTACAATGAGCTAAGCCTGTAAGTGAAAATTCATGGATCCACTTCTTTGCATTTGTCTGCAAGGGCATGGAGTGTATCTGCAGTATTTCTGAATGTGTCCAAAGGCTGCCTTTACTGATCACTCAAGGACTGCCTGTTAAACATTTAAAATAATTCCAGGCTCATTAAAAATAACTCTCTTTCAAAATGTAAGAACACATCAACGGGTTTGCAATGAAATTGTGCAGCTCATTGTTTTTAAGCCCCCAAGCAAGTAGTACTTTTTTTTTCTCTTACTTTCTTCAAAAATAGAGCAGCCCAGCCAAATTATTAACCCCTTTATTTCAATGCTTATCACAAAAACAAGAGTTCTCTCAAATCCAACAGTTCTGAAGTAGTGCTAAGCTTGTCTTGCAAAGGTCATCTTAAAGGAAAACACTCACAGCAAACATACCTGTGGGTAAAGGTATATAAATCCTCTTTTCCAGTCTCCGTCGGAGAGCTTCATCAATATCCCAGGGAAAATTTGTAGCTGCTAATACCATAACCATCTTGGATGGGTCATCATTTTCCAAAGCACCACCTACCCCTGTAAGCACAACAGTAAGGAGAAGTTTCACTCCACAGCTCTAATTGATTGAGATGCTTGCTAAGGAACACTGCACAGACAAACATTGCAAAAGCCTGAACAAAGCTAAGCAATAGCTGCATGTAATCCTAGTGCTGTTTTCCAGCTTCACCATAGCTTAGGTGTGACAAGACCATCATTGTCATAGAGAGGGGATGAGTTCTTCCTGAGTCAGGGAAGAGCTTTCTTTGACAGTGCTAATAACAGAGTCATATGTGAATGTATCCCAACTAGTCCCTCTGAAGGTGCTATTTCAGTCAAATCTGGCCACAGAAGAAATAGAAATCACTCCTTGGCCTCCCACATAAGGACTGCAAAGAAATTATGACTCTGGAGCAAAAACTTGCCTACCTTGAGTTTACCATATTAATTTGCCCACTTGAGGACATTATAAATAGTAGTTAAGCTACATCTACAATGTGGAGGTGGTTATCAAACCACTAGACCATACAATATTCCTCAGATGGTCATTCCTGTACCTGCACATGACAGCTCCTAAATCTGACTAAACAGGCAACATTAGCTGCCACCACAGAATTCAGAAAAATCAGATCTTACAGTAGGGTCCCTGAACTGGACACTCTAGCAAAGGGGAGAAATTGCATCAAAATTAAAGACCTTTATTAAACTGCACAAATCTCCACCACCTGCTTCTCCTAGAGTCTGTGTTTCTTAAATATGAGTTTTCAATTTACAATCAAAATGGCCATTTGAGAAAAAATAAAGCAGAAGATGCTTTTCAGTCATCTGCCTTTGAACACTCAAAAAAAAATACACTATTCTCAAATTCTGCCTTATTTTTCCCCCACTGAAAAAGTCAGATTTTCTAGATTGCTCAAGTTCTTAACATTCCCACCTGTGAAGAAACAGCACCCCAGCCCCAAACTCAGATCTAAACACTTGTTACCATCCATTTGCACAAGCAGCTCTGACTTGACTCTGCGACTCGCCTCGTGTTCGTCGGATGTGCCTCTGCGGCTGCAGATGGAATCTATCTCATCAATGAAGATTGTTGTTGGAGCATAAAACCTTGCCTTTATTCAAATAAAAGAATCACTTTTAAGACTGCAGCAGTAAGAAGAGACCCTCATCAGACCACAACCCTGTCTCACTAGACATACTTATTATATATAAACTTCCCTGCCTGTCACATGAAAATTATTCAAGATTTTGATTACAAAGTGTTTGGCATATGGTTAAGTATAACTTTCACTACTCAAGTCAGGGGTCTTTGAGTGTTGCTTAGTTTTCTTCAGCAACTCTTGCACAGGGCAAAAAGCAATACAATCAAAATAAGGGTAGTTTTTCATGTCCAGGTTTTTCTGCGGTGATGAGGAAGCCCAAGTGACAGAAGAGAGCTCAGCTCCTCTCATCAGAGACAGGCTTTAACTGAGAGCATGGTAAGAGTGCAGCAAGGATCCCAAAGAGGTGAATGACTTTTCAGCATAGGTCCACACAGGCAGGTCCTTCACATACCCTGCATGATGGACTACACCCAAAACTTCACCAAGAGGCTTGTGTCAGTCATTCAGAACAGGAAAAAAGAACTAAACCATGTATTGCTTCTAGGTCCCAACCCCTTCTAACTTTAAATTCATTTTGTATGGACTTATCCTATAACAAAGAACTGAATTTCTGTCAGGGTCACAGCTCTGTGTCTAGCCTGGAAAATGTTATCCTAAATATGGGTGATGAACCATTTCCTTCTTTATCCTCAATGACTAAAGGATGTAAAGGATGTAACCACAGAGACTGTGCTTTTCTATCTGGTTGAGAGGGTATCAGTGCAATGAACTCCACACTTCCAAGATGGTACTAGAGGGGCAGGAAACCAAGGGAGATGTCCCTTGTCACCTTAGCAATCCCCAGATCCCATAGTTGAGGACATACCATTTCAAACAAGAGGCGGACCAGTTTCTCCGACTCGCCCCTGTATTTAGATGTCAGGGTAGAAGAAGACACATTGAAGAATGTTGTTCCACATTCTGTGGCAACAGCTTTTGCTAGCATTGTTTTGCCAGTGCCAGGAGGACCAACCATCAGTACACCCTGAAAGGTGAAAAAAAAGGTAATGAACAACAAGTAATGAAACTTTGGAATTGATACTACATCTCAACACGATCAGAGATCTCTGTTTTGTTTAATAACATAATTACCATCAGTGGAAAACAAAAGACAAGAAGAATCATGCTTTTGAGAACAGTGTGAAAGTACTCTGATTTATTCTTACCACCCTACTGGAGCGGGAATCACAAAAGCCAGTAACTGTTGCTGCACCTATCAGCTAGGAAGCAGACAACAGATTTACAGCCTTGCTCTGAATCAGACTAAGCCTGGACTTTAATTTAGGAGTTTCCCAACTCACAAGGGGCTGTACATGCAGATGAAGAGAATGAATTACTCATTTTGGAACAAAGGCCCCTTCATAAAAAAGCTTCACAGAAACCAGAATACTTTTGCAGAAAGTTGTCTTCCCTCACTAGAGCATTTTTCTGTAGAAAAACATTTTTCAAAAAATCCTGATAAAGTATCTGTATGAATTTAGTGAATTTTTACATTAAGGATGAAGGAGAGTATTCACTGGAAAACAAGGGTTTGTCATACCATTTAATCTCTCCATTTCATGACTTCTATGGCCATACTGCTGCACAGTTCCTGGAAGAAACACCATCCTCTCCACACTGCTGGATGGCAGAAGAGCACTGCTATTTCTATTTCACAGATAAGCAACTGTGGCTCATGTGGACTACAACTCAGTCCCACACAAAGTCTAATATGAATCTCAGTGATTATACAAAAATCTTTAAACTAGAAAACTGAACTAAAATTGTAAAGTCCCAGGTTAGCATCCACATTGTCAGACTCTTTCCATCTGTAGTCTATCTGAAAAAGAGAGTAAGGACTGCACATCTCTGCAGCTCAGCATATTTACCCATCATTAAGCAAGCTGGTTTTTAGCTAGACACACAGCACTCTCAGGATCCATGTTAAGACACTTGAAAACTATGACTTGATAATATTTCTAAATACAGTTATCTGTATGGATAGGCTTTCCAGTCCTTTCAGCAGCAGTGCTTGAGAAGGACTACACACTCTTCCATTCCTGTACAACACCAGAATAAGGACCTGTGACTTTTGACCATGGCACTACGAAAATATAATGCTCAAGAAGCTTTTTTTTTTCCCCCTTCAATCACAAGATCTTAGTCCATGCTCACAAGAGTTTCCTGAAGTAAAGTTGTACTGTGTTGCAAGGGTAATCAAGTTAGCTAGAATTAGAATTGCATATTATAATGTGCTTTGCAATTAATAACTTACATAAAATGCCACAGCAATAAAATATCTGTTAAAAGCAAGCCATATAGCAAATTAGATTTCATCTGTTCCTCACAAAAATTTACTTCAAAAAGCACAAAGAATGTCATGGAAGAGATCTATAAAAACAAATCAACCGGGAATGCAATTATTCAAAAATGTACTATTCAAAAGCAATAGCCTCTCTGTATTCCATTTTCCATTAACTCTTAATACCTTTATTGTCATTTAACACTTAGCTAATGCAAGCTCAACATACATTCATTGGTAAATTAAGTTAGAAATGTTCACATTCCATCCATACAGCTAACACTCCAATGTCACTCCTCAGGCTGCCCAAGGTTTCATAAGCTCCAGAGCAATAAGCATAAAAAATATATGGACCCTTTTTCTCTCCATGAACATTCAGACACGTACTATAATTTGAGTTGCTGCACAGTCATACTGATATTATAATAATATTGCAAGTATCACCCTGGAGTAACTGGGTGAAAATTAGTCAGCCTGTGACATGCAGGTCAGAGATGACTTACTGTTCTCTGAGTTTCAGATGTGCTTGTTTAATATTTTAAAGCAAGTTTCACCTCAAATCCCATTTGACCCTGTGTTTGACAAACCATGTTTACTGCAGGATATTTTTTGGATATTGCTTCAGTCAGTCCATTATTAAGGAAGGTCAGTCTGGCTTCAGCTATACATGCTGCTCACTTCTAAAATCAAAGCTTTATGGCTTTATACCTCCTGTGTAACTATTACAGTGAACATAACCCATCACATGATACTGGTGGCATCATATATGTGCATTACCAGGTGCAAAGCAGTCACACTAGGAAAGCCAGAGGAAAATCAAGCTCTCTGGGGATAACGATGATAGAAATATGAGTTTAAAAAAAAGGAGGAAAAAAAAAAAGAACTTGAGTTCTCAGGAAAACAAGATGTTCACAGTTTCAAACAGAAACAAATAGGATCAAATTGTTCTTCAGCTCTACAGACTAGAAGGCTGCCACTTACTCACTAGTTAAAATCCTTGACAAGCACAAAGACTTCTTTATTCTTCCTCTAAAGTTCTGTTAATCCAACGTATTCCAGTAAGAAGCTGAAATGCACCACAGGGAGTAAGTGTTTTGATGAAATCACTGCAGGGTTACTTCTTGTTGTTGTTACAATCACTAGCAGAGCAGTGGGAAGCACAGTGAGCAGCCAGGCCTTGGTGGCACAAAACAGCTCAGAGAAAAAGAGCGAGCAAGTCTGTGGGCGCTCAGGAACCGCGGTTGCAACTACACAGCACCTGTGCTGAATCAGGGCAGACAGCTGGCTCCTTCATACAAGGCACCATCCTCTGAATGCAGGCACAAACTGTGAAACTGTGAGGGCTGCCTTGGGAATTGTTCTCAGGAGAGTCTGAACATCCCAAACCAGATTTGGCTGCCTTTTCCCTGAATTATTGTCCTCAATGCCTAGGCTCAACAAATGCCTGCTGCTACAGTGATTACTGCAAGAAGCAGTCTTTCCTTCAAAACTCCTCATCCTTGTAGCACAGTCAGAGGTCAACAGTAGGGAAAATACATGCTGTTCTGTGTGAAAAACAAATTCAGAAGAGTTACAGCTTCACAAGTCACCAGGGAAAAGGCTAACAATGAAGACTCTTCATGGACTCATCAGAAATCAATTTGCATTTCAGACTGAAGAGGAAATAACCTTAGAATTTTTTCCATGTCTACAACCACCTCATTTTCCTATGCTGCTCAGTAGGAAAAGATAATCTCATGCAAAGAGATGGAGACTGTAAACTCTGCAGAAGACCAAGCTATTCTTTCATTACCCAGTGCCACAATACTTGGAGGCAGGGCACTCTTCACAGTGCCTGCAGCCTGCTGAGATACCTGCCTTTAAGACAGATGCCACTACGTCCTCTAGGCATGTTAATAGGTGAAAATAAGCACAGCAGCTCTTCACTCCCTATACACTTTAAAGTGTATAATAAGGACATGGATCAACTTCTTCTATGCCAAAAAGAGAGCTATTCAGCTGTTCAAAAGACACTAGAATCTCACTCTGCTTTTGTAACCTATGGTACCTACACTCTGTCCAAGCTGATAGCTCAGTTAACCCTAAGGTTAACCTCAAGCCCACTAGTACTGGTCACAAGCACTCTAAACCCCTAAAGCCATGTAGCCAGGGTTTAGGTTTGGACTTGCTCCCCTGGTACTCACTAAAACCACCATGAACAGTTCTTAAAAGCAGCTGTCTCCCAGCTCCCACCATCAGCTCCCACTCTTTCCAACTTCCCCTCTCTGGTGTCTGTAGACACAAGCCCTCAGCACGACAGATCTTCCATTCATCAGTTCCCACAGGCTTTGTTTCACAAATAAGCAGAATAATAGGGATCTAGGACTGGCTCAGTCTGGAGGAGGACAGCTTGAGGATCAGATCTAAGCATAAGCAAGAGAAGTACAAGGACCAAGGAGGAAGAGATCGGCCAAGTATTGGTAACACAGTATCTGACATGCTGCTGAATAAGCAGACTAAACCACAGGAACTACTCATGTACACAGCATTCCCTGCACATCGCCTTCCAGAAGTAAAATAATGGAATTAAACCCATTAACCCTTCCAGTAAGCAGAAACCCCTTCTGTTGTGACTATTTATCCTGAAAACAAGTACCAACCCATCCACAAATAAAATAAAATAATTTCATTTTCTGTTTACAGAAATTCTCTGCAACCTCCTCCCTCCCTTTTTAGCTCTGTACAAGGCCCATACTGGCCTCATCTCTAGTCCATCAGCTAGCTCAGCCCAGCCCAGCTCCATAACCCTCCTGTTCCCCCCCTTGCAGTTCATCCCCCCACTTTTAATTTCTCCCCCTCCAGCAGTAACTATGCCCAGCTGCAAGTGTAACTGATCACCCAGATCAGTTAACCCTCCCCTTGCTTTCTTGTACCATCAACCTGCAGTTTTCAGTCTTAGAATAGTTGTGACATACAGAAAGAAACAATCCAAGTACTGCTTTCCTCAAGGAAGTGTTGAAGAGTGGCCACCAGAATTCTAAGCAGCCCTGTCCATTAAGCATTTCTGCTTCTTTCAATGTGCCCTATATGCTTGCTCACATGTACAGGCTGACATATAGAAGCTTTTGTAATGTCAACAAGCTACGACTAAGTAAACAGAAAAGTATTTATTGTATAATGGGAAGCCTGCATAAACTTCCAGCTGTTTCTTGCAGTGCATTTTACATGAATCATTACGAGAAGATTTCATGAACAAATTCCTGATCTTTCCATCTGCCTGTTTAGCTTTCTGCTACAGGCATCCACACACACTGAAGCAGCAAACATACATAACTACACCTTGCCATTAACTACAACACCAAATAAATTCCTACCTTCCAAGGTCTTCTAATCCCTTTGAAAAAATCAGGCATCCACATTGGAAGAACGACAGCTTCTCTTAATAATTTCTTGGCTTCTTCCAAGTCCGCTATGTCATCCCTGTGCAAGATGAGGAAACTTGTAGAACATTCCCATATAAAATATTTCTTTTATTTTCATACAAGAAAAATAGAAATGCTTTTCACTAAGTACCATCTCTTTTAGCATGCCACTACATGCCTCACGAGAGCACTTGTATAATCCTGTAACCTAAAACTGAATTCACCTTTGAAAGTGAATGAAAAAATTATTTTCAACTCCAGTTATCCTGAGATGCTTAATTAAAAATTGTTTTGGACAATGTGAGTACCAAAGTGGTATCATTAAACTTCTCTGGAGTGTATTTTCCTTTCAGCAGTACCTGTAATGGATTACTGCACCTAGCATCAGTTAGCAACAAAAGCTTAACTGTAATAAAATTAATAAACTGTTAAAACCAAAAGACCTTGTTTTGCTTATCTGTAGAAGATTATAATGGCTCCCCGTTCTAAGAGTTAGAAGAAGGATAATTTCTCTCCTCCACACTAGCAAAAAACACTTCAATGTAAAAAACTATCATACCAGTGAATGCTTGGATTTCTTGATACAATATCTCTTTCAAGAGCTTCGATCAAGTCTTTGTCATAACCTGCTCCATCAAATTTTGGCATTTCCCCATCACCAACTTCCTGGGGTATTTTCTTTCCCTAGAAGTGAAAGTCATACAGGTTCATAAGGACATTGTTCATTCACCATGTCCTTTACTAGCTACATACAGCAATATTGTCTGGTTCACCTCCACAGAAGCCACAAGAAGTTATCAAGATTTAACATGGCTACCTCAGCACCCCAATGGCCAGCAAAACCAATGTGTTCACACCCTCCACTCCACAAGGAGTCCCCAAACCCCTGTTGTTGCTTCCACCACAACAGCATCTTCAAAGATGCAGTTCACAGTGTTAAAACTCCAATAGAAGTCCTCATTATATATCATGGTGGGTAGATGGGTAAGTTTGGCTGGTTTGTTTGTTGCTTTTAAAGCTGCAAACTAGACTCCCTTAACAGAGTTAAACCACTCTTTAGACAACTGACACATTTCCTGGCCAGTCAAAGGCACAAATACAAAAAAAGCCTCACAATGCAGGCTGCATCATGACTTAACGCTACATTAGCTTCTGGATGAAGACCAGAGCATCCACAGCACATTTTGAAAATGCTATACCTGCCACACTACCTGCCAGAATTAAACAATTGGCACCCCATCATCACTGAAAAAGAACAAAAAGCTTTTACATACATTGTGTTTGAAGGAGGAAAACCAACAAGGTTCTATCCCCTTGTTTAATTAAAGCCTTCCTGTCCAGCAGTTTCTCCTTTCCTCACCTGTAAGCTATCTGCTTCCCTCCACTCATTCACAGGCCAGCTCCATAAACAGTTAAAATGCTTTTAAAAAAATCATATTTATTTCAGGGCTAAGCCAAATGCCCTAAAGAAGCTGCCAGGTCACCCAGGCTACTTCGAACTACAACAGTTCCTGCAGCATGCCAACACCCATTCAGCAACAAGCCACACACTGCCTCTGCCCCAAACAGGCCAGAGGTTTTGGTTAACACTTCCACAGTGCCCCTAAGCTTATGGGAGTGAAGCAACTTTTCTCTTTGAAGCCTCACACTCTTCCTCTCCTGCTTCAGAAGGAAACTGCTTTCCCTCCCAGCTCCGTGGCAGCATTCGGCCGTGCCTGAAAAGCAGCTGCGCGGCTTCAGCTGCCGAGGCCGAGTAGGGAGCTACTTTGGGACTCTTAACTCAGCTTCTAAGCACTATCAGCAGCAAGTTAAAGAATCCCAGCTGGCTGAACAAAAGCAGCCTAGGCAAAGGCAGGCTGAGAGGCAGCTGGAGACACACAAATAACCTCGCAGTGGAAAAAGAAAAAGGTACCGATTACACCCCTCCCAGTTGCTGTTTGCCCGCAAGGCCTGTGAGGGAGCAGTTTATCTTCCCACTATTTTTATTTCTTTATTCCAAGTGAACCTTATGTTGTTTAGTAGTCCCAGATCATTTGTTTTTCTGTTTTTTGTTGTTGCCTTTTTTTTTTTTTTTTTCTTTTTTCCCCTATGGAAATAAAGCTAGTGTCAAAAATGTAATGGTTTGGCCTAAAAAGAAAATAACGAAAAGAGCCCTGTAGAGTTTGGAAGATTCTTGGAGAGAGAAAATGGAATCCAAATGTAACCATAAAAATGGAGGGGAGGGGGGGGAAAGACAATTAAACGACAGGTATTTTCTTTCTGTCTTTGTTACACACATTTCTCCTGTCCCTCTGCAATGGATGGGTTTTCCTAGTGGAAGAATTTTTCTGTATTTCTCAAAACAAATTGTATGTTTGGGTTTTTTTTCTAGATGTTTTATTTTTTTCTGAGTTAAGGAAGGCTTTAAGAAGAAGAAGGCAGGGCAGGTGGTTGCAGCGTGCAGCTCAGCCCTCACATCCGAGCCTGCCCGGCAAATCAGATCTTTGCTGTGCCAGTAAGGGGTGAACACACATCAGATAACACCAGCAACAGTAGGTCCTGGCTGTGCCACAGCCCAAAGAAGCAGAACAGAACCAGAGGGGACAGGCCCAGTGGTGGCTCCTTGGCCACAGGCTGGCATCCCTGCATCCCTGTGCTTGGAGCCTCCCAGGCGGCTGCTGTGGGGTCAGACCTGAGCCCCCAGCCAGGCCTGAGCCCCAAACCCCACTGCCAGGTCCTGCCCTACTCACTTCTCCTGCTCCCTGTGGCATGGCTTGCCCAACAGAGGGAGGAGGGTGACCTAGCTGGGCAAAGTGCTTTCAGTTTCACCTTGGCTGTCAAGTTAGTGATATGGAACGTTTTTTTTTCCAGTTCTGGAATTAAACCAAGATTTAACATATTTACAGTTCTCACATTTAACAAGATTAATAATGTTGGTTCCAAATTGGTCCAACATGCAATCCTCAGTCAGCAGGTAAGTCAGCAGAGACTACAAAAAGATTTTTTTAAATTCGTCACCTGGATCCAGGCAGCAAGAGTAAGCATAATTTTTCCAGTCATATCCTTCTCTTTTTGTGGTATTACTTTCCCAAAACAGCTTTAAATAAAGCTGCTGTGATGGTTTCTCTCTAAGAAGGTTTGCCAACAGACAGAGATATACAGGACTGCAAGAGACTGCTCCCTTCCAGTCCCCTTGGCAATTCTACCACCAACCACCTCCGTAGCCAACCAAGTTCTGATTTTAACACACTCAGAACTTTGCTGGGCTTTCCATCAGGAAGAGCTATCAGGCCTGCACTAACCCACTGGAACAAAAACCTCATTTCCAAAATGAATTTATTTCTGCTCCTGTACTAAATCTGTGCCTTAGTTTCAGTAGTTATTCCTTGACGTGTCCATCACCCTGACATACGTGCAGCACAGGCACGCTCTGCCTTCCTCTACCAAACCATGCAAGTCTCCTCTTGAAACACAAGCTGAACACAATTCACTTTGGCAACCTTTGTTTTTTTCCCCTCTCTTCTTCCAATACATCTTTCAGGAGGATGGTTGTTGAAATGCACATAAAATACTCCAGCTGCTGTCAGTCTACTCTAGAGGAAATCTATAAATGATTTGCCAGTTGACTGATACGTTTTCTTTCAGTACTGCTTTCCATTCCCCTTCCTTCCTAATTCCTCCCCATCTTACAATTCTTCTACATGATACAATTGCTAGATTAACTTATTACTTCCCATGTGGCATGCAGGTAGATTAATTTCTTTCTGTAAAAGAACTCAAAAGAAAGTTGCCAGCTAAGGCAACACCTTTTGATTAAGAAATTGTATTTCCCTTTGTTGCACCTTCCAGTTAGTTCCAAGTGTTTCATTTTTCATCCATTCTAAATTTCTTGTAAAACGTTGCACACTGTTTAGATAAAATTAACAACTCCAGTTGCCTGGATCACTTTTCCTTTCCCTTTCTAAATATAGGCACAGTCAAACCAACTCACCATTCATGAGACAACAGCAGTCTAAGTAAACATTATTGGAAATCTCTTCTCCCAACCCTGCAATTTCACCTACCAGTTCTTTCAGCATTCTTGGATGGAGATTATGCAGCTTTAAAGTCCTGATGCATGGAGGTGCATGCTTCCCCCTAAACAGAACTACTTTATCTGACATCTAATGACACACATCACAATAATCAAGCAAAAAATATTTACATTTATTATCTCCTCTCTTAATCCATTTTAATATTCACCTCATTGATATGGCATCACAGCCTTTAGCTATTTCCTATCTTTTGCAATTTCTACTGTCCTTACCCACTGTCAATCTAAAATAATCTAGCGAGCACTCCTAAAAAGTGTTCTAGTGCTTAGCTATGGCATTATGCCATTTCTAAATGACATACAGGTAGTGTTCATGATGCTTCTTTAAGCTGAAGCAGAACAGAAGCTAAAATTCTTGGCAATGATCCAGCAGAAGGTACCCTGAGAACAAGCCTAATAATTCCATTGGAACTAAGAAGAAATATGCACTTGAAAGCAGTATGTTTGAAAAAAAACACGTGAATATGTAAGATTAGTGGATAAATACCATCTGGTGGGTTGAAGTTTGAAATTATTTGATATATCACTACAAAAGGTCATTTTACAGGTATAGTCAGACTAGAACTCCTCATCCCAAGATGGGTACTGTCAGAATGAAAAGATTATATGGTCTGGGGAGGAGAAATGGTGAAACAAGGCATTTGTCTCAACTGAGGCAAAACACTTTTAAAACATACGTACAACAGCTATATTCATCTTGAAAAATATCACAAATAGATATTCATATCACTTTGTGATATTATAGCCAAGACAGCATACAACCTATTACACTGCAACCAACATCTTAGCAAATGGATAAGGTTCTAAGTAGTCTTAGCCAAGCACCCAAACCCAAGAAGTTCACAGATGAAACATTTACTGTGTTTGAGAAAAGCAATCCCTCCTTACTTAATTTGAAGCTTCAGTTTCGCCATATTATTCTAACTGAAGATGAAGAATTACCAAACCTCTTTGATTCAACATACTTGGCTACAGAGTTAAACTTCTTTTAGCTCTAAGTTCAGAAACTGAAGAACACCAACACCTGCAAACTAAGAAATGATATAACTGAAAAGTAAGTTAAACCCATTTTCATGCCTGTTTGTAGAAAATAAAAAGTTGTATTGACTTCTCACATTAACTTCTCTCACTTCCCATGCCTGGCTACTTCCTCCTTCATTCATAATTTGCCTCAAAATAAAACCATGGATTACATACAAAAATGATCATACAAAATAACAACATTTGTACTCTGGTGTGATTTTTGCATGTATACCCCAGGCAATGAAGGTAAAATAACCCCAAAGTAACTAGACAAAGGCGAAAACAAGAGCACGTGTTGGTATTTTTTGAAGAGCAGACATACTTTCCTTCTGCCACCTAGTGACCAGTTTAGTCAGATAAGAGTAGTGTTCAAAATGTACCATATTAAATCAAACACCATGGCTTTTCCACCATTTGACAGCTGCAGAGTTGCTAATTGCATTATTCCCAGAGACAAGTATTGAACAAGTCATGTTGCTGTGGGCTCCTTAGAGTAAAGCCCTATAATGCTCATCACCAGAAAGCTTTGAGGGCAGAGTTCACCCTCATTGAGAGCTAAGACTTTGAAGCCTGCTCTACACAAGCACATCTGGTGAACCTGTCACACATCCCATCTCCAATTCCTCATACAGCTAGCAGAACTGTAAATAATTTCAAAGATCTTCACAAGCTTTTTATAGCTTGCATGATACGCACCAGGTATTTTAAATCTTACTGATCCAAGGTAGATACTTCTAAAATGATTAAACTCGAAATGTGCAGTCTCTCAGTGGCACTGCTGAAAATGTTCCTGGACCTCCCCTACGTATGGAAATGAGGGCTTGGATTACTCAGTACTTTCCTGTGTACCAGAAAAGCAATTCATGATGGGAAAAGTGTGTCTGTGGTTTCTTACTGTGCTGTGAAGAAGCAAACTCTAATAGAAGGCCATGAAGGGACTAATCAGATTCATTTGGAAGAAAACTTGACCTAAATATTTTCTTACTCATATATCAAGAGATGCACAAAACTGTGTGCCCCCACAGGAAAGGGGATTCTCATAAACCCATCTGTCAGGAAAGTAAAGCTGCTTCAATGCATATACCACAGATTCCTTAGGTTCTTGGCCCTGACTCCACAGTTAAATTTAAAAATACAAGTGTCTCAGAAACAGCAGTTTGCATGCAGATTTTTTTTAGCCTGAAAATTTCATCACTATTTGATAATGACTGTTTCTTTCACTTCAGCACTGCTTCTTTCTCATGAGTCTTCAGAAAAGAGAATCTCCAACTTTATTATTACATTATTTTTTTAAAAAAGCCTTTCCAAGAAGCATCTTCCTAAACACTGTAATAAATACAAAACCCTTCTATTATAAAGAGCATGAAAGGTGCTAAGAGTTTGCTTTTACTACATCTCCCTAACATAATTTTCAAATATGTAAGTTCAAATAATTTGGCATAGATTTACCTAGCATCAATGCATTTATAGAACTATCCTAAGTTTGTAAGGTAGAGGCACTGGTACTGTGGAACTCCATTCATAATGCTTAAAGTCATCATGCTTTAAAGAAGGGCACTGGTCTCACTTTTGCACTACTTACATGGAAATCTTTACAAAAGGCCTGAATTTGATTCCTTTAAAAGCAAAACAAAACAAAACCCAAGGATGGGGGAGGAGAAGGGACCTTATGTCTGACTGACACTGACAGATTAGAGTTAAGCCTATGCTCTGAGATATAAAGAAACCCCCAGCAACAGGCCACCGTGCTACCTCACTATCAAAAAAATCTCAAAACAAGGCAGAACAAACATGAAAGAACTCTCCTTAATTTGATGTCATTATTATTACACACCTCCATACATGTTTTGCCCATGAGGCAAGAGGAAAGGATCAAGCTTTCTCCCATCGGATCATTGTGGCTTTTTATTCTTATTATCTGTATTAGATAATTAAAACTAAGAACACTTCCCTTTGCCACCTGCTGTGTTGGAACTCCTCCCCACCGTGCTCATTCCCACTTCTTACCTTGTCATCTCTTCCTCTAGCTCTGGATTCCCTGACTGCAGACTTCTCACCCTTGGACACCGCGTGTGCTCTGCCCGCAGGCCCGCGGGGCTGCAGCCCTGGTGAGTCTTTCCTCAAAGGTTTTACTTCTCGGTTGGGACGTTTTATCTGAGGTGGAGCCCTAAGCAACCACAACAAAAGCATACTAAAAACAGGGGAAAAAAAGAGCAGCATCAAGAAAGAAGGATTCTAATAACTCATTAATACCCTTAGTGCGTTATTAGTGAAGCTGACAAGCCACTAAGTCTTATCTCCCTGTACCTGCAAATCTAGCAACATATTTCTGGTTCTGTCTGACACCCCAAGTAAGAAAAAAATGCAAAAGGAAGGAAAAGTTTCAACAATGATAAAAAAGAAAATCAACAATACTATTAATCAGTACCATAACCAATCTTAAAACAAACCAATATGCATGCAACAGAAGAGGAAACAATTCAGTATAAGGCTTCAAATCGTAGTTTGCTCTCACTCAAAAGCAAACAGATCCAAACTCCAAAGCATCTATACTTGTGCATCTGTACTTGTGCCTCACCCACACTGTCAAAGAGAACTCATCAGTGGCATGAGGAGGCAGAATTTGGTCTTCAGAGCAGGTGTGACAGTCATTTTGCTCTAGGGATTAGACTTGAAATACAGAAATATGTGAATAGTTCCCATAAATAGTTCCATTTATTTATTCCCGTAAATAAATGGGCATGCCACACAAATTATATTATTACTATCCCCTATTAAATCCTCCTATGATTCTTGTTTTGAGTAATTTTTTGAGATATTTGCTAAATCCAAAAACAGTTTCCTGGAATATGGCTTAAAAGGAACACATACTTAAACACACTGCTGGATAAAAACTGCTACATTTTGCTTTCTATATATTTTCATCAAACTTTAAAGCACAGAAGAGTGCCCAAATTTTCATACTTATTTGCACAAGATTTAAACTTTAGCTTAAAAAAGAGGTGAAATATTGAGCCTTTACCTCTAAGAAAGATTTAAAAAAATAATAATAATCTTGCTTTTCACATAGAATTACCACAAAAATCCTGACAGTAATTTCTACCACTCACAAAAGTAATCAGCATTAATATTATTTTACACTTATATTCTTATGTTTTTTTGAAAAATGAAGGTGCATTAGTTTGGTAACCATAAAGCACAAAGATTTAAAAATAAACCTGGTATTTCTTTCTGTTAGGCAAGATCTCTCATTTTACTCTGTTCCTTTGCTTATGTGTATGCTATACACACATTAAAATTCTTTGCTACTATAATGTTAGAAAACTATTGGCATGATCTTATTCTTGTTTTTAAGTTGGATTTGTTATTTCAAACAACCTGTGTCAAGCTCTATTAGGGTGACAATAGGGATTTCAGAAAATGCACAAGCACCTATTTTGAGAAAACCATTGGCTAATTAAAGTTACCTTAAAGGTGGTTACAGAAGAGAAACATCACATACAACAGAACATGCTTAGCAATAAAACTAACCAATGGATTAAACACAGGTCATATTATCTGTAGCTAGGGAGTGATTTCTAACCACCATGTCCTTCAAGATCGCTACTGACTCTTCAGCCATCAATGAATTCAACTGCTTAAGTTAACTGAAATGGAAAACTTTTCTCCTTGCACAAGAGAAAGGCAACTGTCATCAAAAGCCCATCTAGCTCTCCAGCAGACCCTAGTTCCGGACACTTAGCTTGTCAATACTACCAGAATAAAGAAGTGACTTTCCTCACAACTTCCACAATAAATCTGACTGTAGTTTAATTACTTTTTTTACCAAATGAATTACATTTATTCTGAATTACAAAACACTAAGAGGTAAATAAAATGTGATTTTCACATTACAAATGCATTCAAAGAAGAAGATAAAATTACGGTGACCCAACTTTACTCCACCCACTCTGCATGAGCCACTAGTTACCTGTGTTCAGCTGGAACAGGAGGAGGCCAAACAGCAGGATCTCTAAAAGGCTCATCTTGACAGGATACAGGGATATCTGCAGGTCTGTCCATTTTAAAACTTTCTAAAGTGTTGACAATGCTCTTCACGTGTTCATATTCTTCAACTAATTCTTGTCTGACCTTGAGAAGTACACACAATACTTTAAAATTGTTACAATTAAAACTTTTTTTTTTTTTAAGCATATAAAGTACTCTCAAAAGCCTTTCTCAAAATACTCTCCCAAGCCTTCGCATTCACAAATCCCAGACTTGTTAGGCTGACCATAGAATCATAGCATCATAGAATTGGCTGGGTTGGAAGGGACCTCAGAGATCAACTCCAACCCTTGACCCACCGCTGCGGCTAAAAGACCATGGCACCGAGTGCCACATCCAGTCTCTTTTTAAATATCTCCAGGGACAGAGAATCCACTACTTCCCTGGGCAGCCCATTCCAATGTCTGATCACCCTCTCCGTAAAGAAATTCTTTCTAATATCCAACCTAAACTTCCCCTGGCACAACTTAAGACCATGTCCTCTTGTCTTGCTGAGAGGTGCCTGGGAAAAGAGACCAACCCCCCCCTGGCTACAGCCTCCTTTCAGGTAGTTGTAGAGAGTGATGAGGTCTCCCCTGAGCCTCCTCTTCTTCAGGCTGAACAGCCCCAGCTCCCTCAGCCTCTCCTCATAGGATCTGTGCTCGAGTCCCTTCACCAGCCTGGTTGCCCTCCTTTGGACCTGCTCCAGGACCTCAATCTCCTTCCTGAACTGAGGGGCCCAGAACTGGACACAGTACTCGAGGTGTGGCCTCACCAGCGCTGAGTACAGGGGCAGAACCACCTCCTTGGACCTGCTGGTCACACTGTTCCTGATACAGGCCAGGATGCCATTGGCCTTCTTGGCCACCTGGGCACACTGTTGGCTCATGTTCAGCTTCCTGTCAATCCAAACCCCCAGGTCCCTCTCTGTCTGGCTGCTCTCCAGCCACTCTGTGCCCAGCCTGGAGCTCCCCATGGGGCTGTTGTGGCCAAAGTGCAGGACCCGGCACTTGGCCTTGTTGAACCTCATCCCATTGGAATCAGCCCAGCTCTCCAGTCTGTCCAGGTCCCTCTGCAGAGCCCTCCTGCCTTCCAGCTGATCCACACTCCCCCCCAGATTAGTGTCATCTGCAAATTTGCTGATGATGGACAACTATATCTTTAACAATAGCATAAGTAATTCAATCTCTGTGCAGTTCATCTCCCTGCTAGTCACCATCATGATCACACACAATTGCTAATGCATGGATCACTCTTCCATAGCATGTGCTGAGGCTTAGAATTGTGTGCATGTTGACATGTATGCACACAAACATGTTTGTTTCAGACTAGCAAGGGTGCTGTTGTCAGATCCTTAACGTGTTTGCTACTATTCTGTCATAAAACAACTTTGCTGCTTACAGTCTCCAAGGTCCTGGTTATATAAGTGGCTAAATCATTACAGTATTAACACTATGAAATTAACTTTGTGAGGGGCACAACATCACCGTACAGTCAAAACACAAGCCAGTTCTATGGCAAACTTCAAAGATTAGGACAGAAAACAGGAACACCACACACTTTAGCATAAGTTCAAATGGTAAGTACAGTAAGTAAAAGTAAAATTAGAGGAAATTATGTCTCCGAAAGAAATCCACTTGAAGAATTACACAGCTGAATTTTATACTTGAAGTTTTTATTGCCACTAGTAAGGCAATTAGAATGACTTCAAGATTATTTACTTGATATCTGTTCTTTCCAATTTTCTTCCATGAAACCTAGGAAAAATAAAATTGTTGTTACAAGCTCAGGTTTTGTATAGTAAGGTCACTGCTTCTAAGCACACATCAGCAGGCAAAAACTGCATCATACATTCTTGCCCAGATACATAGGCTTTCAGTGCAATAAGTTGAAATGTGCTAGGATTCACCTGAGTGCACTCTACTGCATCTTACCAGCCTTCCACCCATAACTCAGTGATGCTTTCCATCCTCTGGGATCAAACTTCATGCTTACTTTGGTTTTCACCTGCTCAAGGGTTGTAACACCCAGATGTCACCTCTTCACTGTAGTCTTGGTGCACAGCTAAAACTAATTCATGCACTGCCTGGGAATCAGCATTGGTGCTCTGCAGCTAGGATTACTTCAGAGCAGTGTGAATCCTGCCTCTTACAGGCAAGATCCTTCCTGTCCACTGGAAAGACACATAGGCTCTAAAAGCTCTCCTGAAGAAACACTATGGTGAGGATGTTTGCAGGCTGCCACTAGGCACACTACTGAGTGAGGCTACAACTAGCACACACTGTAAGGCTGAAGTAAAAGCCAGGATGTGAAGTCAGCTCATGAGAAAGCCAAGGAAAGACACCAGGCACCCAGCTGTGCTCATGTCATGCATCCACGTGAAAAAGAGATGGAGAAATATTGCCTGGGAATGCTGCAACCAGGCTTTGCCTTGTGGCAAAGAGAGGAAAGCAACTGAGGACAGTGTCAACAGATGTCAGGGATGCTGCTTGAAACCCAGATTTTCTTTGCTATGCAATTCTGAGTAATCGAAAGCATCAGGAGAACCAAGGTCTGCAAATCCTGCCTGTCTGCTGAGGTTGTAACAGCAGCAGATCAGGGAACTTGTACTGAACAACATTACGACTGTCTTTCCTAACCATTCTTACTAGTGAAAAGATGTGGCCACTAGCCTGAAATGTTCCTGTTTCTTTGTGTGCTTGGCAATCAACCATGCTGGGTACATGCAGGATGCTGTGTCTGGTCAGGAAGCTTTTAAAAGCATGTCTCTTTCAGCCTGATTTTTACCTGCTCATCCCATTTCTCTGTCACACTCTCATTTCCCCTCTCAGAATGGTGTCTGTCCTCACCTGCCCCACTCTACGTATTCACAATGGCAGCAGCAGCCCCCCCACTTGTGCTGGGGCAACTTCAAGGTAGAAGGCACTATCTGACATAACTGGTGGTATACAAAAGAATGAATGATTAAATCAACAGCACTCAGTAATAAACACACATCACCTCTTTCTAGAAGCTAGAGTTCTCCTAAACTATCACTAGCTACATCTCACAGCAATGTATCCTTCTCTCTCATGCTCTGTAACATGTTTCAGGAATTTTCTCATTAATAGGAGAAATTAGGAGATTTCAGTAGCACAAAGAAATCCTTCTCTGGTTTAAAAGCCTGTTTGAGAAGAATATATGTGACTGTTGTCAGCAAGATACCAGTAAGGACAGAGGCAAAGTGAAAAGTAAATCCCCAAGTTCTTGCAACACTGCATTTCGTTCACCAGGAGCTCTATGTGCATCTGTATGAAAGGAGCCTTAGGTACAAGAAGAACAAGGGCCTTCTTGTTTGTTCCACATGGGGTATTCAATCTTTCCAAAGATACAGGACATCCAGCTCAGGCAGGATTGCTCCTGCCCTGCTTTGCTCTCTTTCCTTTCTCACCACACAATCAAGCAGACATCCCCCAGTGAAAGAACTTCCAGCTGAGTTAGAAATGTGATGGAATACCAACTTGGTTCCTTCAAACTGTCTAACACACATCCCTCCTGCCCAAAAATAAATCCAGCCAAACAGCTGCTGTGAGGTACAAAAGAATGATACAGCATAAAACCTCCAGGGTACTGCTCCATGAGGGCCAGCTGCATCCTACTCCAGTGCTCCAGGAATATAGACAGGATTCCTCCTATCAGCCTTCCAACACATGCAGAAAAGTTGATGGAAAACAACTTGCTAGCACTGAAGGGCAGAGGGGCAGAATCATAGAATGGTTTGGGCCAGAATGGACCTTCACGATCAAATTTCTTTTAGCTCTCTGAGACAGTAAGAAGGATGGTATCTGAAAACTAGAGAAATAGAGCCTTTGATGCCTTGGAAGCTGAAAAGACTACCAAGTGCTGACCACCTCTTACCCTGAACAGACCAAACTCTGAAATGCACACCCCTACTGGTTAGTCAGTACCTGGCAAACCAATAAAACACCCTCAAAGTACTCAAACAACAGGACCACAAAGGAATTCCATCTGATAAACTCCCAGAGGCCCAAAAGAAAAGAAGTCAGATGTTAAGAGGTGCAGAAAGAGTGTCTTCCAGCTCAGAAACAAATAATAAAGATTCAAGCCAAGAAGGGCCATGCCATAATTACAGAAGTGACTGAGTGGTGTCTTTCAGTGACAGTGCTACTCTGAAGCAACCTTGTAAGGCTGCAAACAGGAAAACACTGGTCACAACTCATCCCAGTCTCTTTGTCCCCCATCACACCCTGCCCTTGGGTGCCAGAGCTCTCAGGGGGCTCCAGCTCAGAAGAGAAGAACTGTAGAGAAGAAAGCTTTCAGGTTATCCATGTCTGAGAAGTTTCAGGAGGCAGTGAAGGCCAAGTTAGCAGCACACCACTGCCAAATAGGAAGATTTCGCTTCTCCTCACATTTCACTGCCACTCCTCCTCCATTCTGGCATCTCAATACAGTAACCTAGCTTGGTAAAATGTTAGCAAATTAGCCTAGAAGACAAAAAAAAAAAAAAAGAACACTTTTGCTGGGTAGCAAGCTGCACTGGCTCACTACCCTGTAATCAGGCGAATCCCAGGAAAAACAATGGCAGAGTGCAGAGGAGGGAGAGAACCTGGTGCAGAGAAGGGAAGATTAGGTGGGGAAGAACCTGGCATCCCTGGCCATGCAGCATGGTAAATGGATTCAGCTATCACATGAAAGTGCCTGCTTCTCAGAGCCATGATCTGGTACACCAGCCACATCACCTGCTCCAGAGACGCAGCGTTGCAAAACCTTATACAAAGCCCTTCAGCCCAGGGGACAGCCCCACAGCTCTGTTTTGACATACTAGCCCTGAGGATTTACAGTAACCAAGCAGAAAACACACCCTAACATACAGATAGAAAACACAGTAACCAAGAGTTGAATTCACTCTATCTTAGTGGTAGTTCCAAAAAAACATTTCGGGGACTTCCTCTGTATTTCAGAATCTAGCAAGTGTTGTAGCCCTTGGCATCACCAGCTTTTATTTACTATGCTAGAGCTTATACTTCTACACAACTTCCCATAGCAATAAGGATGGCTATTTTTACTTTGGCTAATAAAATCAATGTATGGTGTTTGTTTGTTCTGTTTTGTGTTTTTAATGATATTATGCTGGAACAAAACCAATCAAGTTCCTAGCAAAGTGTTATCTAAATCTGAAATTACGCCCTGCAATTAGTACTGTTTATTCAGTAAGCTCCATTTTAAAAAAGTGAATAAAAACAACTCCCTAAACCACAGCCATAAAGGATGCCATGTAACTCAGCCTCATGGAGGCAAAGTACAGCTCCTGTATTCACAGTTTTCCATCAGTTACCTGCAGAATATTCCTTAACTACTCATGAAGTAGCCTACAAAGTGTAAAGACAAAAGGCATGAAGAACACCAACATAAGCTCAGATTGACTGACAGGTGTTTAAAATAATAGGAATTAAAAAAATAAAATTAAACTTTTGTTCTTTAAGCAAGAATACAGTACACCTAATCACTGGCACCAGTGACTGTGGTCAGTAAGGGTGCCTTGCTGGCTGCTCCAGAACTCTGAACATCATTGAACTCCTGTGGTCTCTGATGCTGTGCACCACAGAGCACATGGTTTAACATGCAGCAGGCTTTGCTCCACAGCCTCTGGCCTTGTGGTAAGGCAGTGCTATCTCCTGGGGGCACACTCTGCTGTCATTCTGCAGCTGCTGAACTGTCACTGAAGCCGCTCTTTCCTACAAGCCAGCTGTCTAGCAAAATGACTGCAACAGCCAAGAAACTCTTTCAAAATAAACAGGGGAAAATGTCAACACAAGTAAAGTTCACCAGAGTGGTTATGAGAGTAAACCTACCTTTTATTCTTCTTAAATAGAGAAAGGGATGGGTTTCTTCTGATTTTGAATCTTTCCAATTCCAGCCTATCTTCACACGGATTAATATGCCTACATGTCAGCCAAACCTCAGAGCACAATCAAGATTTCTGCTTATTTCTTTTTTAAATGAGCTCGGAGGGCTAGAAGTGAGGGTAGGAACACTTAAGCTCAGCTACCCAAGAGCAAGCTGGGATCTCCATTTATGCAAAACAATTAAGGGTCTTAAGAGCATGTTGCTCTTGATATCCCCAAGCCAAGCTTGTTATTAGAGAACCAATGACAGCGAATTTTCCAAAGTGCCACAGGAATTCTTATGTTTTCACACTGCTGCTCTGCTGGACCCTTCAGGATGCATCTTTTGCCCTTTTGAAGCTCTGCAGGTTGTGCCAGCCTACAATATAATCCCTCTCTCTGAGTCAGTGCTGATTTTGTAAGTCCCAGAAGCAGTATTGCATTGAGTGGAACTGAGCCAGTCAGTTGCTCCCAGTGGAACAGATGATACTTGTTCAAATTCCTCCTCCTTCTAACTATCCTCTCAGCACCAAGCACAAGTTGGAACACTTGAAATCAGGGTGCCCAATTGCAAAGCTGAAGCTGTCTGGCTGTGCCACATGAAATACAAGCCACTAAATACTTGCACGGAATATTATTCCGGCCAGGCAAGCCTGCAGAAATTTGAAAATGACACCAAAGCTAAGAGAGGTGGATCAAGAGTGTTTAGGAGCCTGATCCAAAATACCAACTGCTTCTGGTTCACCTCTGCTCTACATCACTCATTAAAGTGCTGGATAAATTGCCTATAGTAGACAAGGCAACAAAAAGATCCACTTAGCATGAGGCACCTATTCAGGATGGAGCACTCACTGTAGAGAAGTCACCAGACAGGGAGAACAACAGTTCATGTAACAGGCATGAGCTGGTGAGCCACAGCTGTAACTATTCTTTGAGATGTTACTCATATGAGCATTCTTGTTTTATTAGGGAACATGTAAGAAAACACCTGAAACTTGAGTTCACAGCCTCAGAAAAACAGCCTTATCAGTAACAAACACATACTGCACAAATGTACAGAAAGCAAGGGCATTCTTCATATTGCCAGATCCCCTGAGTGTCAGTGTCCCAGGAATCCTTCAGGAGGTTCAAGATGT
Organism: Florisuga fusca; assembly: GCA_038090715.1. Taxonomy (NCBI): domain Eukaryota; kingdom Metazoa; phylum Chordata; class Aves; order Apodiformes; family Trochilidae; genus Florisuga; species Florisuga fusca. Next base: position 57,862,507 of record JAAWXA010000003.1, on the reverse strand, counting down.
GAATATTCATGAGGATGGTACGTCTCAGAGAAGAACTGATTTAAGTAACAACAACTCCTTAGAGCACTTCTCTAAATGGACATTACCACTGTGGGCAACTCCCAACAGTATAAGCTCTACCTATCCAAAGCATGGAGACTGCTGAACTCCACCTCCAAAGGGCACCAGTGGTATTATCCTCCTGAGATACCTCAGAAGATGGAGAAACTGAAGAACAGGCTAGTTTCATACTCCAGAGGAGAAGATTTCAGGTAAAAACCAACTGCATTCATACCCTTAACCATGACCTGAGGATTTTTTTCCTCTGGTGCCATTTGCAAGAAATATATGGGTATGGGAATCTGCACACTACTGATACCAAGTGGGTTAGACCTGAATTTTCCTAAACTTACATAATGGGTATGGCACAATTCTTTCCAGAGAATGATCTAAAAATAATATCTAAATATTGTTTTAATATTGTGAGTGAGTGTTTCTTGTGATACAACTTTTGATTTTAACTCTTTTTTTAGAGTAGGCTGTCTGATAGACAGCTATTGAATGTGACTGACAGTCTGGATGTGGCTGCTGTGGGAGCTGGAATGTAGTGCTGACATTCAGATCATCAAATTCCCTCAAAGTCTGTCTCAAGGAGTGAGAAGGCACAACAATTACTTATCACAAGTAGGTAAGAAGGCAAGGTAGGTCTCACCAAACCATTCAGGCATGGAAAAGCTAGTGATTTCAAGGCTGTATCATTTTTTTTCAGGGCTATATAATTTTGTTCCCAGTGTTATTAATCCCATAAATGAATGAGAAGGCAAGGAGCCTGGGGGTGAAGCACTTATTTTTTCCAATTGTACTTCTTTATTTTTGGTGTTTGTCCCTGAGCTGAGATCAGCACCAGTAATGGCAAAGCAATATTCTAATAAAGCTCACCTGCCACTGCTGTGTTGGGAAGTTTCAAAATTCACATGAGAACACAGCATGACAGACACTGCCTCACCTGATGTTGATCTTTCAGGGTACAGTTCTCTAAAGCATTAATGGAACACTGTCAGGAGCTGTTCTGTTTTTACCTAGAAGGGATAATTTCTGAGAAAGTGCCAACTTCAGATCCTCTATTAAGGAGACAGCTGCCTTCCTCAGGGAATCATCCTGGAAACTGTGTTAATGGTCCTTTTTCACTTGAGGCTTGTCTCCAATGCACAGCACAGACTACATGGTGCACAGGCTTCTCTGAAGCAGTTCAAACAACATACAACAGCATGAGACTCCAAGTAACCTTCAGAAGATAACAGCTGTTAAAAGTTTAAGGGAAGAATCCATGTAATCAGAGAAAACACTAAATACTAGAAGTGAAAGCAGTACAGTGAGGCAGCTGCAGAACAAAGAAAGCCTCATGCTCTATCTTCGTGTCAGCTACAAGTTTGGCAGGAATTAAAAACAGGAGTGGGACATGAGCACTTTGTATCAGCATGTCCCGAGGTGAGGAAGAGCTTGAATACAAATGTGCATATCTCCTACACAACATTCAGCTTATTAGATCACCAGGAAAGCTGGGCACTATCACTGCTACTTGTACACACACATGCTTTACAGACAAGCTTTTAATAAACAGACATTTACAGTTCCTTGATAAACACCTATAAATAGTACTGTCATTATAAAATGATTGCCAACAGGGTTGTAGTTATCAGTACAGAAAATACTTCGTGTTAGTGTCAGATGTTTCAATCACCATAACCAAAGTACCTGCTGCAATAAAAACAAAGAATTTGCTTCTGGTTTTAAGTTGCATCATTTAAATATGATTATTTAGAAAAACTATTCTTAAAATCATCTCTTCAGCTACTTACTGCAAAATTGTATCTTTTACAGGAAGTATGTTCTTTCAAAAGTAGTATTTATGCAATATAAATTTTTTATTCTGGAATATGCCTTTATATGTTTATTTTTTTTATGGAACACATTTTGTACAATCAAAAATTACACCACAAAATGTAAGGAAAACTTAAATACTTAAAGTCCTAAAAGAGGGTTCTTAAATTATTTCCTTGGCTTCACCTGCTCTCTGCTTATCAAGATAATGCAGGTGTGCAAGAACCAGGCTAGGAGTATTATCTGGAGTTCTAGAAACCTGATCCAAACTGCACATTGTAGCAGTATAGTGAACTGCTACTCAGACAGCCATTCTAGAGATGCTAACTCATCCACTCATGTCTCAGTTTACTGGCCATTAAATGGTCAAAAGATAAAACAGCAAAAGGAACAAACCAGTTTCTCCAAAGTATGCAATCACAAACAAACAGACCAGTGATTAACCAGTCATCCTAAATGAAAATAACAAAAAAAAAATTAAATTAAAAAAAAGTATTTTAAACACGCCACCAAAATTATTTCCCCATAAGTATTGAACAAGTTGTGAATTTAGCTGCAATAGACACCCTTTATTCTTAAGACATTGGGGAAGTAAATTGTATTTTTCAAATATCAAGTAATAAAATAGACACAACCTTATTGCACCCTACCTGCTGCCATTTGCCCTTAACTGCTGGATCTCTGATTGACTGGCAATGTCTCTGGATTTGCTGAATGACACCCTGGTAGTACACCATAGAAGAGTCATAATTCCCAAGGAGTGCATATTCTCTTGCTTTTTTGGCATTATCGCAAATCTCCGCTAAATTCATCTTCACTCAGAAATCTAAAAGAGAATAATAATCAGAAAAATTAAGTGTAAATGCTGTGGAATAATTCAGACCATGATACTCCAGTTTTGTTTTTTTCTCTCATTGCTATTCTGTCTTTTCACCCCTTGTCTCTCCCCCTTTTTCAACCATCTGGCTCTAGAGCATCTCTCCACTAGCCTAAAGTTTGAGATCATGAATCGTCACTCTTTTATAGTGACAAACCCCAAAATTTCTTTGCTGCCTTTGGCCCCAATCTTGTTAACTTAATGCAAGAAAACTAAATGCCCTGCCCACTGAACCTACCAAGCCAAACTTTAATTTGTAGATCACCACAATATATTAGCAGCCACCAACCCATGAAGCACAAACCACATGAGGCATTATACTGCATTTTATACTGCTGTATTACATACATGCCTAAATGTGCCAGCCATCATCAGGGAAGTCTCCACTTAGCACTTTCAAGAGCCCTCACCCTAATGAGATTACAATATGGTTCAGTGACAGCTTTACCACAGACAAAGTTGAGACCCTTATTCTCTTTAAATATTCTTTCAAGGTACTCAAACACCCACATGCTGATTTGGATTTTTTCATTAAATTCAACATGTCACTTTGGGATTTATGACAGAGTTAGCAGCCCAAATTTAAGATTTCTTAAAACAGTGATTCTCAAAGGACAACCTTCTTCCAGTCCCCAGAACGATTTAGGATTTACAGATTTTACCACCTTTTTTATACCATTAGTAAATTGCAGCATGGCTTAAAGAAAACCAATAGTCCAACTTTTTCCAGAAACCATTCAAGAAAGCAGTATTAAACCACACATTCAAAAGTGAGCTATGTTATATAGCTAGGTTTGTCTTTAAGGTTTCAGATCACAGCAGTGTCTGCCCTTTTACCTGAATTCCACATGACCTGAACTCTAAGTCCTTACCACACAAAGAGAGCATCAGTTCCTCTTCACAGAATCACAGAATTGTTATAGTTGGAAAAGACCTCTAAGATCTCAGCCTTTTCCTCATCCTCAGTTGCAGTGTTTCCCCCTCAATCCAATAAAGGATGGAGATTCTCCCTGGCTCTCTTTTCACTGCTCATGTATTTGTAAAAAAAAAATTTTATCCCTTATGACAGTGGCCAGGTTGAGTTCCATCTGGGCTTTTGCTTTCCTAATTTTTTCTCTGCATAACCTAACTAGATCCCTGTATTCAGGGTGCCTGCCCTTTCTTCCAAAGGAGGTAAACTCTCCTTTTTTTCCTGAGTCCCAGCATAAGTGCTCAGTTCAGCCAGGCTGTTTTTCTTCCCTGCCACTTTGTCTTACAGATCATGGGGACAGCCCACTCCTGCACTTTTAAGATGTTCTTGAAGAGCCTGCAGCCTTCCTGGACCACTTTGTCCTTCAGGACTGTCTCCCAAGGCTCTCTCTCAACCAGTGTCCTGAGCAGGCCCAAGTCTGCCCTCCAGAACTCTATGGTGGAGGTTTTGCAAAACATTTTGCCCTTCTTACTTTAACTAAGGATTGAGAACTTAAATATTTCATGGTCGCTAGCTAAGCCCAAGACAGTCTCTGATCACTACACCTCCCAGCAGTCCTTCCCTGTTTGTGAACAGCAGGTCTAGCCAGGAACCTTGTCTGGTAGGCTCACTTACCAGCTGTGTCAGGAATTTATCTTCCATACACTCAAGGAACCTCCTAGCCTGTCTCCTCTCTGCTATAGTTCCAGCAGATGTTATATTTCCTTGTCCTCTGACTCAGGATGGGAGGGTCCCTAACATTCACCCAGATACACACTTCTGCAAGTCAAAAACAACAAAATACAATTCATAGCTATGCAATGGAAAGGGCTGCATGGATCAAGGGGGAGGAGGCTGTCTTGGGAGGGCTGTCCACTAGCTGCCTCGAGTTTGGCAAGACCAAGAGGGTGGAGAAGAAACTGGAAAGGATGAAGACAGCCTGTGATACGGGGTGCATGCAGTTGGAGCAGGTGATGGCAGAGAGAAGCAGAAATGCAGAGGAAAACTTTGTTACAGCCTAACGGGTTATAAAAATGTTAGTAGTTTTTATAGAAAAGGCAACACAAGAGAGAGATGGCATTAAACAGGATGGAGGATGTATCTTATACCTTTGCATTCCCTCATGCTTAGCAAAATTCAAACCTCTGACACTAAGTTAAAGAGATATCCACATGACCTTCATCCTGCCCCCCTGAACACTTCCCATAGCAAACTGCTGGTCCTTACCGCTGCTCTCCAAGTCTACTCAACCACTGCTTCACCCCTGCTCCCTGCAGCTAAGCTGTGGAAACCTGCTACCTTCACCTACACCCACAGGTCACACAGCTTCCACATGCCTGAAGACTTTGATGTCAGAACACGCTGGCACTCCACTGAGCACAGCAAGATCCATCAGGGCTTACTTGTCCTCATGCTGTGCTGCATGTTTCAGCTTGCAGATCCTACCCATGGACTGTTATAAACTTCTGAGCAGGAGCAGAACTAAGATGGAAAGGGCAACAACTCTTTTTTTTTTCCTCTTGGTGCTGAGGAAGGGTAGGATACATCACTGGACAGTTCTAGGTCAGTAGCAATTAAGACCATTTAATTTTTAAAATGCAGAAGATAGTAACTGATAGGAGAAAGTTATGGCACCTGCACTGTAGTGGAAATAGATTAAAAGTTAGGAACTAAATATACACTACAACCCGTTTGCATCTGATGAGTGAACTTATAAATTAACAAAACACAACTTGGGGAAGAATCTGTTGCCCTTTCTTAAAACACATCCAGGTTAGGATATGCTATACAACCAGCTCGTTCCATTAAGAAGAGTCCTCAGATCTCTGGAGGATTTATCTGCATGTAGCAACAAAGAGTAAATAAAACTTTTCTGAGGAATTCTATTCCTAGAAATCCGTAATACTGAACAAAACATGTACTTACTGTAGCAATCTCTTGTATTTGTTTGTGACAGCTAGTTCCCACACTGAAGGCATGTGCTGTAAATCTCTCTTTTGCCTTAAGAGGGCTGACACTCATGTCCAGCTTCCCTTAGGTGCAGAAGAGTGCCTGCTCACCCTAAGAACCTCCTCAATCCTTCTCATCCCAGGTGGAAGCTGAGCCAGCCCATAGGCAGGAGGTAATGCAGGACAGTCACACATATTCAGCCACAAAGCTCAGGGGAGGCAGACAAACTTACATGGTTTTTAAACTGCAGGGGGAAACCAAATTAGTCTACCATTTCCCTCAGCAATCAAGAGGTCAGGAAGCTTCTTATGCTGGTGACATCAAAGATCAAGCAGGAGCCTGATGCCCAGTGCATCCTGCTGGAGAGCCTCTAAACATCAACAGGCACTGAAACTTAAGAGTATACAGGGATGTTTGTGGGTGTACATTTGTGTACCTACAGAACTGACAATGCCTCCAGAGTTAGGCTAACAAAAGTCTCTGAATCTTTCCCTTGGATTCAGGCACTTGAGTTTTTACTTATCACCTTCCCTAGACATCAAAGCTTGAGAAGGTTAACTTAACATCACTCACATACCTGAGACATGTTGAAAACAGCAACTGAAGACCTCAGGCCTAACTCAGTGCAAAAAGAATGGCTTTTTAAAACTAATGGCTAAAAATGGTTTGAACGACTACAAATCTTGTACGCAAACCAGCAATGGTAATGTTAGTTCAGAAGAGGTAAAGCAAGTCAACACAAGTATGTCCAAAACTAAGGAAAAATCTGTTTTTAGGAAGGAAGGAAGGAATTCCTTTCTGGATTGTTTTTTGGACAACTCCACTCTTGAGAGTCAGGAGTGGGTAAGAAGAGGTAGGTGGTAGCTTTTATCATATTATGTACTTATTTTTTATTATCTGTTCTACATTATATTATAAAGTTCACACACCATTGCAAACATCCAAGAAACTAGAAATACAGAATTCAGAAATAGAGCTTTTGTTGTTTATTTTTTCTCATTTGGGATTTTCTTTAAATATTTGCTTTTCCTACCCCATCACAGCCACATCTTTTAAGCAAATACACACCCAGGGACAAGTGTTGTCAGGAACAGTTAAAACAACTTGCACGTTACTTGTGACACCAGCTTTTCATCTGATCTTTGCATGGTTCTTCCCTGTTGCACAGAAAGAACCTTTCCTTTTTTTCCTGACAGCCTCACAGCACGTCAAGATATCCTTGGAGATTCCTTAGTTCATGGATCATTGACAAGCAGAGACATTACAGCCATTCATGTCAGCACAGCTGCCACACGTGGGGTCTTGAGCTCACTAGTTAAAACCCCTGCAGCAGCGAGGCTAAAAGGTCACAGGGGATATTAATCTCTATTCTTTGGAACATAAGCTGAGTTGATCCCTCTCTGTGGCCAGAAAAGAATTTTTCTCCCAGAACTAAAGCAACACACAAGTGAGTGAGATCCAAAAGACAGTCTCTTATTTTATCATTAAAGAATTATATGTGCACAAACATATCCACAGGCAGATACAGTCACCCTGTGAACAGTGGGCAAAGGGGGACAGCTTGCTGAGTGCAGTACTCCAAACTTATGTGCAACACCAGTGGGAATGCAGGTCGACTACCCCCCTTCAGCCCATCTCCCACTTAGTGTCACCCCCGGGCTACTGGAGGCAATAAATACCCTCCCCTACAGATGGGGTCTGTAGAGGGGGTTCCCTCATGATTGACATTGAGCACTCAGCTCTGCAAGTGCCAGAATGAAAGGCATCTCTGCTGTCTTTACATATCTTTTATGCCTATGTGTTTTGACACAACCAGTTACACAATTGCATCCCATTTTCTCCACAGGCACTTGATTTCCAAAGGATGGATGACACGCATCAAATGAACAGTTTCTCATTTTTGCTTTACTCTCATTGTTCCAATAGTCACATCAAGCCTTACTTACTGCCTACTGATCAGATTTTTCTCCAAATCAGTTGTCAATGCCTCACTGATAGGGGCTCTAATATACCTGATCTTTTGTCGAATTTTACCCAGACCCAAAATTTTCCATAGCTCCCTGAGATTGCTGGACATATGGCCATATGTCATAGCAGCTGTGGAGTAGTGCTGACTGGGCAGATGAACATCTGGAAAGGCCAGGACATACACAGATGAAGACTGGTGACTAATTCTGTTTCTCATTTTCTGCAAATCAGTCATGCAGCATGAGGTCAGGCATCCCGAAATGCAATGCTAGAGACTCGAATAACATCACAGGACAGAGCACCACGCTGTTAGGCACCATCTTCTGAAAGCCAGTGCTGACATAGGGCTAGATGGGACTATACATTTTCCACTTCTACCACGTACAGCCAGGATGGCCCTCTGCTGCCCCACAACCCTGGAACAGATTGATTGCCACAGAGAGCAAAGCAAGAAAGTTAATTCCAGTGTCCAGAGGTTTTGATTTTTGGATCTACCCACTTTTCACCTGCACTCATTTATATCACCAGAGTTTAAGTAGTGAACTGAAGTTGTTCCTTTCTCAAATTCTTCCTACTGTTTGGAAGCTTCTTCTTACAATTAATCTAAGTATGCCCTTAGTTTAAGGCCACAATGCTTTTATAAGGCAGCTTCGCCCAGTTTTAAATAGTTTCTACTCTGTTGACAATGTTCTCAATTAAAATAGTACAATTTTATTTTTCCTTTTCTCTTCAAAGTTAAAACTTGTTAAAATAGAGATATATAACAATATGACAATACCTTACCTGAAAAAGCATAAGCTGCAGTACTAAATGGAACATTATCAGAAGAAGAAGAAAGCATTTTTTCCCTGTGTGGCACATGATTCCCACTAGAAACTTACAGAAGCCTATTTCACACTGAAAGCAGACTATTTATTTTTCACGCCCTTGACGTACTTTATTTCATTTTTAAGAATAATTTATTAAAATGCAATTATTAAAAAAATAAATAAGTCTTGCCTGCTCTATTAGAAAGATTATCCCTTTTATTTTGGACTTGGGTGCAGAACAACTGGTCTTCATTTCTAATAATTAACTGTCCCTGTTCAGAAGCAACCACAGATGTTGTAGACAATTATCAGGCATTACGTTCGCATGACAAAAATAACATTTTAACTGATCATTGTCTTATAAAATACAAACAAACAAAAAGCTTGCCANTTTCACAATTATTTACACAACAAACTAAATAAAGGACTACTGTTGTTTCCTTGTCCTCCGTTTACTTTTCTAACTATCTTGAGATTGTTAAGGGCAGGATCCATCCCAGGGCCCATCTCTCCAAGAGCACAGCATGCTGCAGCAGCAATGTTCACTTCTGCCGACTGATAAGCACCAGGAGCTGCAAAAAGCCTGAGCCTGCCTAAGATGTATCTGACATTGGGGTGGAAAAAAAGAAAAGAAACCACTCAAAACCATTCAACTGCAAGAAAAGTCAAACATACGCTGAAAAGAAACCCATCTTTTTGACATTTAAAATGGCATTAGTAATAGACAGTCAATATTCATATACAAGGCAGTACTAATGCACTGATGCTTCTAAGGAAGAGATCTTCAGGAAGAAAAAATAACTCCCCCTAATATATCCATCATAAATATGCATGATTTATTTACAATACGGAAGAGGAACTGCAATTTTATTCCCTTCATGCCTGTTAGAGAATAAAGGATAGCACTAGAACTGCAATCAGAGAAAAGAGGGAAAAGACACAAATGCCAACACTGACATCAAGACAGAAATGTGGGCACAACAGAAATTAAGTAAATTATTTTCTAAAGTAACACTGGGTCTGTAAAGAACGCCTAGGTCCAACGAGCTCAACAGAGCCCAAGTGTGGTAGGACATGGGAAACTCCAAAGCATGAAGTAAAAGTGGTTGGAAAGACTTTCTAGGGCCCCTAGATCCTGTCTCTCTTTAGTTTCCTTCTCTGTACCCATTTACCCAGCCTCGAAACTACTCTGCCTTCTGCATGCCGCTCCTCCTCCACCACCTCTCTCTCCTCTTTCATCCATCTCC
>JAAWXA010000003.1:57589900-57852517 GCA_038090715.1 Florisuga fusca | reverse complement strand
CTCATTTATATCACCAGAGTTTAAGTAGTGAACTGAAGTTGTTCCTTTCTCAAATTCTTCCTACTGTTTGGAAGCTTCTTCTTACAATTAATCTAAGTATGCCCTTAGTTTAAGGCCACAATGCTTTTATAAGGCAGCTTCGCCCAGTTTTAAATAGTTTCTACTCTGTTGACAATGTTCTCAATTAAAATAGTACAATTTTATTTTTCCTTTTCTCTTCAAAGTTAAAACTTGTTAAAATAGAGATATATAACAATATGACAATACCTTACCTGAAAAAGCATAAGCTGCAGTACTAAATGGAACATTATCAGAAGAAGAAGAAAGCATTTTTTCCCTGTGTGGCACATGATTCCCACTAGAAACTTACAGAAGCCTATTTCACACTGAAAGCAGACTATTTATTTTTCACGCCCTTGACGTACTTTATTTCATTTTTAAGAATAATTTATTAAAATGCAATTATTAAAAAAATAAATAAGTCTTGCCTGCTCTATTAGAAAGATTATCCCTTTTATTTTGGACTTGGGTGCAGAACAACTGGTCTTCATTTCTAATAATTAACTGTCCCTGTTCAGAAGCAACCACAGATGTTGTAGACAATTATCAGGCATTACATTCACATGACAAAAATAACATTTTAACTGATCATTGTCTTATAAAATACAAACAAACAAAAAGCTTGCCAAGTTCCACCGCCAAATCTATCTTTCCCTGTTAGTTTGGCTTTGTTTAAATTTTAAGCTGAGTCCCATGGACTGGTGTGGAAGCTAACAATCATTACCTCACAGGATCACAACTCTGTTAAGAATAAACATAAATAAGGATATGGCTTACTTCCAGGTGATCTGGATTTAAATTACACTGAAATGGCTTCTTGAATCAAAGATGAGCAGTGTGCTATGACAGTGCTCTTTCCTTTTTTGTTGTTTTTTCCTTTTGCTGTGTGCATCAGCAGCGACAAGAACGGCTACAATTGCAGAAGCAGCACCACGGGTTGCAGCAGATAATGTCACTGGAGTGTTCACTCCCCATTTCACATGTCACTTGAAAGCAGCTCACACACCAGATAAAGCACACAAACACACACACACACTGTGGTCCAGGAAACCCAGATCTTTCAGTTCATAGAATCATCACAGAATGGTTTCTGCTAAATGGGCTTTCTGTTAAATGGGGTTTGGCTTCTTTGCACTCAAACTGCTTTGAAATAGCAAGATGTTGAGTCAATGGGGAACTGTCTGTGGAAGTGGGAAGGAGATGAAACACACACATAGGCCTCAAACTATTTTTGTGTGGAATATCCTGAGGAACATTACTTTAAATGCAAGTGAAAAAAATATCTTCAAATGAAGACATTCACTAGAATGTTAATAGTAAACACAAATAGATAAGAAACCACTGAACAGCTGGTCAGTGTTTTAATTAGAGATAACACCCTACTGCACTGAACACCAGCACCCAGGTGAGTGAAATCACCATTTGCAAAGCCTTTGATCTTCAGTTTTCTGAAGAACTAGACAGGGGAGAATCAGAGACGGCTAAAACTGAATGCAAAATGTATTCTTCTCCAGAGCACCTCACATAACCAGCTTCAAGCATATCCATAGAGTCACATCACCATTTTTCAGGGTAGTGAGATGTTCATCAGCAGGCTGAGTAATGGAAACTAAAACACCTAGCACAAACACTATTGGGCATTCTAGAGAGTATAGCTCCACACACACTCAGGTTAGGCAGGGATAGAATAGACTTCCTAGCTTGTCCTCCCTTGGCCCTGCTGGATGCGAGCTGGCTCCATACCTCTGTCTTCTCTCTAGCACAGCCTCCAGGGTTTCTGGCACCAAACCCAAGCCAGTGTTCAAGGTGGCACCATCCCTGAGGTGGCAGATCCCTCCTCTGACAGCATGCAAAATTCAGATACCTGAAGGATTCTGCGAGGTCTGTCTGCAATTCAACAAAGTGAAAACTGGCCAAAATCAACAATAACTCTGGCCTTCTGTGGAGCCACTTGCTTCTCTGCACATCACACATGTAAGCACTCCTGGTAGACCAAAAGTGCCACCAAAGACTCACAAGATGGGTCAGTGCAGAGCCAGGATGGGTTCAAAGTGCTTATTAGGTCAGGCCCTCTGCCAGAAAGGTCGTTTAACTGCTGCTGCACCTGACCCTGGACTCACCATATTCTTGTTACCACAGTGCTGCAGCTCATCAGCCCTGACAGACCGTAAAGATTCAGTTCTGGTGCTGCTGCATTCCCAGTGCAGCCAATCTGCAACCCAGACAAGCTTCCCATGAATAGTTACAAGTTTAATGGACTCACACATGTGTTTACAACTCTGACTCATAAGGTCAGAATTTAGGCCTGGATACTTTTCTATTTTTTAAATTCTCCTTTAAATTTCAAAGAATTGGCTCTTCAGGACTCATATGAATTTGTACTTTGTAAAATTAGAATCTTTTTTTTTTTCAACTGTTCTAAAGAACAGTATATATTCCTTAAACTATACATTTATATGCATATTGATGTTAGCGATATAAGCAACAAGTTTTTTGATTTCTCAGCTAATTCCCAGAAGAATCAGCTTTTTTTTTTTTCACAATTATTTACACAACAAACTAAATAAAGGACTACTGTTGTTTCCTTGTCCTCCGTTTACTTTTCTAACTATCTTGAGATTGTTAAGGGCAGGATCCATCCCAGGGCCCATCTCTCCAAGTGCATAGCATGCTGCAGCAGCAATGTTCACTTCTGCCGACTGATAAGCACCAGGAGCTGCAAAAAGCCTGAGCCTGCCTAAGATGTATCTGACATTGGGGTGGAAAAAAAGAAAAGAAACCACTCAAAACCATTCAACTGCAAGAAAAGTCAAACATACGCTGAAAAGAAACCCATCTTTTTGACATTTAAAATGGCATTAGTAATAGACAGTCAATATTCATATACAAGGCAGTACTAATGCAGTGATGCTTCTAAGGAAGAGATCTTCAGGAAGAAAAAATAACTCCCCCTAATATATCCATCATAAATATGCATGATTTATTTACAATACGGAAGAGGAACTGCAATTTTATTCCCTTCATGCCTGTTAGAGAATAAAGGATAGCACTAGAACTGCAATCAGAGAAAAGAGGGAAAAGACACAAATGCCAACACTGACATCAAGACAGAAATGTGGGCACAACAGAAATTAAGTAAATTATTTTATAAAGTAACACTGGGTCTGTAAAGAACGCCTAGGTCCAACGAGCTCAACAGAGCCCAAGTGTGGTAGGACATGGGAAACTCCAAAGCATGAAGTAAAAGTGGTTGGAAAGACTTTCTAGGGCCCCTAGATCCTGTCTCTCTTTAGTTTCCTTCTCTGTACCCATTTACCCAGCCTCGAAACTACTCTGCCTTCTGCATGCCGCTCCTCCTCCACCACCTCTCTCTCCTCTTTCATCCATCTCCCCCTGTTTCCCCGTGATCCCGTCCTTGCAGGAATTCTCTCCTCAGGCTCCATTTGCATCCACGAGCCATCCAGCCCATCCTCCCCTCAACGCCACCCACCCGGGTATGCCCCACACACACCCACTCCTGAACTCACCCCNGACACAGGACCAGAGGACGGCGAGCAGCCGGCACCCCGCAGCCAGCCGGGAGGCCGCTGCGTTTTGCACTTACACAAGGGGCTCACTGCGCCTCTTCAGCTCCGGCAGCAGCAGGCTGGAAGGGCCAGGCTCTCTGCATGCCCCTAGCCGGGATGTTTAATAGCGATCTCCCAGAGGCTGCCAAAACGCAGGCTTAGAGGCCGCGGCGAGGGCGGGCACCACCCGCAGCCACCCCCGGCGACGCAGCGAGATTTTCCTTTGTGTTCACTTCGGCCGGAAAAAACCCCACCCTTTCCCCCAGCCAAGGCCAGGCCGAGGACGCTCCGGGGAGGCCACAGGCTGACCGCCCGCCAGCTGGTTCCCGAACGAGCCCGGCACCGCCCATGGGCCCGGCGGCCTCCCGGCGGGGCTTGGGGAGGGGACGGCGCTGCATCCCTTTACCCCGCCCCGCCGGGAGGCCGCCGGGCCCATGGGCGGTGCCGGGCTCGTTCGGGAACCAGCTGGCGGGCGGTCAGCCTGTGGCCTCCCCGGAGCGTCCTCGGCCTGGCCTTGGCTGGGGGAAAGGGTGGGGTTTTTTCCGGCCGAAGTGAACACAAAGGAAAATCTCGCTGCGTCGCCGGGGGTGGCTGCGGGTGGTGCCCGCCCTCGCCGCGGCCTCTAAGCCTGCGTTTTGGCAGCCTCTGGGAGATCGCTATTAAACATCCCGGCTAGGGGCATGCAGAGAGCCTGGCCCTTCCAGCCTGCTGCTGCCGGAGCTGAAGAGGCGCAGTCAGCCCCTTGTGTAAGTGCAAAACGCAGCGGCCTCCCGGCTGGCTGCGGGGTGCCGGCTGCTCGCCTTCCTCTGGTCCTGTGTCTTTGATGTGTATTTAGGCTTTGGTGGACGAACACACTCAGAATGAAAACTTCCATCTGCTTCCACTTCAGGTGAGGGAGTGGCTGGGAAAGGGAGGATGTGCAGTTGCCCCTCACTGACACTCAGTCTGGGGACTCGGCCCCCTCAGCTAGCGGGTTTCACTGCTTTTATAGAACTGTAAAGAAACAGAATTGGGGATCTGCCTGTTCCTTGGATCAGAGCGGTGCCCAGTGAACACAGGCAGCCTCACAGGACGGCAGGACCTCATTTGTATTGTTAGCTGAAGGTGAATGTCACCTGACACTTCAGAACCGTGCGCTGAGAATCCTAACTGGGCTTCAGAACGAACAGCTTCGTCCTTGCAAGGGGACTGATGCGATTATAAACCTAAGGGTGTTGTGTCACGGTTGATGCAAGCCAGCCTGTGTCTGCATTGCCACCAAAAGGGGCAGTCCTGCCTTCCTCTCTCATCATGGGCTATGCTTTCCTGTTCATTATTTACATGGCAGTAATGCTTCTGTTGCTGTCTGGCAAGGCAAGCCTGGGATCTGATCTAGTGGAAAGGCAGTTATGCCCATCGAAAGAATTAGAAGTATTCAGCTGGATCAAGTTCCTGAACTAGCTGACCTTGCAGAGTTGCTGGAGGCACCAGAAGGCAAAGGAGATGTGGAGGCAGGAGCAGCCCATTGAGATCCTAATGGATCTGAGCTGTGTTTCTGCGTGTGGCTGCACCACTGCAATGAGTCCTTACTGCTGGAACTGCCTTGTGACAGCTCTAAGAATGTCCCACTGATGATGATCCTGTGATCGCTTCCAATGACATGTGTTTTCTCTGGAAAATGTCAATTGTAGTCACCTTAAAGTCGCAGCATGAGGTTGAGTCTCAGAGTTAAGGTTCTCAGAAATGCTAACTGACACAAGTAAAAGAGCAGGGATTAAAACTAAAAGCTCATTATGCCTCTTAAACGATACAGCATGTGTGAATGTGTCACTTGTATATGTACAGATCTTGCTTCCCTCAAAATCATGTGGAGATTCTTATGCCTTTGTGAGTATTTTAGAACTGGAGCCAAAATCGTGATGAATTCATACCAGCTGCAACTCTGGCTTCCCCTTTTTCCAGATTTCTTCAAACTTGCCTGCCCATGATATCAGTTCCTGCTGTTCTTTCACATACATGTTGTGCAGACCTTTCACAGCCCAACACTTCTTGGAGAGGGCAGATCATAAGCAGCCTGTTCCCAACACCACCATAATATCCCTTCCTGCGATACTATATACTTCTTATCACATTAGGCAATACATTAATTGCTTTGTCTGAGGATCCTATACCCCAGCTGGGAAACTGTGACACAGAGATGGCTGTTTTTTTAGTCATAATCTCTTTTATTTTTTGTTTAGGATTTTTCTTCCTCCATCCTTTTTCTTAGTAATGCTTGAGTAGAGTGGAGCTGCCTCCTATTGGCAAAGGATACCCATACTACTGCTGACCTCCTTTGGAAAGTAGTTGCTCACACCAGAGCAATACCAGTGTCACCATAGTTGGACCTTGAGAAGGAAAGTTTGGTGAGCATTGGCCTACAAAGGTTGCCAGGATGTGCTAAGTGACCAAGGTGGCAGGAAGAGAACTGCATCTTCAGGCTCCTAGCCCTGCACACTAGGTGTATGTGAGGAACATAGGATAATTCAAGTTGGAAGGGACCTCAGGAGATAATCTGGTCCAGCCAGACAATCAGAAGTTCATAAACTTTTTAATAAGGCAAAAGAATAGGAGCCCTGAGTGTGAAATTCCATGGCCTTTCCCACTGCCACAGTCCAGCAAATCTGGCCGGAGTGATACAACAAATACTGCTTCCTTGACCTCCAGCTATTCTGTCTCCTTACTCAGGGTTCCTGCCTCCACAACAGTCCCTGTATTGGAAGACACTAATGTTTCTAATACGTTTTAATACGATGATGACTTGAAAGTCATCCTTATCAGCAATTTAAGCTCACTTGCTGGACCTTGTATTGAAACAGCTGGGACTAGTGTGTGTGTGTGTTCCTTCCACTGACTGCAGTGAGACAGTACCTAGGGTAAAGAGAAGGTAAGGAGTTGCTGGGAGGGAATGTGACACTTTAAGGCACTGAAGCCTGTTGTACTAAGAGTACATTCTCATGGCTTGTATATTTTTATTTTTTTGATAGAGGCTATAAACCTAGCAGTTCTGGATAAGACACAGCATTGGTGCGTGTCTGTGGCTGTGGTTAGGCAGGCTCCAGCTGTGTTGGTGGAGAAGAGCATTATTCAGGCAAACCCCAGAGACTTATCATGCCCCTTTCCAGTGATCTGCAAGTCTGCCAGCAGAGCTGATTGTGTGTCCTCTCTCTGATTTATTCTAGTCAGTTCAACCAGAAGCTGATCTAAATTAATGTAACTCTTTCGCTGTGAACATTTGATTTGGTTCAAAAGTGTCTCTTCAGCTAGAGTAATTGCAGGCACTGTCAGATAAGTTTAAAGCTATCCACTCAGGGTCTGTGTCAGATTAACAAAACTGGCTTCTGAATTGATTTGGTTGTCATTACATAAATTCCATAGACTGCCTCTAACTCAGATGGCTGGCACAGGCTTTTAGCACAAGGTAGCAGAGAGCTTCATTTGTAACCTCCCACACACAAAGTTCTGCAGGAGAGGGTTGAAAACATACAAGATTTCCATATATTAATAATTGCCCCTTGCTTTTGTGTTCACTTCCCCTTGCAGCTCTACTACGGGAATTATTGTGCCTTCATAATAATTTTTAATGCTCACATGCAAACATAAGTCTTTACCAAAGGTCTTACAGGCTATGTTGAGAAATGCTGTAATAATGAAAGGTGAAAAGCAATAGGGACAAGAAGGTGCATGTGACATATTCGTGGGCATTAGCCTTCCAGGGGAAGTTATATACAACTCAGTAAAGGCATCAGTTGACACACGGTGTTAATTTTCATTCACACATCATAATTGTTCTTCTGCATAGATATTTTTATGGTATGATATTTATCAGTATGACACATCCACCAATTTCTCTCCTAGGAAAGAACCTCACAGTCTGAACCTTGAGAAACTGTGATGGAGTGGCAACACAGAAGGATTTAGTCAACATCTTTCACACAAGGTACATCTCAAAATGTTGTGAATTGTTAATAAAGAACAGTTCCAGGGAAAGCAGCTGATTTTCAATTTAGATTCCAGTTAAGCCAGAAAGTGAGAGTAGGAATTCTCTGTTCTGCTTCATGTGAGACCTGAAGTACTGTGTCCAGTTCTGGAGCCCTCAGCATAAGAAGGACATAGAGCTCCCTGAATGTGTCCAGAGGAGAAACACAAAAATGATCAGAGGGCTGGAGCACCTCTCCTGTGAAGACAGGATAAAGAAGTTGGGGTTGTTCAACCTAGAGAAGAGGAAGCTCCAAGGTGACCTTATAGTGACTTTCCAGTATCTGAAGGGGGCCTACAAGAAAGCTGGGGTAGGGCTTTTTATAGGGATGTGAAAAGCAAGAGAACATGGGGAAGTGGTTTAAAACTTGAAGACGGTAGATTTAGGTTAGACATTAGGAAAAAATTCTTACTTGTGAGGGTGGTGAGAGACTGCGACAGGTTGCCTAAGGAAGTTGTGGCTGCCCCCTCTCTGGAAGTGTGCAAAGCCAGGTTGGATGGGACCTTGAGCAACCTGGTGTAGTGAAAGGTGTCCCTGCCCACGCAGGGGACTTGTAACCAGATGATCTCTAAGGTCCCTTCCAACCTAAACCCTTCTATGATTCTATGAATGGACATGGGTGTTTATCTGGTCAAGTGTACACATCTGTCTTACAGACCTTTGCATCTGATTTAGCTTTCTTCTAAGTTTTTTCAAGGTAGAGAGACATAGGTATTTTGGGGATACAATTCCCACTTTGACCAAGGTGGAGGGTACCCTAAATGTGTTTACTTTCTCCAGTGCTTACAGCAGACTTAGCTGATCAGCGTAAATGTGTTTGTTCTTTAGATGCTTAAAGGTAGGGGAGAGGAGTCCCACCTAAAGTGTTTGTTGCATTTTTTAGAGTTGTAGAGAGAAAGCTGTCATGGCAGTTATGACTTAGTTGATTGAAATGAAGAACAAGGTAATGCCAGATGAATGGAAAATACAAGTAGATGGAAAGACAGATCTTTGAGATGGGTTGAAGCAAGCCCACGGTAGGCTGAATAAAACAACTTTTAGTCTTTGAGTCTGTGCATGAATTGGAAGAATTAACAAAAACTAGGATATTGTGTTTCTTTTCTGTGTATACTTAATATGCATAAGCATTTTGCGTATGTTGGAGCATTACCGTTTGGAGAAGGAATAACGAAGAAGTTCACAGTAGTCAAAATGAGAAGATTTGGGCAGAAACCTCAGGGAAGCTGTGTGTCTGTTAAGTGAAAACCAGGACAGAGAAAGAAAAGTTTATTCATATCATTGCAGTCCTGTGGCAGACCACTAGACAGTATCAAGTGGCAAAGTTCCCTTCATCTGTCTGCTAGGGTTGACAAGTAAGAGGAAATCTCCCATGATGCACAATTAAACAAAAAAAAACCAAACTCAGCAGTGTAAATCTTTCATGGTAGGGTGTGAATTTTAGGCTGGTTTGCTAAAGTTGTGACACTTCTGGAGCTGTATACTGTCTGTCCCACTGCGGTAATTTTGGCCAGTTTCAACTACATTTGGAAAAGGGTGGAAGTCTTAATGGTAATGGAGTTCCTTTTGGTTTTGTAGTAAGTAGCATGGTAGGAAGGATGGGCTCAGCTGGTGCCCCTGCTGAGCACAGTGTGGGCAGAACTTAGCTGTTAGAGATTTCTTCTGGTGACAAGCTGCTGAGTCTGCTTGCATAAAATGACCCACAGCCCCACACTTAGAGCTACTTCCAGCAGCTGCTTCTGTGCACAGTTGCAATGCCATGTATGACCCCCAGGCAGCTGTTTTATTGAGGTGATGGGGGATAAGTGGAAATGGTTACAAAAACATGGGATGCTAGCCTGTGGTAGTTCAAACCAAACACTTGACACAGTCTCCCACAGCATTCTCCTGAAAAAGCTGTCAGCCCACAGCTTGAACAGGAGCACCCTGTGCTGGGTTAGGAACTGGCTGGAGGGCCGGGTCCAGAGAGTGGTGCTGAACAGGGCTGCATCCAGTTGGTGGCCGGTCACCAGTGGTGTCCCCCAGGGATCAGTGTTGGGCCCAGTTCTGTTTAATGTCTTTACTGATTTAGATGAGGGGATTGAGTCCGTCATCAGCAAATTTGCAGATGACACTAAGCTGGGGGGGAGTGTCGATCAGCTGGAAGGCAGGAGGGCTTTGCAGAGGGACCTGGACAGACTGGAGAGTTGGGCCAGTTCCAACAGGATGAGGTTCAACATGGCCAAGTGCCGGGTCCTGCACTTTGGCCAGAACAGCCCCATGGGGAGCTCCAGGCTGGGCACCGAGTGGCTGGAGAGCAGCCAGACAGAGAGGGACCTGGGGGTTTGGATTGACAGGAAGCTGAACATGAGCCAGCAGTGTGCCCAGGTGTCCAAGAAGGCCAGTGGCATCCTGGCCTGGATCAGGAACAGCGTGGCCAGCAGGTCCAAGGAGGTGATTCTGCCCCTGTACTCAGCACTGGTGAGGCCACACCTCTAGTACCGTGTCCAGTTCTGGGCCCTTCAGTTCAGGAAGGAGATTGAGGTGCTGGAGCAGGTCCAAAGGAGGGCAACCAGGCTGGTGAAGGGACTCGAGCACAGATCCTATGAGGAGAGGTTGTGGGAGCTGGGGCTGTTCAGCCTGGAGAAGAGGAGGCTCAGGGGAGACCTCATCACTCTCTACAGCTACCTGGAAGGAGGTTGTAGCCAGGGGGGGGTTGTGCCAGGGGAAGTTTAGGTTGGATATTAGAAAGAATTTCTTTATGGAGAGGGTGATTAGGCATTGGAATGGGCTGCCCAAGGAAGTAGTGGATTCTCTGTCCCTGGAGATATTTAAAAAGAGACTGGATGTGGCACTCAGTGCCATGGTCTGGTAACCGCAGCAGTAGTGGGTCAAGGGTTGGACTTGGTGGTCTCTGAGGTCTCTTCCAACCCAGCCAATTCTGTGATTCTGTGATCAGTTGAGCCTCTTAACTCAGGCACAGCCATTAATTACCTTATTAATAGTAATTACTATTAGTAAATATTAATTACAAAGTAAATACTTTATTAATAGCGTTAATAACTCAGTCACAGTCATGCTGGTGTATGTTATTCTCTTCCCCTGTAGATCCTTCTTGGACCTAGAAGTGACAGTTTTATATAAGGGAGCTTATTGGGCAGCTTTTTGCACACACTGTTTAGATGCCCAAACCACTAGAATAAACAAAGCACAGTCTAATGGGTATTAATGACTTGCCCAGCTTTTTTGACTTCTTAGGCATTTAGGTCCAGTTCTGCAGTGTAAGATATTAGCAGTCCACTCCTGTAAATGCATTCATCCAGAACAGGAGATAGCTGTATTTAAAGAGCATTCTTTAATGTAACAGTGTTCTCTTCCAGAACTGTCTCAAGAAGTCCTTTGTATAGTGCTGTGATCAATGGCAATCAATGGAGGGGGTTATGTTGGAGAAAGCTGCACTGAAAATTTGTGTTCTAATGTGTGCCTAAGTATCAGGATTCTGATCAGGAGGTAGTAACACCAGAGGCCATGGATCTACATTGGAAGGGCAACTGTAATTTATCTATAACTTCTTAAGCCCCCATCGCTGGATGTGTAAGATGTTCTGAGTGGGTAGCAGCAATATCAAGGTGCAATTACAGATGAAAGTTTAGCCAAAGTTCCTAATTGAAAACTTCAAGGGGAGCAGGAACTTTAAATAAGATATGCTGGTGAACATGGTGAAGAATCTCTTTTCCCTTTCTGGTCCCCTAATGCAATTATTAATAAGGAACATGCAGTGGTTTCCATGTGAACAACTTAATCTGGTTTATATTTTGAGAGTAAAATTAGGAATCTTTTTTTAACTTCAAAATTTGGACTGTGCTTAGACAATGTGCATTTTGTTCATGTTCATTTATCTAATAAATGCGAAACATAATTGTGTCAGTAGAGGATCAGTGGCACAAGGAACAGTATCTCATAAAAGAACAGACATTGGTATCACAGCTTTGGTTAAACATATTTTGAATTATAACATCCCATTTGCATTCTTAGGAGGAATATTCACTGCCTACGTTTGAACTTCTAACTCAGATGCCTAAATTAGGAGGCTTGTCTCCCTAGATGCCTTGCATAGTTGAAGGAGTGAGAGAGGCTCCTCCAGAGAGCAATTCAGACTGTCTTCCTTAGGTTTCTGCTCTAAATTATTATCTGGAGGAGCCTCTTCAACTTTGAATGCGTTCTGTGCTATTCTTTGCATCTTTTCCTTGGCAACAAAACTGACTTAACTGGTCTCCACCCCTCAACACTTGTTCTTGCCCTTTGCTTTTGAGTATCCCTCTGCTGCTTGTGTTAGCACAGCTGTTGTTGTGGTGGCACTGTCTAGGAGGTTGGTGGAATCATCAGTCAGGAAGGCCTCTTCGTAACCTGCAAAGAGATTGTATAATTGAATTTATCTGTAACATTCCGTCACTCATCCTGGCTAATTGCTTCTTCTAGGTAAAGTACTCACCTCTTTATGGTCCTTCTTCATGAAAGTCAGAATGAAAACATTCCTAAGGAATCAAGTAAGGAAGAAACAAAAATCCACAAGGAAATATAACTGAAACCTAATATATATAAAATATAATCTAAACCTATATGTGCATTTGTCTTGTGTGCATTTGTTCATTCAAATAATTTTTCTTATCACTTTAAATGAAAAAAAAAAGGGAGAGGGTAAGTCTTGTATTTATTTTTCATGTCAGTGCATTTTTAAATGTGAGGAAGTTACAAAAGGAGCCTTTTGTGGCTTAACTCCAGCCAGCAGCTCATCCCCACACAGCACACACTCACTCACAGCTCAGTGGAATGGGGAGAGAATCAAGAGAGTAAAAGCAAGAAAACTTGAAACTTGTGGGTTGAGATAAAGACAGTTTAATAGGTAAAGCAAAAGTTGCACACACAAGCAAAGGAAAATAAGAATTTACTTCCCATCAGTGGGCAGGTATTCAGCCATCTCCAGGAAAGCCTCATCACCCAAAGCAGTTACTTGGGAAGACAAACTCTATCACTCTGAAACTCCCTTCTTCCTCCCAGAGCTTTTATTGCTAAGTATGACATCATATGGCATGGAATATCTCTTTGTTCAGTTGGAGTCAGCTGTCCTGGCTTTGTCTCCCTCCCAGTTTCTTGTGCACTCCCAGCCTGCTAACTGGTGGGGTGGGGTGAGAAGCAGAAAAGGCCTCATCTATGTAAGCACTGCTCAGCAATAGCTAAAACATCCCTGTGTTATCAACACTGTTTTCAGCTCAAATCCAGAATGGAGCTGCTTACTACCTACTATGAAGAAAATTAACTCAATCCCAGCCAAAACCAGTACAGAGTCTTAACTTTTCACATCCCAGTGGAGAAATAGATGTATGATGAGAGTACTCGTGCAATAGAAGATATAAGATTGGAGTTTCTGTAATTACAGGTTACAAAAGAAGAACAAAGGTTACTAAAACTCTGCTCTGCTAAGACCTCAACTGTAGTACTACATCCAGCTCTGGAACCCTCAGTACAGGAAGGACATGAATCTGATGGAGCAGGTCCAGAGAAGGGCTATGAAAATGATCAGGAGGCTGGAACACCTCTCCTAGGAAACCAGGCTGAGGGAGCTGGGGTTGTTCAGCATGGAGACTCCGAGGGGACCTAATAGTGACCTTCCAGTATCTGAAGGGGCCTGCAGGAAGGCTGGAGGTGGACTGTTTGCAAGGACCTGGAATGGATTTAGATTGGGTATTAGGAATAAGTTCTTTACCACAAGGGTATTGGAAAAATGAAACAGGTTGCCCAGGGAGGTAGTTGAGGCCTCTGGAGACCCCTGGAGATGTTCAAAGTGAGGCTTGACAAGGCTCTGAGCAACCTGATATAGTGGAGGGGTGTCCCTGCTAACTGCAGAGGGTGTTGGATTAGGTGACCTCTAGAGATCCCTTCCAACCCAAATTACTCTATCATTCTGTTTAAAAAAATTGTTCCAAAGGTACAGTATAACATTGAACAGTTTGCTTAAGATATGGAAGGTAATCCAGTGCTGTTTCTCCTGGTCATCTTTGCCATTTTTATTCTGGGTTTCTGTTTTGCTTAGATACCAAAAAAAATCCCCCACCTATTGAGACAATCCTTGAAACCCTTCTACATTAGGAACGCAGCCTCCAGCACCACTCTTCACTGGCTGATCTGGATGAACTCCCTGTGCAGTTACTTGCAAGTGTCCTTAAGTGTGTATCCACACAAGCAGGGGAGCAGTTTTCCATCGCAAGGCTCAGTGGTTCATGCTTACTTGCACCCAGGCTGCTTGGGGCTGCTACAGACGTTCCATACCAGGTATCCCTGTACTTTGGATCTCATATGTGTACCTTGTGGTGTCCCTCCTCTGCACTTTCAGCAGTGCAGAGCCTGCAGCAAAGACAGCAGGGGTCTGATGGAGCCCAATATGACATCCTTGGCCTAACTGCCATTGGGGGGGAATCCCAAGAGTGAAGTACCCAAAATCTGTGCCTTGTCTTGAATGCATGGGATGCACTTAAACAGGTTCTCAAGTGGAGAGCTAATAATTAAGCAGAGGGGACAACTAAGGCCTCATGATTTTTCCCTTGACCCCAGTGTAGGACACAGTATAGGCATGTCATAAGTGCCCAGTTTTAGTCTTGTGGTAAGGTGGCTACAACATAAACACATAGGTTCCTACAGGTTAGCTGAGCACATAGGTTAATTGTATACAGACTTTGAAAACAGAAGTGGTTAATACCATATATCAGAGGCACCTTTCATACATACTGCAGAAATAAAACCAGTTACATTCCTAGTTAGTAGCTCTGCCTTCAACTCAGCAGAGCTTTGGCTGGCTCTTAGATCTAAAAATAAAACTTCCCTTCCTGAGATACCATACACTTCAGTGATATGCTCAGTAGGAATGGTATGCAGAAAGAGAATAGATTACATTAATTGTTGTCTAGAAGTTTTCTATCCACTGCATAGGAAACCTTCATTACATTCTTCATCACAGCATATGGCATCTGAGTATAATGTGATAAAATTACTAATGCAGGACAATAAATAACATTATGATTACGTGTTATAGGTGCCACCTCGTACGTGCACAAGTAATTATAATTGGAATGAATAATGGAGGTGTGAGTGTTATATCTAGGAGTATATTAGAAAGGACACAGTTTGTCATTAAGGATGGTAATTGTCTCATCTGACTTTACAGATTCAGTAAGTAGGTGTCCACACCAAGCCAGTCATCTGTGCCTGCATCTGTGATCAACAGAGAGAAACAGGCACTTCATAAGATAAATGGCCAGGAAAATATTTTCAGAGGAATGCATCTCAAAATCTCACACAAACAGAAAATCTTCAACATCTTCCAGGGTGAAGAAAGAGAATACATCCAGGGAGACTGATCACGCATTGTAACCTTCCTCAGATGAGTCTCCAAGTCTATTCTCTGCTTCAGTGGACAATCATCTGCAGTGAAACTTTTGATGATGTTTATTTGACACGTTCCAGTGATGAAAGTTTCACCATTTCTCTAGGCAGTCTATACCAATGCTTCGTTTTCCTTAATCCTGGACAGTGGTCTAGTGGTTTAACTTAGATCTCCTTTGCTGCAATTTATCCCCATTGCTTGTTCTAAGAAACAGAAACAACAGATGTATGTTTATTTCATACATCTTTGCAACTACCTTTTATGTATTTAAAGATTCCCCTCCCTGTTTTCTCTGGTTTTGACCCTGCTGTCTTGACTTTGAGCTAAAGTACTAACAAAGTCATACTGGTAGGGTCTATATACAGTTAAATCTTCCTCACCTAGGCCTTCATGGGCCTCAGTGGTCTGGCACCAAGATGGCACTGATGTATCTTGCTGTGCTCACAGCTGCAATACCGTAACACTGCTAGTCTGTCACCCCTGGCTAACTTCAAAGGAGCACTCCCAGTTCATTCTGTCCCTCCTGATAAATTGGGGAGAGGACTGTGTTAAGCTTTTGGTTGTTTCTGTCACCCTTTTGTGGACACTGACTGGTTCACAGATTTTGAAGGCATGATGCTCACATTCAAGAGTGAAAATCTGGGGGTTTGTTAGGCAGTGTTTGCAAGTGTAATAGAGTTCTTGCCTCATATCTGGGGTTTTTTTTTTCCGCACTTGCTTTTTTTCACAGAGCTTCCATGCTTTCTAATTTCTTTACAGTGATATCTTGTTAATTTCTGAAAAGTATTATACAGAAATCCAGCCACCTTGTTTCTGTGTATGAACTATGCTTAAAGATCTTGTGAATTAGCCTTAACACAGAACATTTCACAGGACTGTATATTTTACTACAAAATTATTCTTAACATGTTAATTTAAAACATACTTTTTTTTATATTAGTTCATGAAGAGAGAGGAAGGAAGATATTTAGCTCCAGACAGCACTTGCAATAGAAATCAGTTATTTCTGTACAGCATCTTTCCTTTGAAATACCACTAAATGATTTCCAGAGAGAGGAAGAATGTAATTTAATGATCCCTTGCACAGCTCGAACACCTTTCATCAGAGCATCTCAAAACTTGTTTCAGACAAGCCTGAAAGCTTGTCTGGTTTTCCCCAGCTATTTCAGCTGGTCTAATAAAAGATACTATGTCTTCCTACACCTTGTATTGTTTAGCGCTCAAAGCATTATCATACTTGTTTTACAGATAACTAAAAAGGGCACAAAGGATCCACGCAGTTTTGTTTCAAAGAATGAATCCGAGATGAACTCTGTGGGGTCCCGTTTTCACTGAGTCTCCAGGACTTGCAGAATACATGTTCTCAGATTACAGGCAGACATGTGGAGCGAAGTCTTCGTCCCACTGACATCAGTGGCAAAATTCCCATTTATCTGAAAAAGGCTGAAATTGCATCCTAGCTTTTCTAACTGCTGCCTGCCAAAATATACTTCAGACCTGTGCATCCTTCCTGGCTTATGCGTCACCGTTGGTAACGAAGGTTCCGTGGCCCACGCACTGTCTGCCAATACATTCTCAAGGAGTTATGAAGATGAATCTAAATGAAGAAGGAGAGACCCCAGCAGCAGGACGGGGCTCTGTACAGTGAGTGTATGGTGTGTTGTTGACAGTCTCCTTGCAGTTCCTGCAGATGGATCCATCTGCTGCTTATGCACGCACTTTGTGCTGAGAAAAGGAGCTGCATGAAGAGACTTTGGAACTGGCTTGCCCTGACATGGACATGTGCTGTCCTCCTTTACCATCGTCCCAGGCTGCAAGTGTGCTGCCAACACCACCGTAAAGACTGTCAGGTCTCTAATACCATGTCTGACTTCTTCTAATTAAAGGATAGCCTCGCCAGTTTGAGAAGACTTGGAGATCTCTTCCAGCTGCATTTTTGCTTAATTAAGTCTGTGGCTTTAGGCACACAGCACCAAATGCTCCTAAATCAAGTATTGTGTAAAGGAGTTAGTCTCAAAAAAATAATCAGTAAGTCTTTCTACTATGTTGTCTGTGGAGTATGCACTGTCATCAGAAGCCATATTTTCTAGTGGAAATATAAGCTCTTTAAAATGCAGATTTAAAAGAGGAACGTGAAGGGAGACAATGCCTGAGTATGCAGTTTATGGATATCTTCTTCTGCTATTGAGGATGGTTCAGTATGGTCCTAGTGAGAAAAAGATTTTCTCAGTCCCTGTGCTGCCCATTTGTCCCTTGCTGCAGGGGTCTTCTCAAGCTTGATGGAGATGTAGCCACCCAGTCTTTGTATTTTCTTGATGCTTTTCTAGCAAAATGCTCACTGAATCCTCTGGCTGTTGTGCTGGACTGGGAACAGAAAGCTCTTGCTCATCTGGCATTTGTTATCTACAGCTGCCTTCCCTCTCTCAAAGGTATTTTGGGTTATGGTAAGCTACAGGGAAAAAGGGACTTTTTCCTACCACCAGTTTCAACTAGAAGCTAAAGAACACCAACCAGCCAAGGTCTGAGAGTAACTCCTAGGCTCACAGAAACATTCTCATGTCTTTCTGGCTGAATTAAATGTTAGTCTTTCTATTATATCTTGTATTACAAGCTGCTTGCAGATCTTTTTATTTGATCATTCTCTCATCTTGTTGGAAAACAATATGTGGGAGTTTCTTTCCATACTAGATCTTTGTGGGTTACTTGCTAGTAAACTAATTTTACATGACTCAGATTTAAATAATAAAAAGACTTAACTCCAGTGTGAGAAGAGTTTATTGTCCACAACTGTAGCCTAGAGACAAACTCCAGCACCTTTGGGACTCAGCTGAGGCAGCAATTAGGCAGCATTTTATTGTGATGCAGTGAGTGCGCAAAAGATGAAGCTGGACTACTCTCATGAGCTTAGAAACAAAATTGGCTTCCTGGAGAGAGAACATAAGAAATCTGGCAACCTAAAAATATTTAAAGAGCTTAGGGCTCCCAGGGGAGAATTTCAAGCTATTGAAGTGGAAAAGGCTGAGCATTTGCTAAGATTGGAAAAAAATAAAAAAAGGAGGAGGAGGTTACATGAAAAATGACAAAGTGTACAGATTTTTTTTTTGCTGTAGTATGTTTCAAAGGGGGAAATATAATAAACCTGAAATCAATCAGTAGCACAGACTTCAATGCAGTGTTCCAAATCAAACAGCCCTGGCATGAAAACAGGAGTCAAAAGAGAATTTTTCTTTTTTTTTTTTTTTTCATTTCAGTATTAAAAGGGATTGAGGCCAAGAAACCATTAAATTAGGTGAAAGGTCTAGGCTAGGGGGCATCTTGAGGAAGTCTAATGAAGTCATGGTTGCTTCAGCAGCCACGTCCCCAAAGGATTTTGCTGTGCCTGTCACTGTGTCTCTGTTCCTCCTCTGAAGCTGGCTCCCTGTCCTCTGTGGTTATCTGCCAGAGTGTGCCCCACCAGGTGCCCTATGAAGCCTCCTCCTAGCAGCCCTGTAGTGTGCAGCACCCCTGCATCAAAACAAAGCTGTACAGAATCTGATTTATCTCACCCGTCATTTGACATGTGTTGCACAGACATCTACCTGTGAGCCAGTCGTGTCTGCCTCCCTGTATTGTCAGCGGGGAGCAGCAGGAGCTTACAAGGCACAATTTGCCTCAACTGAGTGTAAATTTCTACTATATGCCAAAAAAGCCTATATCTCTCTGTCTTAAAACAGCATCCTAAGGTGACGAACTCACAGACAGCGTCAGTTTTAACATCTACATCTGCTCAATGAACTCTACCGACAAAACTATCATTACTCCAGTGCAGGCCATGTATTAGGAGCTTCTCTGACAGCTTCTCTGTTCAGGCTGTGCCTTCACCCACCCTTTATTTTGTACTCAGATGAATTAACTGAAACCACTTAGCTTAGAACCATAGTATCATTAAGGTTGGAAAAGACCTCTAAGATCATGAAGTACAATCATCAGCCCAGCACCACCCTACCATCTAAATTGTGTCCCAGAGTCTATAAGATTTTCATCTCTAGGGATGGTGACTCCACCACTTCCCTGGGCAGCCTGTTCCAATGTTTGACTACTCTTTCAGTAAAGAAATTTTTCCTAAAATCCAGTCTAAACCTCTGGCACAACTTGAGGCCATTTCCTCTCATCCTATTGCTAGTTACTTGGGAGAAGAGGCCAACACATACTTCACCACAAATTCCTTTCAGGTAGTGATTATACAGAGCTATGTCCCAGCAGTCATGAGAGGGCTTAGGCAGTGACGAGTACTTACTGGAGCCTCTTACCTTTCTTGCCACCATTCCTCTGCATTATGCTTGCAGCCCTGTCCACAAACTTACTCCAGGCAGGTTTGGGGGCTGAGGGGCAACTATCTGTAAGGAGGGATGACTGGTTGTAGGACACCACAGAAGAGGAGCAGAGGAGACAAGCGAAGGGAAGGAAACATGCAGAGTGAGGGCAGGCCAAGGTGCTTTATGTGCTGTGGTAAATAACAGCAGCCCAGTCTGTATCTCAGGCACCCCTAGGGCAGTGCAGTTTGCAGTCCTGTGCTCTCTGAGTGTAATGCAGCAGAGGGAGAGGTCACCTGGGCTCTCCACCTGGGGCTGCACTGCAGGTAGGGACAGGGCCACATGTTAGGGCTCTGGCATGAAATAAACCCTGCCACATACATCCTGTCTGTGCCGAGTGTTACTGCCCTGCCTCAGTCACACAGCTCCATTCACATGATTTCATGTCAGAGGCAAGCCCATCAAATGACAACAGAAACCCCAAAGGGCATCAAGGATTTCTGCACCAAGGGGCAGAAGCAGACAGCTGATCAAAGTGGAAAGTCTCGCTCTGCTTTTCTGTACCTGAACAAACTTTTGATGTCTCTGTTGACTTTGACAGAACTACTCTACTAGGCAAAAGTAGTCAACAATTTTTAAATAGTCTGCTGAGGAGTACCCATTCTATGTTCAGTGCCTTCTCACAGTTCTGAGGCTTCGCTTTCGTATGTTTAACATCCTAAGCTTCCCATTCAGCCTTTCTGTTGCTAGTTTGCGGGTTTCTGCACTCTCTGACTGCAGTTTTCAGGGCAGACGAGGTTTGTTGCTGTTATCATTAATGCAGCAGTGTAAAGGCCTGGCGTCAGCAATCTGCCTGGTGTTGCAGGCCTTTGTTCAGCCCTATGCATAGCACTGTACATCTTGGAAAGCCATCCTGCTCTTCATTATTGTTAAACTGCCCAGAATCCCCCTCTTTTGTTTCTTAGAAATTAGGCACCTCTGGTAAACAATAAACAGCAGGGAAAAGGACGGCATTATCCTCTCTGAAGCATACCATCATAGCAGCCAATTTCTGGGTACACCATTCATAGAGCAGAAAGCAAAGCACTGGCTGGTGTACAAATGTAACAGCAAACACAGGTTTCCCTGGAGAGGCTGAGCTGTAATGTGCACAGACAACGTGGAGCAGTTCTGGATGAGCAGAGGACATGCGTATCTCAGCATGCTGCAGACAACCGTGGCTCTGGTATTGCTTGATCCAAGCCCAAATATGTACTTAAGGCATTTCCTGCTTTGGCAGTGCCTGCTAGGAAAGTGATTCACATTTTCTGTATGTTCAGAAGACCTAGTGTAGACACAGCCACTGTGTCTGTGGGAGAGAGGAATCAGACCCTGTGCCCAGGACCAGTGTGGAAACGCTCCCCAGCCACTGCCGTGTCAGTGAGGAGGAGTGATGCACACTGCATGGCACCCATGGTGCTGAAGAGAGGACAGTGCTCAAGCACACCCATCGTGGACTTCACCAATTAACCCACCTTGTGCAGAAGATCCTGTTACTTCACTCAAGTGACGTGGAACAGAAAGCATGGTGCTTTTGGGTGCAGATTGGGTGCATCAGAACAAGAGAATGCAGAGCCTGGGCTGTGAAAGGAGGTGAGGTATACCCTGGTATACCTTACACCAGTTTTGTTGCTGACAGTGACAATCTGCAGCCTCAAGTCAGGGCCTCACAGCAGGAATTCAGAGCCAAGTGCCCCTGTACGCCCTTTTTTACTGGAAGAGCATCCACAGACAAAGCACATTTTGCAGCAAGACTTGAAAGAAGCAGGTATAATCTTGTCATATTGCTAGGTGACAAGAAAATAAATGTTTTTATGCCTACTAAGATGTGACTAGCTCATCAGTTATGTAACCCACCTGTTGATGCTGTTGTCGTTATCTATGAGGAGTGTTTCTGACAGAAAACCTTACGCAGCTTCTTGGCCTTCAGAAGCACTGAGGATCTCAGCTGTTTTGCAGTAAATATGATGCTTACCTACAGGAAGGTTGGAAAGTATTCCATGAACTCTGCTTGTGGCCATACATTTGGTGTTCTCAGATTAGGCCAAATCTGCAGCAATTTAAAAAACAAGCAGACTTTAAAAAAAATCTTTTAAAAAATCTTCTTTGTATTATTTTAAATGTGTATATTTAATAAATAGCTTGTCTGAAACACACATTATTTTTATAAGAGAGATGTGACAGGGGACCAGACATGCCAAATGTCAGGCCAGAAAGGGTTAGTTTAGGACACACATCACACACTTTAGAAACATCAGTAGTGCTTTGTACTTTTGTTGAGATGTACTTTGACCACCTCAAAGTGTTCCACAAACTGAAGTAGCAGTCATGCCTCTGCCATAAGATACATCAGTATTACTGCCATTACAGATAGGAAAATTAAAAACAAAGGGGCAGGGATTTGTGTCTTGTCAGTGACAGAGCTGGGATTGGATTCACTTGTCCTGATTTTTTGCTCTAAGCACCAGCATTGTTTCTCAAGTGTCATTTCAGCCAACCCTTAGCTGATGAACAGTGGAGCAGGAAGCAAAGGAAAAGCTTAATGAGGCCAATGTTTGTTTCAGAGTAGATCGATTCACACTGCTGCATCGAAGTTACTACAGGCTGCCACCTCAATAAAATTAGGAAGATCAAGAACTGTATTCTGGGGAGGGAAGAGGTCCTGTGGGCAAAACTCACACAATCTAAAACCAGACTGTAGCTGGAGGACTAACTTTTGATTGTGGTATCTGTTTATCTGTTGTTCATGGTAATAACAGAGTTTGATAAATTGCATCACTTTACATATATCACTGTTACTTTGTTTTGTACCTGGAAACCACAGCTAAAATGAACCTGTTGTTCACTATGTGGTCTGAAAACACAGAGAATGTCCCAGGGCCCTGTGAGATTCCTGAGCAGCAGATGCAGAAAACCTAGGGGAGGAGATGGCAGAGGCAAAGGGTCTTGCCTCAAGATGCAGGAATCAGATGGCACTGCATGAAACACAGCCCAGGTCTCTGCATCCTGGACACCGTCTGCCTCTCCAGTGACATCTACATGGACAGATACACTTTCAGAATTACAGGTGCCAGAGCATGGAGTAGGGGGAATAAAAATAAAATCAGATCTTCTGAGCAAAGAGGAGCCCAAATGAAGTCCTTTGGATGCCATTCTGGTGGGGAATGCTTTTTTAGCTTCTGTCATGTGATCCACTTGCAGGAGCAATTTCCTCACAGCATCTCCTTTGGCTTCCTCTCTGCCAATCTCCTCATCCTCTGCTCCTCACACTCTTGGTGAAGGACAATGCCATCTGTATGAGGACATGCCTTTTGGAAATGAGCTTCTCTCTGGGACAGAGGACTGCACACTCCCTATCAAGAAAGAAGGGGCTGTCATTATTGTTCCCAGAACTTCAACAGCTATTTACCCACATCAAGAAGATGTTACTTTGGGGCAAAAGGGAGTTGTAATGTTTTCCTGCTACAGTAGTTGGCAGCATTTCTCTATGGCCCAAATAGTTCTTTCTTAATGGGATCTTTACTCGTTGCTGTAAGTTTACAAGAGAGAGGAAGTGTATGAACAGTTTTGGAATTCAAACAAATACTGACAATAAGATGGGTTTAAACCCTGGGATCCCATTAATGATAAAGTGAAAGAACAGCAGAGTGGGATGCAGAACAAAGAGCCTGGGCTGATCAAAAACCACTGGCTAGATGCAGAGAAGTTTGAATGTATGGTGATAGTATAGACTATTTGGATTAGATACAGTAAGGACATCACTTGCAGTTTTTCCTGGGTTCATCCAGGTGTTTCAGTTTCTTAAATTCGGGTGATGGCATGGAGAAATGGAAACCAAATGAGTTAGCTGAGAAAACAGCAGCTGGAGGCCAAAAGGAGCTGAGTGAGCTGATCAAAGACATGAAAGAGCATTTTGTGGAAATACATAGCAAGAAAGTTAGGTAGCAACCTGCCTCACCTACAGAGGTGATCATATGCCATCCTATGACCTTGATTTTCCTCCCCATTAACATCTTGTCTCTAATACTCCTTTGCTTCAGGGGAACGTTGGTGGTGAAGCTGCTGTAGGTTAACCCTGGCAGAACTTGTCTTACCATGTACCTTCATCTCACAGTAGCCACACACACCTGACACATAAGGGAGGAACAAGCTCTTACTTCAGGGAATGCCTGGGGAGACCCTTGTCCCTTATTCAGCTTTTTGCCAGTGTCTGCCCCCCTTTTCCTCTATCACAGGGTGAGCATTATGTCCTCTTCTCCACAGCTCCCCATACGGCTGCAACACTGACACTTCACCAAGCACCCTCCCCCAAGTCAGGCACCAGCCACAAATCCACTCTCCCATCAAGGACATCCACCAGCTCTAAGTGATGAGGAAAGCCACTTTATTTTGGCCATCATTTTGTCCCTTGGAGAGTCTTGCCCATGTTGTGGCACTGATGGCTGATACAGCCAGAGTATAAGCTGCTGTTGTAGCTATAACCACGGTGTAGCGGGTGTGAAATCTTAGGTGTGTGTTGCATTGAACACTTTTGAAGGTTGGGTGCAGAGCTGGATGGTAAAATATCAAACACCTTAGGCCTACATACCAGAGGAAAACCCCACACTTACATGTGTTTCAGATGTGTTTTCCTCGTGTCACCATTTAGCACATGGCTGTTAAACTCCTTTTCTCTGTGTTCAAAGACGCAGATTAATGTTAGCATCCCATCACAAGGCAGCTGCCTGCCCTGACCCCCACAGCATCTGGGGAGGTTTGCAGGGTGCTGCAGAAGCCCACTGTGGGTGCACATCCCTCTTTGACTCCTGCCAGCTGAGCCCACGCTGCAGCCGGGAAGGCCACTCGTGCACTTTCCATCCCCAAACTCCCTCACCACCTCCTCCCGCCAGCCCCAGCATCCACCCAGCCATTCTGCCAGACAGTTCAACAAACCAGCAAATCAAGCTGACTGAAAATTAACCCCACCAACGGGGAGGGGGGAGAAAAAAAGGAGGGGAGGATTGTGTTGAGACCAATCAGCCCCCAGCGCCGCTGACCCGACAGCCAAAGGAGCACAAGTGTCAGCAGAGGGGAGAGAGCTGCCCTTTTGGCAGGAGCCCAGCTGTAGGTCAGCTCAGGCCAGTTGTGAAACTGCACATGCACTCAGCCCTGAGATGCTGAGGGAGTTGTCATGCTCTCTGCCAGACAGCCACCCAACCCCTCCAAACCTCGCCGTGGCCAGCTTTGCTGCTGGTGCATGTGCTGGGGAACCAGTGACATCTTTAATAGATCCAAGTACTGCTGCAATTCATGTCTGAGACCTTGAAGAGCAAATTCCCATATTCGCAAGCAAGAAGGGAGCAGATTCTTACTGCACGTGCGCTGTGAACACCCACAAGGATGATTTAATGTTACCTCATGTAAGTGCCTTGGGGCAGAGCTGGGCCTTGTTCTCCAAAGCAGGTGGAGACAGTTTACACCAGGGAAAGTGAGAACACAAATTAGACTTATGGCTTGCCTTATGAAGAACGACTCAAAAGTTCTGGACCTTGTTTCACTAGTGTTGCAGCAGTGGTGGTGTCAGTCTGTAAGCAAGGCAGAATTTGTAGGAAGAGATACAAGGTCTTTTGCTAGGCCAGCTGGGCACATTGTAGAAAGCAGATGCCCTTTCAGACACATAAGCCCTTCTTCAGGCCTGCTTCAAGTCTGAAGAACTTGTGTCTCTGAAAGTATGTTTTGCCTTGTAAACAGGCTGGCCTAACAAACCTGTTTCTCACCACTCTTGCCCCACTGCAAGACTCCTCTGGAAAAAGTTTCAGCTTTTTGGAAACAGAGCTGTTTTCATCTGGGCATCCTAGTCCTTATTCTGGAAATTCAGTTCTCACCCTCAAAATCTCACAGGTACACATTGTTCCAGGCACATCAGAGGAAGGAGTGCAGTGCAGGCAGCTACACACTGAATTAATTCTTCCCTCTTCTCTCCCCCTGGCAGGCACGGCCACACACCATCTAGTGAAGGAACAGTGCTGTCTGCCTGACCTGTTGTGCTCATGCAGGGGACAGTCATCGTAATTAAGCCATGAAACGATGCCTGGTGGAGAGCAGGCAATATTTTTCCAAACTCAAGTCACTAGTCTTAAGGTAGCTCTCCTAAGTGGATGGCCTTTCCCAGCCTTTGCTGGTATGTAAACTGGATCACCTCTCAGTCGCTACCGTGGGGGATTAGATAAAAGCAACAGACAAAAAGCCCATAAAAATTCCTTAATACGTGATCAATAACCTTGAAGGGGCCTGCAAGGTAGCTGTTGCCTAAAATACTAAAAGTAGCTGCTGTTATAACTTTATCAGTGTGTAACTGTGGTGCAGGAGTGATCTGGACTCTCTGCACCCAACAGCCGGATGCCTCTGAGGTGCAGGGCTGCAGCCTGCACTGGGGAGCTGAGGAATCCCTCCGAGCCCTTCCTGCTTCTGCCTGTCACGCTGTAGCTGCAGCCAGTGCTACAGGAAGCAATGCTGAGCACACACCCTCCCTTTGTGCTTTATGAACCTTACAAAGGCAGCAAACACTTGTCTTTTGTCAGCGGATAAAGCAGAGAGCGTCAGACACAGAAGATTTATCGGCATAACGTCCCAACACTGCGTGCTTGGATTTACCCTCCCTCAAATCCCATTTACTTTAATAGGAATGTTGCTGCTAAAACCCTGCGTGATGTTTAAAATATTTACCCCATAGGGAGCAGATAATCTGGGAAGTAACAAGGTGCCATTTCCTACCAAATGTGTTCTCTGACTATAACCACATGTCAATGGTACAATCCAGGACCATGCTAGAGCAAAGTGTTGATTCACCACTTACTGGCATGGTTAAGCTCTGATACCATATAAACTGTGAAGGTTCTATTTGTATCATGCTGGTATTTGTCAGAAAGAAAAAAAAAATTAAACAAAGAAAATTAAGATACCAGAGGGGAAGCATCAGGCTTCTTTGTGTGGCTTGCTTTTCTCGTTTTTTATTTGAATCCTCAGAACCAAACAATTTTATTTTGGAGTCCAGTTAGATTTCTGTGAATGCTGCAGTGGTGATTCTCATAGGTGACTAATGCAAATGGCTTACTTGCTCTAGAGATCATGCTAAGCAGGATGCTTCATGGCAGAAATTCTGCCTTCCTTTCCAAGAATGTAAAATTCATGCCTGGCCCTTCATTTTGTTAGGATTTTGCCCATTCTGGTGTGGACATCAGCAGATTTTATTCTATTTATTATTCTATTTATTATTGCACTTTGCAACATGAAGCAAAGAGAGGAGCTGAGTTCTCCCACTGTTTCACCTACCCCTTGCTCAGCTCTGAACAAAGGCACATCAGCACATGACAGTTTAAAACTTCTGAAAAAGCCATAAAGCCCAGCAGTCCCCATGACACACATCTCAGAATCTGTACTCCTCTCCTACCCAGACTAAACCAGTCTTTGGTTGACCCTCCTTGTCAGTGGGCAAGGAGACATGTTTTGGGATGTATTAATGAGTGTTTTGGGAGGTCTTAGCCACAATCCCTCACCTTGGAATGGCTTCATCTTGGTTTCTTATGGAAATGAGGGTCTGTCATGGCATGAGCAGCTGCATACGTATGTTGCAGTCTGCCTTCCTGCCTATCTTGCC
Organism: Florisuga fusca; assembly: GCA_038090715.1. NCBI lineage: Eukaryota > Metazoa > Chordata > Aves > Apodiformes > Trochilidae > Florisuga > Florisuga fusca. Next base: position 57,825,513 of record JAAWXA010000003.1, on the reverse strand, counting down.
CTTCCCCCACTAACTTCTGAATTCACTGACCAATTTCAGAAATCTGTAACAGAGGAGTAGCAGTCTTAGAGATAATTAAGTTACTAAATGTTGATTAAAGTCTGCAGTCAACTACAGGAGAAAGAACTTATTGTTATTTAAAATAACATTGTGGCTCAACACTTACTTGCCCCAGAGAATCCCCACTGGGGAGGATATTATGCAAACCCTTCTTTCCTTCCCCACGTGTGTATTTTAGCGGAGCAGGATCTAGCCCTGAAAACTGCAGTTTCTTTCTAGATTGTTTCTGAGGTGGGGATCCCAAGTGTGTTATTCCATAGATAATTAACCACCAAGCACTAATGAATTCCTTCAAACACGGTGCAAGGCTTAGCAGAGAGTGAGCCGTAACATCCTGCCAAAGGAAGCAGTTCATTCAGCCTTGTAATGGGATCACCAGCAGTGTTACCTGAACTGCTAGGAATAATCTACTGGGATTAGAAAAGTTTATTTTGATGTGGTGTATGTGGTAGCATCCCAACTGTTTTCTTCATGTCTTGGCATCGAGCGTAGCATATGTGGTGTTGTTCACCCACTTTGTACTCTAACCCCATTCCATTTTGTGCACGCTGGTGTGGGGACAGAAGGGGCACCTCTCTCTCAGGTGGCAGTGGAGCAGCTGTGTTGCTACCCAGTTGTGGGTTTGCAGGAGAAATCATGTCACTTTGCAGCCCTGCCCCACAAATCTGAGAGAGCAAATTCCCAAAGTGCAGCTTCAGCAAGTGGGTGACATTGCTTCTTTGTGAGCCCCAAACCCCTGTGCAGTGACACAGAGAAGGGACTGGGGGGTGACAGGCATTCCCTGCTCATCACTGAGCCCAAAGCTACCACTTAAAACAGATGTCTGTGTAGAAAAGGGCCCACACCTGCCAAACCACCAGCCTCAAGCTTCCTTCCTTGTTTCTTCAGGCCTCAGAATAACAAGAGCATTTGTGCAACGTGCAGTGAGCCCTGTGGTTTTCTCTTCTCCCTTTAGACATGCTATCTAATCTCCTCAGAGCAAAAAATCAGACAGCAAGCCTTACAAGACACAAGAAAAGAGGTGAACAGTGAAGTAATGCACGCTTTGCTCAGCTGGCTTCACTTTTCAACACCAAAAAAAAAAAAAAAAAGGGAGGAGGAAAAGCATGGGTCAGTGTTGCAGACCTTGCTGGAGAGGCATTTGAATCTCACAAAAATGCCTCATTTGCACTTATTCTGCAGTGCAGCGCCCAAAGCACTAAACTAGAAAAAAACCTGTTAACTGAAAAGTCATCTTGAAGCGGAAACTTTCAAGGGTTACATTTTAAACTGCAGTGAGAATTCAGTGTTCTGCTGCTGCTCTCCTTTTGGTTCCTGTTTTTGATAGCATTGAGAAACGAGGTGCCTTAGGAAGCCGCGTGGTGTGCAACACGCAGTATCAGCCTGTATACAAAGGAAGGAAGATGATGTGGCAGAACATTGTTGAGGAAAGATCCTGTTTGTACAGGGAGCTGGAGAACTGTAAACCAGAGCAGAGCAGGGATGCAGAAATGACCAGAAATAAAGGAAATCAGCACAAAATGATCATGAATCCTGCTTGTGTGCAAGAGGCCACTAGAGACATCAAAACAATTTAAAAATCAGGTTTATTTGTCTTTTCGCAGTTTTCCTATTCTGTAGTGGAGGGGAGGAGAGAAGAGAAGAGAAGAGAAGAGAAGAGAAGAGAAGAGAAGAGAAGAGAAGAGAAGAGAAGAGAAGAGAAGAGAAGAGAGAGGAGAAACACTGGGTTGCATTTCCCTGTTGGCCTCTTCTCCAATGGCAGTCCTGCTGCACTTGGGCAGTCCGGCAGCAGTAAAGCTTTCACCAAATCTGCCAGAGCCAACCAAATGTTTCTTAACAGTAATTCCTAGCTGTGCTTTATCCCAGGGACACTTGATTTCAGGAACAACTTCTGGAAAGGTCCTGTCTACCTTTGTGATTTTTTGAGATGTGTAAAAAGCCGTCTCTTAGTTTGTTTCCATCAAGCAATTAACGGATTTGATGAGCTTCAGTTCCTGATGAACATCCGCCTGTTGTGCAGATGCTGCATGTGTAACAGAGGGAGATTACTTGTCTGTGATATATGCCCATTTCAGGTTATGTATTCCTCTGTGGCCTTTTTAAAGCACAGACACTTGAAGTCATTACACTCTTTAAGTAAGACTCTAATGCAATTTTTGATAAACACATCTTTTCAAGGTCATATCAAACATCTTGGTAACAGACTATCTTGTCTCTGCAAGAGGAGGATTTGCCCTTCAGTGATCTGGGTGGTGCTACTGCAACTGGGCTTTTTTTCTGAATTTATTTAAGCTGTTTACGGTCAAAGCTAGAGGCCAATTCGTACCTAACGGCAGAACCCTGCATCCAAATATAAGCATTTGTTGCTCCTTTTTGCTTGTGTATAACCTTCCTGCACTGGTGTGAGCGACTTTGATCTTTGATACAGTGACCAGCTTCCTGGAGTAGGCGGATGAGGCATTCTTAACTGGGTCTGCAGGCTGTGTCAAGAATTTATCAAAGTTGCTGACTCCTAAAATTCAGGCGAGCAATGCCACAGCGCATATTATAAATGACCCTTTTCTCCTGGCCCCCTAGCTGGAAATAAGCTTGACACAAATTTAGGCAAGGAAAGCACCATGCCAAGGTGTTTATTGATTTCTTCGTGTTGTGACTCTAGTGGTTTGGGTGGACCCCATTAAAGCCCCCTATAAAAATGTAGTGCATGCAAATGTTTCCCCCATGAAATTAGCAAGAATTTTAATTGTAACAAGCCAGAGACATTCCAACACACTTCAGAGCCTTCCTGGACCAGAGCAAAGAATAACATGATTCTTATCCCAAGGCACCTGAAATGCAGTGAGCCAGTGCTGGGTGGGGAGTGAATCACAGGCCTGGGAAAGAGGGAAGAGAGAGAAGACCATCCAGGGATGTTCTTCTAAGCAGTGACACAAGCCTGCTTCCTCAGGTGATTTCCACAAGGAACTTGCCTGATTTGAGCTTTTCTGTAGTTGATGAGTGATGTCACAGAATAATTTTGGTCATTCTAATGGCACATGAGTGCACAAGGGGAAAGCAAAGGGAGGGTAAAATCCTCCCCTTGTTTTAGACACCTCATCTCCTGCTCCTCTGTGATGTTGCTGGCACCACTCACTCTTTGTTCTGATGGGATGCAGTGAAAGAAGCTACTGGAGACAACTAAAGCTCTTGTGTACAGCTGCAGCAAGGTAGAACAGTGACATGTACTCCACCAGCTCCCTGCCAGGTACAGTTGGGTGCCAGATGGCTAGGAGGTCCCCAGACAGAGTCAGATGCCATATGGCTAGGAGGCATCAGCACCATAAGGCAGGTATGGGCTCCAGGCACCAAGTCCTGGCTTCTCATGTGGTCTACGTATGAAGAGGGAGTACACCTGCTTTTATCAGGGATGTGTTCTGCGTATTCCCATGGTCTCTCCTAGAGGTCTCATCCTGTGCCAGGGACACACAGGTTCATATGCCACCCAGCAGGTGTGCAGTCTCCTTCACTATTAGCAGTAATTGACCCAACTCTCTATGAGGCAGCAGCAGTGCTGTAAATTTTACATGAAAAAATATCCCAGCGTGCTTCCCAGATCCTTAGTATCTGAGTGTACCAGGTGGTATCCCAGGAGGGGTCATAGCCATCAGTGCCAATTTCACATCTATATGGTCTACATGGTGTGGGTGCAGGCACATGACAGTACCTCAGGGAGTGTTTCAGCCAGATCTGCCTCTGCTGCTTCAGTGTTGAGGAGGCATGTTTAAAGCTTCACTGTGGTAAGGAATGTGCTCTCTTCTCACCACTTTGGTAAATTTGTGCAGCCTCTCTGGGGCTGTATGGTATGATGCATGTCTGAAAAGGAAATGGGAAAGAGCTGCAAATGGAAATTTCAAGCCATCAGCAAAGGACCAAACCCAAACCAACTTCCCATAGCATGAGCAGAAAACCCAGGCCATGCACTACAGCTTCAACTGACAGGAGATGCTGAACTTTACAGAGTCTTCTGAAACAGGCAAGTGCTGAGGATGCTGTGAAAGAAGTGACTTTGTCCTGGCTGTGTCTGCCCCAGAGGAGGGAACAGGCTCAGGCCTGGGTTGAGCATCCCCTGGCACAGCTTTGCACTTTGCCTCTGAGCCCTCCCTGAGATGCTGTTCCTCCAGGCCAGCCATCCTCCCCTGCAGGAGGGGATAAAAGCTCTGCTGTGCCACTTGCTGACGAGCAAGAGAATACGCCCTGGTTTCTTTTGTTCTCAACATAAATTACAGTGTCAAATTTGTCTTTAGCTTCACTAGAGATGTACCAGAGAGAGTTCTGGCCAGTAACAGCATTTCGCATGTCCAGCTGCCATGAAAAAGCATATGAACAGAGCAGGGGAAAAGATCCATGAGATGAGAGTTTCTTGTGTGTATTGTCTCATATTTCTGTGCACCATCACCCCAGTTGAGAACTGGTCACTGTGAGCAGACAGTGCTCAGAGGAGAACTGTTACCACATCACTGCTTCTCTCCAGTTAATTAGTTTCTCACACAAGGACTGCTGAGTGTGTTATCTCATCCCAGGTGTCAAGGTTTAACGCCACTCCCACCGGCAATATAATTTAAGCAGGCTGTGAAACAAACGAGTTACTAGCCTGCAAAATTCTCCTGCCTATGGGATTCTCATTCCTCATCAGGTATGGTTTTCAGTTGGGCACTTTCAGAACTTTCAGATGACTTTACTAGGCTGAAGGAGCTTATGTGTACCTGTAAGTTCATTTAAACCTGGTTGAGATTTGTATGAATAGCATATTTAGCACTGAAAGTGTACACTTTTTGCAGTGTCCCATACAGGAGATCACGGTGCATTAATACGGGTGAAGGTTTCCTTCTGTGCATGTCTGAAGAGAAGTGGAAATGTGACTGTCCCATCCCATTGCAGATTTGAAAATATAATTTTCCAGAGCTGTGAACTTCAACACTAAACTTGGTGGGGGGAAGGAGAGAGGACAAATTCCCTTGGAAAGGCTGGAGATCTGAATAGGTGTTCACTTGAATATACTGAAAGTAAAAGAGCAGAGGATGCTGATGGCTAAAGCACTTCACAGTTGGGGAAAAAGAGAGCAACCTTTTTCAGTCCATGGAGAGATGGAGGGAGGCCAGACTATGTGAAGGTAGGAGCTGCATACAGCCTTGCTTCCAGGCATGTCTTTTGTGCTAGTGGCCCAGGAAACTGGTAGAACTGGACTGGGACAGTAAAGGCTGTAATTCCAATTCATCATTTATAGCCTGCTCATATCCAGGCAGACACATCTATCCCAGCCCTCTCAGATACAGTGAACTGCTTCATTTCACAATCATGGGACGGGCTCCCCAGCTGCACGATCCAAACATTTTGAAGTGAAACATGGTGCATTATATTAACTTGGTTCAGACAATCAGCTTTAAACATCTGACTCTCATTTCTTGATGCTAATTCCTCTTGCTCAATCTTTATTTCAGCTGTGTGGAATTCTCAGACCTTTCTGACCTTGACTTATCATTTCCTGATGTTTTATTGCTAAGTCATTGAGGTTCCACCAAGGCTGGTGTTCCTAAAAAGAGCACACCTTTGATTGTATGCATGGCCAGCACATCAGACTGAAATTTTGACTGTATATATCACTGCCTCCACTGCTGTGTCCTCTGCAGTTTTACCATTTGGTGTGTTTAGCTGCATGCCTCATTGATGCAGTCCTCCTTAAATTGTGGTTGTTATTTAAGGCTTTTAAAAAGCTACAAAACTCGATCTGAGCCTACGTCCGCTCTTGTCACTCATGTACAGGTTCCATCTGTTCCCCTTTTCCTCTCCCCTTGCTGCTTGCCACATCCAGACCACATGCTGCTTATACATTGTACAATAGACATTTCTGCACACACACTTTTGAAAATGTGGCTCTTAATGCCTTATTGTTCACATGTGTCTTCTTGCTTAAGGCGTTTTATCAGTAGTGATTTTGTTGTTTACTGACACGTAAAATAAAATAGGGTACTGTTAAAATGTGACTGAAGGAGAGGAGAAGGGCCTTTGATACACCAATTACAGTTTCTACCAGCTTTCTGATCATTCCCCCCTACCACCACTTCCCCAGATTCCGTACTTGCCCAAGGATAAAGCCAGATCCTAACATCACTTACAGCAATGTAAGGGTTGCTCCGTTCTGCATGAGGCTGTTCCACATTGGTAAAGATTCACCAGCACTTCCTATGCTCCTGTGTCTGGTGAGAAGAGTCAATGGGATCTTCTAGCACTCCCTTCCAGCATGGCAGCCCTAGCTTCTGCTTTAGATCTCCTTTACAGGTTCCCCCGTGGCACCTTTGCATAATAGTCTTCCATTTGGGAAAAAAAAAAAATCCCTACAGAAACTATTTCTGGAAGTGAAATCAGTGCTAGGAAGGTATATGAAGACGTTTCTCTTATAGGATCTGAGCTGACCTCGAGCAGCTACCCCGGTGCCTGGACTGGAGCAGACTAAGAAGTGTGCAATGACAAAGGAATTCAGGAAGGCAGATCCCCCCAGAAGCTGTCTCAGGTCTCTCCCATCACACCTTGCTTCATACCTGTGGTGAGACCGGGCTATCTGAAAGCAGATCACACTGAGTGCAACTCCCAGGAGTGTTCCTGGATGTCTGCAGCCAGCGTGGCACAGAGCCCATTACGCTGGATTATTGCTGCCTGGGGATTTCCCAAACCAGGAAAATCCCCAGCTGCCCAAAACCTCTGCTTTCCCACCTGAAGAAACCAAGGACCTGCCTATGGTGATAATTTCTGATACTGGGAAAACCGAGGCTACAGAAACCCACGTGTGTCAGGAATAGACCCAGTTTCTATGAGAGAGTGGTTCTCATTCTAGTTTTCCCTCCAAAGATGGTGTCTGCTTCTGACACGGGGACAGTCTGCTGCTCCCTTCCCAAGAGGAGAGGCAAGCAGCCACAGCTCTCAGTTTGCATCCCCTGAGTGCAGTCAAACACTGTGTTCTTGGCACTTGGTCTCCTGGGAGTGGCAGAGAGCGTGGCCTGAAGTGCTGGAGGGTTGATGGTGAAAGACTCATTTGGGAGGGCTGTTGAAGAGAAGACAGCACAGGAACATAAAGACCCTTCCACTTCTGTCCACGGGCTACAACTATAGCTCAGAGTGCCTCATAGTTCCTGTTAAACCCTGTGGCTCCCATCCCAGGCAGTCCCCTCTGCAGGTCAGAAAAAGTGGCAAGGAGACACAAGGTCTCTTTCCTCTAAAAAGAAGTTGGCAGGAAGAGCCAGCTTTTGTTTGCACCAAAACACTCATCAATTTCAGATACAATACACTGAATAATCTGTGTACCGCCCTGTACAAAAGTTTAAGGCCGTTTTTCAGCCAGAGGGGAGGCATGAAGGATTTGATTGAGGAGGATGGAGCAGAGCTTTTGACAAGCTGTTGTAGATTAGAAAGGAGGCAGGTAGGAACAGAGATTAAGCAAATGCTTAAAAAGAGTTATTCAGGAGAAACAAGGGCTTTAAGTGACATTTGAGTATGGGAAAGAAATCAGTATCCGTGGTTTCTATTGGTGTTCAGAGGGCTAAAAGCAGAAGTGGTTGAGTGGTTGCTGGAGTATGAACAGGAATCTGAGACTGAGCTCTCAGCTTCCTCCCAAATTGTATGAGAAACTATTCACTTGATTTACAGGATCACTGGCAGAAAAGGTCTTATTTTATGGAATTTTCTGTTTTGTTTTGTTTTTTTAAACAAATTGCTTTGTGAGCTCTGGAATTAATGACGCTTTCCTGTGGGTCTGTAGTTACTTGCTTTGTAGTTACCTCCCTTCTCCCCCTCCTTCTAAAACAAAATAGCTGCAGCAAGTCCAACTCTGCCTCCCTACATGCTCTAAGACTCCTTACTGGGCAGCAGTCAGGGACATACATATTGGCCAACCAGCTAATGTATACACACTCAGCCAGAATCACAGAATCATCCAGGTTGGAAAGGACCTCTGAGATCATCAAGTCCAACCCTTGATCCACTACCACTGTGGTTACCAGACCATGGCACTGAGTGCCATATCCAGTCTCTTTTTAAAAACATCCAGGCATGGATAATCCAGCATGCACACACTCACTAGCCAGTTGGCTGCTGGTCACGTTTCTCTAATTAAGGTCTCTATCCCACACCCCGCCATCAATTTTCACACAATCTAGAAAAAAAAGGAAAAGAAAAAGGAAAAAAGATAGCTGCTGACACTCTGTCCTGTGTGAAATCAGGTAAAAATTACTGATGTAGACAGACAGATGGATTGAATCTGAGCTGAAAACATTCTGTTGTATTGGCCTTGGATGTACATGTCCGATGTCACTCCAGGTTCTAGAATTAATTTCTCTGTCTTTTTTTCCAGCTATTTTTAACCTGGATGCGTTCTGCAATTTGTTTCCCATACAGCAGTGAAACTGGCACAGCTCAGGGGTGAGTAAGCAGTGGAAGAGGGGAAAGGGAAATCAGGGGATGCTTGTGTTGGCCCTGCTGCTGAAAGAGTGCTCATCAAACAATAGCCTCTCAAATCTGTATAATGGAGAGTCATACACCACCCCACCCAGAAGTGGTGAAGATAGATATATTCACTGTCTTGAAGTGCTCAGATATAGAGCAAAGAGAGCCAGAGAAATCAAGGTATCCTGTAAAAAAACTCCACCAGAAACAGTGGCTAATTTTGATGCAACATTTTCTGTCACAGATCAACATCCACGGTAGTGGAAAAATGGAACTGGAAAACAGGTTGCCTAGGGAGGTAGTTGAGGCCTCATCCCTGAAGTTATTCAAGGTGGGGCTTGATCAGCCTAGATGACCTTTAGAGGTTCCTTTCCAACCCAAATTATTCTATGATTCTGTGATTTCAATACTGCCCACATTCCTGTGTGTACATCTCAAGACATCCCCCTGTGTAGTGTCCTTAGAAAAATCATTTTTTTGGCAGCCCAGTCACTGTACAGAGTGCACATCGACTCACACGATCAGTTCTAGAAACCCTTTACCTAAGTTATTATCCATACAAACCTAGGGCCTGGAAGAACAGAGGGTTTATCTGGAAAATATAAATGAAAAAGCTTCTTGAGTGTTAATTTACAAAATGAGACCTCTAATTGCAAGGCATTTCTCTTCTTCAGTTAACTATAGACAATTATAATGTGTGAGATCTGCCTTTCCCTCCTGTGTTCTGTTTTACACTGTTTGTTAGACATGAAAGAAGAGGCTTAAAAGGCAGAGATGGTATCATAAACAGCCCTTCAGGGTAGGTGGGAAAACAACAGTAACTCTGAAACAGAGCACAGGGATGCCCTTAGGAAGAGGTTTTGAAAGTGTCCTGCGTTTGAAAGTTAATGAGTAAATAGATCTCAACCATTACTTTAAAGACTGACAATGCCAGTTGTAACATCTCAAGCATGCACCACAACTGAGAAGAGACAAAGGGAATTTTTAATGGGCAATAAATGGACTAATATTTTTGGATGCAAGTTAGTTCTGATGGGATGTGGGTTTGTTCTGCACTTCCTGACACAGCAGCTTTACTGTATTGGGTTTGTTCGCCTTACATTATCTTTTGATGAAGTATCATTTTTTCCTTTAAAAAGTAAAAAACAACAACAAAAAAAGACAGTCTTAGTAAATAATCTTCCTTTGAGCTACAGTAAATCCATCAGGTATAATATTTGCTGGCTTAGGGGCTCACGTAGGCATGTGTCAGACCATCTCACTGCTATCCTGTGATGCTTTCCTTCACACCTAGCTCAGGTTGCTGCTTGGCCATCTCTGCCCCTGCATTATTACAAGATCACCTTGGCTGGTGATCCAGCAGCAACACCTCTTTCCAACAGCAGATAACAGCACAGGTACAGCTCTGCTGTCCAGTAGATCCCAGCTGAGATCCCAGACTTGACATCTCTCTCTGGTGCAGTCCTGCACTGTCCCATACAGTTGCACTTCAAATGGGCAAACTTTTGGTTACTGTATTCCTGGATGTCAGATATTTTGGAGAAAATTTGGTCTTATGTAGAGCTTTGTACAGTTCCTATCACAGTCTCCTGACCCTCAAGGTCTTCTGCCCATGGCTCTCAGCATTGAGTAGCCACCATGGCTTCAGAAGCATGAGAGTGCCTTTGGAGCCACAGGAGGAGCCCCAACAGGAACTCCCAAAAGCAGGTCTCCCTTCCCTTCACCCAGAGCTGGCTCAAGGCATAGATGAATTGGCAGACTTTCTATTTTGCCTATGCCCAGAGAGGCAAAAATCAGATGTTTCTGATATAACCAGATGATCTGTGCCCACTGCCCTCAGCTGAAGGGAAGACACCTGGCCCCTTGCCTGTTCCCAGCAGCATATGGAGGGCAGAAAGACCCACTACTTAAAAAGGAGGAGAGGGAGTGGTCTTGCTGGGGAAGAGGGATGGGAAGGATGTGTAGGTTGTAACAGAATCTTGTGTTAAGGGAATTGACATCAAGTAATGGTTGGGAGAGGCAGGGAAGGAGAGAAACAGTCAGAGAACCTATTTCTAGCCATTTGGCCAAGGCTGTCAAAATCCCTGTAGCTCTGGATGTGTCTTTATATGTCTAGAATCATTCAAAAGCCACTGATACCCTCCAGACCGTGTACCCACCCAGGATCCCCAGAACTGCATCACCTGTTCCCAGATGACTCTTGCTTATCTTCACACCTCAGAAATATGTTGGCTACTTCACAAACCTTCTTGCTAGCCCCCATTTCTCCCAAACCTCCTCTGCCATTGCCACAACATTGAGACAGGCCTGCCTACATTAGCCTAAGCTGACAGGCTAAGAAAAGAAGAGAAAATCCATTCCCTAAGCTTCAAACACCCAGACATGAGGAAGCATGTGCAAGGCCTTGGCAGGACACGCTAAGGGCACCTTGCTATCACAGCTGCTTTTTTGCTCTCTTGCTCCTTTCCTAAGGGTCAGCCACTACCTTCTGGTGCTTTCTCAGTTGATAAAATCTACTTAGTTTAATTTTTATGCTCAGTCATTATGTTCTACCTCTTCCAGGGCAGCTAAAGTCCCAGTCTGCTTACACCTTCATGCCAGACCCAGCCTCTGAGATCTAAAGGTTGTACTGCTTCTTGGAAACCTCCCACCCTTCTTGTATTCAGCCTCTCCATTCAGACATCCTGACACAGTGCAGCATCTGCTCGCTCTGCAGGAGAGGTACCTGTTCTCCTGCACAGATCACTTGACTCCTCTCCCTACAAGCTTGAATACTTGACCACTTGAACAAGGGGACAGAATTCTCTGTGTCTTCTTCCTCCTCATTTCTCAGGGCATTTTTCAGTACATTCCCAGTCTCCTACCTTAATGACAAGCTGCCAAACAAGTACGTAACTTTTCACTCCACTTCCACCAGGGAACGCAGCTTTAAGGTGGTATGGGTATGACCTAGGCCAGTTCTCCTGCCCCATCAGTGATGGCACCATGTGAGGTCAGCTCTCCTTTGCCTTAATATGTGGAAGTTACTAGGAGCAAAAATGCTAGCTTTATGCTATGCAAAAGCACAAACTGTGTTTAGCCCACCTTTCCTACCTACCTACACAGGTATACAGACTATATATATATGTATATATATATATACATACATTGGCTATACTGAATCTTGTCCAAATGTCTGACATCCTTCTGAGCAGCTGGAGTGTGAAAGTACAGAAGGAAAAGGATACTGAGCCACTCTGTGTGTTTATAAGGGAGAGCGACTCCTTGCATCAGTGGCTGTGTTCTTCGGTGCAGTCCCAGCTCCAGGCACTCAGAGGACACAGCCAACTGGCAAGTGGAGCAAGGTTCTAGCCAGGCTTATTGTGACCCTCTTTGGAAAAACCCAGAGTTCAGCTTTCTTCTGGCTGATAAAGTCGGTATTGTGAAGGAACCTGAAATACTAGTCCTGCTCAAGAGCTGTGCTGCGCCCCAGGCAAGAATACTAACACAGGCTTCTCCTTCCAAATAAAATGAAACAATCAGGTATTCTCGGTGCAGCCCCAAGTGAAAGGCACTGCTCAATGAGGGCACATGCAGTGTGTGGCTCCAAGAGTGACAATGTGAGACCCAGGACAGGTGGAGCAAGGGAACCTAAACTCCTCCAGGTGAAGGGTTTGCATATGATGCAGAACTGAAGAGGAGTTTCAGCATCGTGCCTTCCCTAGGTGAAAGTTACCTCATCTCAATGCCTCATGAGATTTGATTCACTGAGAGCATGGCATGTATGCAGCACAAAGTGAAACACAGGGGAGAAAAACTCATGGGTAGATGCATGCAGGCATGCAGATTGAAAAGGCACACATTCCAATACTGTTATGGCAAGCATTCAAGACAGAGATGGAGTTTGAAGAGGGCTAGAAAAAAAACTCAAATTTCTCCTTACCATGCGTGAGAGCAAATACAGAGCAAAGATAGGTCTAGGGCTTTTCAGTGGAAGTAGGAAGCTCCTCAAGCTAAAAACTCTGCTCCCATTTCCCATCAGTATCCACTGCCCAAAGACTTATGGCAAGCAGCAATATTACCTGTGAAACACCAGTCTTAGTGGGTATCAATTTAGCAATCTCCAAAATTGGGCAAACCCCAAATTCCATCAGCCCATTCCCACCCAGGGAATGGCTGTTTTCCCTGCTTGTTTCCTGCTCCTTCAGTGCCTTCACTCATGCTAACCATGGATTCATTCTTCAGAAAAAAGACAGTTGGACTAAGCAAAATGGTCCTGTTACCAAGCCTGACAAACCACAGCCCAACATCCCTTCCCTTCTGTCTCCTCACTGTGGCTGCAGTGCAAGACATAAGCCATCTGTCCAAGTCCACATGTCAATTCAGATAAAAAGCTCCTGGAACTCCAGTACCTGTACTGACTGGATCTGTGTTGACCGTAAGGGGCAAGCTGCACTCCTAGACTCACCAACACTTCACAAAAACCCTGTGGAGGCACAGAGACCAAAAGCCAGACCTATGATGTGCTACAGAAGAATACCAGGTGTTGTAAGTGTCTCGTGTCCTGCCATAGCAGGGACTGTTTGGCAGGTATTTTTGAGTGAACATATCTAGACACCTAAATCTATTCCTGTCCAAAACTGGTGTGTGTTTTTCCTTGGACAGTGCCTAATCTGTAGAGTTAGTCTTTTCCATACAAAAATGCCTGGCTGGTAAATTTCCAAGGCGTTCTGTTTTTGATTCACTGAAGAATGGCAGCTTTCCATGGAAGTTACTTTCCTTTCTTTCCTTCCTTCTTTTTCTGACTCCCCTCCTCCCCCCCTCACCCCTTCTAAGATTGTTCAACAAGTTTGCATTTGGAAATGCTACCCAGGGGGCCCATGGACATCAGAGTTCAATTGTCCTCTTCTACTTGAGATTGGATGTTTTCTGTAGTAGTGCTTTGTACCTTGAAAAAATATAGGGGAGGAGAGGGTTCCCCAACTTTTCCTTTTCACTGAATTTTTTTCCCTCCTCTTAAAGAGAATGCAGCTGATGCTCTGCCACAGACTTCTGGAAACACTCATGTTTTTTAACACTATGCTGCTCCTGAGGCTACTCAGTGATCATGAAGGGTGAAGAGCGGAGTCACAGCTGTGGAGAAACCACTTGAATCCACTGCTCCATGGTCAGAATAAAGCTATGGTGGTGTTCAGTCACCTCAGAGCAGGCGATAGATGCAGATCTTGCAGGAAGCCTCTTGTTCTCCTGAATCCAGTTCTATCTACTTTCCAACAGCCTGCAGACTATGTCCTGAATAGCTGAAATTTAGGGGAGTATGTTGTCTCCTCACAGGCTCTCATGTTCTGATACGTTTCTGTACTTTTTTTTTTTTTTTTTTTGTCCCATTCTGTGTCTCCAGAGTTCTCAGTGAGCAATAACTTAGCTTCTTCCAAGTCATAATGATCCTCACTTGTTCAGTCTTTCACAACCAGAACCGCTTTGGCCAAAAGCCAGGGCTGCAATAAGGGCCAGGCTCACACACAGGCAGCTTAAAAAGCACCTCAGCTTTGGGAAATCCTGCTGGGCTGTAAAAGCTGCCCACAAACCCAAATCATATCAAGCAAGGCCTGTCTGATAATTCTTTGGCACAGTCCCCAAACTCGCTGAACTGCTTTTCCACACAAAGTGTTTCCAGGTGGGTTATTAGGTCCTGTATCCCCTTCCATCCTGTATTCTCTTGCGGTTAAAAAAAGGCATTCCTTAGAACAAGCTATTTTTAAAAGGAAAGCAAATGCTCTTCTTTATATTCTGGTTCCTCTAAACCAGAAGGATACTTTGCAAGACACAAACTATTCCTGCCGAGCAGCACAGGGGTTTTATCTCCCACAGTGCCTGTGCCTGTACAGGACTTTAAGCTGGGGAAATAATTTATATTTTCACAGGGAGATTGATGCTGGTATGACTACTAGTTATGCTAGCATGAAGGTGCCATACTCTATTAAAACTGGTTTCTTTTTCTGTATTTTATAGCAGCATCACTGCAGCCACATTTGAGACTGTGCAGCTTTAATTGTACCACAGGAGTTAAGAGGAAAGAGCTGAGCCAAGCGTGTCCTGCAGCCGGCTGCTGGCCAAGCCGTGTGGGTTGGGGTGTGAGGAGGCAGGAGCCTGGCCCTGTGAAGCTCTTCCAGCTTTGGAGGTGCACACATAGGCTGTTTTACATGTGTGCACACAGGATTCACCAGTAAAGCACAGCTTTTCCAGGAAAAGCTGCAGCTACATGAAGACCTCATGGTGTAAGACAGCAAAGCTCTGATTGCCTTCAGACTGAGAATGCTGCTTTGCTGCAGCCCCTTTGATGAAGGAGGCAGGTAGACCATTCACTGACCTTCTGTTACTCTGGCCCATTGCAATAATCTGTATCTAACATGAACAGGATTACTGAAAATGGACCCCAAGTGTAAGACCTGCAGATGGTGCATGAGAGAAGTGCGTGAAGAAGATATGAGGCTTTCATTTGAAAACTGTAAAAACAACTGGTTTTTTAGTTGATTTGCATCTTTGGGGTCTCTGCCACCACAGAGACTGAAGAGAGGTAGAGATAGAACAGTATGAAACACAGAGGTTTCTGTGAGTTAAAACAAACTGTTTCACTCTGAGACACTTTTAGACAAGATGATTTTGACATGCGTCTTTTGAAAAAAAAAAAACAAACCAAAAAAACCCCAACCAGCTGTGTGAACAGTAAAATCTGACCAGGCAGTGAGTGATCTGGTTCTGACGCAGACCTGCTGGTGAGACCTACCTCTCCAGGGAGGCCTGCCTCAACCCAGGCTGCAGGATTTCTTTTGCACCACTGCTGGTAAGAGATAAGTGTTGATGGGATCCGTGTCAGCTGCCTGCCACCTCTACAAGTCGGTGCCGTCGGCTGCAGCGATGCGAAGCGGCTGCAGCACCGCAGGGGCACCGAGCATCTCCCTGACTCAGGTTCCCGGTCGCGCAGCCGCCCTGCACAGCCTCCTCCCAGCATCCCTCCTGGGGCTGCGAGCAGCACACCTCCCACTCCTGATACCTTCATCTTTTTCCCGAGGACAGCCCGGGCCAAGCACCGCTGCCAGCTGGTCTGAGTTGTGCCAGGCGTGGAGCCAAAGCTCCTGCCCTCAGCCCGGAGCAGCTCAGTCCCCTCGGTGAGAGCTGGTGAGACAGTGTCAAAGCTAATCCGGACTGCAGCACAGCCCTGGGGGCTGCGAGTCCTGGAAAAGCTGCGGCATTACCAGCCCTGGCACGGCCCGGAGAACCCCGCGCTCTTTGAGAGAGCAAAAACAAGGCAGGAGCTGTTGCAAAGACGTTATTTTTCCTCCCAGTGAGTAGTAGGAAGCCCCACCCAAGTTTCACTCCTCACTCCCACTTTATATTAAAACAAACAGAACCAAAAAAAATTACAATTTGCTACTGTGAGTTGCCTTTGCTGCCATGTGACCCAGGCATGTGATTCAATTGTTGATACTTGTTTTTTTCTAAGATCAAATTCATAGCTGCTGCAGAAGACTGCGTAACTTGTCAGAGCACTTCTCTACCCTGGCAAGTTACACAAGCCGGGGAGCTTCTTGCTGCCCCAGGGTATCCTACCTATTTCTGCCTTCTTCCTTCACACATGGTTTCTCCTCTCTGTCCTTTTGCAAAGGCACCCACTGTACTTGTTTTTAGGAAAACAGGCAAAATTCCTTCTAGTTGCGTGACGGAGCTTGGTGAGAGGCCCTCATGATGAGGGAGTAGTTTCTTCCAGCCTTTCTTCCCGTTGGAATTGTTGCTTAAGTAAAAGGGAAAGATGAGCCTCCGCTGAAAAAAAAAAAATAAATAAAAAGCAGAAAAGATTGAGCTTGCCAACCTGCAGCGGGCTCTGTGTTTGATTTCCACTGGCAGTCTGCTGGGCTCTGCCTGTGCAGATCTGTTCAGTCATGTTGCACGGCTGGACTGGATGGGGCTGTTTGCTTCAGGACTGCTGTTTGTTCCCAGCTCTCTGGAATGATCAAATGCTGCCCGTGCTGGGAAGCCACAGTGCTGTACTCAGGCCCCTTCCTTGCTCCTTGGCAGGCAGGAGCTCTAGAGGATGGAGGGGGCCAGGCAGAGCCTCCGCAGGGAAAAAGGTCTTGGAAAGAGGACACCTTTTGACTGAAGGAGTAGAAATAGCCATAGCCTCTACTTGTGGTGGCTTTGTGTGAGCAGTGTGCACTGCAGGGCTACAAGTCCCAGTCTGCTTCTCAGGTCTCAATAGTTCTGTGAATAATGGGGGGGAGTCCCTGTTCAGTGACTGCCTTTGCTACGAGAGAAGGGGCCTTCAAGATAACTTTGTGTTCCGCTGCTGCTAGAGTTGGCCTGGGACCAGGCCAGCACCTGATCTCAGATGAAGTATTACGATCCTGGAGCCCAGCCCTGGGTCCGTGGTTACACAGAGGGATGAATGAGTACCAGTGCCACATTGTTTGTCCACAGAACCCCAGCAAGAAAGCACAGGAGGTGTGAAATGCCAAAACCGACCTTGGTAGTACCTATCAGTTTTCGAGGCAGAAGGTAAAAGTGTCAGCACTACTGGTCTCCCCAGTTTGCCCCGAATCTATGTGTGCTTCCAAGTCACGAAACACACACCCTTCCTGGGAATTGACTCTAGTGGGTGCCAACATTTCTTCTGGGCTTTAACTGCTCATGCAGTTGTTCCTAGCAGCCTGGGATGGCCTTTCCACTCTTTCTCCAAAGCTCACTGCTGTCAGCTTGCTGTTAGTGCTTGGACTTGCAGACACCATTGCACTATGGCAACAATACATGGTTTTCAAATTAGGGATCGGGTGTGAAAGTCATACAATGGCTGTGATCTCCATCTCCTCTGTACAGAAAATGTACCTCTACCCACCCAAGGCAACTCTGCAGAAAGCAAATGTTCACCAGAGCCGTATGACAAGGGTACAAACTGCTGTTGTACTCTCCCACGGCCATGTGGCTTTAGCTAGGATGTTAAGCAGCGAAGGAAATAAGCATACTGGTTTCCTACAGGTATTTTGTTTTGTTTCTGTCAGACATAAAGCCTGGAGGCAACAATGGACAAAGTGCTTGCCTTTCCTCTTCCCCTGGGTTTCCCCTCTTCTGTAGTTTGTCGCTCTGTCTTCTCTCTTCTTAGAAAGGTGCATCTTTGATCACAACAATTTCTCATCACTTAAAAAAAACCAAAATCAGAGATTATGTTTGGAAAAGCCACATTGCTTTTAATGGTAATTCAAACTGTCAGAAACAGCAAATTTCAGGTTTCTTATTTCAGTTCTTAAGTAGGAAGTGGTTAAGGGTGGGAAGGGACCTTTAAAGATCATCTAGTCCACTCCCCCTGCTGCAGGCAGGAATATCTTGCACTGGATCATCCAACCTCACTTTTAATATTTCTCATGATGGGGCATCCACAACTTCTCTGGGCCCCCAGTGTTGAGGTGCCAGTCATCATACATCACACCCCCAAAATATGTCTATTTCTAACTTGTTTAATTTTGCTGTATTCTGTTCCTTTTGCTCATGGACTGTATAAGGACCCAGTTGCTTCTCTGGGCTCCAGAGCTCTTTCCTATTACATGTTTGTCTGAAATTCCTTCTTCTCTCCTGAGGATCTCGGGTAGCTTGTGTCTGGTTTACATCTGAGCTCTGGTGTCTCTGACACAGGTAAGGGTCTCCATGCCCCATCGGTTTCTTTTTTGCTGAGCCTGAGCCTGTGATTATTCCCATGGTTGGAGAAAGTTCTGTTTTGCCAGATCACCATTAACATGGAGATGCCAATTACCCATATGTCCCTAAGTAATTAAATTAGCTGGATAGGATTCAGTGTGCAACATTCGAGAGCAGTCACTTTCATTCCATGGTTTTGTCAGGCTGGTGGAGCTTATTGGTTGCTGAGAATTATTTTCTGTTCATAAGAGCCATCTCTCTTCTCAAAAATGTTATTTTTCCTCAGATTCCTTACCAGCAAAAAACACATTTATGATGGCAGATATGAATGACAGTCCTTCAGTTTTCCAAATTCCAACTTAAATACTGTGTACTTCTCATATTTCAACAACAACAAAAATCTAAACTATTGTGAGAAGGACCGTGATTTTCTGAGAAGCTCCATTAAAATATAGTTTTCAGGTCCTCCCTTTCATCCCTGTCAGCATGCTCTGGCAGGTAGCTATTTTTTTCTGGGGAGTCAACACAAGAGATACCTCTTTTCTCTTTAGCCTGCAAGGATTGCGGGGATTGCACAGAACTTTTAGGCTAGCAGGGAGAGAATCAAAGATGCTCCTCAGTCGTTGTCACAATGAACGTGAAGCTGTCAGCCAGAGCTGCATTTCCTGAGCCCAGAGTTTTGCTGTGCAGGAGGCTTTAGCTGCAGTGCAGGGTGCTGCTTTAGAGACAAGCTTCCAGGCTCTGAACAGCAAGTCTATTGCTGTTGATCAAATAAAATTTGATGTTGATGTTGTTGTCTGTTGATCAAATAAAATTTCTGCTCACGGTGCAGAGCCAAAAAGAGATTTTGATTGCGGCCTTGAGGGGTATTTCTTGGCTCATGGTCAATGTTTTAAGCAATGTGCAGCTCTACAAGTCATTACCAATGTCTGAAATCTCCTTATTATCCTCAGAGATGTGGAATGAACACTATTTACCTTCCTTTCATACTTCATTATGATTATTAAGCCATAGGAATGAGGACATGTGCATGAGAGTTGAATATAGCAAGCCTGTTCTGGTTGTACCGACATTATTTCCAATAGAAAGTGTATTCAGAAATATGGCCAAGTTTTCCTTTTAGCACTTTCTTCTCCTAACTGTATTTGTGTACAAAGATTTCAAGATTTCACAGTGCTGTATTATATATGCACTGTTTGCTGAAGTATTAATACAAGGTTTCTCCTTGCCACATTACCAAGACATTTAAACAAGTCCCTTCATTAATAATCTGTTGCTTATCCCTTCAGATTCCAGTGTCACGTCTCAGCTCTGCTTGCTGTCTCAGTGCCTGTCCCACCTCACTGGATTTCAAGCTGTTTCAGTTGCCCTACCTGCCCCCTCCCAGGCCCTACCAGCTCCTTTCAAAAGGATCCTCTGGCTGTCTCTGAAGTCAGGAGTGACTGAGGCCCCAGCAAAGGTGGTGGTGGTGGTGAGGGGGGTGTAAGTGCTTACAGACCTACCCACGCTGCACCCTGGAGCAGCTGTTTCCAGCTGTTACCACCAAGTGCTGCAGTATGGTGCCCTGCAGAAGTGCTAATGAAGGTGGGAAGGGCAGTATATTTGCATTGACGCTGGGTTACATGGCAGCAGAAGAGCAAAGTTTGCTCAGCTTTGACCAGCCTGGCTACCCTGATCCTAGCCCCAGGGACAGCTGGAGCCCTGCAGGCTGCCTTCACTTGGTACAGTGTAGGTACATTCTGAAGTCCTTCCAGGTTTTCCAGCTACGTGGTTGGGCCATGCCTGTCAAAGTAGACTTGTGTACTTGAGACTTCCACACACTTAGAGTGATATTCAGGCCACAATCTCTTTGGAAAATGCAAATCTGTTATAAATCACGGGAGGCAGTGAGGGCTTTATTGTCACATCTGAGGTCTGCAAGTGTTTATCCTTTTTAGGTCTTTTAGGTGTTCGTTCTTTTTCAGAGGGCACTTTTTCAGAGAACAGGGAGATGACAATGGTGAAGATGCTGCTGTTGATGGCAGTGGGAACAGAGAGCTCGAACTGTTACAGGTGCAGAGCCTGAACTGCACTCTTCTTCTCAGATTGTTTCAAATTATCCTTGGCAAAGCACTCTGCAGGAACGGGGCCACCTGACTCATTTGTTCTCTAGATAGAGAGGACTGAAGTTTCTTAGGCTATTTATCTGTCTCATTTCATAAGCACTACATCCACCATTGAATATAAATGAGATGTCTGCATAGCCCATGTGCACTTTTATGCCACACAATGTTTTTCTTGAAATAAAAGATTTTGCCTACTTTGAAGAATGTGCTTTTTCTGATGGACGCATCAATTTGTACCTTCTTCCCATTGTACAAAACCTTTGTTTTCTGCTTCCAGGCCACTGTGACAGTACATTGGAGTCTGCAGGAAGAGGGACTGTCCCATGAATGAGGTTTTAATCTAAACACACATCCCTCGTATGTAATATGCAATAAGTTGTCATAATGAAAGTGGATAAACTGAGAATGCAGCTCAATGTGGAAATAGTACCTAATATGGAAATAATTCCTAGCTCCTCAGGATTCCAGTCCTACTTTCTGCTTTGCTCTGAATATTTAAAAGCATGCTCACTGCAAGATGGTTTATGTTAGGAATGATGACATTTGCTTAATTAAATTTCAAAATATCCAAGTGGAAGCTCTACTGGGCAACAATCGAGAACTTTTCTATTCTTTCTGGTGCTTAGACAATGTTTTTGGTTGGTGGCTAGTGAGTTTTCTGTTCATACATTTAACATCACATTGATGATGCCAAAAAAATTTAGCTCTTCCCTCTGGGAGCCTTATCAATACAAATCTATTATTATGTCTTAGTTATGCTCCACTAGTGAAAGAGCATTAACTAATAATTATATATATATGTGGATGCCTTTTATTAGTAACAGAAAAGGGTATTATTGTCATTGGGATTTTACTAACTTTTTTGTCACTCCATCAGTCCCCAAGAGCCAATACTCATAACTAGGATCATACTGCATTGGCCTCTGAGCAAGGACTGGAAACACATGCTCCAGAGGATTTGACCATAAGAAATAATGGATGGGTATGGGCAGGATCATGGCACCTGGAGCAGGTAGGGCTAAACATGTACATGGTGCTCACTTGGGCTTTTCCCTAGTAGCTCTGCATTTTAACCTGTCCACTGCTTCAGTAAACAATACCTGCTGTGGTACATGCAGGTGGGCTCTCTCATTGCAGCACATTCCAGCAAGGTGCAGTACTTCATGCTAGTGCAGCCCTGTGGGAACTGTGGCTGCTCTGTCATCCTTTCCTGGTGCCATCTCTGCCATCCTTTCTGCCTTCACACAGTCTGTTTTAGTTAGGACCACAATAGCTGCTGCAAAGTGTGCCCCAGAATGACTGTCCCTGTCAGTGTCCCTCTGACAGTGAGCAGAGGTTGTGGGGCTGCTATCTGCAAAGTGAGGAGAACAAATGCAGCTGCCAGGAGCAAGCTATTGGGGGCTTAATGTAGTTTGGGGTGCAAAAGGTAGCACAGGCACCCTGACTGTGGCACCCTCTTGGGTGAAGAGAAACCCTGAGGCAGCACTTTTGTGCCATGTCCAAACTTTGAGGTATCTCGGAGCCCTGGGAAGCATTGAGGGCAGTAGTGGGGCTGTGTATGCATGTGCTGTCAACTGAATATGGAACTCAGAAGGTAAAAATAAAGGTTTTGGTCAAGGAAACAGTGGGGAAATGCTTACACTGGAGCAAAGAGGCAGAAAGAACAAGTAACCCAGATGCATCCAGCCAGACAAAACAAGTTGTGTATAAACACTCTCTAAAACTGTTTACAAAGTCCAAGTAAGAGAAAATACAAAGATTGATTTTCTGCCTGAAAGTAGAGGACACAGAGCTAGTTCTTTGTCTCTTCTACCAGTGTTGGGTAGTTTGCTGCTGGTGGTGACAAGGTCTGTGCCTGTGGTGCTTTGGGGTGTGGGACTCCCAATATAGAAGCACTTCCATTAGTCATCTCCAGGCTCTGCCAGATGCATCAGGAGAAGCATAATCAAAAGCAGGCACCCACTCATTTGACTTCTTTCTCTTCTGCTCTTTTCCCTGTATCAAGGAAACCAAATCCTTCACTGTCTTGGAGCAGATATTAACAACCTTGCTTCTGCCAGAATACTTCTCAAACCATTGCAGTCAAGGATACCTCTGTGAAAGACAGAAAACAAACTTGATTTTTGGCTGCTGAAAAGCCCTATATTTTTATTTTTACCCCATACCCAGTGCAGCTCTGCAGAGGGCTGCCTTGTCAGAAGCTCTAGCTCTAGCTCTTGCTACTCTACAAATTGATCCCCTTTTCCCAACAGAGAGGAAGCTGGCAGGGGACACCCATGGGATGCAAGGGCTGGCAAGCATTATGAAATTTGTGGTGTGGAGTTGCTAATCTCTGGCTAGAAAGAGCAGTTTCTTCAGAAAGCCAGAGGATGCTTCATAATCCCTCTGTCAGCAGAAAAGGACCTCCTGAAGTGTCTGTGAGGTGGTGTGCATAGGTGGAGGCAGTCCTAAAGTAACTATCCAGGAACCTCAAGTGAACAGGAGATACTGCAAGAAGGCATGGTCTGGCTTAGTTGATGACAAGCAGAAATCACTTTTTTTTTTTTTTTTTTTTTGAGAAAAATCCTCTGCTTACTTTCAATTTTTTGTGAAGCCAGGTGTTTCAGACTATTTGTTTCCAAAGCTTTCTGTAGCAGACTAAGGCTGAATACATGAGCAGAAGAAAGAAGGTTCCCAAACCAATTTTCTGAAATGTTTTCTGAACAGTTCCAGAATTTTCAAATTGCAGGACTGGCTCCCTAGCTAGCATAAAAGGACACGGATTCCTGGAGCTGAGCAGCGTTCATCTTATTCACTAGGAAAAGCACAGAGACAGAGAAATGTTGTTTGGAAGGGTCTTCTGAAGACCTTAGCTCATCCAGGCTCCCACTTAACACATGATTTCTCATTGGGCCAGGTAAGCCTTGGGGTTTTCTAGCCAAGTCTTCAAAGCCTGCAGGGATGGAGACTCCCCTTCTCTGGGAGATGTATGTTTTCTTTAATATCTGTTCTCATCTTCCACTCCAGCTTGGGCTTGTTGTCTCATTTTTCCATCTGCTGCTTACAAGAGAAGTTGGGCTCTGTCCATTGAGGGAGGAGTGATTTCCAATAGGGTCCTTTTTGATCATCCCTCCATTCCTCACCTCTGTTCCAAGCGCACCCAGCTCCCTCAGCTTCTCCTCGTAGCTTGTTTTGCTCTGCCCCAACCGTCTCAATATTCCTCTTACTGGGCCTGCTCACACCTGTGGCCTCCAAGGAACATCTTCCCTCACTCACCCTATCATCTTTTTTTTTTTTTATCTCCTGCAGCCCACCAGATGCTTTGCCCCATTGGCAGTGCCAGCACACTGTGGGCTCAAACAAGGTGCAACCCATAATTTTTAGCAACGTGAACAGGAGCAGAGGTTTCAATCACTGCACGGGAGATAGTACACTGAACAAGCAGTTTCAAAATCCAATTTCATAGACAGAGATTACATTAATCTCTTTTAATGGCTAAACAATTCAGTTTTCAAGATAGGACAAAACATGGGATATTCTTGACAAAACTGGTGCTTCAAAGCTGCCTATATCAGATTTAAAAACCTAACTCCTAAGCTCCTAATGATAGAACTGATTGTATCTTTTCAGACAGTAGCACTGGAAAACTTGTATTTAATCTCTTTTTATAACATGCTGCAGCTGTCTGGGCTTGCCTTTTGGGAAGCAAATGTAGATTGACTTTCCCTTCAAATACCATATGAGGAAGCTCACTCAGCCTCACCAACTGATCTTGGGGGCCTGTGGAATGATAAAAACTCAAGTTATCAAAATATCTGTAAACTACCTTCTGATTTCTAGCTGGAGCACCTCCCTGAATCTGGACCCTTTGATCTGAGGGGCTGCTTTCTTTCACTGTGTCTCAACAGGCAGAAAAGGGCATAGCTTTAATTCCTGTTGGCTCAGTTGCATTAGCACAGCATGACCAAAAAGCCCTCTTCACCTCCAGAAACACAGAACTCAATGCAGATCTACATTAGAAACTTCTGCCCATCTACCTGAGTACATTGTAATATATAGGGATGCTTCTGTATGACCAAAAAGATCAATGTAAAAAGATCGGTTCTTGTTGACACTGTTTTGCCTAGAGAACCAAAATCAGCTCTCTTGGGGAAGGCACTCTTTGTTGGCACTCTTTGACTGCATTTTTTCAGAGAATTTGCAGGTTTTGTGGTCTAGGCATGTCCATTTTGGGCTGATTTTCATTGTTTGTGTTGTGATTTAAGGCTCCAGCAAACCAGCTCTAGCAAATAATGGTGAGGTGGCTGAAGAGGTGACCCACCCAGCTGTTTATCACTGCTTCACTGACAAAGATTAGTGTCCCTGCAGCAGAGGTGGCAGAGTACAGCATGTGTCCAGGGCAGAGCTGCTCCAAATAGCATTTTAGGTGAAATCTCCAAGGAGATGGGATTAGGCTAGACAGAAGACTGAAGTAGAGATAGTGACATGTCCATCATGCTTAATGTGTACATCAAGACCAGGGCTGCTGCTACGCCTCATGTCCTCACAGCCTCTGCCCCATATATCTGTTCCCTTTTTGCACCAGAACTGTCAATCATCTGATCCTAACATGATGTGATTGAGGGACTTCAGACAGACAAATTATCTCCTAATTCACCTGGGAGTGTAGGGGACTAAAACACCAACGTCTATCAGCTTAATCACGATACCTCTCTCTTCAGGAACCGTACAAATGTCCTTCTGGTGTCTCAGTTCCATTCTTGCCTTTGGTGGTGAAGTGGTATCAAGCAACAGGAGGTGATAATGTCTTCATCCACTCATCTCTTTTCCTACCAAAATGTAATCTGAAGCCAGAGACTCCCTCAGTGCTCCTGTATGGCCACCTAGCAAGGCCTCTGCTACCAGGGAAGTTACCCCTTACCCTCCAGCTGTAATCTCTCTGTGCTGCTGTAGGAGGTGGCACTGCTGTCAGAAATGTCTCCATCCTCTCCCAGCTCGGGGGGTGTCCATCCAGAGGCTGCCCTCACACCCTGCTGCTGCACCATGCAGGAGATACTGCAGGAGCAGGTGGGGACTGACTCTGACCTGAGAAATATTGCCAGGCTAAAATGTGCCAGTGTTTTCCTCTCCTTGGCCTGTTACTAACAGGGACAAAATCAGTGGGAAAAAGACTGGGCCTTAAATACACAATGAGCCTTCCCCCACCCGTTACCACCTAACTGATAAGCTACTCCAGGCTATCTTGTTTATGTTTATGAGTGTTTAATACCTCTTAGCATATGCATTTGCATTTGCCTTGAAGCTACAGGCAGCTATGTGCTGTAGTGTGCTAAATATTTGTGCCATAAGTATAAACAGATGTTTGAGGATCTGCTTTGAAGCAAATCCTTACCCTCTAGATTTTCTCCCAAGACTCCTTGGGAATATTATACATCACTCAAGCAAAGCCTTGAAGGGCAGGGAGAGAAGACATACATAGGAATACTCAGTAGTGGCAAGAACACATAATCACATCTCTATTGCAGAAATCTTTCACAGCAGAACTTTGCACATAAAAGTTTTAATAAGCAATTTATTTGCAGGGCCTCATTCCTATAAAGCAGTCTCTGTTGCATGTGGGTCTTTTAGGCTCACTAGTGTAAGGACAGACTGACTAGCCAGATTCTTGTCACCCTCAAGAGCTATCAACTGCAACCTAAATAATCACCCTAATATGAAAAATTTTAGGGTGAGAAGAGATGGTATAACATGAGTGGTGCATGTGGATGGGCCTGGCTCACACATAATGCTTCTGTCAGCTGCTCACAGGGATGGACAGGATTCACAAAGCAGACATCAGTGGCATTAAATAATTTGACTCTCAGAATCAAAAACTTAATTCTCACAGAAGTGTGAGATACCCCATAGTACTGCATGCCACATGCAAAGTAATGGGCAAGGTTAAACAGCCTCTGCCTTGGGTAGCTCTCCATTGATGTCAAGATGCAGCAGAAAACTGGAGAGGGGAAAGGTAAGATGGTAGTGGTGAAGCCAGCCAGGATTGTGCAGTGATTGCTGTGTGGGAGGTTGCAACCAGGACTCTCAAACAACTGAAACCACTGTGGTATGGCTTTGGTTTTGTTTCATCTTTTCTCACGTTTCTGGGGAGAAGAGGGTGTGTCTGGAAGTTCAGGTGCTAGCTTGGGACTTAGACGATTTATGTCCAGGTTTCTGCCTTGGGTAATCTGCTCCCATCCCCTCTGCCTTTTGCCCCTCATTCTCCAAGGAAGAGCAGCATTTCCATACCCCTGAGGCATATGAGATTAATACTTCAAAGTCTGTGAGACATTCAGGTATGGTGTGAGTGAGAGCTGTCTCAGCTCCTGAAGAGATTCACTCTGCATTACCTTTTGACTCTAAGTCTTCAAGAACAAAGGGGATCCTTCAGAGTACTCAGTGTAGCAGAGTTTTAAATGCAAAGCAGTGTTTGACCTAAGCTGTACAGGGAACTGATGTTCTTCTGAAAATGCCTCATTCACTCTGCAGAACGGTTTCCTTTCACTCTGCTTCATTTCACCTCTCTTGAGTTTCTTGCTTAAAACACGAAAATCATTCATATCTAGTTTTATGTAATTGATTTCTTTTCCTGGTAACCACTCCAGCCCTCTTGATCATCTTCATGGCCCTCCTCTGGCCTTGCTCCAACAGCTCCAGGTCCTTTCCATGCTGGGGGCTCCAGAACTGGACACAGTACTCCAGGTGTGGTTTCACAGGAGTGGAGTAGAGGGGGAGAACTTCCACATCATCTGAAACTGTTCTTCCTCTCTTCCTCCTCCTCTTTATCCATAAGCTCAGGCAGGAGCCACCCAGTGCTGGGATACCTGCTAGGATGACATAGGCAGGTAAATCCCAGGATTTACAGTCCCTTTGCAACAAGGAGTTGCTGGCTGGGACTGACTGGGTATATTGCAAGAGCAGGGAGGGCTCCCCAGCTCCTGCATCCCGTTCAGTGCCTGTGTGGGGCTGAGGTGAGTGCTTATTCCTTCCATCTGCACTGCACTCACCTGGTGCAGGAGAGGCTGCTGTGTGCCGAGAGAGGATCTGGGGAACAGCTTGCCTCCTCGATGGACAAAGCCTCCAAAAAGCACTGCTGAGTGAAACAGGAGCTTCTTGGAGTGATAGCTGGAGAGAGAAGAGCCTGGGGTGGCAAGTGTATGGAATCACTGTGGATTCAAGCTTTAAAGATGCTGTCTCTGTCCTCTCCTTACCTTTTTTCTTTTGCCTAGTTGCAAGCAAGGGGGTGTAGCAGCTAAGATACTAGCTTGGGACTCAGGGACTTACTTGGTTTACAGAGCTACTTTTCTTTGGTTTAGATCCCTGAAAAGGTGTCCTCAGGGTGTGAATCATCAAAGTGCAGGGGCAGAAGTGGGAGGGTTGGACCAGAGCTGGAGAGGAGCCCATCTTTGTCTACAGCATGAAGCTGTCAGACTGACTTAGATGTTATATGAACTTGCATCTTTCAGTCCTTTTCTCACCCTTTGCTCCTGTTCCCTCTTTTTAAGTAAAGAACAGTATTTTCTTTCCTTGTAGAGATGTAGTTTGGGACTATGGAAGAGTCCAGCAAGGAGTGTAGGAACAATTACAGAAGTGGCCAGGAGCCTTGCAGATGCTTTCTGTACTCCTCTTTACTCACCACCCCCCAAAGTGGCTTGAGTCAGAGAAAAGGTGACACCTGGGGGGACAGCTGAGTGCTGTGCCTTCCCACGAGGAATATGCTGCTTACATCAATGCTGTAGGTAGAAAATCTTGAAATCTTGTCAGAGGTGCTAGACTCTGCAAGTCATTTACAGCAAATTTCCTTGAGGTACCAATGAAATCTGTGGTGGTTTTGTTTGACATCTGCAACCCCAATAAAAAAGAATATAATGTGTGTTTGCAGCTGACGCTTTATCAACTACAGAAAAGAAGATGCTCTTTTTTTTTTTTTTTTTTAATCTTCTACAGGTGCAAAGAGTGGTTTTGTGCTGTAAATCAAGAGGCATAGGACTCTATGGGAGTCATCTTCTTCTAGGAGTTTATTTCACTTGGCTGAGAGTGGCTTAGCAGGATAGGATGGCAAAAAAGAAACAGGCCCAGACCTTCAAATAACTCTGAAAGACTGAAGACAGAGAGAGCCCAGTGATGAGTCCTCACATCTGCATCCCTAAGAGGATGGAAACCTTTCCAAGGCAGCTGATATATCTACTTCCAGTGTTAAGTGTTTTGTGGTTTGTTTTTTAAAGAAAAGCCAAGTTACAGTAGGAAGTATCACCTGCCCAATTGAAGTCAAACAAATAAAGTCTTGGGTTTTGCCTTTTTCATGTTCAGTGCCAGGTTTTCTAGGCCCAACATGAGTCTGTTGGGAAATGCTGAGAATTTTGGGGCTGGGAAGGCAGCTCCCACAGTGGGTAAAGAAATGAGGAAGAGCTCTGGCAGCCAACAAGCCCACATCCCAACAGGTTGGGTCTCCCTTTCTGCCCTCGCTGTCTGCTCTCAGCACAGGGTTTTGTGCTCAGTTTCACCTTTCAAGGAGGGACTGTGTCCAGTTTCCTTTTAGAAAAGGCAATTTCTGAAGTTGTTCTTGTTTCAAATTATCCTTGTTTGAAAGAAACCACTGTGTCTAGCAGCAATGTAACAGAGACCTGAGTGCTGTCTGGCATGTGCTGTGCTGCTATGATGGGATTATGCCACAATATCAGCAAGTTTTCCTCATTTCTATAGTATGTAATGGTAAGCCAGCATGTACAGTATTTTTACTTACCCTAGAGCTTCCTCGAGGGCCCTGTCAGTGACTTGATTCTTGAAAAACCACCACACAAACATGACATGGAACTGTAGTCCTAATGACTTCTGTTAATTAAAAATCAAATTATATTTTCTCAGGAGAAAGTTCTTTAGTTCCAGTGTTTTCCTAAGATAATTGTATCAATCCAGCCTATTTCCTTCCCCTGTAGTTTCATTTATTGTTCTCTATGTCTAAATGCCTGCATGCTGTTGCACTGCATTATTTTGCCATGTTTCACCCCATAATTTCAAAATAGGTTGCCTGTTTGTTTAAACGTGAAGGAAAAGCTTTAAGGTCTTAAGGAGAGAGAGTCCATATCTTTACCGTGGTGAAGTACAGTCTGCTGGTTTGATTTCACTGTCTCACAGCACCAAATTAAGAACCTCTTTGTCTCCTCTGGCTTCTAAAATAGCAAGAGATAAACAGGAAAAAGGGGAGACACCTTCTGTTTGATATTGTTTGATTCTCAAGCCATTTTGGGCTCTGATATTAATAACTTCTTTTGTTGAAGTCCTCTGTCAAGTGCAGAGCCTCTGTCTTCATTGAGGTTTCAGCCTGAGCTTTGGCAACTCCATGACTAGCATGTTCCTGGGCTCTGAGCTATAAGTTCCAGTTTTCTGCTTACTTTCTGTTCAAAAATTTAGAATTGAACTTCAGATCACTAAAAATCAGGTGCCTAAAACCACAGTTAACTGCCAAAATAAAAAATGACCTGGATGTTGCAATGGTTGAACACCTGCAGACCCTGTAAGTATCGTGGGACTTAAGAGGGGAAAAAAAAGAGACACAAGTCAGACTAATTTTATGTAGAAACTCAAGTAAGGATCCTAATTTGAAATTCTGAACTTCTTTTCACTGCTAAGGATGAGCTCAGTAGCTAGAAACAGAAAAGAGGATCTGGAAAAATGTGGAGAAAGGTGCATTTGTGTAATATCACTTGTGCAAGACCCTTGTGAAATGTGGTGCATGTTACATTGCATCATTTTTCACAAATGCTTATCTTAGTAAGAATCTTCCTTTTCCAACTATCCAAATAACTTTTCCTGTGAAATGAAGTACAATACACTATTTTGCTACATCCTGGAGAGGTGAAGCCTCCCCAGATGCCTAACACCTGTGCTCTGCCCATGGCTGCTATGCTGTGTAACCAGGAACCATCTCTTGATCCTGGTGGGTGACAGCAGAGCTCAGACTTAGCAATTCTAAGAGATCTAAAAATCAAACCAGATATTCAAAATTTAAACAGTGTTGGATTAAAAATGTGAGCAAGTGGTCCAGCTGTGATTTAATTAATTAGTTGCAGTAAGTACCACTAGAAGAGCTTGTCAGAAGGAAATGTGAAGCAGCTGAAAAGAAATGTCCTTAAGGTGAATGTCAAAGGCTTTTGCAGCTGTCTTGCAGTGGACTGGAGACTCCAGGCTTTGGAGAGAAGATGAAGGTAAAAGAAATTTTAAAAATTGAGTACAGAGGATAAAGTATCAGTTCCCACTGAGTGAATATAAAGGAAATAATCATAGTGCTACAGGGAACTAATGAGAAACTGAATCTCAGAACTGTCTAATCTCTCCTCCAGGACACTGAGAAACCCCAGCTATCTAAAGCAGTCCATTCAGACCAGTAGTACTGGGAGGCTATGCTGCTTCAGGAGCACACTGAAATGCCAGGTTTACATAGCTGTGGTTATTTCCAGTGTTCTTCAATCCTATAGTCTTGTAGCTCAGTGCTCACTTAGGACCAGGGCAGCAGCTTTATTTTCTTGCCTGGTGAGCACCACATCATCCTGGTCCTACAGAGGACAACAATTGGCTCCCACTGTTCTGTACCTCAGAGTCCCAGGGGAAAAGCACAAGGACTTGTTTGCACAGACAAGTATGAGAGTTAATTGGTAACATTCCTATGGCTGATCTGATAAATCACTGCTTTTGTAGGTCTCTGAAATGTGCAAATAAGATGTGAGTCCTCAGGCCTTCCTGAAGGCACTGGTGCTGTCAGTTCACTTAAGCCTTGGTGTAGGGCTCAGCTCTCCCACCAAGCTCCAGCTATTGCCCATCTGAGACAATGTCACCCTTCTTCCCCTCCTTTTGGAAATGCTAGCATCAGTGCCCATCCCTGCTCTAGCTGCTCCCTCCTACCTCTGAGCTGCAGTGTGTCACCTCTTTATCAGTGGACTGAGCAGGGAGCTCCTCAAATTAGGTTTTGCTTTGCTTGTTTTGTTGTTTGGGTTTGTTGTGGATTTTTTTGGCTTTATGTTTGGTTGTTTTGGGGCTTTTTTTTTTGGTGGCCATTTGTTTGTTCTAAGCAGCAACAATTTTTTTTTGCTGGACTTCGTTTAAGACTGGTGATTTCTGGGCCCTGGTGCTCAGCACTCCTCCCCTGGTGCCAGGAAGGGCTGTGCTAGCAGGAGCCATACTCTGGGGTGAGTGAGCAGCAAGGTCAGCAGGAAGGAATTATTTTAGCTGATATGGCCATTAAAGGCTCTTTTTATGTAACCCTGTGCCCACAGAATGATTCTGTGCAGGTGAGGCTTCAGATAAGACACAGATAAAGTGTCTCCAGGCAAGGGCACGAGCACTTCCAGTGTCATTACAACTAGCAGCCATGTTTTCCTGCAGCAGGATTTTCCAGGCATAGGGAGGACTTGTGCCTACTGAGACAGCTTGAGGAGCTCAGCACTCCTGGGAAGAGCAGGAATGACTATTTGGGATGGGCTAGTGTATCATGTACTGAGTAGCAGTGGTTTACAGCTCTCCTCTGAAGCTAGGAGGAGGTTAAGTGACGTGCCCAGAGAGAGCTCAGCACTGCTGACATCTGACAAGGGCATTTTCATAACCGAGATAAATAAACAGATGCCTTTTTTGCTCTAGGGAGATAATTTCATCTGTGCTACTAGCCTGAGACTGCTTGCTTGGCTTAGCCTGTATTTTCATTATATAGAACAAGCCTTAACCACCTCATCTGGCGGTGTTACTCATTTGGGGCCAATATGAAACATTTCTAGCATTTCTTTTCCATTTTCTGGCTCTAACTTCTGTATATATGTTTTCTTCTTTAGTAGTTGAATTCTCCTCTCTTGTAATATTTTAAATCCTTAATTGCCTGATGCTGCAGATGGAGAGCATTAGTTACCTTCCATCACCACTCTGGCCACGATTACTTCCTTTGCTTGACAGGTTGATTACTTTGTCAAGGTGAATGTTAGGTCTGTCTGGAGTTTCTCTGTGCATCTTGTGCCAGATTGCAATTACAAGCTGGTTTCTTATCAGACATGCTGTTTCTACAGACACAGAATAGCAGGAGTAGAACTGGGATTTTGAGGGGCTTTTCCCTCGAGTTTTCTCCTGAGATTGATATTGCTCCTGTTTATACCAGTATGAGTTAGATCTCATACTGGTTTGTGACAAATTAATGCGTGGCAAGCAAACCCAACTGATGAAATTCCATTGATAAAGAGAATTCCCATTCTGGCAGCCACTCAAGCAAAGTCTGCAAGTAGCAATTAGGAGTTAATAATAACTGCATCAAGTGTCCAGAGGCTGCTGGAGAAGTGATGAACAGACATTTCTGTGGAGCCAAAGAATTGGGACCAGAGTGTGAACAGCTCTTCTGTGATACTACTTAGCAAATGTCTCAACTTCTCAAGCTCATTACAGAAGATAAAAAAAAAAAGATTGGCCAGTATTACTATCTGGTGGTACAGGAACATTCATTTCTCCAGCCCCGTGTGGTGGTATCAGACCATCCTGGATATCTAAGCACAGATCAAAGGAAAGTAGTGTGTGGACTTGGTTTTCAAAGTCACCTATTTCTAGTATGTGTGAACTTCATTATCTTTAAGAATTAATTCGTGCTGGCATATTGTAACAGAATTAAGAACATTTTTTAAAAGCCTGTTGCGATTTTAAGATGAAACTCAGGACCATGATTCCTACAGCCAAACAAGCTCTAGGTGCAGTGGGAACACTGAGGGCAGATGTTGGGATGCTCTTCTCCTGGCAGATGTGGTCCTGGGCTTGCTCTTCTCATAGGATCCCATAGAGAGACCTTAGCGAAGAGCAGAGACAGCTTTTTCTTGTGTCATACCACACAAGGCAGGGATGTGTTGGGGTGCCTATGTGTTGATCTACCTCAGATAAGCTTCATGCAAAAATTGAAGAGCAACATGCATCCATCTCTCTCTGTTTTGTTTTTTTTTTCTTTGTGTTTGTGGGAAGGAGGCAAATCACCTTTTACTGTTTGAATTTATGACATTTCTGCTTCCCCTGGGTGGAAAGGCAAGGGACCTTTTCTGTCTCTCTGCCCATGAGGGAAGCACTGGCTATCAGTGCGAGTAATGGGCAAGCAGCTGTCTCAGAGCCGACCTTGCTCTCCCCAGGGACCTGCATCCCAGGCGCTCCCTGCCCTCTGCTGGGACCCCCCAAACCTGTCCTCTCCTGGGCTCACCCTGCCGCTTTCTGCCCTTGGAAAGGCAGATGTGGGGGTGCAGGCTCCCAGGGGTCGAGGGGAGCAGAGGGTCTCCATGGGGGTATCTCCTCTGAGGAGATGCTGGCAGTGCCTCTGCCTCAGGGGCTGCAGGCAGGAGCAGTCACCTCTTCCCTCCGCAGCCGGCAGCGTTCAGCTTTTTCCCGTCGTTGTTACCTGATGATTGTTTTCATGTGTTTCCCCCCAGGCCGGTAGCCAGGTGGAGCTCGGGACACCTCCTCCCAGTACAGTGTCCTCCCGCTGTGGTCCCCATCCCGATGGTCCCCACCCCGAGCACACAGCATCCGTCCCCCGACCAGACCTCGAGGCCTACTTCTGCCGGGAGAGGCAAGGTAACCTCGGCACTGGAAATAGCTGGGATGGCAGCCAACGGAGATTAATGGCATCATTAACGTCCTCGGTTTATTTATAGGCTTAAAAATGCCTGGGACCTGAGCAGAGTTGCTCAGTGTAATACGGAGACTCCCAGGTCTCCCTACTTCTGCCTTTCCCCTTCCTGCTATTTCGTCCTCATCGCTGGGACTGTAAAACCTCTGGAGCAGGGACTCTCTATCATTGTAAACCTACTTTGTAAGCCTTGCTAACTAGGGAGATGCACATGGAAATTTTTATTTTTTTTTTTCTTTTTTCTGTGAATGCTGTATTCACCTGGTCTCCTTCCTCCACCCAGCTGTTCCTATGCTCACTGGGTCCAGTGGCCCTTCTTTGGGAAATTTCTTCTTTTCATTAATTCCTAAGGCACGGGCTGAACACTCATCACAGGAATTAGTGATTTTCTACCTTGGGTTTTAAACTGTGAGCTCTGTGGGAGGAAGACTGGGAATCTTACAGCTGTGGAGATCACCTAGGACATGTAAGCCCCCAGTGAGACAAGCAGATGTAATTCATGACCATGCAGGTCTTCCCATGGGAGCCAGTAGAGCCAGCCCAGCTCCCAGACCTTCCAGGAACCTCACAGGATTGGCAAGAAAAGAAAAAAAACACCCTGAGTGTGTTGGCCCGGGAAGAGGAGTTTTCAGCACTGCCTGGCCTGGTTCCCAGTGCTCAGTGAAAGGTAAATGAGAAAGGAAGCTTCTTGTCAGCAGGCACAAGCCCAAAGGATCAGCTGTGTGGCTGGGAGGTGGCTCCATGGGTGGGAGACACAAGTAAAAATGCCAATAGGACCCCTCCCACATAGAAGGATGGATAACCAGCATGACACTCCATGGAGGTGGGGTTGCTTCAGAGAGGAGTCGCTCTTTGCTTTGCAGTGGGTTTTTTGCTGTATCAGTCTGAGGTAAACTTCTGTGTCAGTGTCTCCTTGGCCTTCTGTCTTCTAGGGGCTGAAATAAAGAACCTTCAGAGAACCACATAAACAGCTGTTAGTTTGTTTTATTTTTTTCACCCTGGGCAATGACCCTACTTCAGGGCAGAGGAAAGGAGTCCAAAATTCTAGAAGGATGATTTCTCTGCCATGAGCACTACAGGTGAAACAACAACCCTGGGATCCCCTCACCTCCCTGTCTGGTGGGTTCAAGGCATCTCAGTGCCTTTCCCCTTCCCTCTTTACCATGTGGGTCCTGGGTTCTGGGTCCCCTCCATCCCATCCTGTCCAGGACCCAGTGGTCTGCTGCAATGGGGAAGACTACTGACTGCTCAGGACCTCACTTTCCAGGTCTGTTAAGTGGGACCATGACTTTTAACTGGCTTTCTATAATCTTTTGAAATGTAAGTGAAATTATTCAGTCATCCAAAGTTCATAACTGGGAGAGTGTTTATTTCCACATCTGATGTATGTGAGATCCTGTATAATTTCAGTCATATACAACACCTCAGATAAAGGGTGGAAAAGGTAATGTCTGAACCACACTCATCCTAGAAAAGAGGCACCTCTTAAATAGTTGCTTCTCATCTAAATTCCTGAACATGTAACCAGAATAGTCAGTACAACTTTATCTCTAGACTTGTCTCAGACTAGAGAAGTGAGTCTTGTGACAAAAGAGGCCATGTAAATGCTAAATGTCAAACTGGTTACCTGCTTTGAAAGTAAGCACAAAACATGGAAGACTTTTTTTAGCAAGTCGGCAAAGCTGTGTCTCAGCTGTGGGACAGCTGTCTCCTGGACCTCAGTGCTGCACAGCTTCTGTGGAATTACTCACCCCTGATACAGAATGCAAGAGCAGGGATTTTTTTTTTCCCCTTTCACTAGGCTACACCCAGTTGTAACCATATTTAACCTTCCTTTTTCTAACTGCCAACACTGGGTGGCACTAAGTAACTCCTTCTGACATTTTAGAAAATTGACTCTAAAAATCCGAATCATGCTGACTTGGCTCCACTCTGTCCTGACAGCAAATGGTTTTGTTTTAGAAACTTTTGACCATATGGTTGCTGCAGTAGAAACATCTGACTTGCGTGGCATGTTTTGTACTTCCTTGGTTTGTTGGGCTGTTAAAGCTCTCCTGAAACTCTGGCCTCACAGGTTTGGTTAAGGCTCATTGTACTGTTGGGCTTGAAAGCCAAATTTCCTGTACTGAGGTGAGAATTGATGGAATACTTGAAAATAACTGTGCTTAAAACTGGATGTTTAAACCAATCTCCCAGAATCGCAGCATGGTTGAGGTAGGAAGGGAACTTCTGGAGTTCATCTGGGCCAAGCTCCCTGCTCAAGCAAGCTCAGCCAGAGCTGACTAGGTTGGCCAGGACCATGTCTAGTCAGGTTATGAGTATCTCCAAGGATTGAAACTTCACAGCCAGTCTGGGTAACCTCTTCTGTTGCTCAGCCACACTCACAGTAGAAAAATATTTCTGTTTGTGCTCACTGCATGTGATGTCACATGCATTGTGTCATTGGGTACCACTGAGAAGAGCCTGGCTCCATCTTCTCCCTCCTAACTGCAGGTATTTAAACACACTGATAAGATCCTCCCTGAGCCTTCTTTTTTCAGGGGTCAACAACCCCAGCTCTCTGAGCCTTTCCCCATACACCAGTTGCCCCAGTCACTTTTGTCTCTGAGGGACTCACTCCAGTGCATCCATGTCTCTTACTGGGTTGCCCAGAACTGGATACAGCACCCCAGAGACATCTCCCCAGTGCTGAGCACTCCCCTGACCTACTAGTGACACTTTTCCTAATGCAGCTGAGAAGTCTGTTGGCCTGCTTTACCACAAGGCCATCTTGCTGGCCCATGGTCAGCCTTTCCATCAGGAGCCCCAGGTCCTCTCTGAAAAGTTGCTTGCCAGCCAGTCAGCTCCCAGTGTGTACTAGTGCAAGGTGTTGTTCCTTCCAAGGACAGGAGTTGTCTTTTCACTGAACTTGATGAGATTTCTTTCATCCCATTTCTCCATCCAGTTGAGGTTCCACTGGTGCCACTGGTCACCATCCTTTGGGCCTGGCAGATCAGCCACTAGTAGACCTCAATGACCACATATCTACCCCATACCTCATCATTTTGCTTATGAAGATGTCACAGGAGTAAGTGTGAAAAGCCTTCCTAATATTGAGATAAGCACCATCCACTACTATCCCCTCATCCACTAGCTCATCCATCTTGTCATGGAAGGCTGTCAAGTTGGTTAAACATGGGTTCCCCTTCATGAAAACATAATGAGTTGTTCCCATCACTGTCTACCTAGGCCTCCTCCATGT
Organism: Florisuga fusca; assembly: GCA_038090715.1. Lineage (NCBI taxonomy): Eukaryota > Metazoa > Chordata > Aves > Apodiformes > Trochilidae > Florisuga > Florisuga fusca. The sequence continues at coordinate 57,788,324 of JAAWXA010000003.1, read as the reverse complement.
CCTGTATGACAAGGTGTCCTCTTCCCCATTCAGCATAGAAGCCCTTTGTGTTCCTCTTCATGCTCCTCACCAGTTGGGCTTTGGCTTTCCTTACCCCAGCCCAGCAGACTCCAGCAGTGTCTTTATATTATTCCTAGGGTTACTTGACTCTGCTTCCCCCTTTTTGTGCTTTTTTGTGTTTGAATTTTGTTAGGACCTCCATGATTCTCCATGCAGGCCTCTTGACAACTTTTTTTGATGTCCTACATCTGGGCATAGACCATTCTTGAGCTCGCAGGAGGTGATCCCTGAAAATCAACCAGCTCCCCTGGACCATTTTTTTTTCCAGGATTGTATCTCATTAGATTCTTACAAGCAGCTGTTGAAAGAGGTTAAAGTCTGCTCTCCTGAAATCCAGGGCTGTGGTCCTGTTCTTTGCCATGCTCCCTGCTCAGGATACTGAACCCCACAAGCTTAGATTCACTACAGTCACCACAGCCCTCACATCCCTGGACTTGTTTGTCATTCTGGAAGAATTCTTGGAAGAAACATTTCTTCCTTGTTTGTCATTCTGAGGTCCAGCAGATCATGCCACCTTGTTGTCTCTTCCAGCATCTGCCTCAGAAATTTACCATCAGTGTACTCCGTAGATCTCCTGGATTGCTTGTGCCTTGGTGTTTTGCCCTTCCAGCAGATATTTAAGTGGTTGAAGTTGATGTGATTTTCACCTGCTGCTTGCCCTACAAGTGCCAAGGTTGCCATTTTAACAGCTTGGCACCGTGGGACCTTGCTGACTGATGCTGGTGCATACGGTGATGGAGGCAGCTGAAAAACAGGGCCAAGTTCTGTGTCTTTGGAGGACATGAGGCTGTTCTCAGCTAAGCCACCTGTGGAGACACGTTGCTGTGTCCAGATAACAAAAATTAGCATTGCTGTGTTTGTACCTGTCCCTAAGAAGGTGTCTGAAAATGCAACAGAAAAATAGATGGGATAACCTGATGGGATCTTAAAGATTTGTGTCCTGAAAGCAAGGACATTGTAACACCAGTGATAGTAGCTAAAAATCTTCAATATGGAAGTTAAGTTTGGTAACCAAATCTTTACATGGCTATTCTGATGGCAGCAGGAGAGGTGCAGCTGAGGAAGAAGCTGCCCACAGCAAGAGATGGAGACTACTGAAGATCCTGTGTCTCCAAGCAGAAGATGTGGCAGAGGGAGGGACCAGCTTGGGGCTACATTAGAGCTAGAGCAGAGCTGATGTGTACACACTGGGCATCACCTGCAACACCCCTGCTTCTTCCTTGGAAAGGGGCTCCAAGCAAAGTCAGTGATTTCTGAAGAACAGTTTATTCACTGAAAAGTACAATTTCCGGTTGGTGAAAACTATCTGCCGATTGGTGTGTCATCCAGTCAGCAGATAAACTCATAAAAAAACCTCATTAAAACTCATTAAACTCATAAAATTTGCAACATCACAGTGGTTTGCTTTGATATTTCTGAAGAGAAACATTTGACTGGTTTTGAAGCTGGTCTCACAAGGAAGCCCAGACAAGTCACATTGGTAAGAGAGGTTTGAACACCCTCCCTGCCTCAGCCAGAGAGAGGATTTAACTGACATGTGCTGCATCTTAGGACTGTGGCCAAACCACAGGCTGTGGGACAGCCTGCAACAGGGCTCTCCTAATCCTCCTGCTTGGGATATGATGTTATAGTAATTATTTACATTCTTTATTGGACCAGGAATATCTACATGGATAAATTTCCTGCCCCAGGGAGCTGCCCTGGGAGCTGGGAGGTAGTGTTTGAGAGTGGTTGTGTCCACACTGCTCAGGGCCAGCCCAATTAAAGTAGGTTGGCCTTGGCTCCATGATATGGTGCTTGACTCCAGCTCAGTTTGGCCCTGTATGCTGTGCTTATGGAACTAAGAAAAAAACTAGTATTTTTCTAGGGTTTTTATTGTTATCCCATCTCAAAATGCTTGGGATGAAGATGATGCTACAGCTCCCTAGTACTAAGTTTCCATCTTGTAAAACAGTCTGGGTGTGTTGCATGCCCTGGGCTGAGCCATGAGGACTTTCAGAAGGGCTGGAGAGCTGTTGGGGCCATGCTGGGGGAGCATCATGAGGGAAGGGAGACGGAGCTTGCCCATGCTGATCCTGAAAACTGTCCCAGGAGTAGCTGTGCCCATAGCTGTGCTGCTGGGCAGCTGGAGGGAGCTGCTTGCCCAACTCCAGAGAATACCATAGGCTTTTACAGCCTCCTCAGGAATCCATCCTTCCATTCCAGTGAGGGTTTGGGGATCAACCTATAAGGTGTATGTTTAGTTTTTAGTTTGAATACTGAATAGAAAAATCTACTGTTGGTAGATCTGTCTGTCAAATAAACAAGGACACAGAAGAGGAAGAAGCTCTCTGGAGACAGCCCTTGGCTTTGCAGGGATCATGGGGCCTTGGGCAGAATTCAGGCAGAGGATAAACCCTGCCATCCAAGGGGATAACTTGGGGAAAGGGAATTGCACGGGATTTTCCCTTTGCTGTAGGAACATTTACTGGATGCAGCTCATGTTGATTAACCCTGAATGCTATATTCTTAAAAAGTGATTAGTGAGATCATACTGGAAATAGAAACAGATGTACCATCTGTTACATGGTGTATGAGGTTTAGAGGGAGGTTTTGCTGAAACACAGTTGTTCCAGACACTGTGCTGTCACCTTCCTGTTACCTCCCCATAACCTGAACACCCCTTTGAACATACAAAGTTAACTGTTGGGATTTACTGTCAGAGGACCACTGGTCCCATTCCAGCCCATGACTCACCTGAGAGCTGAGCTATGGTGGCATCTCAGCCTTTAGGGTAAGACATGGTATAGGACTTTGCCTCAGAGATATTTTCCAAGGACCTGAAATCCCAGAGTGGGGAAACCTGGGCCTTGGTCTGAACTTGTGCCTGTGCCTCAGCACATCTTCTTCTTTGGTGAATTTTAAACACTGAAAGGTTAGAGGTGAGGGTTTTCAACCCTTCTGCAGAGTTGTTCATATACCATATCCCTGCTTCAAAACATTCGTACTGTAGCAGGTCTCAAGGATTATCAGAAGCACTAAGCAGCTCCCAGACAGCAATTACAATTACGTTTCTACACGTGATTGTCCACAGCCTTGCTTGCTGTTTTCATCCAGAGCACAAGAGGATTTTAAGGAACAGTGCAAGGCCAGAGAAGGCAACATATCCATATGTGCTTCCCTAAATCTAATCTGGCATCCTCCTGGCTTTTGTAGCATCTGAAGGGCAAAGTGCACATTTGTGCTGTTCATAGCACTGCTTCCTGATACCCAGTGCCTGCTCTAACAGGCCAAGCATCACAGCACCTGGGGAGAGCAGGAGCAGTTTCCCTTTGCTCTGCAGGGCACCTTTCTCAGCACAGCTGCACAGCCAGGTAGGAAGCTGTCAGGATTCTTGTTTTCTTTTTGCAGAGGAAATCTCACATCTCATACAAGTCCCTGTCAGGCCTCCATTTACAAATATAACTACTATTTATTATTTATACATAACCAGAGAAGGGCCATTGCTTTATGACTGTGTAATAAAATGGGTCACTGCTCCCCCTGTGCTTTGAAGCCCGGGATCTGATCCAGTGGATGTGGAAAATGGGACTCTAGGGAGGGGAAGGGGATTGCTATAATGGATCCCTGTGCAAAGACCAGACTTAAATACACAGTGCACCTACAAAGGACAAGGAGAAGGAGCCAAGCAGCCTGCAGCCCTCCCTCAGACATCAATGTTACAGGGGAAGCTGAGCACTGTGTTCCAGCAACATCCATTAGGATCTATTGGAAGTGGGACCTGCTGGCATTGCACTCATTTTACTTCAGTAAAGCCAGCAGCCCCTTAAAAGAAATTACTTATCTGCCCTCTCTGTTGCTCCTCTTGCCCCACCATTGCCCCCATTAGCTGGCATTAGCATTGTCCCTGCAGTCTCTGCTAGGACCAAGGAGGCAGCAGGTGATGTACTATGAGGAGGAGGGTGACCAGATGGATTCAAGATGTGGTTGTGCTTTACATTTCCAGAATGTCACCTCATCCCTCACTGCCACCACAGGCTCCAGCCCTTTATGGCTGTTCCCATGGCTCATCCCTTAGGGCACTTGGTTTGGGGCACTAGAAGGGGAGAGAGGACAGCCTGAAGGAAGCCACCTGGTAACTCATGGAAGCCAGAGCACATCTAGGAATTGGGTACAAACTTCAACAGCTGAGCTGCCTTCTCCTCCTAACACCACCTGTGTGGTGAGGAATCTGGGTTCACCCCACCACTTCCATCCACTCTAGAAGGGATCTGGGGGCCTGAGCACATAGGGTGAGCAAGGAGGGCTTGGTTTTGCTCCTTGGTATTTTGATGCCTTGCAGAGGAATGAGGAGGCAGGCAAACACAGGCCAGAGGCTGGAGCAGACAGCAGCCCCACCAGTGACATCTTGCTCCCTCAGCAGTGGCAGCAGCTCTGTCCCCCATCCCACATGGAGCTGCCTCTCAGTGAGCCCAGATCTCCTGCAAGGATGACAAGCTCTCTTGGCCTTTCACTTGTTCATGCATGGCTGACTCAAAAAAGATGTAGGCAGAAGTTGTTACAGACTTTTCAAAACGTCTCTTCATAATCCAGCACTTCCTTCTCTCCATCCTTGGGCAGGAATCACATAGATCTGGACCACATTCCCTGGCCCTGGAGCCTCAGCAAGCAGGAGCTGGTGTCTAGCAGCAAGTCCTCCCAATTACTTCTTTTAAAAACACTTCCACCAAATAGCTGAATCCTGCAAAGTGCTCTCCCCCAGCACTGTGTACCATGCACAAGGACTCTGCACCCACCACCCAGGAAGAAAACAGGATCTGGGCTCCTCATGTAAGCTTTAATGGCTGAGGAGAGAAGGGATGTTCTAAGGAAGGGCACATGTGGTGGCTACCCTGGGGAAAAGAAGTCATACAATGTAGATTTTCCTCCCTCCAGATTCCTTGTATGCAAGACATGGATACCAAAGGACATCCATCCTTACTCTATTTTCCCAGGGCTTTTCAGCAGAAAAAAAATGGAAAGCATTTAAAAAAAAAATAAAGGAAAGATGTGGGAAATCTTGCTGAAGTTGTCTGAATTCTCTGAGAGTGCCTGCCTGTCTGTGTTAGCACTGCTGGGCTTGGCCCACAGGGACCGTGTGCTCTGGAGCTCAGTGATGCTCAGGGGCCAAGATGGCTTTTCCTGCCATCAGAGCTCCCACAGCTTGAGCAGGGACACAGGAGAAAGTGCTGGTGGTCTTAAAGACTTTGCCTGACCTGAAATAAGAGATATTTTCTTCCACAGTTTATTGGCAAAAGCATCGGAATGGTGCAGCTGCCAGCACAGCTGCAAGGTCCCTGCTCAGTGGGGAAGGTCCTGTACTCGGTGGCACGCTGAGGTGTGCTCTGATATGGCAGCCCAGACTCCTCAGGGACAGAAACCACTCATTGCTGGACCCACAACAACCCACAACAACCTTGACTCTGCTTCTGGGGCCTCCCTGCCCAAATAATTCAGCAATAACTTACACCCTGCCACACACCCAACTATAACTGGGTATTTTTCGCAAGTGTTTAGCAAATGTAACCTCTGTGTTTTATACCTTTCAGTCACTGATCAGGCTGATGTGTTTCTCCTTTGGACAAATAGTCATTACATCTGAAAGTTTATGGCTGGGCTTTGAAGTTAATGTTCTCTGAGATGAAGGAGAAAGTTCACACTTTTTCTATTGCTTCCAGCCCCTCTGGCTGCAGGCCAGATACGACAGTGGTGCCTTCGATTTACAAGTGACGACTATTTTTGCAGGCAGAAAAGCCAAAAAACTTCTTAAAATAATAATGACTTCAATCTCGTAGTGGTCAGCAAAATGCTGGGAAATGAATCCAGGAAACCTATGGATGTTTCAGAAATGTTAGTTCTCTGCTTACTGTCTCAGCTTCATCTGAGTTTGCGTTGCCTTTCCTCCACTTCTCCTCCTGTTTTGCAGCCACATTTCCTCAGGTTGCCCACAAGCTGCTATTTTCCACCAGCAACGTGTGGGGAAGAATGGCTGCCACAGACAGAAAGCTTTTTCCTGGGTATTAATAGGTCCCTCCCTCTAATTCTCCTTGATTAGGTAAAGGGAATGCTAAATTTATGGTTACTATGTTAACAGCCACAACTGAGTGTTTAAGCTGGAGGACATAAAGGCATCCAGTTCCTTCATGCTGGTTTGGAAATTGCAACCTCAGTGTGACCTTTTCAAGCCTCCTTCTTACCACAGTGTCAGCTAAGCCAGGCTGAGACGGGTCCTCTGGGCTTTGCTGGAAGAAGGTTTATAGAATCTCTGCCTAAAGGTTCCTAGAGGTTCCGAGGGGCATTCCATATGTGGCATGCCAGGATGCTGGGAGCCAGATTGTCACTGCCTGCAGGCTCCAGGTGTAATCAAGGCTGAAAGGGCTTTGGAGAGGGATGGGATTTTCCAGGGTCTTATCCAGCCAACTTTGTGAACTCTCCAAAGACAGCAGACCCACAACCTACCTTGGCAGCATTGCCTGTGCTCACTCCCCTGCCCATCACGTTGTTCTTTGCTCAAAAGTGGCTTTTCCAATTGACCACACCAGCCACAGGACTGACCAAAAAAAGAGATACCAGGAAGTTCCAGGCATAACCCCCAGCTTGGGTTATCTGAACCTGTGCTAGAGAGGTACAAAATTTTATTCTGTCAGGAACTGCTGCAGAGCATGCGTAAGTACCATTAACATTTTGACACAGCTAATGAGAGGGATGCTTGTATAAATAAAATACCTTCTGACATCTACAAAACAGCAAGATTTTCAGTTCACCCCATCTAATTTAAAACTGAATTACTTTCTTGTTGCAGCACATTAAAGGAAGGATCAGTGTATCACAGCTGGGCAGCATGTCAGCTAAACCTGCTTCTCCCTTTCAATTACCTGTCTCCCATTTGTTGCTCTTAAATATTCAGCTGAAATTCAGCTGAAAGGCATCAGCCAAATCCAGACCAGTCAGGTGTCATCAGGTGAATGCCAGCACTCCTTGTAAATTGAAATTCAGTACCTGACTGAAACAGGATGCTCAGGAGCTGTTGCAGCACAAGGTGGCAAGGATCACCCCAGGAAATCCCAGTTCCTTGCCTGTCGCAGGGCCAGTGCTACTGGGAGGGGGTGGACAGCCAAGCTGCCCTGGCACAACTGGAAGAACCAGTGCAAAAATTCTTCCCCAGAAGCAACAGCAAACCCCAGGGTGCCACCAGCATCCTTCACACCATCCAGGAGAGTCCCTCCATCACTACACACCTGCCAAAGGATGCTTGCTTTGCCAAAAGCAGCAGCTCCCTTTCATTCACACCTGAGCTGCTAATTTGCCTCTGTTAGGGCAACCAAGTGATTGGATTTTCTCCAAGAGTTTTCCACTGATTCTCGTCCATATCTTGATAATGGCTCCTGCCTCACTGATAACTTGGAAAACTCCTCCCTCTTTTATTTTGCTCCATTTAACCCTTTGCTGCGATGCTAAATAAAATCTGCTTTCATTCAACTCCTCCCCAATAGCACCAGTTATGTTTGATGCTGGTTTAACCTTTGAGTAATTTAAATAAACAGCTGAACTGTGAGGAGAAACAACAATTAAACATCCTCTTCCACTGGACATGAAGATGTGCCAGGCCATTAATATTTCTTTATCAGTGCAAATTTTGATGCTCAAAATCCACTCCTCAGTTTGTCAAATGGGATAATTCTTAAATGTTTTCAATTACCCAGCTAATTAGCACTGAATTCTGTGTTTCAGTGAATGCCACATTACATGGTGTTTCTCACACTATTTTCTTCAGAAGCCTGGGCCCATAACTGGGCACAGCCCTCGTAGGGGGGAGTTATTTTGTCTTCCAGGGTGACAGCACCCATTTTTACTCTGGCTTTAAAGGGCATCCAACATCCCTTCCAACTTTCCCAGGCAATCAGCAGCCAGAAAATTTGTGTTGTGCTTGGGAAGACCAGAGTCAGGAGGCACACAGGTGGTTGTTCTGCTTCTGGTGTCTGGGAGGCCTTTGGGAACAAACCCTGCTGTAACACCCCTCTATTTTGGAAGAAGTGGGGTCTGTGCTTTAAAGAGCACCTACAAGAACTTGGCAGTGTGGTACTACTCTGGGGAGGTGACGATCTTCTCCCCAGGCACATGGGAGCTGGAAACCATTTTAGGGCCTTTGATGCTTTACCCGGGAGAAGGTAGGGATGGTGGGAGTGGAGTCTGGGTACTGGTGGCACCAAGGCATCTCTCAGGATACTGGTAGCACCAGTGCATACCTCACTGCTGCTCCTGCTCTGCTTTTCCTGTGCTTTTTTCCTGTGCCACTTCCATTTTCAGAGGATGGCATGGCTGGAAGTGAAGCTCCACAGTCCTTAGAGAAGACTCTCCGGAAAACACTAGGCTGTTCCCCCACTCCATTGCACAGTAATTGTGCTTCACCATAAAACAATCTTTCTGCATCACGTGGAGCAGGTCTGGAGCAGCCCCTGAGAGCTGCAGGGCTCTGCATCCCATTAGGGCTCCCTGGAGGAAGCTGGGCAGAGTTTTTATTAAATCAAGCTCATAGTCAATGCTTAAAGAAGGGCTTTTTTGAACTAGGAGCTGAACCTCATGTTTGGTGCCCTGCCAAGCTCAGGATAGTACAAGGAGGAAAAGGAGATGTATTTTTGGAATGCATGTCTGCGAACAGGCTGTTAGATAAAATTAAAGAGGCTGTTTATAAAGAATCCTCTGGTGGTGGAGCAGATGTGAAGGCCTGTGTTTATGACAAGATGTATTTCTGATGTTTGCATGAACAATCATTTTCATTCAGGATTTTCCTCATGCTGTAATGATTTGTTGGTTTGGGGCTGTTCTTTAAAATATTTTTTTATTATTTTAACTGAAACTGGCACAATGCCCTCCTCACTCGTGATTAACTTATTTGTTTACTTATCTTGCAGTAACAGGGGAGCTGGGCTCAGGCTCTGCTCCCTTGAATCCTGGTTTCCCACCAGAGCACCTGGGGCCAATTGACACAGGTAGCAAAGCAGACAAAGAGCATTTCATCATTATCTTGCCATGTTGATTGTGGATGATGAACACTTGGCCTTTTGCAGGCTACTGAGCAGGGGCCCATAAAACCTTCTCTTACCCAAACCCCATGGCATGAGGCTACCCAGCCCTGCTCCCCCCTGGCCTGGTGTGAAGGCAAGGCACCTCTGCTGGAGGTGATGGAGCTACTTCATAGATGCAGATAAGGGTTTAGGTTGGAAGGGACCTTTAAAGGTCATCTACTTCAACCCTGCAGTGAACAGGGATATCTTCAGCCTGATCAGATTGCTCAGAACCTCGTCCCATCTGACCTTGAATGGTTCCAGGGATGGGGCTTCTACCACCTCTCTGGGCAGATTCCTAGAGGAGGTATAGAACAGGAGCTGAATCTTCTTTTGAACCGATGTTATTCTTTACTGAGCTATATTTAGCATCCAAGAAAATGCTTTGGTTTATGCTTAATGTTATATAAATACACGGAATGTGTTTGAAACACTTCTGAAGCTCTAAATATGCTGTTTTCCTGAGCATTGCAGGCTGCAAAGGCTTTGCTGTGCTTTTATAAGAAAAATTGAGAGTGCAAGCTCATGTTTGTGAGTGAAGACACATGAGGATTAATTATACAAAGTCTGAGTTTGTGCCCACTTGCCATTCCTCCTTGGATCCTTCACCAAGTCCTGCCTTTCTTATGACACAGAGAATAACAAAAGACAGGAGCCCAATGCAAGTGCTGTGATCTGTATCTACTGCAGGGCATTGCATATGGAAGACGTAATATTCAATGGTAAATTTTTGCTTTGACATTATAGTAGAAGTGAAAAGGTGTTGGCCTTGGCCTAGAATTTCATGAGTGCCGCAGGCAGAACACGCTTCTTCAGACTCTTTTAAACCTTCTCCTCCTCTTCCAAAAGAAGAACCTCACAATCTGGACTCAATTGAACCTTAAAGCTGTAAAATTCCAGGTTCAAATAAATCTTCATTTTATAAAAACGCATCGAGCATATATCAAAACAGAGACCATAAAAGAAATTAAACATGTGTGGGTCCCATACTCTGCTGGATGCTCCTTAACAGTATTACAAAATAGGAAGAGTAACGAGGTGCAGTTTTGCTATGAAGTTTTGGTCCCTCCTTGTAGCTGCCCAAGGTGCCCACCCAGAACATAAGCATACACTCAGGGAAGGGGCTGACATCTCCACTCCCACATCCCCTCCATCCTTTTGTGGTGTGGGGCAAGTGGGGCTCCAGCCAGCATCCCCCCATGGACCTAACACCTGCACTTGGCTGGAGGTTTTGGGAACTGAGGTGATGGGATGCCCCAGCCTGGGGGCTTCAGGATCTGGGGTGATAGGATGCCCCACCTTCAGGATGCACCCCATGGGCACCCTACATATCTTCCCTTCATGAAAGGACCAGCAAAGTGGGGACTCACACCTCCAGCCCCTGTGAGTGCTGAGGCCATGGAGAGGAAAAGCACCATAAATCAAAGAGAAAGAAAAGTGAAGTGTGGCATTTGGGGAGAGGATTTGCCTGCCTGTTCCCGTAAACTTGAAATGCAGAGCAAGAAAACGAAAGCAGCTGGGATCACGCTGCAGAGAAACAGCCTTTTTATAAGCTCATTTTCAGGCCCTTGAAAAAATTCTGCCCGTGATGTAATCTTGACATTTCCTGGCTCACTGGTGATTTCCTCAGATCAAACACCCAGGATGCTGTGGAGCCGTCCCTGCCACGTGCAGCTCCTGGCTCCCGGGATTCACAGTATCCCAGCGGGCACGGTGTGGGGTGCTCAGGGGTTGGGATGGGGGCAGAGACGCGTGACCCTCTCCCTGTGCTCCCCCTTGGCACACATCTCCCCTCTGGAAAGGCTTCTTCATCCTCAGGAGTGTTGTTTAAGGGTCCTGGCCAGGGAACCTGCAAGCCAGAAGCCTTGGCAGAGAGACCAAAGCCTGCAAGGTTTGGGGCAGGGACAGGCCCTCAGACCTCATAACAAGATACTGTATTTTTTTTTATATGTGTTGTATTATGGCACTTATATGAACTTCCAGGTAACTTGCTGGAGCAGTCACAACTGAGTCCAAAAGGAGGCAAAGCCCTATAGACTTTGGGAATCTTGAAGATTCATTGAGTTTCTGCTAGAATGTGCTGAAACTAGAAAGAGGGAGGGGGGAAATCCAACACACTTTCACTATTAGGGTTCTACAGAAGTATTCAGACTCGTATGAACACCTTACAAAAGTATTTCAGTTCATATTCACTGTTCATTTAACATGTGCTGATTCTCCTCAATTCAAGTGGCCCCAGTGAAAATACCTGCTGGGGTTATGTCTGTCCAGGAGGCCCAGACCTGTTGGACCCAGCAGCATTTCCCAGCAGTGGGATGTGACAGGCCTGCCACAACACCCTAACATTGGGATGAGCAGTGGGTGGGCAGGTGGCACATCCTGGGTTTCCAACAGGAGCCCCATGGATGCCAAGGGCACCTGTCCCTACCTGCTACCCATGGGGACATGGGGACCATGGGGGCAATAGGGATGCAGGGGGCCAAGGCTCCTGGGCTGGGTCATCTCGTGTGTTCATCCCTTCACAATTCCCTTGGCATCCAGCACCATGAAGTTTCCCATCACCCCCTGGCAGCTTGGTTACAGCAATGAAATACGAAACCAAGGGACTTTCCTCACTCTTTCAGTGCAAAAAATCCATGCAGTCTTACTTATGCCCCACTCTGACCTCCCCCACGCCAGGCAGTACTGCTGCTTCAGGTAACTTTCTGCAGATTCCAGTCCCAGAGCACCCACTTCCAGGCAGCTCCATCGTGGTCATGGCTCCTCACAAACACAGAAATTCACCAGAATGTGATGAAAATAATTTTCTGTGTCTTCTTAAAGGAGCAGAAGCTTTTGATTTTTCTAGAGGTGAACTATTTGGTCAGCCTAAGTATTGCACTGCTTTGAGGAACTGGAGCTTTTGGAAATAATAACCTTTTACTAAGCACTGTGTGGCTCGGCCAGCCAGCCAGTACCTCACCTTCTGGGGCCATCAGCATGGGCATCCTCAGGGACAGGACCAGTCTGCCCAGCTCAGGGGATGCCACAGAAACAGAGCTGAAGAGGGGACCCAGCAGGCATGGTGGCAAACCCCCATCCCAACCTGAGATCCTCCAAAGTTTGCTGTACTGGGTGGAAGAAGAAAAAAAACAGCAGACTCTTCCCAAGTTTTGTTATCTGGATCTCCAAAGACTGTCTGTATTTGGGTTGCCCAGGAGCTCTCTATTACTAACCACCTGAAAATAAATAAAATCCAAAGGCAAGCAGTGAAGGACCTGTCTGGGAAGGCAGCTCCTACCCACCAGCTTCTTCCTCACCAGGGAATCACCAGCAAATGAGTATTCTGTCACTTGGAGGCTGGGAGTGCCAGGGACCCAGGGTGGTGGGACCCTCAGGAGTCATCCTTCTTCTCCCAGCTGGGGGGTACCCAGCTGTTTTGGACTGGCATTGCCTTTCCTGTGTTTAAAGGTGGGACCTGCAGCTGAGATGTTAATGCATGTGCCTCTTTCTCCCCTTAAAAATTATGTAGAAAGAGCATTTAGAAGGGTATCACCAACTAATTTAATGCAGCACCTGCATAGCTCTAGAAGTAGTAGTTATAAAAATCTTCTAGAGTTAAAAATAGTATATTGTCTAATGATTTCCATGCAGAGGGTGTAAATAACTAAGAGAAGTAGCCACAACTCCATCCTGCACAGCAAAGAGAAAGGGAAATGAGTATTACACAATGTATACACAATCCATATTCTGTACAAGTTTTAAAAGCCCTGGGCCAGGCAGGGAAAAGGCCAGGACAGGAGGAGCTGTGGGATGGGGGCTGCAGATATAAGTACGGGTTCTCCAGCCCAGTGCCTGGCAAAGGCTCAGTAATGGGGAGACAGGAGGGATTAGTTAAGCACCACCACAGCTTTGCCATCTCCACTTTCATCCATATAATCCTCCGAGTCTTTTATAAACACAGATTGCTTGGATTTGGTTTCTACCTGAATTATATCACATGCTCCAGTTTTTTATACTCACTTACAGGCCTATCATGGCATTTTCAGTCTTAGGTCACTTCAGTTTTATTACTGCAGATGGCCCAAATAAATTTTCATTAACTTTTTCATGTGTTTTTTCTAAAGTAAAACTGTAAAAGGAACAGTTTAGAGTTGGAGTTTTTGAATAAGGGTTGGGAGCAACTTCCCAATCAGTTTTACAGTTATTTTCTCCATTTCACCTTGATCTTCACATTCAGTGCAGCACCTGAAGGCCGGAAAAATTGTTTGTGCTTACATGGCAAGTGCAGATACTCAGACACACAAACCAAGTCATTAAAGACATTTCATGCAGTAAGAATTGTGTTCATTAGAGACCTTCAGAAAGCTGTACATGCATCATCTGCCTCACAGGGACAGCCTGCTTGAAGCCGTGGCTCTGCCACTGGCTAATTTATTACCAATTAATCTGAAGCACTCAACACCTTTGCAAAAGATGGTGTGAATACTCTAAATCTACAGCTGGAAATGATATATGGGTATGTCTAATACAAATAAATAAATAAACAAACAAGAAAGGAACAGGATTAGGAGATGTCAAACCCAAAAGCAACAGAAAAAAGACATGCACATAATGGCCACAACCCCTTTTAGGAGCAAACCTACTCACTGAGCAGCGCAGTAGATTTTATTTTCTCTCTGAAGCAATTTTGAAAGTCTTCCATGAGATAGGAGAGTTGTCCTCAACTTTTATTGGTTTAAAAATAATGCATAAAAATGGGGAAAAATAAGAGTTTCCTCTGCAGAAGTCACAGGCTGATGATTAAGTGCTGGGGATAGCAACTTTAACTCAAGTTTTGAGAGTGCCGAGCAGTCAGAGAAAAGTCCACAGAAAATTCACATTTGGGATGTTTGCCTCTGAAGAACTGCCTGTTGAGTCTCATCTGCCTTTAGCTTGTCCCATAAAACCCAGAGCATCATGGTGCTGCTGTGTTTCTGCACGCCACGGGTACGAGCCATGGCTTGGAGCAGAGCCCTGGGACTTGCAGTCTCCGTGTTTATATTTGAGCATTACGTGTGATTAATCCTCCTTTCATTCATTGTCTTTTTACTTCTCTGCTACGGGGAACAGTAAATAAGAGGGAAGTTGTAACAAGAGCCCCTTCTTTTATTCAGGGACCTTCTGTTTCCTGCAGGCTGGTGGCTTCGAAAATAATCACAGCTCCATTGTGCTCCCGAGTCCTGTCAAATGATTCAGATGGAAAGGAAAACCCAGGTCAGTAGGAACAGGGGATGCAAAGAGGAGTTTTGAGGCTGACGGACCACGAACACTGATCCCCAGTAGTATCCCATCCTGGGAATGCTGCATCCTGTTGCAGCACTGGCATTAGGATTTTCACCCTGATTTTAATGGGTCTGTGGAAGGCAGGAGCTGCTCCTGATGTTAGGGGTGCTTTGGTGGGTGTCCCCAGGCACCCTGCTGCCTTCAGCCTCCCTGGCACCATGGGAATGACATAGAATGCCTGAGGGGAGCAGAGTGGCAGGAAAACTCTCCTGTTCCTGTCCTGTCCTGGGGAACAGGGATTACTCCTGGTCTCCAGGAGCTGGGACAGCAGCGTTAGTGCCCAGCTGCTGGGCAGGGCAGGGCAGAGCCCAGCCGGGTGTCCTGGCACAGAGGCAGAGCTTGCAGCACCAGAGGTGGTGTTACCCTTGCTGGACATCTGGTACAAATGCTCCCTCCAAATATGTAACTTCCTTCTTCCATCTCAAAGGAAATGGTGTCGGAAGGAGGCTCAGTTACACCTCATGCAGGAAGGGGTCCTGCTCGCAGGGATGGGGGTCACTTGCAGCCTCCTGTTGGGAGCCACTTACAAATCCCAGAACATGACTCCGGGACAAGCCATTGGTCCCTGGCAGGATTACAGGGGTCAGTCTGGGTGGGTGCTGGACCCATCAGCCCCTCACAAGCAGGAACCCACCAGTACTTTCCCATTGGTGGCTGCTATAGCAACAGAAAACCCCCTGTTCCCAAAACCCAGCACTGAAGCTGCTCCCGTGCCAAGGGGCTCAGGCTGTGATCAGTCCTCACCTGCATTTTCCAGCGGGGGTTTCACTCTGCTTGTTCGTGGCATCTTCCTTACGTGAAAGTCTCAGTAGAAATGTGTCAGCAGAACTAAAATGAGCACAAGCACTGCTACGGTTAAGTCTGATAAGAAAACATGAGTCACCGTTATTCAATCATTTACTAACACTTTTTTTGCAAGGAAGTTATCTCTTGCAGGAATCACCACACCAATCTGAGTTGATTTTTTTTTCTTTGTTTTTTTGTTTCATTTTTGTTTTTTCTTACAGAAGAGCATTATGAAAATTTATGAAAGGGCACCGTGATTTTGCTTTTACTGTCTAGCTGAGTCTTCACAGGGTGTTTTCCCTATGGGCAAGCTGAGGAAAAGTGTGGTCAACCCCGGCACTTTGGTGAGGGAGACTTCATTGCCAGAAGGCATTATTAGCTTTGCTTTCTTGTGGTTTGGTTTGTGAAGAAGCAGGGGGTGTTGGGGATATTGTGCCTTTGCTGGAATATCTTCCTGAACATTTCTTCAAAACCACTGGTTTTAGTCTCAATAACAAGTGCACTCACCAAACATCACAGCACAGGTCCTCAGTTTCCTCTCAACAAGCCTAATTTTTTGAACAGAGTCTTGCAAAGAGCATTTAAATGATGACCTCTTGGTGATGAAAGGTACGCGGGGAGCTGGGTCCTTTCCAGGCACTCAGGCTGTAGTGTTTGGTTTTTCCTGGTTTTACTGAAGAACTTTTAGGAGGTCAGAAATGCGATTTGAGATATTGTCACCTTCATAGATGAAAGGCTGCTGGAAGCATGAGGACAAGCTTCCTTTGTGCCAAATGCTTGTCATTTAAGTCAAACACATTTTAGCAACAGAAGCAAGATTTAAAAAGGCGTAGCTAAAAAACCCCACATTTACCCATCTTGCTAGCTCCTTGCTGCTCCAATATCTCACAGCTTAGCTTCATCTCAAGCACTCTTTCTTCATGGAAGGCTTGAGCTTCTGATGTAGCACACAGGTAGACAGAGGTAATTTACACCTTAAGTCTTTTATTCCATCATAAAGTAGCAAAAGGGAAGGCTTGCCTCTCTTGGGTCACCTCTAATAGCAATCACCTTAGCAAGATGAATTTCAAAATTAGGTGTTCCTGAAGCAGAAGCCACACGGTGTTTTTCAACAGCGCAAAGCAGCTCTAAGAGCAATCTGACCTTCATTCTTAATAATAAATTCACTGGGGGAAAAGAAATCTATCCTTGTTTCTCAGCTTCAGGCACTGTCAAAAGGAAAGCTGGGGCACAACATATGCTGTACTGAAATATAAGATAACTTCTGCAGAACAATACAAATCTCTGAGTTGTACTTTTCCTTTTTTACGCCAACATTGGAAGAAAATCTGAGAGCTTGTCTACAAGGACATTATTTTGGAATAAAGGATGGCATTCATTTAAAGTGAACCTAATTTAAACTAAACTAATATCATCTCAAAGCCCTTTTCAGATGTGGGGTGTGATCCAGTAGCAAACTTTAGGGAAAAAGTTTACTGATAGACACCCACATGCAGGCACTGCTTTGGGCTATCTGATTTATAAAACATCTCAATATATTTCAGGGGCTAAAACAGTGTCTGTTACAGCCTGTCAAAATAAAATGTCACAGTTATTTTCTTCTGAAGCAGCCCCAAAAACATGTAATCTGGAGTTTGCATTCAAGTACAGCTTTGATGTTAGGCTGAAGAATATAACGGGGAAACATTGTTTGAAAATATTTGGCATTTTACTGTTATTAATAAAAGGATCAGTACGTTTATGTCTGAAAAGCCTATAGCTGGCCAGAGCCTGGAAATGGTGAATATTAATCACTCCTTGTATTAAATACTATCTTTGTATTTTGCCATGTAACTGTTACAGGCTCAGCATTGAACATTAAAACCTAATGCAGTACATTGGCTTTATTCCTTTAACCTTCTATCAGACATAGCTGGGAAGACAGAACAGGAATGTTTATTCTAATGAGTAAGTTTAACCCTCAGGCTAGCAAGACTTAGGAAAAAGTTTGGGTATTTTTTTTCTAAGCTTGGCTTGCCATTCCCCTAGAGAGCCTAACACTGCTGCTGCTGCAGCCTGCCCAGCTCCTCTTGTGGTGAAGTTCCTCAGGCCTGCTCTGTTGCAAGCCTAAATCCAGCTCTTACTTGGCCTTTCCTCCTTTGTGCTGGGCTTGTTACACCAGTAAAAGGGCTCTCAGTGTCAGCATCACCCTAAATAAGCTGCAGAAATCTTCAGCCACTTGATACCCATTACACTACAGGCTTCTAGGGGCCCATCTGCCTGGACAGAAACACTGTCAAAGAAGTTCAAGTTTTTGCTAGAGCTGATGCCATCATTGAAAGCCAGGCAGAAGGGATGGATGCTGTCTGTACATTTGGTCAAAACAGCTTAAAAAGAGAGCAAACCTAGAAAGCAGGTGGCCACAATGCAGCTACGTTCAGGACCAGGAGCCATAAACGACACTAAAATTGGTATGGCTTCATTTAGCACTCAAGATACCGTAACTACTGCTTATTAAAAGTTCTCCCTGCACCAGTTCTGCTATTTTATTTACAACAGGAAAAGCCTTTTATTCCTTTACCCCAAGTATTTCTTTGAAAGCCTTTAGAAAATGTTTTTCCTTTAGACAGTGAGACCAGGGCCATCCAGTTCTCTCGTAGGGAACTGCTCCCCCAGCAGTTGCCAGTTCATCTCCAATTGTCCCTCAGCAAGCACAGACTTTTAGAAGAAAACAGGGAAGCAGATTCAAGCAAAAGTGTAATAACTGACCTCAGCTCAAGACATATTATAGTTGTCAAGTCTGACCCATCAGTGCCGAGAATCAGGCAGAATTTCAGTGAAGATTATTGGCTGGCTGGAGCTTGCAGGGTGCCCCAGCTGAGACACGGGAAGGTCCATTCCCGCAACCCCTCTGATGCTTTTTTTAAAAAGGATAATTAATTTACTAACTGTGGTATTTCCCCCCAGAAGTATTTCAGAAGTTTTCTAGACGGCTCAAGTAAAGACTTCAGTCCATGAACTGAAGCTGAGTTCATTTACAGGCATGTTATTAACTGTTCACCAGAAAACCATGGACATCCCAGAGAGCTCTGGAGGCTTTGGTCACCTCCCAACCACCATCAGCCTCTGCAGAGTAGCAACACGGGTTCCTTTTCTCAGAAAGTAGCATTTATAATTACTCTGTTACCGACCCTCTCCAGCCTTGAGCATGCCCTGTTATGAGTGTGCTAACCCCAAAGATAAGGGTGAGCACCGTGCCTGGCTGCTGGGTAAGCACTTGCTACTCATCTTGTAAGATCAGCTGAATCCTCCAGGTTACTCCTGTCAACATCAAGCATCAACAACAAAGGCACATTATAAGGACCTCATTAAGAATGTTTGTTCCAAGAACAAGGAATGTGTCTGCTTTCCTCTGATGGCCTGGGGAAACAAAAAAGCCCTTCATGAGCTACAAGCATCTGAAAACTAATATCTAGTTTAAGAAGAAAAAAAATTAAATCTATCTGTCCTAATCCTTCTGCATTGAGACCCTGTGAACAGCATCATTCTTCTGTTTGAAACGGAAAGCAGGGATGTACATATCTGAAAACACCAACACACACAAGAAGAACCTTTTAGGATATTAAGTGAGCCATTTAACTAAGTATTTAAAACCTCTGCAATTATTAGTTTATTAGTATCATCCAGGATTCAGATGTTCAATATTTCTCCTGAAGTTATACATAAATGCAAATTGAAATAAGAATCTGAAAGTCAAAATTGTATAACAAAACAATACTCCATCACAAAAGCGTGTAAAATTACAAGAATGTTTTTTTTGTTGGTTTTTTTTTGTTTTGTTTTTGTTTTTTTTTTTAAACACTGGCACTTAAGAGAACCATAATTTTGTAACCACAAAATTGCCAAATTGTCCCCCAAACTGGTAAGCAGGTATATGTGAAAATAGTTACAGTTGCCAGCACTTGAAGTTTTACTAAATATGCAAAAAAACCCTTAGCTTTGGTTTTGGAAGAGAACTATATTTGACCAAATTAGACATTGTTGGTATACCATAAACATTTAACTTTTTAATGCAAAATTTAATAAAATGTACTTTTCCATACAGCTATATTTAACTTAAAAATGGGCAAACATCGAGAGTGCGGTATAAAACCTAACAGGAAAAATACATCTTATCTCATTTTCAATTTGAGACAATATACAACTTTGTTTAAAGGGCTAAAACTAGAATTTCAAGAATACAAATATGAATTTACATAGATTTAACAAATAATAATGGTACCATTTATAGAAATCTTAGAAAGAAAAATCATTTCTCGTGGGCCATTTGCTACCAGGAGAGTTTCATGGTATAAAGCCCGTGGCCATCACTAGACCAGTCACCAAAAAATAATATGGTAATTCCATGCTTTTAACTTTACACATTTTAGGTACGCTCATCGCTTGCAAGTGTTCAGAGATTTACAAATACGACTTCCATTACATGGTAACAGAGTCACACGTGTAAATTTCTCCACACTGGATGGACATACACTCTTCCTATGGGTCCTTCTAGGACAAAATTTAGCATTCCCTCCCTCCCTCCCCACCCCTNCCCCCACCCCCCCAAAGTATTTAATTTCTGTAAAATTGAACTCTATACTTCTCAACTCTCCAAGACTGGTTAACTCATGCAACTCAATAGAATATTACATTTCACAAAAATCTGAACAACTATCAGTTTGCTGAGACTGAATTTTTTTTTCTTTTGTTTCCAGTTAAGGAAGAATATTCTTTCCTCACATGCCTATATATTTCTGTTCTTACCCTATCATGATTATGCAGGGTATGCAGATCAAAGCTTTGTTTATCAGCTGGTTATATGAACGATGAAAACTGTAATATTCCCGTGATCCCAAACGGGCATTTAATAAAGCAAAAGATGAGTTCCCCTCAAAAGAAAAAGAAAAAAAAAAAAAAAAAAAAAAAAAAAGAGAGAGAAAAGAAAAAGTATGATTTTTCAAGGGCACCTATTAAAAGGACAACAATACTAATAAAAAAATTGTATTTACTTAGAAGCATTCAGAATGTCAACAAAACAGCTGCAACTTTTTTTTTTTTTTTCCTTTTTGCAATTACAGAGTGGTATTCAGTTAACAGAACAACAATTATTTTTATGATGCATTGGAGACAACTGAAGATGGAAAATGAACTACATCCCCAAACATAACTAATTTGTGCTGTGCACCAACAAGAACCTGCTTTAAAACTCCCATGCCAATTTACAACCCCCACACTGTACCAGGCAAGGTTAGTGGCCATTGAAATACCACTAAGGACGGGGCTATCTAAAGACACATTCGGTAGTGTGTTAACTATACAAAAAAAGAGACACTGTACAGTTTAAAAACAAATCTTACACAGCCTTACATTTCAATTTTTTTTTTCTTTAAAAGGAGTGAGTTGTGTACAGGGGGGTTAAATGCTTTATAGACAAGAAAGAAATTGCTCCAAAAGAGACTTATTCATCGTCATCATCATCTTCCTCCTCCTCTTCTTCCTCCTCTTCATCATCCTCATCCTCTTCGTCTTCATCATCATCTTCCTCCTCTTCCTTCTTCTTCTTGCTCTTCTCAGCCTTGGCAACTACTTTTTTGCCTGCATCAACCTTCCCTTTGGCCCGGTATGCAGCAATATCCTTAGAGGAGAAAAGCAGGAAGAAACTCTCAAAGATTTAGCCAGCCAGGAGCTCCGAGTACCTTCCAAAGAGTACCTGGGATACCAGAGCCACCCAGGTGTCTGCCTCTTCTCCCCATGCACTGGAGCACCTTCAGTTACAAGGAGAACTGAGGCCCAGTGCCCAAAGAGAGGGGAGCTCTCTAAGACAAGAATTATACTGCCTCTGGCACACGCTGCCTACAGCTGTTGAGGAATCTCCACTGTTATGCTTCCAGGAACAGGCTGGAAAAGCTGCTGCCTCAGATGGTAAAGGCACAGCTGAGGCCACTATTCCATAAGGAAATGAAGTAGGGAGACCTCTTAAGGTCCCTTTCTAGCCCTACCTTCTTTGATGCCTAAACAAACACAGAGGGAAATCCTTGTTTGAGGCACAGGATTGTAATTACCCATCCAAAACACTGCCCCAGTATTTGCAATGTTACGCCTCAGTGAAGAGCAATTATACAGAATTCTGCCTAACTGAAGTTTACAAAATAAAAGGTATAAGAACTTGATTAAAGGGTAGACAGTGCCACCTTCTGCATGCAATAAATTTATTCTAGTGGTTTGTAACACACAAAATTTAGTTCCTGCTACAGAAGTCAAAACTGCACCTGGAAGACAAAGTCAGGAAAACAGTTTAACTTCCTGACTTTGTGCCAAAATAATAAAAACAATTATGTAACAGAACTGATCACAGGACTTAAAACATACCAGCTACAGAAATATGTCAACACCTATACACAGTTGGTCCAAATCTTCAAATATTCCCCACCCAGTAAACATTACACCACTAATCTTACAGTTCCCTCAGACTCCCCTAAAGCTTAGCATGAAGCTTTCAGAAGCTATGATATCCATGAATCAAAGGCCAAGCAGGGAAATACTGAGATTACAGCACCTTGAAACCTCATTTGGAAGCTTAAGAAATAAAGACAACACTAGTGAAGATTAAAATAACCTGGTAATAAGAGATTATTAATTCCACCATTGAGAAAGTCACTTATGAGTTGCCTTGGCTGTATGTACAGTTAATGTACTTAAGAGTTTAATTTGCACAGGAAGGATAATATGGGAGAACTTCTAGACCTGCAGTTGTCTGTCTCCAGCACATAATTAGGACCCAGAAGCCACCTTGCTCACTACAACACTACCATGTTAAAGTGGTTCTGTTTGCCAGCAGGAGGAAGCTCAGAGGCACACAAATGGATATATGTGGTGTATGTCAGCTATAGGTGGCTGCTGACCCATTGTAAAGTGCATGAGGGGGACACTAACATCCAGGTCCTGGTTTCCTTGTATTGGGATTGGAATCTGCCTGTGGAAATAGAAGCACACGTAGCACTGCCCTGTGTGTGGGGCAACACGTTTCTGCAGCTCCAGTAACAATGACAGGATTTAGCTTTAATAATTCAAGAAACTGTATGACATGCTGCTTCATAAGTATTATTAACTGCATTAATTAATAGAAAGGAGACTGACCCCAACTAGCTAGAAAAACACACATCTTAAACTACCACCTCGTTTGTGTTCTCATATTATCTCAAGAATAAGCTAAAAATAGCATCTGTGTGTATCAATTAACTTAATGTTCAGGAATGTTCATCAATACTGAACAATTCCAAAACCAGGGAGAATAATTTTATTCTTTACTGGTGTTACTCAATACTAGCAACTGAACTCAGATACTGCTGTGACCTATTGTTTTAATAACAATACAGACACCATGATATCTATTAAACCATCATTGATGGTCCTGAATCACAGACTAATAGAACAGTTCAACACACAGGACTACAATTTAGTGTTACAGTAATAAGCTGTATGCCCCCTAAATGTGATCTTTTCCAACAAACATAACAAAATTTGCCATTAGCATATTATAATTTGCAACATCAGGTATCAGAGTATGCCAAGAAGGGAAAAAAAAACCATCTAAGCTGAGGCCAAACCTCCCCAAACCATCTCCATAATTGTCAATGTTACCTTTTCATACTTCTCCTTCAGCTTAGCAGCCTTTTTTTCATAAGGCTGTTTATCATCTGCAGCAGTGTTGTTCCACATCTCTCCCAGCTTCTTTGCAACATCCCCAATGGACAGACCAGGATGTTCTCCTTTGATTTTTGGACGAAACTCGGAGCAAAACAAGAAAAAAGCCGAACTAAGGAGGAAAAAGAAAGAGAAAATATTATTTTAAATTTTAAAATTTACCAAAACAAAGCTTTGCGACCTGTGTTACTGTTAATTTTAAGAGCACTTTGAAAAAGCACCTGAGACAAACTGTAATTACAATGGAAGGCATTAGAACTGAATAAACTGAACACATTAGAACTGAAACATTAGAACTGAACACATTCTTGTCTCTTAAGTAATGCAGCGTATCTGGCCCCATTTTTGGCAGTATCCACAGAAAGGCAAATTTTATAAACCATATGCAGAGAAAAACTTAAAAATGAGAATGAGTGAATTACACCAGGGGAGCAAATGTTATGTTGGAATGTTAAAAGCAGAGAGGCTGAAATATTTGTTATGAAAATTCAGATTTCCAGATGACATCATAAATAAAAATACAAGCATTCACTGGTACAGGAACATCCCTCTTCCTTTCAGATTATCTCGATTTAAAACACACCCAAGAACATATTCCTACAAAGCTAAGTACTAGGGTCTAGCACCAGGTGCACCTGAAGTCTTCATGTAGTGGTTGAAGTTTTAAATCTCTCTCCAAGCTTTTTGCTGTACAAGATCATCCAGCTAACCTGTTCAGCCATCTTTATTATACATGGACTGCCAATCAAAAATTCTGCTCAAGCCAAGAGGTTGAGAGAGGAGGGTCTGAAATGTTTTGCCACCATTTTACACTAGAATTACCCTTTAGACAGAAACTGGAAAAACCTTAACTACAAGTCTCCAATTCTTGCTCCTAAAGACTGAATTTATTCCAAATAAGATAAAGAGGGCCAATCTGAAACCACAAACCTGTAATTTGTAACTAAAAAGTCAACCTATCTTTACAACACTTGTCAGGAAAACCACGCAGTCTTGTATTTCTGAAGCTCTTAAATCTGGACAAACAATCATTTTGTAAATACACTCCTGCATGATGGTCCCAAACAAGATAACCTAACTATAGATCTACTTACGGAGGCCTCTTCGGTGCATTTGGATCCTTGAACTTCTTTTTCATTTCCCCCTTAGGTGGTACATAGTTTTTCATTTCTTTTTCATAACGAAGCTTGTCAGCCTTTGCCATATCTTCAAACTTCCCTTTCTCCTTAGAAGACATAGTCTGGAAGGCAATTAGCATCACATTATGACAGAATATCTGAGGTAAGAAGGGGCACATAAGGATCAAAATCATATTTTAACCAAGTCCATTCCAAACTTTTAGCAGAGGGAGCCCAAGTTAAGGCAAGAACAATGGTTACCACTAATCCAACAACTGAAATTTTGAAAACCTGAATTTTGAAAGAACTGAGTTACAATCTTGAATAGTCCTTCACATAAAGCAGAAATTTAGGGTTTTGTGCTTTTTAAATTGGTTTTTCCTACCTTCCATCGTTCTGAGCATTTTTTTGAGAACTCTGAAAAGTTCACTGAAGCATCTGGATGTTTCTTCTTGTGCTCCTCCCGGCAGGTTTGCACAAAGAAGGCATATGAAGACATTTTACCTCTCGGCTTCTTAGGATCGCCTTTGCCCATTTTTGATGATTTTCTGTAATAAAGCAAAGAAGACACCTTGAAAACTTTAACTTTTTACAATCCAGTGCTGGAACAAAGCCACAACGAAGGATCAAGACAAACCAGACCCACTGGAGCAGTATTCCCAAACCATACAACAGGAAGTTTCTCTCACAGCAAATTTACTGAAGGCTTCTGTCAGCACTGTTTTAAGTGACTTGGACACTTGCAACCTGAAATGTCAAAGGACCTTCAAAACCTGCAGTTAGGTCTCCTAGAAGCAGAAATGTCTTTTCCAAGCAAACTGAAAAGAATTTCTAGCACCAGTGCAGTGGAGACTGCACTCCTTCCTGCTGGTGTATCCATCCTACATTTGGAAGGGAAAAAATTGCAAAGAAGGGGAAAAGTACCAGAATATCCTGTCTCAGCTTGCTTTATGGATTACTAGTTTTTTTTCCTTACTAAAGCTAATATTTCTGTGCCCCTACTCATAGTCTTGCGTATTCAACTGCAAGGTAGATTTGTTATTATTTTTGTATAGTCATTCAATAACAATCTCTTTTAAGTGTATTGCTAAAACCTACTCTCTCATCGTATGTAAACCTAGAAATACAGGAGTGAACACTGCACTCCAACATGTTATAACCAAGCCAGGGACGCTGAAAGTATGAAATTTACATACAACTAGCAGAGCTGTCCTCAGCGAGAGAATTATCTGACTCTTCTGGGGACTGAGAGAGGGAATGAAAAATACCTCCCTGGAACTTTTACACGCAAGTCAGACATTCAGAGTATTTCTTCATAGCTCACTGGAAAAAGCCACTTGCACCCTGACAAACCCTGCTCTTCAGCAGGAATTTAAAAGGCAGGAAAAAAAGTGCTCACATCGCCTCCCTGTATTGCCACAGAAGCAGCACTTCCTATCGGTTTTGGCGGATAGACAGAAGCAGATTTCTGCTCTGTGACTAAACACGTCCGGTTTGAAGTTTCTATCAAGTAAACAAGAGGGCTGAAGAAGCAGGAGCCGCTCCTGCCTGCCATGGAGACGCTCCCAGAGCCAGCCGGCACCCGGGGCACTTCCCGCTGGCTGTGGGGGAAGGCGGCTTGGGCCGGGGGACGGGGACGGGGCAGGGGTGGTGCAGAGGCGTGGAGCGGCGGTGGGAAGGACGAGGCACCGCGACCATGAGCTGGCGTTTAAAAGCCTCCTTCCCGCCATTTTGGACGTCTCCCCTGTGAGGGGGGCAAAGGAAAACTTCAGAAGTCCCCTAAGAGACCTGCTAGGGGTAGGGGAGAGGAACGAAAAAATAAAATAAGGAGTCCCGTTATTAGGGAAAAGCTGTGGAAAGTTTATTTGGCGCTTGCGTGAGGGCTTGCAGACAGCGGGCGGCAAGCACATGCCCCGGACACGGCTACCGGGGCTGCTGCTGCTGTCCACAGACGGAGACCCCAGCTCCGGCCGCGGCTGGCAGCCCCGGGACAAAGCGTCCGGCCGGCCGCCGCTTTGTCCNCGCCGCCCCCTTTCCCTCAGGCGGAAACCGAGGCTCGGGGCTGAGCGGCGCTCCGGGAGGGCGGCCCTCATGTCCCGGCGCATCTTGCGCGGCTGCAGCCGTCACACAACGCTGGATGAGGCGGGTGCGGCGTTCTGCCTGCGCGCACCGCGCTATGTGGTTGTTTGAGGTGGTTGTGTTTGTTTGGGTTTTGTTTTGTTTTGCTTTTTGTTTTGGTTTGGGTTTTTTTTTCCCAGAAACGGGTAAGTTACCTGCGAGAACAAGAATCAGGAGCTCTTGAGTAAGAACGTGTGGCCGGGCAGAGCCCCGGTCCTCAGTGCTTCTTGGAATGATGCCCCTTGCACCAGCCTGGGCATCCCAGCGCGGAGGCTGCGGGATGAGCCGGTAGGAAGGTGACGAGCAGGGCCAGACCTTGCTAACCCTTCTTTGCACCTCTCCCGGCTTTTTTGTAGTCACTTGCACTGAAGCAATCATCTCCGGAGGACTCTGAACAAAAGGAATGCTCCTCTGCATCTGCTTTGATGTTTACATCTGCTTCAGTGGTGCAGACAACACTCTCAGGAAGGTGATAAATCCAAACCCACCGATATTCCCCCACAGGCAAGGTCACCAGTGTGCTTACTGAAGTTAACATTCAGCAGTGCGTATTAAAAACTGTTCTTGCCTTGTAACTGATGTCACTGCTGGCAATTGGAGCAGCAGGTAATGCTAAGAGATGGCCTGTACAATCCTTAGTGTTTTGTAGGCTGTGAATAAATGAAAATAGGATAAAGCCTTGTGTGCCAGGCCACAAAACCTCCTGAAACTTCATGGATACAAGAAGATTTTAAGAGACTGTGATAATTAAGTACATTGTCCGAATCGGTTATTCACACATGAACATTTATGACTTAATAAAATTTAAGTATTATCATCTGACAAAATAATCTATTTGCTAAGAGCATTCTTAGCAGGAACACACCACAGTGAAAAGTGAATCTTAGGAAGATGTGGTTAGGGTCCTAGCCAAAACTAGTTCATAAATTCAATAATAATAAAACCATGAACCTTTGAATTCAGACCAATGCTGCTTGCTTAGCCCTTGGTAAGAGAGAAACTTGGACAACACCAGTCTGTTGCCTCTAGGCCCCTGCAAATAGAAAGCTGTACAAATACTGAGAATTAAAAGAAGTCCCAAGCCCTTATTTAAAGTCATAATAGTACTAATTTCCAGTGCAGCCAGGCCAAAGTTCAACAAACTATCCTCCTGTGTCTTTAGATACAAATGTGATTAAACAGCAACCAACACAATCATACTAGTACTAACTCACTACAGACACTTCTAGCCTGCGATGGATCAGTTCTCTACTTGCTTGAGTCCATGTTAGGTGCATTGATTAGTTTTAATTGTATTAGTGTAAGAACCACAGTAAACTATGATGCTTCACCCAAGTGGTCACTTTGCATGTTTTGTCTCTAGGAATTAAGACACAGAAGAGGCTGCAAGAGATTTGCACACAGACTTACTGTTTGATCCTCAGAAAAATCTTTGTGTTTGCTCTTCTTTAAGTGGGGAGGTATTTCTAAAATGCTTATAAGACCCTGTTACAATTAAAGAATGTGTTAAAGGACACATTAATGACTGGTTTCAGTCTCACAGTGACATTTGTGTCACACTGGACAATATGAAACAAAATTTCCCTTTTTTTTTTTTTTTTTTCTTTCCTCCTGACTGGCTTACTTCTTTTTAATAAGCTTTTGCACACAGTACCATGAAGTCCCATGGAAGCAATATTTAGGTTCTACATAAGATACCATAGGTTCCTGTTTAGGAAGCTGGCAGCACATGATAAGATACATAAAGCTGAGAGCTGTTCAGCCTCACAAGATGTAAACCACAATAAGCATCTGAATATACAGCAGGGCAACTTTGTCATTCAAGAAGTTTATACCAAAGTTGCTTCTGAGTGTTGTTCAGATTTTCTACGCTTGTCCTCTGGCAATTCTCCCACCCGGGAAGACACCGATCTCTCCTCAAAGTCTTCCCAGGTTAATTGGGTCCCTCATGGCTGAGTGACAGGCCCCCAAAATCATACACATTTTTACACGTCTATTAACAGAATATTTGTATTAGTAGTCATCTGATCCTCTTAGTTAATCTGGAGTCCAGTAATTTTGGTTCCAGATCCAATGCCCCAGCCAGCTGCTGCTGCTTGATGATTGTTGTTTCATAACATTTCTCCTCCTCACACTGGTACTTCTTTCAAGTATCATTGCTGCTGATAAGGCTAACTAATTCCAAACCTTCTATTGCCATTTTCAATTGTTAGGCAAGGCAAGGTGCTTTATGGAAGTCCAAGATGCTTCTAAGTAATGACCTTAAAAAACTGCCTCATTTGTAAAGAAGTGTTGTTGGACACAGGAAGACAGCAGTTCTGCTGTCTGAAAGCATGTGAAAATACATGAACAGTAGGGAACACGAATGCTTTTGTCTCAAGGGAAGTTTTTCTTTCTGGTTGGTTTGTGTTTTAAAGTTTAAACCTTTATACAGAATATGGAGCAGAGAAAAATTGTAAAAAGCTCAAGTCTTTACATGGCCTAGTATGCAGGTGCTGATACCTTTGCACATACTGAACTTCTTTGATATTTCTCCCATAAAAACAGGGCCTGAAAGGAAGGCATTTATTCCCAGCTGTTTAGAGCCAACAATTTAGTAAATGCAATGAGGAGGTTCTGATTACATGACGTATTCCTGTAAAGGTTTTCCTTCATCTCTGCCAGTTATGTTCTAAGGCCTGTACATATTTTGCTATTCCAGTGGGTTTCTTCTGTGGCCCTTGACAAAAGAAAGAAAAAGAATTTACTCATCAGCTGCAGACAGTAGCATTTTTTAAGGAAGCAGTGCACGTTTCTTCTCTTGTTCATGCTGTGCCACACCCCTTCTGATACTTTTCAAACATGCCTTCTTCTGCAAACCTTATTGAAGTCCAAATCTGTTTTAAATTATAGTCCACGAAACAGGTGCAGTCAATGAGATCACTTGGATAACACGAGCTAACTTTGACTTCACATACAGAGGCTTTGCCCATAGAATATTTGTGTCATAACAGCCCATTATGACTGCTCTGGAGAAAAAAAAAAGTATGTACTTGCACAGGAAGTTTCAAAACCCCTATTTAGTAATTTTGCTCTTTTGCAAACAACAGCATACTTTGGGAAAAGTCACACAGATTGGATGTCGTATTGCAAAGAAAGAGTAAGACTGATTTCAATTAATATGTGTTTTCAAATACTTCAGTTTTTACTATGTCCTTTTTATCTACTTACTTTAAAACTAGTAGAAATGTTTGTAAGGTGCCTTTTGGGTCAATTTTTTTTCCACGCGAGGCATGAACTTGGATGGAAGCATCAGCTTTATATTCTCAACCTTTTTTTTAAAACATTCTTTTCAATTTTCTATAGAGATAACGGAGAAAAGTGTCTCCAAAGACAAAACTGATCTTCTAAACAATTTTTTGCTGAGCAGGATCAGAAAAGGTCTAACTAAATGACAAAACTGGTTTTATTTTTTTTATTTAAAATTACTCTCTTACTTCAGAGCATCCCCTGTGTAGCTCACAACTGAAGACTTGTAGCAAAGATAAACAAGGGTGGGGAATCCAAAGGAGTGCAGATCACTGTTGGTAGTGATGCACAGACAAGAGAGATGCAGAGCTGGGGTCTCATTCTCTCCCCAGCTACCAAACTTTGGGAAACACCTTGGTTAAACAGCAAAATCTTTGAGGAAGTCACAGTATATAATGAGCTACACCTTAGGAGGTCTCTGCTCACTTCAGTGGCTGCTGACAGAGGTGACAAAAGGACCTTGCATCAATTCCAGGAGACACAGGACGTGGGGCACCACACCTCCCTTGGGTCAAGGTTGACTGTTCCATGCCGATGCCTTCTCTTGCAAGTGTTCCTTTCTGTGAAGCACACTGCTTCCTCCCTAGTAGTTTTGGCTGGAAAGCAGAAGACTTCATATCTCACTTTCATGATGAAGAGATTCAGTGTCATCACTGGACCTCCAGATTTTTTCACTCTATCCTGTTTCCAAGGAAGGAGATCATTGTTTCTTCAGATCAAAACTGTGAGAACATTACAGTGAAAATGGCACATCAAAAACTAACTTGCCAGTGAAATCCGAAGCTGCTATTTGGCTATTTTTAATGAAATCTAAAAGCCTTTCTCAACAAAAAAACTGTATCTTCAGCTCAAAACAAAAGCAAAACATCTGCAGAGCCAGGGGACCTTGGCATATGTACTTATGGTGGAGCTGCTGGTGATTCATATTGTCATAATTTCTTTTAAACACCTCCATCTGTCCAGCAGGTAAGTTGTTCACCATGCATTCAGAAAAAGCACTGGCCATACCTGCCCTTTTCTGAGGCTGCAGTGCCAGCCTGTACACACAGTCAGTTGCTTATTGGATGCAAACTTAAAACCAAATTTTTCCCCTGGTGTCTTATTAAAAAATTTTCAGGGGATACTTCAAATATTTCCTTGAAATAATTTCTGGAAGAGAAAGACTCCATTCAAATGAACAAGACAGCACAGCTGCAAAGACTAACAATGCATGGAATGTGCTTTGCTTTACCTTTCTGGTTGGATTTGCTCAGATTGCATCAAGTAATCTGCATAAATTGCTGGCTCTCTTCTATGGGTGTACATTATCTAGAAAACAGGGAGTCAGAAGACCATTTGTCCTTTTAGCATGGATGAGTGGCTGGCTGCTCCAGATCTTTAAATGGGCAAGTGGTAACTGAAGAGATGTAGCAGCCAGACAAGGAACCCTGGGCTGACTAAAGGAAGTAGTCTGGGTGAAGCAGACATGGAGCAGGGATGGCATCAGTGCTGCTGCAGTAATTTTCTTGCCAGGCTTCATGTGCAAACCAGCCAATTTTTGTTGACATGTGAACCCTGAAGACAACTCCATTGTTTCTAGAACAGGTACATTCTTCAGTCAGGGTCGCTACTCACACAGTGTTTTCCTTCTATGGAATAGGATAACATTCTATGAATGGATAACAGTAAAATTTGTAGGCTTTTTGAGATATTAACAGATACACAGTGAAGTATCCAAGAAAATGTATTTCATGGCAAAAGTGTTCACATTGTTCAGCAAACACAGTATGCAAAACTAATGCAGACACATCCATACAAAGTATGGACTTTTCTTTTGATAACCAGTGGGCCATGAGCATTTTTTCACAGTGAAAGTGTGTATAAAAGTTAACCATTTCATGGTAACAGGAGTGGAAATGATTTAGTATTATGACGTGATTCCTTTAGTGTCTTATTCCTTATGTAGAAGTGTGTAACTTCTTTAGGGTCCTCTGTGAAGCTCTAATGCAGAGTTTCAGAGACAGGAACTACATTCAGCTTCAGCAGCAAGAAGAAGTTCAAGACATGTTTTTCCAGAACTGCACTATTTCTGACATCGCTGACCTGTTAGATGTTTGCTTTGCTGAGAGTACAGTGAACAGTGCAGCTACCACTCATCTCTTCAACTTTCTGGAAACACTTAATCAAATATACAGTTCCTCTTGAAAATCTCCTTCTGTGAGTGATTACACACCCAAGTCCACCAGAGGAGTTACCAGCATGTTCTAACAAACCCAAAATGCAGCTATTCACCTTCACACTCTTCTCTAAAGGCATTAGAACTCAGCCTCCCTCACTCCAGTCTAGAAGCAAGTAAGCTTCTGATGCTGACACAGCTATTAGACTTCTACATCTTAACAGGTGAATCCAGCTAGGCCTAAGGTGATGACAAATATCTGAGATTCCCTTCCTTCCTATTTTATCTAGTCCAGGAGATTCAATAAGATAAGTTCCCCCAAACCTGGGACTCCTTTAGATAGCCCTCAATACTACCCATTAAATTGGAAAGGTACAGTGTTGGGACAGAGCTACTATTCCCTTATCTATATGTTTTCTGAAAATACACAATCAACAAATGTAACTTTGACCTGTACTCTGATCCTTTATGCAGGACCCATATCTGCAAGGCAGGCTAAAGCATCTGATTCTGAATACACAGAAGACTTCTTAGCACCAACACAGTCCCCAGTATTAGAAGCCCTAGCACAGGATTATCTTCACAAGACAGGAAAATAATGTGAATTTATGGGATGCTGGTATCTGAAGAAATAGAGGCTGCAGCACACATCACTGGATCTATTGTGAGGTCTACACTGCACAGAAGCAGTTATGGGAATTGCTGGAGGAAATAACCATTAGCTTAAGATTTAAAAAGGAACTCGCAGAGTTTTACAGGACAGTCTTGCCATTTTGCTGAATACAGCTAAGCATATATAGTTTTTACTGAGTAGTGTTTGTCTCACCCCTGACAACATAATAATAGATAACTAAGTATTTCTCATTCATTCAGGGATTGTCCCTATCTTCAGCAACTTCATCACCTTGCTAACTTCCCAGTGAGATATGGTTCCCAAGGAAGATTACAAGAACATATCCTGTAAGAGTGGAAGAAGCCTCAAAAAAATGTTATCCTTTCTCCACCCCTCTCCTTTCTGTCCCATTTCTCACCTTTTCCCCATCCTTCTGTGAAAAGATAAGCTGGGAAATGCACGGTGGCAGCTGTACCTGCTCACCAAATGCTCACCAGTAGCATTATTTAATGGGAAAGTAATTTTCTAGACACCACCCTGCTCCCCCCACCCCCAGAATTGTTTTCTAGTATATATTATACTCCAGTGGGTGTTGCATTGGTCGAATACCTGCCATTACCTGCAGCTGTCCCACTTTATTACTGGTTCAGGAAGGAGGAGCCAATCAAAGAAATGAAGCCATACAGTATTCTTACAGAGATTGTCTCTAGCTTCTATCATAATCATCATGTTTCTGCTACCACCTTCTTCCCCAGAGCCATCATCTCCCTTTATTTAAGGGTTATATTCCAGAACTTGGGAGACTTGGGAGAAGAAACTGGGGCAACCTAGGATGTAAGAAGACACTTTCCATCAGCTAAGCCTGCAATACCAAAAAGAGTTCACGGGGGTGACCACTTCTCTCACCTCTTTTAGGAAGAGACAGATGTTTTGAAAAGGATTCTGTGAGGTTATCATCACAGAGGGACAGCTTCTACCCTGAGTCACCTTGTGCTACCAAAATCTTAGCATTAACTTTCCCATTAACACACATTTGTAGTCTAAATCTATTTAGATTAGTACTTGCTTAACTAGAGTCTGTCTGACTTTCTATTCTGTCCTTACTCAGTTTTACTGCTTTATCAGGAGTTTTAGAGGATTTTAAGACTTTTACATCATTTAATTCTCCTCCTTTCCTTATTTACCACGTTTCCATGAAATTTCATTTTGTTGAAAGAAATGAAGCCCCTATTGAACATGCCCCAAAGTTCATTGAGGGAATGGTGCCACAAAGGACAGGCATCCTCTTTTAGAATTAATAAAGTAAGACAATTTGATCAGAAAGTCAATGTGCTAATCTCAAATTTATGTAAAACACAAGGTTAGACAAACTTGCTTTAAACTGATCTGCAGTGCTGGGAGTTTAAATAGTCTGTAGCTCAATTTAATGAAAATCTGATGTTTTCCACAAGAGGTTAGTGTGGTTCAAGGTGTGCAGATTCAATTCAGATACTGATATGCATAGAAGTCATTGGGCATGCTGAGAGGCTTTGACCAGGCTGGGATCTGACCAGTTCCTCAGAGCAGATTTAAGGCCAGGCTGGATGAAGCCTTGTGCAACCTGATCTAAAGGGAGGTTTCCCTGCCCATGAGGGGGGTTGGATCTTGGTGATCTTTAAGGTCCCTTCCAACCCAAACCATTCTGTGATTCTATGATCCTGTGAACTCAGCATTTTCCTGAAGTATGGATAAAAATCGTAATGAGTAACCACTCCTTTGGTAAGAAATACTGAGGCAGTAAAACTTCCAGTAGCCTCTTTGAAGCTGTGGATTTTGATGGAACTCTTCTATGACTGAACAGAGATAGCTTTTGTAACATAAGAAATTCTTGATACTGTATTATTTCTTCTATTACACCACAACAGATCATGTAACTGTTCTAGCATTTCCAAAGATAAGCAAGTGGATACCTACAGGACTAAATGGATAAAAGAGATGCACATATTCACATCCATTCATAGTCTGTTTTCAGTGGCCCAGTCTGTTACTAGCAAAGGCTTTGCATTCAATCCCACACATTTTTGACAAGCACACACTACTGTGTTATCCATAACACTTAAGATTTTGGTGTATTATTGCTGCTTCACAATTACGACTATTATTTTTATTTAACTTCTATCTCTCTAAAAACACAAACACAAGTACTTTTGCACCCCCCCCTTGCACACCCAGTCTTGCTGATTTGGTAGCCCTTTTGAAGTTTATGAAGCAATTAAATGTTTTTAAATGATCAGTGTTTCTGTCCTACAATAATTACATACTCAGATGTGTTGAAGTCATTAAATACATGTTTATTTTATCTGACCTTGCAAAAAAAATTTCTGACCATACTAACACAGGAGTAACTAGTGAAGTAATTTTACTTCTGTATATGTGGCTAGTAAAATACAATTTTATGTCTCTTTTTAAAAAGAAAAAATGTAGAAGGAATAGAAAAGAGCCACAAAAATTAACCAAGAAGGTGAAAAAATAATGAGAATCACAGAAAGCTCAATCTGTTTATCCTTAAAAGAAGAAGAAGAAAAGGATTGAGAAGTAACTTGATTACAGGGTAAAAGCACCTTCCAGGGGAGAAAATAGTGACTACTAAAGAGCTCTTTAATCTATCAGAGAAAGGCATAACAAGAATCAATGACTGGAAGCTGAAGGCAAACAAATGCAAATGGAAATAAGGTAGAAAATTTTTAGCAGCAGGCATGATTACTACTTGTATTATCCTAATACCTGCAAGGCAAGTCACAGATCGGGGCTGCCTCACACTAGGTGCTGATGAAAAAACCCCAAAAACAAGAACACACCAAACCCAACCACCCCCAGTCCCCCTGACAAAACCCTAAGCAAACAAAGAACCAGAAAAGAAAAACAATCCCTGCCAAAAGGTTACAAATATCACGTAAGATGAAGTAACGTAATAAATCAATGATAAAATTATCTGATATGACAGGCAGCAGTTTCAGGCCATGGTTACACCATACAAAGTGTTAAGATCCTGGCTTAAGGTGATTCTGCCTTGTCATGACTGTTTATACTGCCACTACTTTGCTACAGCTGTGAAAGTTTGAAAACTGATTCTTTTGAAAAAAAAACCCAAACAGCAACATCAAAATCTAACAATAACCCTAACCCTAATCCTAATAATTTCTATCATAAAAGTTAAAAAGATAAGCATATGATTCCCAACACCAGTGCACTGGCCCCGGAGCCTACACACCATCCTTGGAAGCTTAAAAACACAACAGGCCACTGAGGTTTGACTGGCAAGCAGATTAAAGGGCAAAAGCTGAGAGCAGTATTTTTCTGTTGTAAAAGTATTTGTTACATAGTTTTAGATTAATAATCATATGGCTTTCCCCTGAAATTCATCTGGGAGAAAGACGGGATATTTGAGGAGCATCTCATTGAGGAGGAACTCATTTCTTGGGCTAGCAATACTGAAAAGCTCAGGTAAACTGTCCACAAATGGTCCCCAAGACTGAAGGCAAACCACCTATACCCATGGCACTTACCACCCAGCCTTCTCCCTTCCTCCTTGGAGGTGGTGAGTCTCCTCCTACCAGCTGATGTTCTGTATTTCACTGAGCTGAATATTCACATTTGGATGCTAGAGAGAGAAACAGTTACAACTAGATCTAAACCCAATAATTTTTTCCTTGTTCCTTGTTAAAAATACTTAAGGCTATAGCAATAATAAATCACATTTTAAAAATGTTATTTCATCACAAAGTTTAAATACCTAATTGCCTTAATATTTGGCCTCATCCACCCTGCTAAATTTGTCCAGGGGACCAGGGCCACCCTGTGCATGCAGGACACACACTGCTCAGGAAATGAATCAGGGTTGTGTATCAAATTAGATTATTTATAGGTTGGTATATGTGTTTGCTCTAAAAGTTGTGCAGGGAACAAGACAGACAACTACAGGAAGAGAGCAGTAGGCATGTGGTTAAGGCAGTTGAATGCCACACAGGAACACTCAGTTCTGCCTCTGTCTTTGCCATCAGGCTCTGTGAA
Source organism: Florisuga fusca (assembly GCA_038090715.1). NCBI lineage: Eukaryota > Metazoa > Chordata > Aves > Apodiformes > Trochilidae > Florisuga > Florisuga fusca. Next base: position 57,752,024 of record JAAWXA010000003.1, on the reverse strand, counting down.
CGAGGAGCGAGTCAGACCAAGCACCTTGGCAGGTGGCCACCAGCCTCCTCTTCCTCTTTTTCTGGGAGTCCAAACTGAAACACCTTGGGCCTTTTATGTAGAAATGCAAAGCAGCTGATTGTAATGGAAGCTTTGGCTTTTGAGGGAGAAATGGAGCTGGAGGCACAAAGTTAAAAGGCAGGAGAGCCCAATTAATAACATCAACTTTGCTACTGACTCAATGAGGGGCTCTGTTTTCTCCTTGCTCAAACAGACAGCAGGGCTTTTCTGCTGTTCTAGGGATACACAAAAAATGATCAAATACTGTGAAGCTCTTAGATATCACTGTAATAAGCCTACAAAGGAAAAAGATGAAGGTATTTCAGATTCTTTATATACAGAGAAAGGTTTTGATTCTTAATGCATTAATTACCCTATATTGCTACATACTTGCTTTAAAAATAAAGTCCACACAATATAAATACTGACATGCATAAAGATGGAGCATAGCCATGTTTCCCCTCAAACTCTACTTTCAATATGATTTTGCAAAGTCCTTTCTGGCTTCTCTCAGGGCTATTTAACTTGAGTTAACTAACCGCAACACAGTCCTGTGGAATAGGACATGGAACTCAGTGTAAACAAAATATATTCTCTGGTTCACAAAAATAAAAAAATTATCCTGTCTCAGCTGTATAGCATGTCAAGCAACCACAGCCACTAGAATAGAAAAGCAACAGGAGAACTAGTAAAAGTTAATTCCTTTTCCTGCTTACTTTATTGGTCTACTTCACAATGTATCATCATACTGAAAGCTTTCAGAAGCAACAGGCTACTAAGAAGATAGCATTTTGAAAAATAAAATAAACCAGGTGGACTTGGTTCCCAAAGAATAAAGAACAAATCTACCAACTTCTTTAAAAATAACCTGAACTCCAACAGTTTCTCTGACTTCGGTATCTGAGTGAAGAGAAATACAATAACTGAAGACACAGGTGATGATCTCCTCCATTTTAGGTAAGAAGCCATTCAATGTAAAAATGTAACACAATAATCATGGCAATCATGAGTTTTTGGTGCATGACATAACAGAAATATTTTAAAGATGTCTGAGAACATCCCATGCATACACCCTGAATGCTATGAAAGCAGATGTGCATGAGACTCAAAGACAATGACATTTTGTAGGATATTTTTCATTAATTAGAAGCAAATAGACAGGGAAATAAGAAAAGAAATTTAGATTCAGGCCTACAGTCAGATCTTCACAGTAGAAACCTGCAGTCATCCAGAGTCCCACCGACTCAGTCAGGCCCCATGGCTACCGAGGTCCATTTGAACAAATCCAGTGGCAGGATAAGGGCCTAAGTATGTAAAAAGAAAAAGGATAAAATGATGTAACACAGCACTCAGCTCTAATTAAAGAGACACCAAACTAGTCCCAGAAAAATAATCTGACCTGCTTATGGTTTGTGATGGTCTGGAACATTGGAAGATTTACATTTTTACCACAAAACACTGCAGTTACAGGAAGGGCTACAGTGGTGTCTTCCATCAAGAGTTTATACAGAATTAACTGATCACAGCACATTCCCCTTCAGGCAAACACAAGTCCCTGCAGTGCATTTGATCACCTCCTGTGTGCTGGTGCTTTTCCATATTTATATATAATTTATTATTTTAAATAAAAGAGTGGTCTAAAATCAATAAAGGTTGTATTTTTATCTTCATCAACTCTTCCTTTCTAGACATGCAGATTTTAGCCTCTTAGTAACATGGTGGCAAAAAATAAAATGCCACAATCTTCAAAACACTGTAAAACTGACAGAAAGTAATATTGTTCCTATTTAAAATTTTCACTGTTACACCTATATGAAGCTGTGAGAAGTTCCAGCTTGGCAGTGTGCTGGATGAATTAACATTTTATGCTGATGTTTTTTCCTAACACACTAATAAAAACTCACAGTAGCATACACCTAGTTGCATATAAAATTGATAATGAAAATGTCTGCTTTAAGGAGCTTTGCTAACTGAAATACAGGCTTTAATACAATAGGAGTGTTCACCAGCAGCAAAGACACTACAGGTGCATCAAGTTTATAGAGAAACAAGCACACAGAGCCAATGGCTACAGAGTGAATATTGTATCATCCAAACTTCTTATCATGCATCTCAGGAAGGGGTCTGTGTCTTCCCTGCACCTTCTACCTTCACCACTACTACCTCTTTGATATTGCCTGACCACAGACTTCCTCATCAGGCTTGCAGATACCATCAAGATGGGTGGAAGTGTTCATCTGTCTTAGGGTATGAAGGATCAAGTGGAGAGGGACCTGAAGAGGCTGGATTGATGGGCTGAGGCCAGTTGTATGAGACTTGACAAAGGCAAGTGTTGAGTTCTGCACTTTGATCACAACAAATCTGTGCAATGCTACAGGCCTGGAGAGGAGTGGCTGGAAATCTGCCCGGAGGAAAAGGACCTGGGAGTGTTGGTCAACACCCAGCTGAATGTGAGCCAGCAGTGTGCCCAGGTGGCCAAGACAGCCAACAGCATCCTGGCTTGTATCAGGAATAGTGTGGCCAGCAGGAGAAGTGATCACTGGAGTACTGTGTTCAGTTCTGGGCCCCTCAATGCAAGGACTTCCAGCTGCTGGAGTGTGTCCAGAGGAGGGCAACCAAACTGGTGGAGGGTCTGGAGAACAAGTCCTATGAGGAGAGGCTGAGGGAATTGGGATTGTTTAGTCTGGAGAAGAGGAGGCTGAGAGGAGACCTTACTGCTCTCTACAACTACCTGAAAGGAGGTTGTAGGGAGGTGGGTGCTGACCTCTTGTCGCAAGTATATAAAAACAGAACTAGAGAAAATGGCTTGAAGTTGCACCAGGGGAGGTTTGGAGTAGATATCAGGAAGAATTTATATACTGAAAGAGTAGCCAGGCACTGGAATAGGCTGCCCAGGGATGTGGTGTAGTCACCATCCCTGGAGGTATTAAAAAACCATGTAGAAAGGGCACTTCAGTACATGCTCTCATGGGAATGGTGTTTTTTTTCTGGGTTGATGGTTGGACTCAGTGATCTGAGAGGTTTTTTCCAACCATGACAGCTCTGTGACGAAGTTGTCCAAGAGTTGTCCATTCTTCTCTTTACTACAGCCTTCAGAGATTAGCATGTAATCAGACAAATGCATATAAACACACTTCCTGTAAAAAAAGTAATAAATTCAAGAGAATCAGTGGACTGTGCACATGGACACTAAGACATCCTTTTTGTCAGGATGTGACAGTGACTTTACTTAGGCTACTTATATATGAGGAAATTCATAGATACGGAAGATAGAGGTGATTTCCAAAATCTGTGGTAGAAGATAATGGTTTTGTCTTGTTAGTATTGGTCTTAGTTTAGGATATAAAAATCTCTGCTTACCATAGAATAACAGAATAGTTTGGGTTGGAAGGGACCTTAAAGATCACCTAGATCCATCCCCCTGGCACGGGCAGGGACACCTTCCACCAGGCCAGGTTGCTCAAGGCCCCATCCAACCTGGCCTTGAACACTTCCAGGGAGGGGGCAGCCACATTCCTATTTCCATTTTAATGTTGAATTCTCACTTTTACAACACATGAATATCAGCAACTGGTGCATAACAAAGAACCTGTAACACCACACTTAGAATCCAGTGTTATATCTTGGTTATTTTATATCAAGAGAGGCACAGACTAAGTCTTGGCTGCCACTTGGTGAGCTCACCAGTGCAGGGCTCTGCCTCCCTGCCTGCCAGTGGGGTCCCAGGGGGAAGCAGAGGGATTCCTGACCTCCTGCAGCATCTCTCCCTCTGGCTGTGAGCATCCAGCTGCTGGGATCCAGACACACCGCACTTTTTGCCTACAGGTGTCTGGCATGCCGTGAAATGCGTGTGCTCATGAATTTACAAATACAGAGATTGTTACCAAACAAAAGGTCATTTACTGCCTTACCTGGCCATCTCTGAATAACCCAAACTATTGAAGGTGTGTTAGTATCAAATTCCTTTCCAATGATGAAAGGCAATTTTAAAATTTCTCTTCCCCGATATACTTTTTAATATTTTAATCTGGTCACCTAAATACTAGAAAATCTTTCTTCTTGATCTTGCAAAAAAATGCATTAACAGTTTATACTTCCACATCTGGTGGAAACATATCTATAGTAAAATTGACAGGAAAGAAAATAAAAAGCTATTTGTTTTTTTCCTTTTGGTTATGCCTCCCTAATACTGAAGTTGTCTCTTCTATGGTTTAAGTGAGAAAAGTTTAGAAGCAACTCTAATTCATACCTGTTTGCTACCATACCCATACAACTACAGAGCAGTTGAAAATTAGCCAAGAGCAGATGTTATCTCCTCTGCCCTTTCTCCAGTCCCCCCTCTGCAACCTGTGAGCTCTGTGACATGCTGAAGGGGGAAGGAAAGGATGACTGTGGCTGGTAAAGGACCTGGCTATAAAAGCCTCAAGCAAACTGAAAGCTTCCTGCTCCTGGGGAGACTTCTTACATCATCAGGCAGGATCAGAATAAGGCACTGAATCAAGTAATTGTATCACTGAAGAACTACGGAGTACGGTTATTAGAAGACTTGACTTCATAATTTAATTCTAAAGAAATTGTTGTGCCCCATGTACATTATTACACTAAACCAAATGAAAACACCAGCCCCTTCCCAGCAAATGCAAAGCACATGTTTTCATGCTGCTAGCCACCCCACTGAGACATTACAAATCAAAGCCAACAATGAACATCCAGTCCCTGGTTGCAGGTGGGGAAATATTCTAAGCAACATTACATTGGGAGCAATTGTAGGAGGGAAGAACTCCAAAAAATATACAATACAATTATGCTTGAGGACAGATCTTTAAGGTTTTCATGTGAAAGAGTTAATTGCTGATGATACACACAAAGCTGCACAGCTACATTGTCATCCCAGCCTATTGCTCACACACAGAACTCTAGCATCACCTTAGGATTATGAATAAATTTAGCATCTAAGATTCATATTCATCATTTGCAGTTACTTTCCATGCTACATTTCCAAGATTGTGTTTTTCTTAATTCTTCCAATCAGCTGAAGCATTCAATCAGGTTATCATTATCACTACCTTTTGATTAAGCAACATTTTTCCCCCCAGCTTTAGAGCAGCACAGCCTAATCTCACTCGAGTTCATTCAGAAAACTGCTGCTCAGACCCTTTTCCTAGTCGATCACTTGGAGAACACATCATTGTCTCCACAGCTCTCCTTGACTTCTCCTGTACTGTTTCTTGTCTTCCCTTCCAAGGCCCTTCCTTGCTTATCACCACCACACCTATTGTTATCATCACCAGGAAGTCACCTGTGGTTTGCTTGCATATGAAGAAGCCAGGCCAATTTTTATGGTACATGAAGCTGAAAAGACATTTAGATCATACTGTCTGAATTACTATTTCATGTCAGGCTAAAACATATTAACCCCCCCTCCAAATACTTTTTAATGAAAAAAAAAATTGGAGATGCTTCTTGTACCTGTTCCCTTTGTATCTCCCAATTGTCATTCAGTGTCCAGATTCCAGCTGCTCTTTCACCCACGTTGTATTTTCAAACAAACCTCTTATGCCTTCTCCTGTTTTACACCTTACACTAAAATAAAACTTTGTAAACATATGAAAACATACTTCATTGCTATTCTTGAAAGCCACCTGTGAAACCCAGCTTACTCAGATGCCCCTACAACCCCTATGAGCACAGTCTGTGATAGGAATGTGTACACATTACCTAATTTTAAGTGTCTAAAGTAGGAAGCTGTGGGATGTGGGAGATGGAATCCCCTGTACAGTAAACAGAGAGAGGCTCCTGTTGAGAGAGATTTTGATGAAGGAACTCCTCAAGTATTCCAAATTGTATCTGAAGTAGTCTAGGGAGATCAATCTTTTGATTTAGATACAGAAGTTGGATGCCTGAAGTACGAATGTTCCTCTTTACATTCTCTTCTCCTCTGTGTACATTTTCTCTTTTCAACTGAGTTATATTTACACTGCACACACTTAGAACTGCAGGTAGTATTTTCAGTGCATGTTTATGTGGCTCCTACGATCACAAGAACTTCAATGCCCAAATAACACTAATTTACAATAATACAAAAAAGACTTACAATGCTATACAGTATTTTATGAAACAGTACCTGACCTTGTAATTATCATAAAAGTATACACACATGCCAGGTAGAAGATGCACAGTTATGCAGCAGCTCTAACTTGGTTATTTTCTAAATTCCTTAATGTGGTAAAAAAGAGCTGGAACGTGGTCACAGCCGGCACCAGCTTTTCTCCCCAGTCTGACTGACAGGCAAATGCTCAACACAATTCAACACAGTGAAAGAGAAGGGAAAGTAAGTGTGACAGGAATGGATACATGATTCCAGAATGCATACAAGACTTCTTGGCAGAGGAAGCAGGGTCAGAGAGACAAACCATGGAAACCCTGGACACATGTGTGACAGATATCATAAGCTATTTTCTGAAACAATTGATGAGAAAAATAGTAAAAGTAAGAAACATAAGGAGCCCCGTCATACATACAAGGAGTTCATGCCCCAAAATGCATGTTTTTCCATGTTAAACTTACTGAACTTTAAGTACACCCTACTAAAAAGATCTCAGTAATATGAAGGTCACAACAGCCCAAAATAATGAAGCAAAACTAGATTTCTCTTACATGTTAAGAAAATCTCTAGGTGTCCAAAAACATGGTTATTGCTGGGAAAAAAACCCCATAGCAAAACATTATAAAGAAACAACGAGCTTCAAGAAGTTATTTGAATCAAATAGGAGTCTCACACAAACTTGGAAATCTAATCCTAGGACAAACAATAAGCAAAAGTCATACCAGGCATCATGTACAAAAGAAACAGAACAACTACTACTGATTATGATCTAGCTCTTCCTCTGGATCTGTTCATCCACCTAACAGAAAATAAATTCTTTCAAAGCCTGCAGTAAGAGAATTCCTAATGAAGCAAACAAACAAAAAACCCACCTAAGACTAAGACAGCCATTGATCAAAACCTGATAAGAATAAACAGCAAAATATTGGGTTAAATTATCAATTTCATTACTTATTTTTTTTACTTATTTCATTACTTATTTTCATTGATGACAAAGAGTTAACTGGAAAGTGTCTCAAATGAATGGATTTTGTCCTGTGTTGTGGTATAGTTGTTAATTGCCAGAAACTGGGCTGAGCGAGTACTATGGCATAAAATCTGAAGTTATTTACTTTACTTGGAATCTTGGAAAACTGTTAATCTAACCAAAATGCGTAAGTGCGCCTGAAAAAATGCCAAATCAAGTTTAAATTTTGATAGATAATGAACACATACTAAAATAAAACCAAGAGAAAAGAGTCTGTGTTTTGAGAGGTTTCAAGGTAAAGGTAAAGAACTTCATGTAATAAAACTCAGTATGTTGGGCAAGGGAAAGGCATGAGTTACCTACAAAATCTCCACATAAGTTGATATTACCCACTGACATTTATTCTTGCATAGATTTAATTTACTCACACTTTTATGCTCACTTATTCACAAGCACTGAGACTGATCTACCCAAATGGTCTGGCCAGGATAACTTCATGTGGAAATCAGAGGCCAAGGGCCTCCAGCTATTAAGTCCTCACCCCACTTCAGGGGTTATTCTTAATTAGCAATAAACTTTTTTTGGAGCAGATCCTTTAGGACATCCATCAGGAATCATCAGCTGTGTCAGATTGCCTCAGGATCTTGCTTACCTCACCTTCTATAAAACTTAGGCCATACTGCTGCGCATTCTGTTTCTCTTTGTTTGGAATACAAATCTGAAACACACGCCCGCAGTTTCTTCTCCTGGTTTGCTACCAGAAGAAAAAAGAACAGTATGTGTCATGTACTACAACTTTGTTGCCATGCTCCTGCTCTTAGGAGGCAAGATCTTCCCCTTGAAAATCATTTGTGCTGTGGCACACAGATACTGCGGGGAATGGTGTCCTTCCTTATCAGTACAGGACATTTCTTTAACCCTTTGTTTCATTCTTTGTCCTTATGCTTACTTATACACGTTTCCACTTATCCTGCATCCATACAGTTCCTACTACTTTTACTACACCTCTTGGCATAATTTTCTGCTAACTGATCTGATACATCCCACACTTCTACATCCTTCTTTGCCACATCTCTGTTTTCCTTGCAACAAGAGCAGCAGACATTACTGGGAAAGCTGCTCAGGGTGGGGGAAGACCTGGAGAAAAATAGGAAAACCTATTACTGGTAAGGCTAGAATTGCTTTTTTAACAGTCTAGTTTCATGAACTTGATTGCTGGGGCTGATGAATGTCAGCATCAGGTGTAAGGGAGGTGCTAGGACTGTCTCTGAACAACAATGAAAGTTGTTCATTAGATCAGTTATGCTGTACTGGGAAAGAACACCACATGCCCTGGCCTTAGGAAGGAACTAGGGGCACCAGTTCAGCAGTTTAGTGAAAATCTTGGCTCAATATGCTACTATGCTCAAAATAAAAATAATAAAACAGGCTGCTTAAACAACGAAAAAAAATTAGAAGAAAGCCAGTGCAATAGGATTAGAAAAAAATCAAATCTGTGACCTTACCAGAAAAAAAAAAATCAAACTACATGAGCTACAGGTCACCCCTTTCCAAAAGTATACTAAAGAACTGGGAAGAGTTCAAAGGTGAACAATGATAAGCATCAAAAATATGATATGAAGAACAACTGGCAAGTTTAAAATCAACAGTGTTATGAGTGGACATAAAAAATAATAAGAACTCCAGGGTGGTCTGATGGGACATTCCTATTCTCACTACCTTATAATGCAAGAAAAATTTCTGAAAAACATCTGAAGTGTGGAAAATTAAAAATTGATCAGAAGAATTGTTTTTCACGTCATATGTATTTACTCACATTAATTATCAAGGAAATTCAGTTATTAATGTCAAGGCAATGCCCCTGTCAACACCGGTACAGATCAAAGCAGTTACTACTTAAAGAAATCAGGAAGAAACTTATTTGAAATTAACACCAGCTGAAGCACTGGGATGTCTTTATGTGAAACTGGAAACAGTATTATGGTTTAAGTGACTATCATAACTTCTGTGTAAAAACACCAATTAAAAAAAGAGGAGTAGCAACTTGATTTCACACTAACTTTTCCTACAGTTTGCATTAAATGCTATATATAGCTCATAACAGTATAGTGACAGAACTAAAGTTTGGAGACTTTAAACTCTATGTAAGCAATAAAGACAAGTAAGTGAAAAATGAAAACCAGCATGATTATAAATGAATTTTCTGCATCTTTGAAGATTCACCTAAAATGTACTTTTCCTGATTTCTTAGAAGTTTCTCAAAGACCTGAAATTGAGTACTCTTCCCTTACAATTTGTTTAAAGGATTGTTTCAACAAGGACTCTCACCATAGATCTTGCTAAAAAACACACAAACAGTCCTGACTGAGCTCCCACAAACAAGTGAGCTAGAAATAGCTTTAATACTAATTCCTTAGTATATCACCACTATACTGCTTGATCAGATCATCCTGTTTCAGTTTGAAAGTCATCTTGGCACAGTACATACTAGAAAACACATTACTGCAGTCATTACAAAGACACACAGATTGTAAAAAAACAAAACAAAACAAAACAAAACAACAACCAAAAAAGCCAAACCAAAAAAACAGAGAAAGTAAGGATGAGGCTTCATATACATTGTTTGATTTTTCCCCACTGTGTCTGGGAAGGTAAACAGAATACAATAATGCCTGGGAGTGAAGAATAGAGGAGGAACTGAAAGGAGAGGCTGCCAGCACTGCCAAAGCAAGGATGGGCCTCCATGGTTTGTTTAGTCAGTGGCTGGCTCAGGTGAACAGGGCAGACACACATGTCTGAAGCAACACACAGTACAACTGAGGGTGTGGAGACTCAAAAGGTCAATAACATAGACATAACATAACATAGACAGCACAAAGAACCAGAAAGATTGCCTGGAAGTTCTTCCTTGGAAAGAGAGATAACATAGTTGGTACCAGGATGAGAGAAACTGGAAAATTTATACAGCTACATAAACTTTGTACAGTGACACATGAATGCAGGCAAAGGTTCTGTCAGAGAAGGGACCATAATGACAGAAAAGCTGTCTGGCAGAAAAGCAAGCCAACAGGTTCCAGAAAGGCAATATACAATTTCTGAACCCATAAGGCAACATCTCTTCCATCTATGCTCTGAAAGCAGCAGACCACTCAATATCAGGACATCTACACTTAGATGTTTTTTGTCTTGTTTAACTTGCTTTGTTTTGCAGATAACACAGACTTTGAATTTGTAATCAGAAGAATTGTCTCTTGCCAAATTTACCTTTTAGTTGTACAGCTTTTGGCTGTGACCATTTTAATAACACACCCCGTGACAAATATTGATCACTTTCTAAAATAAAAGGGATATATTGCTTTTCTAAAGCTATTTTATTATATGCTTGAAAATACATACTGTGTATATACAACTTCAAATATACTTCACTGTACATTTAGCTGAGAAGTTGCCACACATGTTTTTGCTTTTAAGTAGAGGGTGGGCAATTGCAAAACTAATCTCATAAGGGAGAAGATGTAAACTAACTTTATTTAGATGTGAAGGAATTTCTTGTAAAGATATTTCTTTGCTCATTCCAACAGCACCAAAGCTATTCACTTGGTAATAACAGTTTTTGGACTGAAACAGACATTTCTGAACTTCCTGTTGATGACTAATGTACAGTTTAACAGAGCCATTACTTTGTGACAGGCACCATAGAAGCCAAGAGTCAGATAATATATCAGCTTCTGCTCTGCTTTCATCCTAACTTAATGACCAGAGCTCTTTTATTCTTAACATCTTGTTTTAAATATTAAACTCCAACGAGTTCAGCAGGATACAAAGTAGCTACTGTAAGAGTAGAACACCTGTCATGTAGTGTTAGTATTGAATAGGCATTAAATGGAAGCTATAATATTGGCAGAAGCATATTTTTGAACAAGAACATTTGCCACAATCCACTCTACATCCATTAAAGGAAGATCGAGGTTTACGCTACAGATGCACAAAACAAAACTGACAAAAACAACAAGAAAATTACTTCAACTCACATGGTAACCTTTCAGATTGTACTTATAATTCGATCTTTACGTTACACAAATTATTGTCTTGAAATAAACGTTTCTTGCTATTGTAAATGCTTTTATCTATTTATTAATGTTTTCCAAGGTGCACAAAAACTCTAGGTACAAGCTTTTTTCCATCCCAGTGTACAGCCCAGAGTTACACAGGAAAGCACATTCCCAGCACAGAACAACATACAGTGCACTCCCATCTGCGTTAGAAAAAAGTACCACGTAACTATCATACAACCACAGAATAGTTTGGGTTTGAAGTGACCCTTGATCACCTAGTTCCAACCCCCACGCATGGGTAGGGACACCTCTCTCTATCCCCCGCTGATCCAAGCCCCATCCATCCTGGCCTTGAACATTTCCAGGAAGGGGGGCATCCACAACTCCTCTGGGCAACCTCTTCCAGTGTATCACTACCCTTACAGGAAGGAATTTCTTCCTAATATCCAATCTAAACCTACCCTTTTCCAGCTTGAAGCCGTTCACCCAGTGGCATTAGCAGAAATATTGCAGCGATACGAGGGTCCCCCAGACGCAAGCCCACCCGTGCCAGCACAGCTCAGACCCCAGCCACTGACAGCGAAGGGGCTGAGGAGCTCACAGCTCACCCCGGCCAACCCGCGGAGCAAAGCTAACCGAGCCCCGGGAGCGGCACCGCCAAGCTGGCAGCCTGGGCGGACGCGAGGAACGAGGCAGAGGAGGAGACGAGACAGCGGAGCAGAGACGGAGCAGAGACGGAGCAGAGACGGAGCAGAGACGGAGCAGAGACGGAGCAGAGACGCATCGGGGCCGCAAAAGCGTCGCCGGCCGCGGAGCACCCGAGGGCGGCTGCCGGGGTTGGGCGGACGCAGTGGCCATGAGCGGCCCGGGAGCGCCGGCAACAAATAGGGAGAGGGAGCGGAGCAGGCAGCGGCTGGGGCGTCGGGGAAAGGTTCCTGGCGGGAAGGGAGGGAGGGAGAGAGGTGATAGAGGGAGGAGAGGGAGAGAGGGGATGGAGGGAGGGGAGGAAAGGGAGAGAGGCAGGAAAGGGAGAGAGAGAGGAGAGGAGAGGAGACACAGACAGTCATGCAGGCTGCCGGGTCCTAGTGCCGCCCAGCCCCCAGGCTCCCGGGTCTCTCGCTTACCGCCCGCCTGCAGCGGTCCCGGCCGGTGCTGCGGCAGCTGTCTCCGCGGGATGGAGTCCCCACCGCGATGCCCTCATCATCCTAACGGAGACAGTTTTCTGATGGCGCTGCCAGCTGGCCCTAGGCAACGTTTGACTCGAGTATTGATCTCACGGAGAAAAACCTGAGGCCTCTTGAACGTGCTGACGTGCAACAAACACCCCGTGTGCCGGGGGACTGGCAGAGCTGTGGACAGCCACGGGCGAAACCACTGCCCCAGGAGAAAAGGACTACAAGAGAAGGAAAAGGTCAGTACGTTCAGCACCTGACATCAAACCAGGCTGTGCTCATGAGAAACCCTGATTAGATCCTAAAAATTGAGAGCCTAAACTTAACTGTAGAGTTGTGCATCTCCATCACGCAGTGCAGGAAAAGATAAGATGCTCTGAAGCTGATGGGAAAGTGAGAGTAGGACTGAAACTGTGCGTGCTGTAGGATACAATAGGATTAGATTCTAGGATTGATCCTGGCAAATGGAGAAAGGACCTTGGCAAGCGAAGACTGAAACAGAGAAAACTGCAGGAGGAGCAGCCTGGGTGAGGCACCTTTTACACCTATAGATGTGCAATATACCAGCATGCCCCGTTTCTGCCTTGCTGTTGCTACTTCAGTTTATTAAAAGCAAATGCAGCCTTATAGGAAGGCAGAGATATGCCCCTCAGCATCTACACCCCATCCTCTCGAACACATCAGCCTGGCCACAGTGGCAATTTCTGATGTATTTTCATTTTGCTGTCTCCCTCCTCCTCTTGCCCGCATTTCAACACCACTTGAAGATAAAACAGTAGTACTCTTATATTTTAATACATTTAATACTCTTTTACTAAATCATAGGGGACTAGAATGAGAAACAGGATTGAAATTACTACTTTTATTGCCTTCCAGTGTTGCCTATGGAAACCATGATCAATTCTGTTTATAGTTACACATAGTTTTCATTAATGTCTCTATACTCTGGCAGCCCAAACCAGAAAAGGGATGGACAGACCAGCTCCATATCAGTGAGAGTTAGGTGAGCATCAACAATCTACTCTGGAAAGGGAACAGAGACATAGAAAGACTTCACCCAGTGTAGAGCCACAGGAAATGTAAAGTGGAAAATTTATGAGAAGATCAGTCTAATATGCAGGTATCTGTTCACTTTAGCATAAACTCCTCCATTAGATATTATGCATGGTAGAACAGGACCATTTTTTAAAAAGTCAAAGTACCTCACTCATGATGTTGTATCCTATAGCAGCATTCTATCTTATTCTTATCAAAACACAGCTCCCATCCAGAGAACAAAGATTCTGGAACTATGTACATATTTTCAATATAGACTGGTGGGTTGACCCTGGCTGGATGCCAGGCACTCACCAAGCTGCTATATCACTCCTGCTCCTCATCTGACAGGGAAGAAAAATGTGTTTAAAGGCTCATGGGTCAAGACAAGGACAGGGAGAGATCACTCAAATAATTACCATCATGGGCAAAATGGAATCAACTTGGGGAAATTAATGTCAGTCAAAATCTTGGTAGGGTAATGAGAAATAAATCCAAAACTTAGGACACCTCCCATGCCCCATTATAGTTAATACAACTATATAGCATATTTAAAAATAATAAAACAATATTAGAAAAATTTTACTTCACTTAATTTTCAAAACTCCTCATCTTGCTGCTGTGAGTGCACATCTGTCTCCATAGTACAGACACTAAGTGTAGTCTAATGTAGGACTAGAACCCCAGGCCAGTTTTAGACCTGCTTCTTGCAATGTTCCAGTATGAAGCTTCTGTAATATATGATAATTTGTGTGACATGTTGTCAATAGGTAAATCAGTTTTGTCTTTGACATTTTGATCAAATGAGGAAAAATTAAATTCATAAGAAAGCCAAAATTCACGGAGTACTAAGATAACCAGAGGCCAACTGGTTTACACTGATTAGTCTTTTCACAATATGGAGAGCATTAGATCTGTTCTATCAACATCCCAAATAAAAGCATTTGCAAATTTGTCTAAATCATGAAAAAAATACACAGGTGGCAATGCAAAGTAGAGGCTTCTGTAGTCTCTGGTCAAATAGTGCAGAAATGAATACATTGAAACTGTGCCACTTTAAAAAGAAATCACTTCTGGTTCCAACTTAGGCGCACAAGACAGATGTAGCCTACAAACTCAGCAAATCAACAATGTGAAAAAGAGCAATCAGACGTGGTGAAACACAGCTTTTTAAAAGAGACTACCATTGACTTAGTAATTGACAGCACACATGTCCAATGTGCACAAAACATCTCAAGAATTCAAATGGATATGAGAATCTTCCACATTCTTATATGGAACAGCATCAAGTTTCACTGTGGGCTGCAATATTGAGGGCACGCCTTCAGGCTGGTATCTTCATTCATCATGAGTCATCCAGAGTGGAAATAACACAACAGCCACAGCTACAAACTAATGAATTGTGAAAGAACTGTAACATTTCTCCCCTCAGGCTTTCACCTACTAAAGTGTCACAAATAAAGTTAATATCACCAAAACAATTTAGCAAAAGAGGAATTAAACTCCAAATGACAGTCAACTCTTTTACAAGTCAATCACTGTTTCTAGCTGGTTTTATTTGAAACAATACCAGTCAGTACGGTCAGCTTAGAAAAGATCAACACAAAAAGACACTTGAGCCTTGATTTTTATAACTACTGCAATTACAGATAAGATACTTCTACATCATGGAAATAGCAAACTAGTTTTTCTTGATTGATATAAACCATCAGAATTTGAGGGGTTCAAAATAAAGAAGAGCACCCCTCTATATTTTTTTTCCCCTAAGAGCTGGTTTAAAATATGAAGAGATCAAATAAATAACTAAACACTTGCCATACAGTGAACCAAAGTGACAGATTAGCCTGGCAGAACCAAGTTGTGAGCAGCCTAACTTCTTCATCCCAAGTTACTGCAATAGCCTACAGAATCAAAGCACTTCAAAAAACTACTGAAGAGATATCCATGTGAATATTAATATATCTAACATGCATACTTGTCTAACACAGCTAGAGGAACCTGGCATGCCCTTACGTTACATTTTTGCATAGCACTTTGGGGGCCAGATTTTACCACCCACCCACCTAGAAAGTAAAAATTAAAAGCTAAGTATTGCAGAAAAGGATATTGAATAGAAGTCACTATTAGTCACTTCCAAACCTATCTAACTTCAAATGAGGACACTGCTTGCATTAATCTTTTCAGGTCTAAATAGTGCACTTATATGAGGCCTTTGGAGTCTGGCCACAGTCCTCTCAGGAGCTGATCTACTAGGCATTTTCCATGCTTTTACCAGGATCTTAGTGAGGATGCTCTGTTCTAATTAATGCTGTCTTAGGTATTTGTTAAGTAAAGATACATGTCTCTACTGTGGAACTGAGCCCAGTTCAGCTGGATTCTGTGATCCAGGCTGGTACTCCTGCCCCCAGGATACACTACAGTTTTGCTGCTCTCATCACGTGCCCATAGGAAATATCTGTGTGAGCACAAGGGGTCTGAGCTCCTTATCCTTGCCTCTCAGCTGGGCTCAGGGCTCTTGACAAGCTCATAGTGGACCAAACACTGTTACTACTCTCAGACATTGGCCACCACCCCTCTGACAAACACTGCCCATACAATTAATGCCTAATATGCTTGTGAATCAGCCTCTGAGCCACCACAGCTTTTAGCATGACATGAGAAAAATAAGGAGTTCTTGGGGTCTGTCAAAATCCTAATTTCACTGGAAGAAGCATGATGCTGGAACAGCTACCTCAGCTATGAAATTAGTTCATCAGAAGAATGCTGCTCTTTATCACATAGTATATGTGATAACCAAGATATACCCAGAACCTCGAAATACCTTTAAGAAAAAGCTTTAGGAACTGCTAGGTGTTATCAGAACTGTTCCACCAACCACCAGTGGGATTCAAAGAGTAGGAAGAAAAAACAAGGGCACAAATTCTTTGTAAATGTCAAGGTATTAATAAATAATAATATTGATAATAAAATAATTGGTTTTGGTGAAGAACTTTTGCAGAAGAAATTGTGGCCTGAGCTATTTCAAAGACTAAATTAAAAGGAACCACTTCTACTATAAAGTAATTACAGTAAAACTTTCACTAGTGTTTCTACTTGTATTTGCTACTTGGGTACATTATTTAAATACTGTGAAACTTTCAACAATGTAGAACCAGTACGGTGACTTAGCATGCTGCTGTTATAATTTTTTTTTTAACCTGTACAAGGATAAAGTTTCCAGCTATGCCTAATTTGTCAGTAATGACGTGTTTCACATCTCCCACAAAGTTGAATGCAATGCCTGTTAGAATAGTTATAGTGTACTGGTGAGACATGCCACCAGAGGTTAGTTATAATATTCTCTGAATATACTTTGAGTGCAGAAAAAGCTGCTTTTCTAAATGACAGTTCAAAAATATTAAGTTCTAAATATTCAGAGAAATAGGCTCTGAGTGAGCCATAAGTGGCCACTAAAACAAATTACTTTTCTAAAAAGATAATTTAACTGTATTTATATGCAAGAAGTCTCTGCTAAGTAAACTGAAGTTGTTCACTGTTGTCAAATTTAAAATACTGCATGATACAGAACAATCCTCCTACTTTTCATAGTTTAGAAGAAATTTTCATTAAATAATCATGCAAATCTTCAGAGAGATATACAAATACATTTCATGCAATCTCATGCACTGTTTAATAAATTATATGCACATTCTTACCAGCATGACATTGCTTTTGAAGATGCTATATTCATTCATATCCATCATTAGTTCCCTTCTTACTTTGCACTCAACCTTTGGAATGGATTTTTGGCAAGAACCTGCACCTACCAAAATGGTTTCTAGAAAGCAAATTTAACATCTGTAAAACATGGAAAAAACCCAACAATTAGCAAACCACTTAAAGTAGAGTACAAACATAATCAATATAAAGTTAATTTTGAAATGTTCATCATAATATGCTGGACTGTAATATAGCCACAGATAAAACACTGTAGTTTTAAATCACTAGGTCACCTATAGAAGAACTGCAAGAGCAAAGTACCTCTTGCCCTGTTGAATCTCATATACTTCATCTCATTAAGGGTAGTCATTTACCTAGAATGATTTCTTATAAAAAAGGAAAAAGGAATATTATTCTTAATAATCTTTAATGTTTTCTAAGGACTAATGAAAACTGAAGTTCCATTATTCTGGACAGTGCATAAACTCGGAGCAGCAAAAGGTTCCTGATGATATAAAACCCAACAGTCTAAAAAGATAAGAGATCATGGGGGAAAAGTTCACACACAGCACAAGCAGAGTGACTGTAGTAAATTTAACAGTAGCTCTATTTCAGGGGATGGCTTTTGCATGCAAACAAAATGGAAGGAGATGAAGAGTAAGAGAGGCAGATTGGGTGAGGTGAAGCATATGGAGTAAGGAGGATTGAATTAGAAGGAAGGAGAGAAACAAATAGTCAATGAGCACAGGACAGAGAACAGCTAATTAAAGCTTGTGAATGTTCTCTGAATGGTCAAAGGTCCCTGGGCTTTTGTCTCCTTCTGTTCCTGCTAGTTACACTCTGGCTGGGTCCTTCCTTTAGAGCTCCCAAGCTTACAGCAGAAGGGTTTTACTGATTTTCAATCTTTTCCCAACCACAACTGCTCCTCCCCACCTTTTAAAATGGAATCAAGATGTCTGCCTCACCTATGGCTTCAAAACAGGAATCATTTAAATCTGCTGAACACTACCTCTATAGAACAAGCACATGCAGTTTATCATTACATGCAATTGATTCAAGTTCTGAAATTCTGACTTTGATTTTTTCAGTTCTTTCTTAGGTAACAGACTGGACCAGATCCATTTACACAGCTGAATATCAAGGCAAGACACTGATCTATAAAGCAGTAGTTGAAAGTTTGGTTGGAGAACGTTAAACATTATGTTCTATACTGAAAACAGAGTTAAGCTAGGACTGGGGGGAGGTGGGGAAGGGACAGCTGCCCCATAGGCTCTGGTTCATGCAGCCAGATGGAAATATTCTAAGCATTCACTTGTTCAAGTGTTAACTAAATAGACTAGGCTTGCATCAGAGAGGAAGGTACATTTTTATTGTCAAAACAGTCGTTGTTTATATCCTCCAGCATAGATGGAGATAAGTCCATATAAAGGGCAAGTTTGCCCACAAAAGTAAATTGAACCTACAAAACTGAAGTGGTGTTAATGTTTTATGAGTCTCTGTGGATAATGGCAAATAAACCCGAATGAGGTCACTTGCTTCTGGTATAAGGTCTCCAACAAATAGTTTATACAGGCATAGCAACTGCAATGTAATTAAAAACAATTCCTGGAATTGTGCCAACTGTCCGAGGTTGTTTCCTTCTATGTGGGAATAAGTTACCAATATATACAGTTTCATACTGATACAGCTCTATGCACACTGTGGGGGAAGACGGCTGATAGATTAATTAAGTCAGTACAGATAAAGAAGAAAAACATCTAATAGAAAACTTAGTGTCTCAGATACAGCCCATTTACCTATTACAAGATAGCTGCAATATTCCTAGTGCAGGCAGTACTAATTTAGAGTACTAATTCTTAACTTAGAAAATAATCCCTCCCGTGTAATTCCCAGAACATCATCAACCTTTGAAATGTTAATGGAATTACTAGAGACAAACCAGAGTTTGAATTTCTGCCAGATGCTGTCAGGAGTGCAGCTGACAAAAGTTTTTTGCATGCCATTCAGGTATCACTATTAATTTCATAATTTTTCTTTTTTTTTTTTTTTCCCCAGCAACAATGGTGTCATAATTTTGAATCTTGGTAAAAACATAAAAACAAAGTGTGTGTTTTTGCTTGAAAAATACATATAAAAGCAATTACTCCTCCTCAGCCAAACTTGAGTTACCTCCCAAAGTTTTCCTTAAAGAGAAAACTGCTAAAAAATAATTAAATGTTTTAACTAGTGTATTCCCCTTAGGACACTCTGAATGGTCTCTCCCAGACAGCTGAGATAAGACACGGGAACACCTGATAAAACAAGAACTCATTTTTCTCTTTATTAATGACTTATTTTACAATAGTTTCCAAAACTGACTCAAGATAGATGCATATGTATGGGGATAGAAGTTCAGTAATTAAAGCTTAAGTTACAGTGTGTGAGGCTAGAAAAGTACCAATTGTTTCTGTAAACTAGGAAAACTATAAAACCATGCTTTTGTCTCCCTATCTACCTTTCCCCCAACAGTAGTCCTTTGGATAAAGTGGAAAATCTAGAGTAGTTATGTAATTATCAAAGTACTGTATGTTCTTCCTTAAGGGTGAGAACTGTGACCATAACCTAGCTAGCACATGGAAAGAACTGATAGGTATGTTAGAGAATAGTTTGGAATGGAAGTGACTTTTAAAGGTCATCCAGTCCGACCTCCTTCAGTGAGCAGGGACATCTTCAACTAGATCAGGTTGCTCAAAGCCCCATCCAAAATAACCTTGAATGTTTCCAGGGTTGGAGGTTACCACCTCTCTAGGAAAACTTCCAGTGTTTCACCACCCTCTTTGTAAAAAATTTCTTCCTTCCATCTAGTCTGAATCTATGCTCTTTTTGTTTCAAACCATTATGTCTTCTATCACTACAGGCCACGCTAAAACGTCCGTCCCCATCTTTCTTGTAGGCCCCCTTGAAGTACTAAAATACCACAATAAGGTCTCCTCAGAGCCTTCTCTTCTCCAGGTTGAACACCACTAATTCTCTTAGTTTGTCTTCATTGGAGAGGTGCTTCGTCCCTTTAACCATTTGTGTGTCCTGCTCCAACAGGTCCATGTCTTTCCTGTACTGTGGACTCCAGAGCTAGATGCAGTACTGCAGGTGGGGATCTCGCCAAAATGGAGTAGAGGGGGGAAAAAAACCTCCCTTGACCTGCTGGCCATGCTTCTTTTGAGACAGCCCAGGCTATGTTGGCTTTCTGGGCTGCCAGTGCACATTGCTGGATCATGTTGAGCTTCTCATCAATCAATACCCCCAAGTGCTTCTCCACAGGTCTGTTCTCAATACCTTCATCCCCCAGCCTGTCGAGATTGCACCTCGGCCCATGTGCAGGACCTCACACTTGGCCTTGTTGAACCTCATGAGATTCGCCCAGGCCCACTTCTCTGGCATGGCATGGCATCCCATCCCTCAGGTGTGTCAACTGCACTGCTCAGCTTGGTGTCATCTGCAAACTTGCTGGTGATGCACTTGATCCCACTGCCCATGTCACTGACAAAGTTATTAAATAAACAGAACTGGCCCCAGTATGGACCTTTGAGGGACACCACTTGTCAACAACCTCCATCTGGACACTGAGCTGTTGACCACTACCTTTTGCATGCAACCTTCCAACCAAGTCCTCATCCACCAAACAGTCCACCCATCAAATCTATATGCTTTGAATTTAGAGAAAATTATTTTGTGGGGGACTATGTCAAAGGCCTTACAGAAGTCCAGAGAGGTGACATCTTCCCTTGTCTGCTGATGTAGTCACTCCATCATAGAAAGCAACTAGAGTGGTCAGGCAAGACTTGCCATTGGTGAAGCCATGCTCCCTGTCATCCATGAGCCTTAGCATAGCTCCTAGGAGAACCTGTTCCATGATCTTCCCAGGCATAGAGGTGAGGCTGACAGGGTGGTAATTCTCGATGTTCTCCTTTCTACCACTTTTAAAAATGGGTGCAATGTTTCCCTTTTTACAGTCACTAGGGACTTCACCTGATTGCCACAACTTTTCAAATATCACAGAGAGGCAACTACATTAGAATATTCCTTTAGGATTCTGGGAGACATCTCATCAGGTCCCACAGGCTTATGTATATTCAGGTTCCTCAGGTGGTCATGAACCTTATCTTCTCTTAAAGTGGGAGGGACTTTGCTTCCCCAGTGCTCGTCTTGTGGTCCACCCACTGGAGAGGTATAGGGAGAGAGATTGCTAGTGAAGATTGAGGCAAAAATGTCAGTCTTATTCTCACCTGTTTTCGCCAGTTTGCCAGTCCAGTGTGTCATACTGAGTGTGCTTTCTTTAATCTTCCTTTTCTGACTGACAAGTGTCCCTGCTTCCACTGTCTATGCTGTTCATTAAAGTTAAATATTTTAAGAGGTAATACATTTATTTCTTTTATTTCTTATAAACTTTTAACATACTCTCCATTTTTATTCTTTATCTTGATCTCCAAATACTCATTTTTTACAATATGTTTCTGTTTTTGAGAAAGGCAAGGAAGTAAGCCTTTAAAAAAAAATCCCCAAAGCATTATTGTTTAATCTTTGAAGCACTATCATGGAGAAGAAAAATATTTTGCTTTTTAAATAGGAAAATTTATTGCTCTTTTTCTATCAATTACAGAACTATTTTACTCCCACACACAGAGGGAGTGAAAGAGGACCCTGGGTGATAGACTAGGACAGATTACTGGACTTGTCTGTAACAGTCACTGTTCCTATTGTGCACCCTGTTCCTCTCCAAGCTTCCTGCCTCTGCTACTGAGGCAGCAGTACCTCCTACACCACTGTACTTTCCAAGGGCAGAAATAAAGTTCTGGGGTAACTTTAAGCCTTTAGGTTAAGAACTGCATTGGGATGCTGCAACACAAATAAGAGAGCTGCCATTTCCCTGGAGAAAGTGGGGACCTGCTGGAGCAAGAAACAAACCAAATTAATGCCTTGATCTGAAGGCAGATCAAGGTTAGAGCTCCTAACACTCAATATATTAAGCTAAATTATGCATGCATTACCAAAGGACATCTCTGTCTTTGCAAAATACAAGTTGCAGTAGCTGAACAAGCTAAACATTCATAGCTACGTGTGGGAAAAACAAGATAAAAATGTGGCTGGGAGTAGAACTAGAAATTCACATTCTGTGTTGGTAAAGAGATCCTCCTTAGAAACAGGACTGCTGAAATGTTAGATGACTTAACATTTTCTCCATCACTACTCCACTCCAGTGAGACCCCACCTTGAGTACTGTGCCCAGTTCTGGAGCCCCCAACACAGGAAAGACATGGAGCTCTTGGAACAAGTTCAGAGGAAGGCCATGAAGATGATCAGAGGGCTGGAGACCTCTCCCATGAAGAAAGGCTGAGAGCTTCAGAGTTGTTCATCCTGGAAAAGAGAAGGCTCCAGAGAGACATTGTATCAGCCTTCCAGTACCTGAAGGGGCCCTACAAGAAAGCTGGGCAGGGACTTTACACAAAGACCTGTAGGGATAAGACAAGGGGTAATGGCTTTGAACTGAAAGAGGATAGATCCAGGTGAGACATTAGGAAGAAATTCTTCACTATTAGGGTGGTGAGACACTGCTGCCCAGGGAGGTTGTGGATGCCCCATCCCTGGAAGTGTTCAAGGACAGGTTGCATGGGGCTTTGAGTAACCTGGTCTAGTGGAAGGTATTCTTGGCAGGTGGGTTGGATGATCTGAGATGTGTCTTCCAACGAAAAGCATTCTATGATTGTATGAACTATATAATGCTCAAACTGTAACTAACATGCAGTTGTTATTGCATCCAGTTCTGGGCTCCCCAGTTCAAGAGGGACAGGGATTTACACCTGAGAGAGTACATTGGAGAGCTCTGAGGATGATTAAGGGATTTGAACATCTTTCCTATGAAGACAGACTGAGGGAACTGAGGCTGCTTAGCCTTGAAAAAAGAAGTCTGAGAGGGGATCTAATTAATTTGTGTAAATGTAAGAGAGCTGGGCATCAAGAAGGAAGGGACAACCTCTTCTCACTTTTGCCCTGTGATAGGACAAGGGACAATGGATTCAAGACAGAGCACAGGAAGTTCCACCTCAATATGAGGAAGAATTTCTTTACTGTAAGGGTTACAGAGCCCTGGAACAGGCTCCCCAGAGAGGCTGTGGAGTCTCCTTCTCTGGAGACTTTCAAGACCTGTCTGGATGCATTTCTGAGTGACCTGCCCTAGGTTTGGACCTGTTCTGGCAGGGGGGTTGGACTTAATCTTCAGAAGTCCCTTTCTTCCAACTCCTGACATTCTGTGATTCTGTGTAACAAATCCTCTCACAAATATGGGTAGATATTTTAAATGCAAATGTTAAGCAGAAAACATTTATAGTTTAAGTTGTAACCTTTTCTATTTAATTATAATAATATAAAAAAAGAAGAAAGCTTTACATTCCTCCTTCAAAGAAGTTATTTACCTGAACTGTAGCCTGGGAGTCTGCAGTAGTCAGTCTATTCTGAGATTCTTATCCCACTTAATGTCAAAGACCTAGTATTTCAAGGATGGGATTTCAAAATCACTGATGACTTAACTTTTGTCTCACTAAACATAAAACAACCTTTATGCCCACTCAAGCCGGTGCATTAATTTCAGGGAAAACACATTTAGAAAGCAGAGCTAAATCACAGAATGATTTGGGTTGGAAGGCACCTCACAGATGATGTAGTTCTAACCCACCTGCCAGAGACAGGGACACTTCCAACCAGACCAGGTTGCTCAAAGCCCCATCCAACCTGGCCTTTAACACATCCAGGGAAGGGGCAGCCACAATCTCTCTGGGCAACCTGTGCCAGTGTCTCACCACCTCTCACAGTGGAGAATTTCCTGCTGCTGTCTAACCTAAATATACCCTCTCTCAGTCTAAAGCCATTCCCCTTGTCCTGTCACTGCATGTTCTTGGTAAGAGTTCCTCTCCAGCTTTCCTGTAGGTCCCTTCAGGTACTGAGGGGCTGCTATAATGTCTTTCTGGAGCTTTGTCTTTTTCAGGTTGAACAACCCCAACCCTGTCAGCCTGTCTTCATAGGAGAGGTGCTCTAGCCTTCTGATTACTCCACCCATGATATAAAAAGGAAAACCAACAGAAACTGATATAAACCATTTGAGACTTCTCAATGCATGATAAATCAAATCACTTCTGTGTACTACAAGTCACTGAAATTACTTTTAACTGCTTGCTGAACCAGTACAATCTCAGGTACCTTACCTTCATACTCTTCAGCTACAGGACTATTTTTTGAGGAAAACACAATTTTATCCATGTACAGGAGGTTGTGTTAGGAACAATAATAGTTCTGTTGGAAGATTCAGAAGAAAGATACACTCACTGCTCTCAATATCCATATTACAGACATCATAAGCACAATTATTGTATAATACAGAACTTGCTTAATATGCTTTACTCTTGTCTCACTTTGACTTCTTTGGGACTGTGTTCAGAAACAGTTTGACTTCATGTACCGCTAGAAGCCATTTTCCCAACAGGAAAACCTATTAAGCTTAAAAGTATTGTTCCTTAAATATATTACAAATAAAGCCAGATGCATCAAGCCCTGTTGTTATGATTCTGCAGCATGTAAAAAGCAGCATTTTAAAATTGGTATCTGGTAGCCACTATTCATTGCATTCATAATGCAAAACAAACCCAGAAAAATTAAGCAGTATCTCTCCAGAATGAATTCTCTTTTGTGATGATTTCATTCAAATGCATTGCAGCTTTTAGACCTTAATTGAAGCAAGAGCCTCATTTTCACTGGTGCTGTCCCTGCTTGGAGTACCCTACTAACAGTTCAAAAACTTTTCTTAACTAGTTTATAATGTTAATTATTCACTGAATTTATAAAGCATTTATTTAAAATAGTATCTTCACATTTTCTCAAAGTATAAAGAGACTAAAGGAAAGGCTTACACCAAAAAAGCACTGCTCATTCTATGTCACTGAAGTTCTTAAGCATCAGTCCTATATTGGGATGACACTGGTAGAAAACCAAGCATGTGCACAAAAATGTGCTGAACAGGAGCTTCTGTTTCTAGTTCCAAAAGATGCAATAGTATTCTCTTTTACAAATCCAGTACTTTTCACTCTGTAGGATTTTTAGCAAGAGAAATGTTATGATTAAGGCTTCTCAGATTATATATACACATATCAAGACTTTTATTATATATTGTTATGAAATATATCAGGTTTTAAAAATATATTTTTATATATACAAATGATCCACTAATTTAACAGCAAAGCAGACAGGTATCACAAAAAAGGTTCTAGATTTGTGTTTATCACTGAAAATGCTGACAAACTGTACTCTGCATTTCTGGTAAGAAGCAATTTGGTTGCTGGATGGTTTTTTTCAAATTATAACTTGTTTGACTGCTGGTTGGAACAAACCCACAGCCAGTGAGAGAACCCCACATTTTGCAATAAGAGGACAGGAAAAGACATCCAATTACCTGTATAAATATACATAATTGTTTTACTATCTTACTGCTAACACTTCCTATTGAATGTACATTGCATACTATTCCCATGCAGAATATGACTAAATCAACTTCTACAGTAGAAGTCAATACATTAAAAAAATAACTGGAAATAACTAGAAAAAATAAACAACATACAGTCACAATTCCTCTAAAATTAAATCTTGATCCAGGGCTACCATGCTAAGATTTAAAGACCCAGTTTAGAAAAAAATTCTGACTGGCAGAAA
Organism: Florisuga fusca; assembly: GCA_038090715.1. Classification (NCBI taxonomy): domain Eukaryota; kingdom Metazoa; phylum Chordata; class Aves; order Apodiformes; family Trochilidae; genus Florisuga; species Florisuga fusca. Next base: position 57,726,221 of record JAAWXA010000003.1, on the reverse strand, counting down.
ATTCAAAAGCTTTTTTTCTTTCCAATAGAAAATATGAAGATATTCCAAGTTGTGAAAACCTGACCACAACTTTCCCCGGAATGATTTGAGAATTATTGCCACTTTCATCCAAAACAGCTCTGGCTTAGCAAAACTTTACATTCAGAAAAAGAAGAAACATAAGAAAACTCTGAAAAGGAACATGTAGCAAAAGGGAATTTTGTCATTACAATCACCATAATTTCTACCCTCAACAGTTACTCCAGAGATAATAAATTATGCTAAAAATTTTTCCAGATAACAGTTCCCCTCCAGGCATCTTCTAAGTATGTGTGCTACTGGACGTATCTTTTCATTTCAAGATACTTTACATGTCAAATGACCAACAAGAAGGCTGACAGGCTCTGACCTGACACTGCATGTATGCTATTTTAAATGAAATGGCAGCCTACCAAAACCCAAATAAGTTCAATTATAAAAAATAACAAAGAAAACACTCTTACCTGAATATGACAAAGAACCTCTTAATTGCAATGATACTACTTCCCAATTGAAGACTTTTCCTCAGGAACAAGTGAGCTTTCTTCAGATCATTATTCTGTGGCACAGGCTCCTCCAAATGGCAGAATGCGTGTATTGCCATAATTGAAAATTTACAGTTAAACTGAAGAAATCAACTGAAAATAAGAAATACAGAGGCTTTATTTTATGTAAACTTATGGAAAAGACTTTTACTAAGGAAACTATTTATCAATAGCATTTAAAAGTACATTGTACAATTTAAAAGAGGACATGTATAGGCACTGATTGAAAAAGTAAGAATAAATGACTTAACCAGATGAGCAGTTCATTTGAGGAGAAATGCCCTGCTGAAGAACTTGCATTTAATGTTACTGTGGAGCACCTTTTCAATAAATTTTACATTTAATTTACATTTCAGTATTTCTTTTACTGTGGAAACAGTGCAAAGACATTCTCCTCGGGGCATCTATAATGAAACATCTACTTTTGCAAAACATTTACTTGTAATTCAGAATAATCTTCAAGTACTTCAAGCTATTCCTTCTACTGTGAATTATTTTGTAATTGCAAATAACATCTACTTTGCTATATTAATATATCCAGCCTTAGAAGACTGCCCTCTGATTCCACACAACTTTCTCTGATTTTACACAATTTATACAGTATTTTAGTTTGGACAGTTACTTGAGGACAAGATTAATCACTTCTAAGACACATTCTAGAGGCATAATTTGATGAACAGGTATTTTGGTAAGAATGTCAATTCAAACAGATACGACCCTCCCGATGCTTTTTCTCATCCTTGTGCCAGAATCTCATTTGTGCAGATGCATCTGCTGGTGGAGCCACTCACTGTACCATACTGAGGAACTCGCTTGGGCCAAAAATTGCTGCTTGTCATGGACTCCTCTTGAAGAAAGGATCAATTTTCTGTTTCCAGGTCACCACATGATGTCACAAATGACTCTGTGTAGATAATAGCTTTGCCACTGAAGGCAGTATAGGTTATTCTTGGACTGTTTTACCTTTAATTTCTGTCTCTGCATCACAGTTCACCGTGCCCACAACTGCACCAAAAATCCATAAAGCTGCCCCAAAACCGCTTGGGCTACAGTTTCCTGCCAGAGGCAATACTTTTTCAATTTTAGAAGGCAGGATCAACTACAGATGGCACATGAATATACCACAGAATGGTTTAGGTTGGAAGGGAACTTAGATCATCTACTCCAACCTCCCTGTCATGGGCATGGATGCCTCTAAACTAGACAAGGTTGCCCAAAGCCTCATCCACCCTGAATACCTCCAGAGGGGGCATCCACAGCTTCTCTGGGCAATCTGTTCCAGAGTCTCACCACTCTAGTACTGAACAACTTCTTCCTAAATATCCATTCTAAACCTATTCTCCTTCAGTTTAAAACCATTTGCCCTTGTCCTATCACTGGACACTCTCACAAGAAGTCCCTCTCCAGCCTTCCAGAGGTTTCTCTTCAGGTATTGGAAGGCAGCTATAAGGTCCCCCAAGAGTCTTCTCCAGGCTGAAAAATTCTAGCTCCCTCAGCCTCTCCTCGTAGCAGAGGTGCTCAAGTCGCTGGATCATCTTTGTGGTTCTCCTCTGGACTCATTCCAACAGATCTGTGTACTCCTTATGGTGAGGACACCAGAACTGGGTGAAGTATTTGAGCTGTGTTCTCACAAGAGCAGAGGGGGAGAAGCACCTCTCTTGATCTGCTGGCCATGCTCTCTTCATGCATCCTAGGATGTGGTTGGCCTTCAGAGCTGTATGAGTGCACTGCTGGCTCATGTTGAGCTTCTCATCAATCAAACTCCCCAAGTCTTTCTCTTCAGGGCTACTCTCAACACACTCTGTACCCAGTTTGTAACTGTGCCTAGCATTGGACCAACCCAGATGCAGGACCTTGCACCTAGACTTGTTGAACCTGGTGCAGTTTGCACTGACCCACTTCTCAATGTCCCTCTGGATGGCATCCCATCCCTCAAGTGAAGCCACTGCACCACACAGCCTGGTGTCATCAGCAAACTTGCTGAGGGTGAACTCAGTGCCACTGTCCATGTTGCTGACAAAGATGTTAAGCAGCAGTGGACCCAGAACAGATCCCTGAGGAACTCCACTTGTCACTGGTGTCCACCTGGACACTCAGCTGCTGATCACAACTCTTTGAATGCAACCTCCTAGCCAGCTCCTTATCCACTGAGTGTCCCACCCATTAAAACCTTGTCTTTCCATCTTAGAGACAAGGATGTCATGTGGGACAGTGTCAAATGAATATATATGAATTAATATATATGTGCATCTCTCTCTTCTCCATTAACAACAGAACAAACATATATAATTCTTCAGACAAATAGACAGAATGGGTCAATACTGTTTAATGTGTCTTTCTAGGTTATTCATGACCCTCTCTAACTTTTGAATCTACTACCTGATTTCAAACAGTTTTGTCAAAAAGGAAGATTGAAAATTCATTTACAGTTTAAAAAGAATTCAGAGATTTCAGAATTCCAGGTACTGGGCAGGTGGATAGAGAACACTGACCCACAAACTGCCCAAACTGCAGCATTTGCCCATGTTATTACAAAACAAACACACACATAAGAGACACCTTATAAATACCCCAGCTGCAGCTGGCACTTTTCATTACCTGTAAGATGTTATGACAAAGAAAACCAGGTGCTATTAGATTTTGTGCCCACGCAACAACTTGACTACCCATTTAGTATTCAAATCTACATACGTGTGCAAAAGTACAAGTCCTTGGCCCACAAACTCCAGATCTGTTCCTTGTCTTCAATTGAAAAGTCTGGTATGTACAACACTTGATAGCTTCTGGTCTTCTGGTCCAGCATCTCATCCTATAGAGATGCATTCTTCTTTGCAGATCATCCACTTCATCCTTTAAAATGACTGAATGAATGAATGGCATTGAGTTTTCATGACTTAGAGGCCTTTAGCATTTTATTCTAGCATACAATCTCCAGTTCTCTAATCCAATTATTAGATAGTATCTCATGAACATCATCTGCAAACAATAAAATGTCCACAACACCTTTACGGTGAAGAGCAACATAAAGAAATACCTCCACCCCTTCCTCACACCTCTTATTCCTTTTAACTGCATTCTGTACTCCCTAGAAATCCAGGAGACCTGTCCTTAACACATTATTTACTGTGTTACCTTCCTCATTTTCTTTTTAAATAAAAGCATGCTAATACGCAGGTATTTCCCTAAAATATGCCACTACCAATAAGACATGATAACAGCTACATTCTGTTACTATGATTAATTCACATGTTTGGAACAGTTAAAATGTTATATAAAAACATTTCTGTTCAGATGCATATGAAAGTGATTGGCCTTTTACAGACAGTAATTGTTGAGATCTCCTCTTTCATCCTCAACTCCTTTCTTAATTACCAATACTAAATGACAACAGTTAAAGAGGTATCAAAAGGTAAAAATTTTATGCAAACACAGGAAGAAAATCCATATGAATTCCCTGTACATCTTAATGGATCATACTACTGTTAATCAAAATACAATTTCTCAAATAACAGTAGAGTGTTTGTCTTAATACTCACTTAACATGCATTGTATATTGAACTCAGCCAGTTGTGTCTCAACATCAAGATATATTCAGAATCTACATACTATGTTCTAACAGTGGGGTTTTGGATTTGTTTTGTTTTGGGTTTTTTTCGTGGGGATTTTTGGTTGGTTGGTTGATCGGAGTTTTTTCTTGTAATATAAAAATGCCCTCTCACATTCCAAGTCCTTGCTTTGAGAAGTCTGTAGAGCCTCAAGCCTTTCTTAGGCTGCTAACCTGCTCTGATGGCTTTGTTACTGCAGTATCAGTGCTTGCAGTACCTGGAAAAGGCAGAGCAAGTTCAGCTCCACTCATGCAGCTCAACTGCACGAAAAGAATCAAACATTCAGACACTCTACCCTGGATTAGGTCCAGAACTGGCCAAGTCAACTATATGCTAGGAATGAATTCCTATATACGAGGAATTCAATCTGATACAACACTGCACACAAATAATTCAGTGCAACAGGCAAAAAAGGCATGGACATATTTCTCTTACTATTCTGAATCTTAAACTTGGGTCAAATTTGAAACTTCAAGCTGTAACACCATGCAATAGGTGAAATAGCTGCAACAATTTGGTAGGGCTTAGCTTATTCAATTAATACCTAAATATGCTTTTTATAAATGAAATTTTTTTGCACAATAAAAGTGTGATAGTCATAAAATCATTCTAGTTGGACCAGATCTCTGAGGTGATCTAGTTCAACATCCTGCTCAAAGCAGCATGAATATGTGAATACTCATTAATGATGCAGGTCACACTCTTAACCTTGCAGACCACTAATCGCCTGTAATCCTTAATCAAATGTACTCAACTGCCTTTGATAGGATTACTTATCTGCAGAAGGATTTGTGGGACCATACATCATTCCTAAACATGGTATATTATAGTACTTCTCAGCTCCCCTTGTAACCAGTATCATATTTCCATTCCACTTTAAACATCCACTTTAAAGAATCTTTTTATAAAGTTTTGTTTTGAGAGCAGTTTTGGAAGTAGGTCTGCTGTACATAAGTAAATTTTGGTATATCTAAGGAGGATGAAGTGGCAAGGAGGCAAGACTGGAAGCACAGAACCGGGGTGTGGTTTTGAGTGTGTTTCACAGGTTGATGAATGTAGAATAGAGGTCTTGTTTTGAGAGATACCTAATAAAACCAGGCAAATTAACAGCACTAACACCAGCAATTTTTAATCATTAATACAAGTGACCAAACCTCAACTGCTTTAAAACTATAGTTTTATTTTGTACCTCTAATTTTACTCTGCTAAGGATGTCCATTTTGCATTTATACTCAAATTTACACCTTTTCTTTCATACATGAAGAAGTGATTTAATATGCCACAGCACTGCTAACAGAAAAAAAAACAAACAAGAAACACTGAAGAAATCCAAATGCAAAAATAAAGAAAAAAGTTGAAATATTTTAAAACACCATGATGACCCAACAACACAAGCTGAGCTACAGAAGAAATTGGACAAATTAAGTAATGTCCCTCTGTTCTGAAGCATGACATGCAGTCACAGTTTATCTACACTGTGTGGCCATACATGAACTCTGCAACCCTTACTAAATAGAGAATAAAAAATCATATTCTTAATAATTATGTTATTTAAATATTTATTGCCTGCTATTGTGAATAACTTCAGACATCAATAAAACTGAAAGAGGACAATATTTTGATTTACTTTGTTCTTTTATTAGGATTTCATGTTTGGCTTTTGTTTGTTTTTTTTTTTTTCTGTGAACACTTTACTGTAGACCATAAAAATGCTCTTCAAGAGGTAATAACAGCAACAAGAAATAAACAGCAGCAGGATATAAAGAAAGAAACTTCCTTTAGCAGATTTGATAACCTGCTCTTAGGACTATCTGAAAGGCATATTTAAAAACAGTATTAAAAAAAAACAACACTAAGTGTCTTGAACTGTGAAATTTGGAAGTTTTTATTTCCATGCTTTCACAAGGCATTCATTTATAGCCAGTGGTGTATGCTAGGTTGCATGGAGGGCCTGAACCTATTTGACCTGAAATGCTAGATCTTAAAGTACAGGGTACTCCAAGAATTTCACTCTTAATTATCTACAAAGAATTAATTTAAGACCTCTCATCAAATTTTCTTGCCAGTGTATCAGTGGCAGAAGTTTGGACACATGATGGTGCACATGGAAGTAAAATTTTAGAAAAGGGTTTGCAGCCAAACTAGCAGCATTTCCATGTTCATAGAAACTTGTACAATATTTGGCATTCTGGTTGAGACAGGGAGCTCAATACTTGACTAAGTAACAAGTCACTATCCTGGCACCTTGTCTGAGGGAATATTATAAAAATTGCAAGGTGATGCTCTCATGGCATCTTACAAGGACAGATATGCCCAAACCTTCCTAGGAGCTGCTGCCATATACAAAGCAAAAGCAGATGGTTGGTTTTGAGTATTGACCAAGGTGTGAAACTACTTTCCTAACAACCCTGACTAAAAAATAATAATTAAAAAAAGCAAACAAAAAAGAACACAAAGAGTTGTGTCAAATGCACTGTATTGTATACAGAGAACTGTATCAGTACACAGATGCCATGACATCAGCACACCTCAAATATTTCTGCAATACATCACAGCTTATAAGAAAATTACCAGTGTGGCCAGTTAATAACACTTCTGATACAAGGAAAAAGCACTATCAGACTATAAAGGACAATTACAGCAATACCCTTATTCTCTAGAGGTGAAGACAGAAATTAAGATTATGTACAACAATTACTGCACATTTTCACAGCTCTGGAGCATATTATCACTAAAATTTTAAAGAAGGGTTGAGAGATTGACACGAAGAGGACATAGAGTTAGATGCATTTAACAGGCCAATAGATTGCAAGACATGAGAATGAGAAGGGTGATAAACTTGCCTCAGCAAACAAGGAGGCAGCAATATTTGGTTTCAGCTAGAAGTTGAACTATTCATATTTTAGGCTACAGGGAAAAAATAATAGTTTTTTATCACCACCATCATCGCCCCTGTCCCCTGGTCACATCCCCTGACAAAACAGGACCTACGAATAATAGAAAAATGCTCTACAAACAGTGAGGGGATTTTTACAACATTTATTTATTTATTCAGAGAAGAATAATGGTCTACAGGCCCAAAATACTTGCTTTTTGAGGGTGAAGAACTGCATGTATTCTTACATCAACCAGCACAACAAAACTCAATCATGATGTGGCCTTTCAGGACTATCACAAAATAAAAACTGACATATAAAAATATCTATGTCCTACTCTTCATAAAAACAAGTAATTTTCTTTGATCAACCCTACCAAAGGAATGAATTCATACCATCAGGTTTACCAGCTGTTTCACAAATACACATAAAACCAAGCTTGATATGCATTTTCAGCCATTAAAACAAAATGCCAGAGAATAATTCAAAAGCAGGAAATATTTTGGAAAGGCTTTAAGTTCATGCAGAATTAGTACCTCCAAGTTTAACAAACTACCTAGACTCATGAAATTTTATGAAAAAGCAAGAAACTATGCAATGTGCTGTAAATTCAAGGAAAATGAGGTGGGACAGGTATTTTTACACGTTTCAGAATAAGCATTGTCTTTTCTTTTCATTTATACAGCACTCAAGAGAAAGAGAAGGCAGCAACTGAACCCTCTGCTCATGCACAGTCTCAGTGGCTGTAACAGTACTAGCATCCTTACACAGGATGTTGTTCTAAATGGGATTGTAGAGAACAAAAAAGTCGAGACTAAGGAAAAGAGGACCACCAGACAATGGTGGTCAAAATTAGCTCAAGTGTCTGTAAGTGCTGGAGGGAAAAGTTTCTGATGACTCACAGAATATCAGGGGTTGGAAGGGACCTCAAGAGATCATCAAGTCCAACCCCTCTGTCAGAGCAGGGTCACCCAGGAACACATCCAGGCAGGTTTTGAATGTCTCCAGAGAAGGACATTCCACACCTCACTGGGCAGCCTGTTCAGTGTTCTGTCACCCTCACAGTGAAAAATAAGTAACAATATGTCAGTATAAGTTTAACTAGACAAGTGAGAATGGATAATCTGTCCCTTTTAAACTTTTCAGGAAATATATAGTTTCTCCTCCTTCCTTCTCATGGACAGCCCTCTTACCAAGACAGAATCAGTTTACCTGAAGAGATCCTTTCCATTTGAAAGTATCAGAAATTGGAATACTTGGAAAATATCTTAAGGTACGTTACAGATTGTAACAAGAAATTATTAATTTCTTCCACAGCAAATTTGTAACCTAACATTCTTCCTTCTGCTAAGAACTGAATCAAGTTCTGCAGGCAAGACATTTAGATACTTCTTCCAAGAGTCATAAGGGTTCAACTTTAATCAATATGCTTGATTACTGCTTATTTTCAAGAAGACAAAACAGCCAGCCTCCAAAGATATAGAATGAAACACCTAGTTCCTTAGAGATGTATGTTATGTCAAATATTGTATATTTGCATAGATATACTTTGGAGTTGATTTCCCTTTTGTAAATACACACAAAAGAGAAACAGCATATTTTACATCATCTCAAATTTTTTAAATCCTGTAAAACACTTCCTTCAGCTGCTGTTGCTGAAAACAAAACCTAATGAATCACCTTACTGATAAAAAGTCTTTGAATTCTGCCATAACTCAATTACTTAAACTATAATCACAGATAGGAAAAAAACCTCCTTAGAAATCTCAGACTTTCATGCATAAGAACAGAAAGGCCAAAGAAAAAAAGTCTGCCTTTAAAGAGTAAGAGTTTAAAGAGTAATACAACCTCCCTTTAAAGAGTAACACAAATTACAAAGAAAAAAAAAAGCCAACAATATAAAACCAGAAACCAGCATATCATATTTAGGCATCAAATATAATCCATGATTTGTTCACTTGATTTCAAAAATACTTTGCTTGTTGTAATCCTGTTTATTTTGTAAGTCATTTAATGAATACATCTCCAAACTTCCACATCAGTTTTGAAGTCCTTACCATCATAATCAACCTAGCCAAGCTCTCTGCCCTTACAGGGACCTACATTTTGTTTGAATGTTGTTAAATTATCTCATGATGGGTCAAATTCAGTTTCTACCATCAACATGCAAATGTATTTTCTATTTACACTGACTTGCACTAAGAGTAGCATGCAACACAATGATGCCACAGGAATGTAACCTAACTATTAGAGGAATCCCAACACCACAAGTGCACAACACAGGGAGAATGATCACACCAAACATCATGCATCTTTACACTGGTTTCTGAAGCTCTATTTCAAAATTGATACTTTCCCACTAGAAATGTTCTTGAAAATAATCCTTTTCTGAAAACTCAAAAGCTACTAAATTTCGGCTATTGTTCCTCACTGGAATGGAGTCAGAAGCCTCCAAGCTCTAAGCCAAGGATGTAAAATAACTCAAAGAATAGAATGAAAATTAAGAAAAAGTATTTTGAAGGCCAGCTACAATTCCCAGATGGAAAATTTTTGCAATGATTTCTGAGAATATTGCATCATGCCTAAAGTGTTTGGTTTCTTTCCTTGGTAGAAACCAACAATTCTGCTCCAGTTAGGGTTGACAAAATTAACAGCCACTTTTAAGACCCAAGTAAAACACAAGACTACATTTAATTCAGAGCAGTGAATAGACTTATTTTACTATGGCAAAATTACAGACACCATAGTAGGGAAAAAATGTTGCATTTATTTTCAAAAGTAAATAAAGGGTGTGTAGGGGGGAGAAGTAATTTACTATCTTATGCAAGGTTTTTACTCCAGATAAAAAGGATTTTAACAGTTAGCAGTTGACAAAAAGAACCCAGTCTCGTGTTTTAGGTTCTGATTTTATAATCTCTGTCTCAAAGATCTCTCTTTTTCTGTATAAAATACTACAATGCAATAGCCACAGGACGCTACATGTACACATTAAAATAAGTAATGCTAGTAATTTTTTGGATTTAAAATGATTAAATGCCAGGAAGTTTACAATCATGGTAATCCTGACTTTATACACACAGAATATTAGTGATGTATTTGAGCATTAAACAGAAAAAGAGGAAAACATATAATTAATTAGTCACTGCATTTTTCTTACATTTCTTAAATGGCACTTTGCAAGTTTAAATTTTAATGATCTTTTGTTCATTTCTGGAAAAAGAAGAAGAAAAGCCAAGCAAGCATACAACTGAAGATACAAAACCTTCAAAGCAAAAATTTTTAGTTGGTACTTCCCACTCCTTATTCAGTTTCTCAGGAGCCATCATGCAGCAACAATCTGGTCAGAAGTAAGCAGACAACAGGTGGGTAATTTACGTGTGAAAATATTTTTAGAAGACACGTAGGAATAGCATATGTTCTCATCCTTAGCACAATCCACTAAATATATGGTTTGAATATTATTTCCCCAACATTTGTAGTTATTTTCCAGGTAGTGATCCCTGGTACAGATATGTTACTCTTTTAAAACAATGCATATACCAAGCTGAAAACAATGTTAATTTTAGACTTCCTCTTTGGGGGTGAAGGCCTCTATATGATTCATTTTTCTCCTCCATACCCAAACATACTAACAGACTAAGAAAAGAGGGGTTTTTTCAGTGATGTTACATGCTTGATGCACATGCCAAGAGGCTTCAGTCATAGAAAGTGCCCATTCTAGCAAAGCCTTTCAGAAATATTATAATAAATTAGAATTAATTAATACTTAAAGTGTTTTAAAGTTTTTACTGCCAGTGTAATCACAAAGTTTGCAAATTATGCTTGAAAGAGAGTACAAGAGGATACCTATTCAGAAAGTTAAATCATATATGTACTTTCACTCCCCTGAACAGCTCAAAAATTGTATCAGAAGACTGTTCTACTCTTCCTACATAGAGAAAAAACAATTTAAGAAAGTAAAGATGAAGTCAATAAAATCAGAAATAAGCCACGTGCACAGTCTTAGTTAAATCTAAACCAAATCTAGTTAAACTGACACAACATGCTTTTGAAAACAACATTTGAGTAACTAGCAGTCTAACTAGATCCCGAAATCATTGCCAGTCCACATCTGGAACACCCAAACCAATTCTTGGTGACTCTGGACTTTGCATCATGTAGTAATTACTAGTTTAGGACATTTTTATTCAGGCCAAGCTATGTTCTATTGTATTGTGAAATGAAAAAACCTCATTTTTTTTCCTTTGGCAACATGCAATCTCTGTGCCTCAAGCACATGGGAAAACTCAGGTCTAGATTCTTTTTTTGTTTCAAGCTTTCCTTTACTCAGCTGGAAGGGAGGAAAAAAGGAATACCAATAGTTTGTAGAAAGTAACTGAAATAATGTAATGGTTTGGGTTGGAAGTGACCTTTAAGGGTCTGCTCCAACCCCACAGCAGTGAGGAGGAACACCTTCAACTAGATCAGGTTGCTCCAAGTCCCATCCAACCTGACCTTGAGTATTTCCAGGTATGGGACATCTACTGTCTCGCTGGGCAATCTGTTCCAGTGTTTCACCAGCCTCGCTGAAAAAACTTCTTCCTCCTTTCCAGTCTGAATCTCTTCTCTTTAAAACCATTACTCATTGTTCTATCATTTCATGCCTATTAAAAAATCTGTCTCCAAACAGATGCTAACTTACCAAAATGGCTGAGTGGAAGGAAGGGGGGAGACAAAACAGAAAATAGAGGCTTTAGGCAACTTTAAATATCTTAAAGGTCTCATGTCATGAATTCTATCTGATTAGAGAACTTGAAACTATACTGGAAAGTCAGTCCCTGCTAACAAGCAGGAAAACACCTTAATCATTCTAGAGCACAAACACATACACACAAGCAAGCAGCTTTTACCACATAATCTGTTAGACAGTGTAAACTCGAAACAAAAGCTTACGCTTGGTGAAAGCCCAAAACAATAGACTCTAGTCATGCCTGGGAAAAGTAAAAACTTAAACTACAATGAAAACAAGTGAAAAAATAAATAAATAAATAAAAAGCATATATCAATTTTCAGGCATGCAAGCTCTGTATTTTAATCGTATTACTGAATCTTAAAACAACATGCTCAGAGTCCTAAGATGCCACGAGGAAAATTATTGCATACATACACCCACCTAATGAAACTTCATAATAACCTCATTCAGTGGATTGCACTATTTGATGTTTTAACAGTCAAACAGAGCGACTGAAAGAGATTAAATCACACGCTGCATTTGATGTGTATCTAGAAACAGCAGTCTGTGGCTGTAGTCAGTCAGCTCGTTCTCCTCAACATACAAAAAAGCACTTCATACTGCTATTGAAAATACACAGAAAAAAAACATTCTCCACAATAAAAGCACTTATCAATTAAAACCCAAGATGAATCTAAAAAAAAATAAAAGTACTTCTTACAAAATTATTACCAAGTTTCATTATAATCTACCTCCAGTCAAACAAACAACTTCTGTCAAATATGCCCTCAGACATTAATTGAGACTTCAAAACATTGCTGTACAAATTAAAAGGAATAACTACAGCAAAGAGCTAGATTGTGGATGATAAAAAGGAGCCATCATACTGAAAGATTATTTCATGATATAAACCATACAATGCTAAATGCTTTTAAATATGTAACCGAGGACGGTGTCAGCAAGGCAGAAGCAGGCAGTAAGAGAGAAGGCATTTTTAATGCTATCACCAGAACGATTTCCTGACTCATTCCACCCTCCAGCCCGGGGACCACGCTGGCTCGGACCACGCTGACAGCCTTCTTGACGTAAGTGAAGCAGATCATTGACCTAAATGGCGTTGCTATTAAGCTCCTTGCAGCTCACACTAGAGGAAAAAAGGGTCAATATGGGTAGGCCAAAACCTAGGGTCAAATACTCGAGCTATTTCAGATAGAGACTGCTAGTGCAGAACCGCTCTTTAAGACCAAGCACCCGACATCACCTCAATCTTTTGAGACTGAAACCTCCAAAACCGACTAAAAAGCAAACTCCAGGCTGCTTAAGAGATTTCCAAAAGGGAGCCTGCATGTCACCGCAACGCCCAGGTATAAGCAGAGCTGGCAGAACCAGCGCCTCGGTGCTGGAGAAAGGTGAGTTCCGAGGTACAGAATCTCGGAAGAGGTTAAATCACAGCCTGGCCGCGATATTAAGCAGGTGTTCAATGAATCGCAGCTTAATCCTCAACTCCCTGCCCCAAGCAACGCCCAGAGGCACTGCTAGGAGCTGCGCGGCTGCGGGGCGGCAGCGCAGTCACTCTGCGGGGCTCGCAGGGCCGCCTCTCCCGTTAGGGAGCTGCCGTGCTTCGCCNCGCGCTGCCTGTGCCCGCCGTGAGGCCCGGCAGAGCCGGCGGCTGATCTCCGGGGCGGGGGCAGCCCCGGCGTGCACGGCGCCCCGCGGGCTACGCCGAGCGCTTTGTCGGGCTGCGGGGGTGACAACTCCCTGTCGGAGCGGTGGTCTCCCGGGTTCCTAAATGCCGACTGAGTATTTCATGTCAGTGTGGGTGCGGTTGAGGCGTGCGTTCCCTGGCGCGGGTAGCGCTGTCCGGGGGCACCGCGTAGTTAACGAGGTGCGTTAGGTGAGGTACCGGTTCGTGTGTGTAAATACAGACACCGGGCAGTGAGTGGGTTAGCTGGCATCTGCCCCCTCGTCCCTCCTTGCCCACTGCCTGGAGGTAGAGGCTGCGGCTCTGCCGTCTCTTCCCTGCAGCTACAGTAAGCTGCGCTACTTCAGGCTGTATGCTTTCCCGCTAACTTTTTTTCTTTTTCTAAATGGACGGCTTTTTAATATAGTTATGACCTCAAATAAAAAATTTAATACTCTAATTTCTTCTTGTGTAAAGAATGGATAGGTAATAAATAACACAGTAGAAAATTTTCTCACTTTTTTCTTCAAACATTTCTTTGTTTCTTTTCACCTTTTCAATATCCCTTTGATGAAGGAAAGAACACTTGTTAGATGATTTACAAGAAGGTGATTTTTAAGTGTCCCTCAGCCTCTAAACATAGAGATGTTCTGTTCACTGTCAAGTGACTGGTGTTCTTTCACCTGTTTAATGAAGTTTGTAACTGACTATGACTTGCAAGTTACTGTTTCCTAAGGTACAGCTCACTATTATCAAAAGACTAGGCTCTCTTTTACCAGTCATGCAATGGGTTTGGCTGGAAGGGATTTCTAAAGGTTATTGTGCTCAAAGCCCTGTCCAACTTGGCCTTGACCACTTCCATGGGTGAGACATCCACAGTTCTTCTGGGCAACCTGTCCTAGTGTCTTGCCACCTTCATTGTAAAGAATTTCTTCCTTATGTCTAATATAAAACTCTCCTTGTTCAGTTTAAACCAGTTGCCCCTTGTCCTGTTACTACATGCCCTTGTAAAAAGTTACTCCACAGCTTTCCTGGAGGAAACTTTCCTTCAGGTACTTTCCTTCAGGCCACTATAAGCTCTCCTCTGAGCCATCTTCTCTAGGCTGAACAACCCCAACTCTGTCACCTGCCCTTCATAGGAGGGATGTTCCAGCCCTCTGACCATCTTTGTGGCCCTTCTCTGAACTCACTGCAAGAACTCCCTGTCATTCCTGTATTGGAGACTCCAGAACTGGACACAGTACTCACCAGAGCAGAGTAGAGGGGCAGAATCTCCTCCTTTAACCTGCTCACCACACTTCTTTCTGTGAAGCCCAGGATCCAGTTGACCTTCAGGGCACATTGTCATCTCGTGTTGAGCTTCTCATGCACCACTATCCCTGAGTCCTCTCCACAGGCTTGCTTTCAATTCCTTCATCCCCCAGCCTGTATTGATACCAGGGGTTGCCTCAATCCACGTGCAGGACATTGCACTTGGTCTCATTGAACCTCAGGAGGTTTGTATGGGTCCAGTGTTGGAGCCTGTCAGGATCCCTCTGGATGGCATCCCTTCCCTCTGCAGTATCAGCAGCACCACTTGGTGTAGCATCATCTGCAAACTTGCTGAGGGTGCACTTGATCCCACTGCTTGTATCATTGATGAAAGTATTAAACAGTGCTGGTCCCAATACAGGCAGCACTCATTACTGGTGTCTACTTGGGACATTGAGTTGTTGATCTCGACTCTTTGAGTGCTTCCATCCAGCCAATTCCTTAGCCATCTAGCAGCCCATCCATCAAACCCGTATCTCAAATCCTTCACCTCTTCCTTGTTTTCTGCCCTGTCAGCTCTGTAGCTCATCAGACCTTTTCATGGGCCAATTTAACTCACTAGAATAGTGAGTTAAAAAAAACAAGCAAACAAACTTGTGCTTTACTGAGTTTTCTGTTGTTTTGTCAGTTCATTTAGCTTGCGGAAAGTCTGATGAGAATGTAAGCTGTCAGGAAAGGTGAGAAGAGAGAAAGAAGAGATGAGAAGAGAGACCTCCCTCTTCTGCAGCTGTGAGCTCTTAGGTCCACTCATCTACTTAAGGAGGGATAGCAATGGCCTAACAATTCTACCAGGTCCATAGCATATTTTGCATTATGTTTTTAAGTATCAAGGATAAAAAAAGGAACATAGCATAAATTATTTAAAACATGACCCAGTAAGCTTCAAAGGGCATTCCTGTGTACTCTGCCCTCTGTAATGCAGATGTTACACTGCTACAATGGGTTGTTTCAGTCCTTGATACAGCTGTCATTTAAATGGCTGTTTTCTTGGCAACTGTTGGTCTGATGCCCCATTTTCATATACAATGCAAAGATCACTAATAACTTGCTGTGATGTTACAAATACTAAAATATACAGGTGGGCCACTTGGTACCAGTCTGAGTATCTAGTACTGGCTTGTTGTGTTTATGTCTTTGGAATAAAAGAACAAATAACAATTAAAAAAATTCTTCTGTTCGTAAGTGCATAGTACTATTTCTGGGTGATTGTAGTTGGGGGAGGTATTGTACATCTCAGAACAGTAAGCTTTAAAAAGAAGAGCAGAAGTGACAGAATATAATTCAAAAAATACTTCCTTTCTTTTTGAGAGAGATAACAGGGAAAGCAGGGGCTTGCAAAGAAATAATGTTTTATGAAACCAAGGCATGCTTAAAAAGGAATAACCTGCAGGTTGTTAGTGTTACTAACCTTTTTCAATCTGCGTGGTATTTATGTGGTGAGAAACTGCTTAGAGTTCCAGTCTATGTATTTTATTTACTCTGGAGAGCTGAGATTGCTTCCCACCAAGGAATTGACTAAAAGGCCTCTGAACAAAGCAAATGTTTTTATGCTAGCTATAGCATGGAGACTAAAGTTGTTATGTTTTAGCTTGGCTGATATCTGTACAACTTGTAATAGTATAAAAAAAATCAAGCTCCCAGCTAGACTAAATACATGATAACAGAGTTGAGTTTCAGTGTGATTGTGCTGTTGACACTGTGAAAAAATGGAGAGCTTGTCTTTCCTTTATAGTTCAACAAGCTTTAATATCTTGAGATAATTCATTAATTTTTACCTTGAGTGAGCCTGAGACCATGCTGTTTCTTGTACACCTTCCAACTCTGCTTCAAAAATTAAACACGTGCACTAAAGGCATGTGAGTTGCTGGTTTTGTTTTTATCTTTCATTACAGCTGTTAGTTTTATAAGTCAGGCTATACGTCTTTAGATGTGCAGCCCAGTAATCCTGAGAAGTACTGCTGAGCCATTGCAAGTGTCAGTAGGACACACCATTGTCTCAGTTTGACCTTCTCAAGGTGCATTTGGGGTCTGATTTAAAATGACTTGTTACATTTTCCAGCTCTGCTTTTTAAATTGATGCGCTGTTGTTTTTTTAGTGTTCTTTGCAGTTCTGTAGGATCTTTCCTTGTCCAGTGTTAGAAATGGTTTTGGGATGAAGTGGTATTTACCCAGGTCTTAAAGAATGCCTTGTGAAACTTATTTTTTTTTCCAAAAGGAACTATAATCTGAGTTAGTGATATAGTGTAAGAAAGGTTTGAAAGGACATCATGGTGTGGGAGAGGATGCTATTCTGTGGAAGTAATGAAAAGGGAACAATCACAGTTGAAGAAGAACCATTATGTTGATGACTTTGCAGTTCAACTTCCCTTGATTTCCTTCTTCATTTTAGGGAGATATGTATTTATTTTAATTAGTT
The DNA here is from genome assembly GCA_038090715.1 of Florisuga fusca. Lineage (NCBI taxonomy): Eukaryota > Metazoa > Chordata > Aves > Apodiformes > Trochilidae > Florisuga > Florisuga fusca. The sequence continues at coordinate 57,709,058 of JAAWXA010000003.1, read as the reverse complement.
CCATTTGAAGTCAAGAAGAGCAGAATTGAGTCCCCTTAGTTCTAAACCTCTTGTGTTTTTCTGTAATTCAAGGCTCAGCACCAGTGAAGGAAGGGCCTTAAGGAGCTGCCTTTTGATATGTACTTGGTTGGTACTGAATAAAACATGCAACAGAATTACATAGCAATGATGCTGTGGAAGAGCTTCGGTATGCTAGGAATTCTGTAACATTGTTAAAATAACAGTAGGACAAGTTTCTGAAAGTGGCAGTAACAGCAGGATTCCCTTTTGTAGTTTAAAATTGTTACATTTATGTGATAAACTCTAGTAGTTTATCATGGGTTAAGTTCACTGCTTTGAAAGATTCAACAGTGTGGGCTTTTGCTAAGTTTTGTGAATGTTCCTCAGCAGCCATCTATAACTATACAGGATTTTACTGTAGCTATTATAAAAGAAGTTCATCTGTTCTGAGGCTTTGATGGAGTAAGCTGAGATGCCCAAGCAAGACATCCATGTTTTTGCAAAGTGTAGTGCACTTGGAAAATTCCTGAGACTCTGTAAAGTTCAAAGAATAGATAAGTTTGCAAATTCAGGACCTAAAGCTGCTAAGTCTATCACTTAATGCAGTTTGGAGTTGATAATCTGCTCTAGAAAATAAGTATTTTCAGTTAAGTACTCTTCTGAATTTATTCTCTCAGAAAACAGGCTGCATTATTGTTGGTATTTTTGTTTCCCAAAATGTAATCTAATTTTTCTTTAATTGTTTTATTCACTTCTTATTTTTCAGGAGTCTTTGAAAAATCCTTAGTGATCATGACATTGTTACAAGTGACATAAGTTAGCCAGTGGCTCAGAATGATGGATACCCAGAAGACTACAAATGGTTTGCAAGTGGTTGGAGAAGGGACTGGTATAGGGAAATCGACACTCCACATGGTGGGGTATTTGGGAAAAGTCAGTTGAAACTTGTTTTACATGTGTGCAAAGTTCATATTTTTCTCTGCTTTGAGAGATTTTTAATTGGTCTTAATTTAAAAAAAAAAATCTCAAAATTATTTTCCACGGAAATCTGTAACAATGGCGAAAGATTATTCTAAGTGAATCTGTGCCAGTTATTTTTTTAGTGGCACTGTTTTGCAGCTGTTTGTATTCCTATGAAAACTGATTTGTCTTTCAAAGATCTGAGTCTGTGTTCCCTGGCAAGAAGTGTCTTGTGGTTTAGTTCAAATAGAATTAAATGTTGCATAATTTTGTTGCTGAAGATATCATTAAATATTTGCATATTTAAATCAAAATATACATTTATTTAGAACACTATCATGCAGATACATATCTTATAAATGTTAAAAAAATAAAATCTAGTTAGCGTTTTTCTGTGGTATTAGGTGTAATATTTAGAAGGTGCACATTGATTTTCTATCTTGCTATGTATATATGGCTTACCTTGGGATAATATATGAAATATGTGAGCTTATGATGCCTTTTCTTTCCTTTTTTTGTTGCTTAGAACTGTAATCCTGTGGAAACAACCGCACGTGAGCATTGTCCAGTCTGCAAAGAGAAGGGCCAGGTCCAAGTTTTACGGACTTATCGCATTAATTTTCAAGAGTCCATTTTTCTTTGTGAAAATCCTCAGGTATTACACCAGTAACAGTCTTGTTTGATTGTGTAGGAGCCTTTACATTCAGCAGGTATACCTCTTTAAGTTCAAGATGGTGGTGGTAAGCAGACTGGTGGTAAACAGGTGTCCTTTGAGCCCATATGCTGGATGATGTTTGCCTGTATATAGACAAAAATGTAACTATACATTCTGAGGGTGCCCTACACAGGGACAGAAGTTGGACTTGATGATCCTGATGGGTCCCTTCCAACTTAGCAGATTCTGTGATTCTGACTAAACTGTGTAGGAGCAGTGTTTAATAATTAAAAAGAGTACAGGGGATTTTTTGTTACATAGCAAGGGTACAGAAGTGGCACTAAATAAATCTTTGCATGAATCAGGATACAAGGCAAAACTTTGAGCCATGTAACTAATAGAACTCTTGAAGATGTGAGTCTCCCATTTTCACTTCAGTATGGGTAATACAAATAGGTTTTTTAAATATAATTACAATGATGTTTTTTTTCCCCTTCTAAGCTTAACTTTAGCTGGATTTCTCTGCTGCTTAATACTTGAATTGTTATTTTGCTGCCTCTCCCTTCTCCACTGCTTCGTGTATGAGGGGTGGCTGTAACAATCCCATACACACTGGTGCCATTAAATTACTAGCTGGAGACTAGACTAGATATGGGTCTCTAAGTTACTCTTTCCATCCCTTCTCTTTTAAGCAGTTTTAATATTGTTCTGGCGATTGTTAGCAGATTTGACTATATTCTGGTTGCAGAATATATGTAAGACCTCACCAATGCCTTGTGTAATGCATCAGGCTGGCCTGAAAGATACTCTGCCAGTTTTAGCACCAGTAGTTTCTCAGGCACAAAATGATAATGCCAAATCTGTACTCCAAAGAAACTGATGCAGCAGAATAAAAGAAGAGGACCCTCCTTAGCAAAATTAGGTTATTTTCAGGGATTGCAAGCATTTACTGGAAAAGTAATGTTGATTGTCACTACTGATTTATTACTTCACAATTGCTTGTAAGACACTGGTTGGATAGAATACCCTTCCCTGTCATACATATGTTGAATTTATGTATTGATTTCATTTAACTATCACTTTACAGAAGTCCTACGTTGTATTTTGTAGTATCGTTTGTACTTTTCTTTAGCTTTTGTTCACCTGAAATTGCTCTGTAGATTTCACTGTAACTTACTTTCTTTTCTTTAGTGTATCTACCCACTTGGTTATAAACCGATAAGCAGCATAATTACTTCTGCTGATTCAGAGAATCATCAACTTCCATCTACTCATAAGAAAAGGAAATTGTGTGATACTAGTGACTTTTCTCCTGTTGAATCACATCCAAAAAAAGCAAGAACTAATAATGTCGTAAAAGTTGACCACACTGTTAATACTGACCCTGTTGTCAAATGCTATCAGAATGGTTTATGTATTCCGAAGTTGAACCTACATGATGTGTTACAAAATGACAAGCAAAAATTTAATAACAATGTGGAGTCCTGCATACAGAAGGTGGATTTTGAAACAGACAGCATCACTAACAACTATCAAGAAAGTCCTCCACAGACTTCTAGGCCCAGAACACAGCTCTTGCCAAATTCTGAACTTACCTCAGCACCTGAAATTTTGCTCAAAGATGATAAAGGTTCCGATAATAACACAGATTTATGTCTTCAGTGGAGAAACACATGTAATCTTTGTTGGTTAGACTGTATTTTGTCAGCACTGGTACAGTTAAAAACATTAAAATTTGCTCTGGCAGAAGACTGTAATGATGGAAAATGTTTGCTTCAGGAGCTCTTAACAAAATATAACCAAGCAACTGTGCTTCTGAATACTTGTAATAGGAGTAAAGTAAAAGGTAAGTGAATTTAGCTGCTGTTTCTTTGTATTCAGGTTGATCTGCTACAAATATGTGAAATTCAGTACAGTGTACTTAGATGTGCCTCCATGCTATTTCAAGATCACAAAAGAATGAGTTACAACTCACTACCATGCATTTGCAGGGTAGTGTGCTTTATCTAACAGAATCCTGGTAACCTCCAGAATTGTTTTTCTATGGGTGAGTGTGCACCTCTCAAAGCATTAAACACTAAGCATCTCCTGAATTACTTTTTTTTTAAGTATCCCGCAGAGAGAATTTGTGCATGGTTTATGTAATGGGCCTTGCTTTGTTTCCTTCCCCTCTGCTGGTTGACTTATTAGGGTGCTGTTCTAATCTTAGTCTTCAAAATAATTTCTGTTTTGGTTTATATCCTTGTATATATGGTCAGTTGCCTTTTCACACCAAAAATAGTAAAGCTGGGAACTTATTTTCTCTTCTGGCTCCAGCTGTGCTTGTGGAAGGAATGGTTCTCCTGAAGTCTGCAAGCTGTCCTCTGGATAAAGTGCTTCCTAACCCATTCTGGTCAAAATTAGTCACATATTAACCCTGGTTCATGTTGTCCAGAGTGGGTTAGTGAGTACTCACATGTGTAGCTTAGCAGGTTCCCAGAGTGTAACCTACAAGCATGAGGGCAGTGATGGGCAGGTGGGGGCAAACTTCTAGGCAGAACAACTGGAGTCAGAGGAGGATGTGTCACTAATCTACTTGTATGGCCTCTGTTAATTTCCTGTTCTGAGGATTCAGTTTGAAACTATTAACACGAAGGTCTGTTCTTCTTAGTCCTCTTGAACTGATGCATTGGTGTCATAAGTCTGAACTTGTAAGAGAGAATCTGCTAGAGAATGGATACAGATCTCCATTTAGCCAGTGCCTTTCTTTAATGTTTTTCAATAGACATTCCAGGAAAGTGTATATATCCACTGCAGTATATAGGATACATGGACTGTAGTCCCAGAACAGCATTAGATAACTTGAAGAATGTTGTATCTTTCCTGGGAAAGATAACAGAAAAATAAACATTGTATCAAAATCAAAATTTTGGTATATCAAAAACAGTCTACTACAGCTTGTGCAGAGAAAACATACTATTTTCCAGAGGATGAAAAAAATCCCAGAGTATTCTGAAGTAGTTCATATACTCTGCTTGCTAGAATATCAGACTGCTTGATTTTAGGTTTTCAGCTGTTACTTGGAAGCCCTTTACCATCACGGAACCAGAGATGTTTTTATTTCCCCTCCCTTGTACTGTGTTTGCAAAGGAGCTCTGGTGTGTGAGAACCCTTAAATGGGGATGCTAGGTGTTGAAATGTAGAATCATAGAATTTTCAGGGTTGGAAGGGACCTTTAAGATCATCTAGTTCCAGTCCCCCTCCCATTAGATCAGGTTGCTCAGAGCCCTGTCCAGTCTGGCCTTAAAAACTTCCAGGGATGGGGCTTCCACCACCTCTCTGGGCAACCTGTGCCAGTGTCTCACCGCCCTCGTGGTGAAGAACTTCCTAACTTCCAATTTAAATCTGCCCTCTTCTTGTTTGAATCTGTTCCCCCTAGCCCTATCACTACCTGACATCCAAAAAAGTTCCTCACCAGCTTTCTTTCATGTAGTGCTGTTTGAGACAACTTAACCTTTTTCACTTCTGGGAATTGCTGCAAAACAAATCAGTTTATTTCAGCAAGAGCAGAGAGAGATTGGGTGAAGAGTGATGATATCTATATTAATAGAGAATAGGTTTAGTATTTATTCTGCCCTTCTATGTAATTTTTAAGCATCTTTTACATACAGTTTTTAAAAACAATCAAAAGCAATAAACCTGCAAGAAACCTTTTATCTTTTTTATATTCATAGGTTTTATAAGTAAGAAATACTTTCCACAGCTGTTCTAAATCCTTCCTTTAATTTGTGCAGTTTAGGATTATAATTTTGTATTACAAGTTCTTGCTTATGCTTTAAGAATGTGGTTGTGTATTAACAATGTAACTTAAAATACATAACAAAATGCATAATTTGTGAAAATTAACATTTTAAAGGCTGACTTAGGAAATTACTAATCTGGAAAGAGACACTGAGTTTTTTATTACCAATTGTATGGCATCATTACAAAGCATGTAAGCAAATTTTTACTCTTTCTATCATAATGTTTATGTTTTAAAATATACTCTTGATCTCTGAATCTTCAGTGTTTTGTAATGCCTCATGACATTATCCTTAAATGTCATTACTATCTAGCTATTTGCTATGGCTTAGCCATAATTTAAATCGGGTTGAATTATTTCTTGTTAGCAGACTGTAGCAAAATGTGAATGAATTCTGTAAATTCTCTTAATTTTCACATCAATTAACACTGACATTGGCTATTTTGCCAGCAGTTTTAGGGAAATAGGTTAATATGAAAGGCATCAGTTTGCACAGAATGAGTACAGATGTGTGTGAGAGGGTGGAGGTGTTACACATAAACACATGAAAGCATGTGTTTTGTTTTTTTTTCTTCTTTAGATGTTCTTCCAAAAGCAGAATCACATCTCAATGAAATCAGAAACAGAATTTTTACACAGCTTCAACCTTGGCTTAGGTGTGAATTTGGTAAGTAATTAGTGCAGCATCTCAGTATTTCAGGAAACTCTGTAAAGCTTTGTGTTATGTCAGTACATAAAAGTATGTGTGTATGTATCCATTCAAGAGAGCTTGTGAATACTTTTTTTTAAATTTTACTGGTGACATAGGCATTACAGTGTGATCAGCTGTTTTGCCCCTTAACCCTTTTCAACTTTGTAGAGAGCATATTCTGGTCTTTGTAATTCAGCTGTGGTCATGAAATTGTCCGTGGTAACAGTGATAATGGATCAGTTGTTTTGTTGTGAGGATTAGAAATACAGCCTTGAAGGGATAACTGGAATTAAAATCACAGCAATAAGCTTATCTGCTTCCTATTTGAACAACTTAAAGCTGATTTCAATCAATTCAGTGACATTTTTTCTTTTTTCCTTTTTTCTTTGAAGGTAAGAAGGATAGTCCAGTGTTTGCACTCCCTCTCCTCTTAAAACTGGATCAACAAGCTGAGAAGCTCTTCTTGCATTCATTTTCATGGAAGTTTGAATGTGTATGTTGTGGCTACAAATACCAGGACCGGTGAGATTCTTATTTAAGTAGCTTCTGTGCAACTGTTCCATCTTACCTTTTTTTATCTGCATGTAATAGTTGGTCTCCTTCAAATCTCTGTTTTGTACAGCTTAAGCTTGTTGGTAAAGTTTTATGTGACCCACTTCTTTAGACTAGCATTTGCAAATAGTTTACTTTTATGTCATGTCTTAGGAAACCATGTTATCACTTAATTAAGAAGGGAATAACAAGTAACTGCGAGTCCCTGGTCATGTGTACTCTAATATTTTGCAGAGTGCAGAAAGTGTTAGGATTCTAAAGAATATGTATCTGGTACACTTTTGCTGTTGAAGAACATTTGTAATATTCATTTAGGTTACAAAGAAACAAGAGATTCTCTTAGATAATTTATCTTTTAAGATAGTATTACAGGGAAATAATTTATTGAAAAATTATCTCGTTCTGTGTAGCTGCAGGTACAAGGTGGTGGTGTGATTTAACCTCCTTTTAGAGTCAGCAGAGAGAGATGCCTTTGGAAGACAGCTCACTTTACTTCAAAAATACCTGTTTCTCTCCACTGTCTTAGGTGTATTCAATCAAATTCTAGATCCTTGAGTGAGATAGGATTAATGCTCTCTATTACACTGCCAGCTAATATGTAGTCCTGGTTAATAGGATGTTCTCCAGAGCCTTTGTCACTTCCTGTGCTTTTTTCCAAAAGTTGAAAAATCTGGGTTAGGTTATATATAAAGGAAGTCTTTTCTGTGGATAATGTATGAACAAACTATGTTATTTCACTTTAATATCCTGCATATTGTATTTTCATACAATATAACCTCTCTGTAATCTCAGTACTGAATGTACTGTTTTTTGAAAGCAAGAGATTGTATAACATGGATTCTGGTGTCATTTGTTACTGCTTCCTCCTCTCCTTGAGATTCTGTATTAGCTAGTAAATTATGTGGATCCTGGTACAAGCTCCATCTTATGTTGGAAGGGAAGCAGAGATAACATGGACAAAAGAGAAATAGCAAATAGTGTGAGATTGAAGGCCACTGAGCTGCTGAGGACAAAGGATGACTGATACTGTTTAGCAGAACTGAATTCAGTGCTGAATTAGATGTGGTGGAGTCATAGGGGAATTCATAGAAATGGTTGGAAAATGAATAGAATTTAGCTTTATTTTAACATTTTCGGAACTTTTTTCTCCTAGTAAAGTTTATCTATATTCATTGCTTTCTGATCAGCAACTCAGCTTACTCTTTTTTCCTGTATGTGTTTCCAGATGTGAGAAAACACTAACAACATTCACAAATATAATTCCTGATTGGCATCCACTTAATGCTTTCCATGTTGGACCATGTAATAACTGTAGTGATAGATCTCAAAGAAGACAGATGATTTTGGAAAAGTAAGTTTGAATGGGTGAAATTGAAAATAAAATACACAAATGTTTATTGAATGTATCACTTTCAAAACCAAGCTATGATCTTGAGTTTACAGAGATTCTAAACTTGAAACTCTGCTAAACTCTTTTAAAGGTTTTAGATCATTCTTAAGTGCTGAGATAGTAAATAGTGTTTAATTTTAATAAACATGAAAGAGAGCAGTGTTTAACATGCTGACCACTGTCATCCTATCCACAACCCTTGGCTGTTGTCTGATCATATGTTTACTAGTTTGACTTGGAACAGTGTCCTTTCCTACTGTAGTTATGGCACAGTTATGTCCTGTTATGTTTTTTTCACCTTTTCTGCACACCCAAGTTCCCTTATTTGGTCTTGGGTTTTTTCACCAAATTACAACAAAATGGAATATGTAGTTGGGATATTCTTATTTCTTGACTGCTGTGAAGTCTGGAGAGTCCTGTGTGGAAGCAGAATAGCAAGAGCAGGAGGGCTGCATACTCCCTGAGATGCCTTACATTTTTTATTGAGAACTTTTGCCACTATTTTGTTATGCTAAACGGATTATTTATTGTTTCCTTACTAGAATACCTTCAATATTAATGTTACATTTCATAGAAGGTTTGCCACATAACAACCTGAAGAGATATTCATTTCAGTTTGGAGACAACTGCTACCAAATAACATCTGTTGTTCAGTACCAAACAGATAAGAAGCACTTCATAACCTGGTCTTTGAATCCTAATGGTAAGAACCTTCAATTCTATTATAGTACCTCATGTACCCAAATACTGTTCTATGGGTTATTGCAGCAGTCTCAACATTCTGTGTATAACTGGGATTTCTCTTGCCTGTATTCTAAACTTTGTATTAAAATTTTGTGACAAATTGTGGGTCAAGGTTTCAGTCTGATCTAACTGATTTCTTCATCAGTGCTCTGTCTTACCCTGTACTTTGGGGAAAAAGTTATTTGAGTAAAGTTGTTTCTTTTCCAAACTTCATAACAGTTAGAGTCTGAGGTGGCTCTGGGACAAATGGTTATTTTGAAGCCAGTTATTAATCCATTCTTGGATGGAAGTGAAGGTACCTATGGAACTACAAGCATTCAGGAAATTTCTTTGCATTTCTGAAATTTTCTGCACTGAGGGACAAAATCATGTTGGAAACATTACTAATGGTATGATGGTTGTACCATTGATGGGAACTCCATGTCACAGAAGGTGAAAAGTTGGTGTTTTGGTTCTCGTGCATCATGTCTAAATTGTACTGCCACAGTCTATGAAGAAACAGGAAGAGGAAGCAGTTGCAAGTGGAGTTAGATGAGTGGAAGTTGGATGATGTTCTCAGGCACATGGTGCGATTCCTGGGGGTGCCCTCCACAGGGACAGGAGTTGGACTTCATGATCCTGATGGGTCCCATCCAACTCTGCATAGTCTATGATTCTAAGTGCCTAGTTAGCAACATCCTATATATCATATATCGATATCTATATAAACATATATATATATCATTCTTAAAGCTGTAAAATATTTGCTCATGATTTGTGAACAATTTGCAGATGATTAGGCAGATTATTAATATAAGAAGTTTTTCTTAAACCCCTATGCCCCTATGTAAAGGTATACAGAGTAACTGTTGAGTAACTCTATACAGAGTAACTTAATTTGAGAGGTGGTTCTTCCCTGAGACCTGTGCAGGTGTTTTCAGACAAGATGTTAGGATCATTAACTCAGACAAAAAAAATCTTACCTTTGTTTTTTGGTTGAGCTACTCTGACTTTTAGTAATACCATTTTAAGTTCTGCTTGTGTGTGATCTTTTTGCAGTGAAAATCTCCCAGTTTTCCATGATTTAATAAGGAATGGAAAAAAAACCCTTTTTTCCTGCTTCTCAGGAGAATGGGTTAATAAAAATATTTGACTAGTGTCTGAGGATAGTGACTTTTAAAGAAAATTTCTGCACTGGTTGCTATTTATTTTTCAGGAACCTGGCTGGAATGTGACGATTTAAAGGGGCCATACTGCAAGAGACATAAAAGTTTTGAAGTGCCTCCTTCAGAGATTCATATTGTTATCTGGGAAAAGAAAACATCCTGTGTGCCAGAAGAACTGAATGCACAGTTCCAGCCTAAAAATATTGAAGATCTACCTCTTAATAATGTTCAGTCAAATTCCACAGTGTTGCATTGTGGTTTTGATACCATGCTAGACAAAAGACCTGAAGAACATCACAAAGAGGATTCTGTGAGAACTCCAGACAAGAAGCAGCAGCAGGCAGCTGAGGATGACAGTGGCATTCACAATATCATGGTAAACAAAATACCTGAAGAACATCACAAAGAGGATTCTGTGAGAACTCCAGACAAGAAACAGCAGCAAGTAGCTGAGGATGACACTGACGTTCATCATGGCTTAGTAAATCTGGCACAGGATGATCTTGTAACACTGATACTTGAAGAAATTCAAGTTGACTCAGAAGGTAAATTGCTGTCAAATGGACAAATGGGGGGAAACAACTGTGTTGGTGAAACAAGCACACTGCAACAGGGGCAGTTAGCTTTTTCCTCTCACAGTCCATGTAAAGAGTTTGCTGGAACTGGTCTAGCTATGAACAACAAAGCAGTGTTACATGAAAACTCTAACATCTGTTTGCCCCTGCAACAGTTAAACCCGTCAAATATTACCCCTTCTGAGCCCAAAACCCATGACCCTGACCCACCTGATTCATTGCTTGCTCAAAGAATAGATGACAGAACTAATTTACCTAACACAGAACATGGATTAAATTCAGAGCTACAGCTAAATAGGAAGTTGCCACCAGTAGAGAATATTATGCAAAGATCACCTGACTTGCAAGATGCAAATAAAATTGTGGTTAATTCTCAGGTTGCCAATAATTCCTCTCAGCCTTCACACAAAGACCAAAAAAGAGGATTTGTAGGAAGCTGGGTAAAGAAATTATTAAGCAGGAATGCTTCTTTTATGCCTTCAAGTGCCTCAGCTCTCAAGAATGGGAGAAGTTGCAGAACTCCCTCAGTGCAAAAAATAAGTGAAGTGCGGTTGCCAGTGAAGGAAGCCAGTAACTTTGGTGGGTTTCAAAGCAGAGGTACAAACAAAACAACTGAGACCCCCAGGTCAGTGGCTCCTCGGAGCAGTAATACTCACCCTGTATCAAATTTCAAAGGATTTTCTCAAAGCACTCATCTTCCAACAGCAAGTCGTACCGCTACTGAAGATCCAACTTGGAATAAGTCAGGAAGTAGGTTGGGTGCCTCAGGTAAAGTGACTCAGTTCCATTCACCTCCCTGTAACTCTGGGAAGGCAGAAGAGTCAGACAGGGACAAAACAAAAAGACTTCGCCTGAAACTGTTAAAAAAGCTGAATGCTAAAAAGAAGAAGTTGGCTTCACTGGATAGGCTAGCAGGGGAACAGATGAAGCATGAAAAAGCTGTGTGTGAAGATGTAAGCACCCCATCACAGACTGCTTCTCACAATGACAGTGAATTGCTGCAGAGCTTTTTAAGGGAACTGCAGCATCAGATTGATGTTGCAGGGAATGAATCTGAATTTAATGTAAACTCTGTATCAGGGTGCACTAGCAATAGTAACAGTGATGAAATACTGGCAGAACTGCTGTCCCCTACTTCAACTGTTGCTTCCCTAGAGGCTCCTAAAAGTGAAGGTGAATGTATGTATATGGAAATGGTGCATGGCAGTGTTATAGCAACAGAGTCTGACAACACCTGTGTGCCCCATGCAGCAATGACAGGTGAGGACCACAATTATTACAGTCCTGTCAAGGATGGTAATTTAGAACTTCATGCAATAAGCAAACCCATCATGAAAAAACTTGCTTTTGAAAGCCCTACAGGGGAAGATATCCTTGAAGACCTGTTCTCCATTGCAACACCAAGCTCAATGGCAGGTGACATAGAATTACCTCATTTTGATGAAACACTGTTTGAAACTTGGTAAATATTTGGGTTCTCGGTTTTAAAGGTTTTTCAATCTTGTGTATATTTGGAAGCAAAGCACTATTAAATTATGTTTTCTAACTAATTTAATTGCACACTGGCTATACTTGAACAATTTACATTTGAAGTATTTTTTTCTTAAAATTTTTTTGTAGCAGACAGGGTTTTGATGCATTTTATCTTTGTGAGAAGCACCTATTTTAGCTGTCAGATATTATGGTTTTAAATTAAAAGCTCCTGTGAGTCTTAATTTTGCTGCTTTTAATATGGAAAACATCCATATTCTATTTGAGAAGTTATAAACTTCAGTAGTCTTGTTGATGTAATGGTGTAAGAAATATTATTTAGGTAGTAGGGGTTTATTCTACAGGATCACCCAGCTCTTGAAGTATTTTTGTTTGCCATTTAAAATAAAGTACCTTCTGCAACTAGGGATGTTTGCATCCTTTGATACTGAGGTCATTTGCAACACTAAACTTGAGGCTGATAGTCTGTTAGGACCTCTATTGTTTTCAGAAATACTATTCAACAAACTCACTGATGTATACACACCCCTTGGATATATAGTAGAAATTTTTCCATTTAAAATTATGGCACCTACTGAGTGTTTATGCTGGGTAACTGAAAAAAAAAATGGCAGAGTATTATTCTGAGCTAGGTTATTTTTAAAGTCAAAATAGTAAGATTTGGGCCAGAGTTTGCAGCACTATAAAAGAATATCAGATATAACTTGTATTGATAGCTGCAAATTAAAGAAATGAAATTATCTGAGAGTCAGTACCCATTTCTTTTGTCACTGGGATTTTTTTATGGGTAGACTAGTACACACACCCCTGTCCATACATTGATGTTCCAAGGAGAGGCAAGGTCAGTATGAAAAAATTGATGGAAAAGATGGGAAAAAAGCAGTGAGTAAGCAGAGGGATTCACATCTTGGTGTTCCTGGATTTGTACAGCTTTCATTTTGCTAAATGGGAGTTCTTTAACTTCATAGACATGGAGCTGAGGATATTGTATGCTAAGTTAGATTAGCTATACATTTTTCTTGTACTCAGAAATAACAAGGGCTTTATCAGCAAGTCCTTGTTTCAGCCATTTTTAGAGGTGTTCTGCATTTTTTCATTGTTTTAGATCCCACGTTCAATACATTAAGTCCCCGGTTACTCTTTCAACCGGTGCAGTTGAAAATAATTGTTATTACAAGGCATAGCAGATTTAAATGGTCTTGGATTGCTTGAACTTGAAAGTGTTTGAAAACTGTCAGTGGCACTGAACTCACCCTAAGCCTAACCTAATACCAAGCTATTTCTGTTGCAATCACGTACATGTTTATCAAACTGGCACTTCAGACAATTAATGGTTTCATTCTTGAAATGTAAGTCTTTGTAAAGGACTTCAGCTCCTTCTTTGTCTTAAATGTTGTAATTGGTAACATTACAATAGAAAACAAATGGATGGATTCTGAATGTAAAGTGACAGTGTACTGCAGGTCAAATGATTGTGAATTCCCTTATTAAAAAAAAAAAAAAAAAAAGCTGACCGAAATTAGAGCTTGACTTATCAGTGAATAAAACAGATGCCTGAGCAAGTCTTGGGGGCTGGGGGGCAGCTATAGGATTTTCTTCTGGAATTTTCCAGCCAGTGTATTCTACATTTTCAAACCTCAAAAAACCAATGCCTCACTACCCCGAAGTGCTTGTTGCAGAGGTTTCCCCAAGCAGTGTGGAGCTGCCTGCAAGTGTAGATGCCATCTGTGACTGACTGGATTGCAGCTGCCTGGCTGGGGACATGACACAGACCCAGGGCTAAGCGAAGCATCAAACCTGCGGTTGGAGGGGTGCAGAATGCATAGGGCAACAGGAGGAAGAGGGCCCACAAGATGAGAAAGTCCTGGTTTAAGGAGTATGATAAGGTTAGTAGCAGAGAAGGGTATGGGGGCACATCCGTGGTGCATATGTGCCTAGCCATGAGCAAGACTCTGGTTGCCACTGGCAGCATCTCCACAAACCAATGTTGGGAGTCCTCCCTCTGCAGCTGTGTGGTGTACACTATGGGTGCCCATACGTATAGAAGCTCCAACAGCAAAGAAACTTAAGCATGACATTAAATCTGTTATTGCTGCAAGTTCTTTGCTACCTTTTTTTCTAAAATAGGTAACTGAAGAGGGTGCTGTTCAGATTCTCATTAGTGTTTCACTGCCTCTCATCCTGTACAAGTGAGAATTCAGCTGAGGTTGAATGAAAACCTCACGGCCAAAGAAACCATTTGGAATTTGGTGGTTACTGGACTTTTTGTTTTGAGACTAGTTTTAAAATGTAAGCTGGATGATCAGTTTCTTATTTGTCATAAAAAGAATACAAAATATTAGTTTTCTGTCAATTACAAATACACTAGGTGGGTATACAGCAAGTACAATTAGAGAGCAGAAGTTAGTTACTATATTTTGCAGATTTATCAGTGTTACAGGTTAAGTTTCCAAAAGTCTTACAGCTTTGAGCACTTGAAGGGTGTCTATTTTACGTGTTTCCTCACATCTTGCATCGTATGGTCTGGTCAGTCTGTATCTTCTGATTTGGGAAAGGCACAATTGTTGCACTTACAGGTTTACAGCTTTCAGAATGAGCTCTACAGACCACTGTGATTCATATCTTATACATGATAAATTCAAACACCTTTTTATGAAAGGGTAAGAGGAAAGAAAGGGGCCACTTTCTCTCTTCCTGCCTGCCATAAACCAGCCCACCTGCCAAGGAGATGCCTGAATGGATTTTTATATACATCCTAGAGCACTGTTCTAGAAATTCACTGTGGTGCTGATTACCAATCTGATTTTGATCTTCATGTCTTTATGGCTGGCTATTGCCATTTATTCTTCTTCCACTGTTAGTTTTTGATTTAAATAATTACTCCCTTCCTGACAGTGTGTCAGTGAAAGCAACCGTATCTTGTCCACATTCCTTTTGGAAAGCTAAAGCACTGCTCTTCTCCGTATGAGCCCCTTCATGCTCGGAGCAAAGCATGTTACCTTCTGAGAAGATTATGCCACTCTTAAGTGTGTGCTGTGCTTTCAAGTCCACTAGGACTCAAGTCTCAGAGTGGAGGAGCTTACAGTCTAAGTATAGATCTAAGACAGTATGTGGATGGAGCAAGAGAGAGAATAAGGTTAACAGGATTATAAAGCCAATGAAGTTTGCAGGATGCTTAGTGTTGCACTGCTATGCACAAGCACAGTCCAGTTACTCAGGAGGGAGATGCTGAAGCTGCACAGTGCAGGAAAATACGGTGGAGCCATAGGGCGTGTGAAGGAGAGCAAAGGGTGGGAATGAAAGTATTTCTGGCCTCCTCTAAGGTAGTAAATGGAAGGGGAACCTGTTGAGGGCCAGGTGCTTCCGTCTTACCTATTCTGGAGAAAGGCGGAAGAAACCTCAGATGTTTTTCCCCTGGCAATTACTATCTAAAGGAGCTTCTATAATGCCTAAGTCAGGGTTCTGGCTAGCTGTAATCCCATCCAATTTAGACATGGGGCAAGTAAACGACATGTTAAAATAACCTGTGAGCTGTAAGGGTTGGCAATATGTTGGGAAATTTGCCACAGAAGAACCTGGTGAGGAGGGATCGCCCCTTTCCTCTTAGGAAAAATGAACTTAGGTGCTGGTAACTGTTCCTGTTGCAGAACCTTGCAACACCAATGCCAGAGATGAGGAGCTTGAGTAGGAGAGCTCCAAATTATGTTATAACCCTCTGCTAGTGGACTGTGTGTTCAACCTCTTCAGCTTAGAGAGAGGATGGCCCATAATTTTTATGTATGAAATATATATTTGAAGATTTAAGACGGTTCTTTTGTACTATAATCCTACCTTTTATGTAGGTTGTTTTAATTTTCTGTATCCATATTTTCACTGGCTTGCTCTTACTGGTATAGCAGAGCAAGAGGTTTAAGTAATGGGTTAAGGTGTGATAAACAAGTTTTACATTTGAACTTTCTAAGATAGCATTTTAAACTTTCTGAGTGTCTTTTTTCTGCCCTCTTCCTTAAGCCTTGCTTTGCCATAGGAAGATGAGATTTTTGAATGCTGCATGCTGCAGCACCATAAATGTTACCATTAACTGGTGTTATCTCCAGCCAAAATTTCAGTTCTTGGGCTAACTAACAAAACATCTTCTACAACTATGTCCAGTTAAGGACAAGGAGTGAAAATGCTGTGTTTTGGAGGTGGAATCGTATTAGTTTGAAGCTTTTGTCCAGACTTTTCCAGTGATGCTCAGAGTATTTAAGCTGTGACCCTTTTCTCCTCCCCCTTTCAAGTAGACGAGGGAATGTAGGCACAAGGAAGGGGTCTGAAGGGAAGGAACCAAATCTGCCACATCCAACCCTCAGCCCACAGGCCGCCACTTCCCTCTCCAGGGCGGGAACGGGGGTGACCTGCGCACCGCGCTGCCTGGGGCCTCCCCATCGATTGCAGCCGATTTTAGAGGCAAGAAGAAAAGCAACGTCCTTTCCGTCCTGTGACACAGGAAGGAAAAGTGGTGTTTCCGCCCGGTTTCGAACCGGGGACCTTTCGCGTGTTAGGCGAACGTGATAACCACTACACTACGGAAACTCCCGCATGTCTGGTGCCTTCCGGCCGCTGCCCTTCAGCCGGAGTTCTGAGCAGAGGGGGTCGGAGCGCTGCGGAACCCTTATCACTGGCGTAACCCGACGGGGAGGTGCCTCCGGGCGGAGGGCGACGAGCTGTGGCTGGAGGCGGCTCCAGCGAAGCTATCGGCGGCATAAAGGCGGCGCCGGCCGGATCCAAGCGCCCCGCGGGCGAGGAGATAAAAAATGCCGGCGCCGTAAAACGTCGCACTNAGGAGAGGAGAGGAGAGGAGAGGAGAGGGAAAGGAAAAAGGGAAAGGAAAAAGGGAAAGGAAAAAGGGAAAGGAAAAAGGGAAAGGAAAAGGAAAAAAAGCTTAAAGTTATGTCTGTTGTCGGGACGGCTGTGGGTGGGAGCCTGACAGCTTCTTGCAGAGACAAACCAGATGGCAATGAAAGCTCTGGGAGAAAATGACAAGGATGAGGAACACAAAAACGAGCACCTGCCTGTTATTTAATACACAGCCAAAGTGTCCAATGTCTTTTCTTCATGTAATTTCAATAATAAAAGGGCAATTTGTGACCAGAAACTTGAGGAACAGAAGGCAAAATTCATCCTGCACCATTTAAAGTCCTGTAAGAATTATTTCCAAGTTAATGGAAACAGGAACACTGAGAAAAATGAGTCAGGGGAAAAGAAACATCTCACAGGAGAGCAGAAGGGAAAGAAAGTATTGCCCAGGCAGCCTCGCTTCAGCTCTGTAAAAAATCTGTTAAATGAATTATTAAGCAATCAATTTGCAGCCACCTAAAAGGTATTAAGGTGATGACTAGAGCTAACATTTAAGTCTAGGACAATCAAATTATGCCAGAGTAGTGTAATTTGCCTTCGGGAATCCCAGGTCCCAAAGACTGTGGGGAAAAGCTGCAGTAAGTCAGACATACCCTTGGGGGATACGCATCAGGTCAGGGAAGCAATCTTAAACAATCTGCACATATATAAGTTATTTGGTCCTGACAGGATGTACTCACAAGTGCTGAGGGAGATGGCAGATATCATTGCAAGGCCACTCTGGGTCGTCTTTGATTGATCATGGCAACTGGAAGAAGTGCTCAAGGACTAGAGGAAAGCACATGACACCCTCATCTTTCAGGAAGGCAAGGAGGACCTAAGGTGCTACAGTCATCCTCACCTCAATCTGTGGAAATTTGGTGGAGTAGCTAAACGCTGGAAACTGTGTCCAGGCACATCAAGAGCAAATAAATAATCAGTAGTCTAAATAGCTTAACCAAGAGGAAATCACACTTGACCAACTCAATAAACTTCCACAATGAAGTGATTTGCCTGATAGATGAGAGGAGACCAGTGCCTATTATCTACCTGGACTTTTGACAGTTTCTTGCAGCAAAGAGGGCAGATGGTATCCTGGGCTGCATTAGAACAAGTGTTGTCAGACAGTCAAGGGAGGTGATCTTTCCCCCCTACTCAGCACTGGTGAGGCCACACCTGGAGTACTGGTCCAGTTCTGGGTTCCCCAGCACAAAAGACTCATGGATATACTGGAGGAGAGTCCAGTGAATGACTACAAAGATGATGAAGGGTCTGCAGCCTCTTTCCTAGGAGGAGAGACTGACAGAACTGGGACTGCTCAGCCTGGAGAAAAGAAGACTCAGGGTAATGTCATCCATGCACGTAAATACCTGGAGTGAAGGTGCAAAGAGTGCAGAGTCAGGCTCTGTCAGTGGTGTGCAGTGACAGGACCAGAAGCTGTGGGCACAAACACAGGACATTTGCCCTGAACATCAGAAAACACTTTTTCACTGTAAGGGTGACCAAGCACTGGCGCTGGTTGACCAGAGAGGTGGTGCAATCTCCATCTGTAGACAAGTTCAAAACCTGTCTGGACATGGTCCTATGCAACTGGCTGTAGGTGGCCCTGCTTGAGGAAGAGGGTTGGACCACACGACCTCCAGAGGTCACTTACAACCTCAATCCTTCTGTGAATTTTCCCCTGTGACAGGGTGGCTGGTTGCCAAGGGTTTCCAGAGGCCACCATGGTAGCACCACATGTTATCACAATGGATACTGAAAAGCTGCTTCTTGGAGAGCAAGAGAGGAAGAGATACCAGAGAGGAAATCCCCCCAGGGTGGCTCTACCACTCATCATATACAGCTCAAAACCTATCAGGGGGTTTGAGGAAATTTCCTGGGAAATCAGGGGGGGCTTTTCCAAAAAGGTCTCAGAAGAGGCTGTTCTGGACCCTGTTCAATTCTCTTGCCTCCCAATAGCAGTGAAAATACCAAATCTGCAGGTGTGTCCAGGTTGGAGGTGGGTTTCCAGCATCCTGGTGGAGGGGCTCCAATTCAAACTGGTCTTGTGACATTGCAGCAGTGCTCCAGGCTCAGCCCAGTGAAAATTAATAAAGGTAAGACCAAAACTGAAGTGAGCCCTGGTGCACATACTTGGTTACCTGGGTCTTGCTGGTGAGTCAGGAGAACTGTAGAAATGGATCTGAGGACAAAGTGGAGCTGTGGGGATGTTAGCAGTGCAGCATGCATACAAAAAAGCAAATGTTGTTTGGGAGGGTGGTGGGTGAGACACTGGGGCTGAGGAAGAGGCTGCACCTGAGACCCAGAGGGTCTGTGGGCTTTGTCTTCAAATACTGTGTTTTGAGATAAATCTGGACAAAATGGAGTTTTCAGTGATGAAAATAATGAAGTTTGGGATATGTGAAGAAGGAGGATTTTTTGAGGCAATGCTCTGACTTCTCCCATGGTGTCATTTCTTTGGCCACGCGGAATAAAGACAGCATTTAAAAAACTGCAGCAGTGCCCTTTTCTTTGTGCTGCACTTCACGTCTCCAGCTCTGTTCCTGCTCTCCTTTGGGGTTTTGTCAGACTTTGGGAAGGACGTGATGCTGAAGCAGATTGGCATGATTCACACCTATGTATATGCACTACGAATTGGGTGCTTCTGTGGCACTTTAAGTTTGCAAAGTGCAGTGCTAATATTAAGCAGCCAGTCCAAGGGGCTGTTGCATTTGTGATAAAGCATGACTGCTGTGTGCCACTTGCAATTATACATAGGAACTTCACAGAAGCAGCTTTTATTTTATATAGGAGGCACCCTTTCATTGGAGTCCTTGCAGCCAGGCACTGAGCATAGTGCATGAGTTGGGAAATTAATATCCCAAAGATATTTATAGATCTGTGTTCCCAGTCCTTTCCTCTTCAGTATGAAAGCAGTTCTACAAAAGGATTATTTTGACTGGCTGTTCAAGATTTCCAGAGGAGGAGATTAATGTGTGGGAAGCCTCACAGCACAACTAGAAAAGCTTGCTGGCTTTGCACATTTTCATTTGAGCTTCATGGCTCACTGTGTCAAGGTTATCTTCCGCAGACAGGAAGATGTGGATGTCAAATAGCAGTGCTGCAGGTGGGAGGGCTGGGATCTGACAGGAGCTGCTGAAGAGCAGAATTACCTGTGCCTGGAGAGCACCGACAGCTGGGGGTTACAGCAGATGCAGACACTGTTCCCCAAGGTGTCCATGCCTCCCTTCTCATTTTTTTGCCTACTAGAGAAAATCCCCTGCTTCAAACGGGAAGTGAGAGATGATGAAGGTCCCTTGCACCGATCTTTCTCCTAGGCAGACAGGGTTTTCTGGTGGTGCCAAATTTGTCTGACCCAGACAGTGATGTTGTGTATATCCCATGAAAGAAGAGGAGACAAGAGCTACACAGATGCTTAGGTCTCAGGGAGAGGGAACAATTTAATGTGTAGATATTGCAGAAGCTGTTTGCAGAGTCATTTTGGCCCCATCATAGCCCTCCCTTGCCAAGGCAATTTGGCAATTCCCTAAATTGCAAAAAAATTTGCCAGGACCTCATTCCATCCTGCAGCTATTCCAGCGCCAAGGGGTGTGAAAAGATAATACCCCCACCCACCCCACTACCTCCTCAAGGGATTCTGGTTTGTCCAACTATATTTACAATTGTGTTGCTCTGCTGTGGTAAAGAGAGGAGAATTCTGTGTTTCTCATACCCTCTTATTTTCCTCTCCTTTTCCTTAAGCAGTGCCCTCAAAGTGATGTCGTGCTTAAAACAAAACAAAACCCAAAAACCAAAATCCCTATTTTAAGACAGCCATAACAAACAGATTCTCACTGGCAAACCTTTTTTTCTCTGTGCACACTGGGAAATCAGCTTAGCAAGCCCTTAGAGGTGATGTCATGGGGTTGGGGTTTTTTTGCAGGGAGAGGGTGAACTCTTGTTTTCCAACACAGTTGTGAGGGATGACTTTTGAGTAAGCCTCAGCAAGATGAATTAAAGGGCTGGGTTTCCAGGGAAGCACCTGAGCAGCTGAGGGGTTCCAATGGTGCTGAGCGGGGCCAGGAGCCAGGCAGGAACTGGAAGGGGCAGAGAAGAGTGAAGCAGCGATGAGGATGCGGTGAGAAGGGCTGGGCAGCAGGAAAGCAAAGAGATGGAAAACAAAGAGCAAGTTGAGGAGAAAGCAAAAGCATCAGCAGCCCAGCCCTCACAACCTATCCTCCACATGGGTTGTTTTTGTTTGGTTTGTTGGTTGTTTTTTTTGTTTGGTTGGTTTGTTTTGGGTTTTTTTATGGCCACTTCAGACCTTAGCAGCCTTGTTCCTGCTCCCTTTAATAGGAGGCTCCTGCCAAGCTGAAGCCACCTACAGAACTCATTGAAAGAGGGAAGGCACACATTTTTGTGGCAAGCTCGAGGAGATCTCAGAGCAGGCTCATCTGCCTTTACTGCCCTCAGTAAAAGCAAGGCTTAAGCTGCTGGATAGGTTTACACCAGTGTAAAGCAAACAGAGGAAAGAGAAGAATCTGTGCCTGCTGTGGAAGGACAGCTGGGAGTCGGGGTTTTTCTGCTGTGGACACCCTGAGAACCTGTGCTCTCTCCTTTGCCCTTTCCTGTTACTAGCTCCCTCTGGCCTGCCCATGCCCAGGCACAAGTCCTTTCTTGGTCACAGCACTTGTCTCTGCTTGGATAATATTCCTCTTTTGACTTAATTCATACCAGCTTTTAGGTGTCAGTTCTTATTTCCAGTAGATTAGTCGAAGCTTAGCATTAAACAAGCAAATTAGCATTTGCTTGTACCCAAAGTACTGGAGAGTTTTCCATATCTAATAGTACTGATGGTGATAATTTGCATGATAGTGAGACTGGATAAAAACACCATTGTTAAGTGTGTCCCCATTGAACAAGATGGATTTGTAGCTTGGCACCCACTGGGAGGTCCTACCAGGCTGAGTCCCATCGAGAGAGAGGTTACCAGTTAGTTATATGGCTGTGGTTTGGATGCTGGGCAGCATCAAAACCTTCTGGAAAGTATGTGGTG
Source organism: Florisuga fusca (assembly GCA_038090715.1). Taxonomy (NCBI): domain Eukaryota; kingdom Metazoa; phylum Chordata; class Aves; order Apodiformes; family Trochilidae; genus Florisuga; species Florisuga fusca. The sequence goes on along the minus strand of JAAWXA010000003.1, from coordinate 57,687,161 downwards.
GAGTACAAACAGATGAGGCAAAAGCCGTTCAGTGAAAATATTCCTTTTATGTGTCAAATCCCTACTTGAAGGTAAGAATTTTTCATAAGGATTTTCCATATCAGAATATGGACAAAAGGGAGCAGAGCAGCTACAGCTGATAAGTGATGTGCACTTTGGATGAGGATGCTTTCTTAGAGAAGCTGCAGGACTTTCTGCAGCTGTGTGACACCACAGCCTGTGCTTCCCTGTCATCTCCATCACGGGGCTGTAGCTGGGTCATGAACATTGTGCAGAAATTATGTTCAGCTTCGGCTGAGCATATTGAGCTTCAACTACTAAAATCAGGGTACAAATGCAAGGTCCAGGCCTGTAAACTGCTGAATGCTGGCAGCTGGCACTGTCTTCTAGGGAGTTATTTGTAGGGGCAAAGATGCAGGATCCAACCCTAGTAATGAAAGACACATTTCAATGCCCGTCACAGATGCTCACAGCATTTGTGTTACTGCCCATTCAAAGATGTCCTATGAACAGGAACTTTTGCTTGTGACTTGGAAACGTGGGTTCTCCTCACTGGCTAGGCTGATGAAGATGTGACCAGGGAGGGCACACATCTGAGAGCAGCAGTGTTGTTAAGACTCACCAGCATTATTTCACCTCCCAGCTGCTTGTGGGGTAGTTGGTCAATTGCAGGAAATGACATGATAGCTTGCTGGTCTCTTCCAGCCTTTCTGCTGTCCCACACAGCTAACCAAATGCTCAGACTTACTTGATATATAAAGGTTGCTATTTTGCCCCTGTGCAGGAAGGACAATAGATATATTCCCATATTATATATCCTCTTAGATCACAGACATATAATTTCTTGTTTCTCTGGGCTTCATCTGTATATGATGTGTGAGTGAGTCTGCAGCTGTGCTGATCTGACAGGCACCAGAGTGCAGGGTGCTGCCACTCTCCTATGAAATCATAGGAAGTGTTTTACAATTCAAGATAAGACAGACCTCCACTTCCTCCTTTCTGTGTCTGCAGGGCTGAGCTGTCACGGAGGCTGCACCATCCATCCAACAGCCCCCTTGCAAAATGGACCAGGACACCCTGGGAACCATAGCCCCGCTTGCCATCGTCACCTTGATAAGTGTTGTCCAAAATGGTAAGGCTAAAATAAGCATTTATTTAAGGTCTAAAAGGGAGCTGAAAGAAGTTCAGGATGATGTATGCTGCTCTGATCTCTGGATAGATAATCTCTGGTTGTAAGTGTGTGTGTGTGTGCTGAGGCATGACTTTGACTTTAGAAACTATCTTCTAAGCATATAATTTTGCACACTGTTGCGGTGTCTTGACAGCAGCATGTCCTACTCTGTGATAATCTAGAGTATTTTTGTTTTACATATGTTAACCAAATAAAGACTGAGACCTCCTTTCCTGGCTAACATCCCTAGTGTGGGCAGCCAGGGCTGCTCTCCCTGCTTCCATGGCTAAGGTCCTGGGGGCTGCCATGGGTCAGACCTTTGCATGGAGCTGGGTGAAGGGGGAAAACTGCACCAACTCATTGGAGGGTGAGTTCCTTTGGGTTATCTGTGGGCAGGCAGCTCTCCTGCTCTCCTGTATCTCCAGGTCCTTCAGTCCAGCTAATTAACTGGGCTGTGCAGTGCAGACAATTTACTGTAGTCCCAAGATCACTGCACGGTTCCTGCGATAGAGAAGCTTCCTATCTGAGCTCTTATTCAGACCTCTATAGACCCCACTGTTCTTCAGGATTTTTAAAATACACCAACAAGTTTCTTGAGCAGATCTGAATTTTAACTTAATTCTAACCTGATGATCATCAACAAACACTTAAATCATTTTAGCAGGAAATTCTGCCCAGAATGCAGAAATGGGAGGGAGGGAGTGTTGCCCCAGCTGCACTGCAATCTCCCAGGTCCAGAGAAAGTCAACAGTGGTATAGGGGCCTGATGCAAATCCTAGAAATCTTCTGTGAAACCTTCCTGGTACAAAAGGGAGATTCCTACTGAGCACAAACCCCATGTGCAGTACTAGGAAATGGGCTATTCTTGGGCTCATGCAGAGAGGGGAAGTTGTGGAAGCCTTAGCATGAGCCTGGCTGCTGGACAACATAAAAAGAAAACAAAAAAGGGATGCAGACTGGTTGAGTTTTGACATAGGCACTATCACATCGTTTTACCCGATACTGTTTTCTGGTAAAAGCATAGCATGGGAAACCACCAGAATATGGCACACTGAGATCAGAGTGCATACCTTAATTAGAAAAAAAAACCCAAAACCAAAACAAACACATCAAATAGACATTTCTTGCTATTTAACCAAGTGACTTCATATACAGGGTTTTTTTTTCCCCTCTCACTTTGAAACTCTGTCTTTTGCCTTCCAGTCTGAAATACACTTTCATCACATGGAAATCTGTCTGTGAGATTATTGACTCCACTGCTACAAATGGGTAGCATGAGCCAAGCACGAGTGGCACAGAGACCTCAGCCATGATTTCAGACCTTGCATCATCTGTTTGCCTCCTCACGTGTTTTTTGTCTAGAAAGCCCAGACTGAAATGCAGTCTTGGAATTAATGCAATAATTGAGGCATCAGAAGTGCTTGTCAGGGGATATCAGTTGTACTGAACTCCTGCTGTGTCTCTGGTTCAGTAGAGCACTTGGGCATCTGCTTGACTGTCTTCGGGTACATGAAATCAGTAGCATGTAAATTTGGCTTTATATGCTTTTCTGCATCTGGTGCAGTATTAGAAAATATTTCAGGTGAATGCTCTCATTCCTGAAGCTGGAAGTGGTCTGCTGTCCATTTACTGCAACCTTGTTCGTGTTGGCAATCTCTATATCCTATAGAACTACTCATGCAGCCAGATGCCACTGAGTCACACGTGTAGCACTGGGTTTTGTTCCTGTGTCAGAGAGATGTTGCCATCCAGGAGCTTTCAGGGAAAATCAGTGGTCATTGCTGAGCAGATCAGGATGGAGGAAGCAAAGCAAAGTCAATGGACAGAAGACTCAACCTGTGCATTTTCCAGCACTTGCTAGGTTGGAGCATCAGTACATGGTGCCTGTTGGTATGAATTCGTGAAACAAGCAGGCTTGGACTAAACTCTTGCATGTTAACTTGACCAGGGTGAGACTGCAGTGGTTGAGGCTCAGGGCAGCCTGTGCAGCCCTGAAGCCTCAGGGCATCTTCTCCTTGTGCATCTGAGCTGAATTAAACCACCCAGCCCCAGCACTGCTGCACTCACGCATCTCATGCTGGCTTGGGAAACCACCCTCTTGCCTTGAGGTTCAAAACAAAGAAAAGGAAATATAAACACACTGTTGCAAGGTGCTTCATACTGTAGTCTCCCATTTCTCCAATGTCAGGTTAGAAGGAGCCCAGTGCTGCTGAGATGGGAGCACTGGCCTGCAGCAAGGACCACTCCTGGTTGTGATCTGCTAGTTCTGCTCTGATACTTTGCAGAGCTGAGCCTTCTGCAGCCAGAACTCACCTCTTGGGCTACATTTTGGGAAGATATTGTGAGCCTGCAGGGTGTGTGACTGTGACAGGGACAGTGGGCCAAAGAATTGGTGAGCCACTCTCAGGGCAAAAAGCTCACATGAAGCAGGAGGCTCTGGCACCCTGTATGATGGTGAGATGCTGGGTTCCCCTCTGATTCACTGCCCTCACTTTTGGGTCTGCGTGGTCCTGAAGAAATGCAGCCATTGTGGTACCTTGGAGGTAATCAACCCAGCTAGCTAAGAGATGGACATCTCATGTGAGGTGGTTTTCTAACCTCTTTCCTGAGTCAATGGAGTAAGATCAATGGGGTAATTTCTCTCATGCTGGTAGCTCTCTGGGGAATGAATTGACCTCTTGAAGTGCCTTTCTTCTGTTTCCTTCTGTCACTCACTGTTTACAGAAGGAAAACATCCATCTTGCCAACACTCAAAGCCTGCTCCTCATTCATGGTGCAGGTGTACATGATAACCCTACCTCTGTCCTTTGTCCTAATGACCAGTCCTTTGCCCATGGATCCATACATCGCGTCAGAGACATCAAAAGGTTCCAGGACAGATGAGTAGACCTTCATAGCCAGACCCTTACCAGTAGACCCAGCACCTCCAGACCTGCCCAACCCTGATACCCAAGGCTTGTACACCAGGATTGTCACCTGTGAGACTTCCAAGCTCTTGTCCTTGGTGACCACTGTCACATTATGCATGAGCGTGTTCAGCCTGGTGGTTCCCAGCATTGTGGAGCCTCCCTGTAGCAGTGTGCCAGCATTTGGAATGTGGCAACACCTGTGGCAGGGAAGGGGGACATATGTATATCTTCCTCTTGGCTTTCTCTGAAGCTGTGGCATCTTTAAGTGGTTTTACATTCATGCTAAAAAGAAGGCAGAAGGGATCCTACATATCCCAATAAGCCCATGCAGTCCCAGCCCTGCAGGCAGTGGTTTCCCATCACTGCAGATTTGCACTGGACAAAAAAATGCCATCCAACCTCATCCTCTGCAACTAAGTCCTCTTAAGCCCTTTAGGCAGGTTAACCCATGTCACAGCTGGGGTGGTGGATGGATGGAAATGCTGAGTGCCCTCAGTGACTGTGCCCCTGGATAGTGCCTGTTCTGGGTCTTCCAGGGCCAGGTCCTCCAAGAGCTGATCAGAGCACCATGCTAGTGGCAGCAGAAGGATCTGCAGCCTGGCTTAGACTGGGGAAAATGGCTTAAAGCATTGTGCATTTTTCTGGAGAAAGTCCAAAAGTACCCAGGGAATCACTTGTTATCAGAAGGCAAAAAACTCAGTAGCTTTTAGTGAAGGCAATGGAGGAATGAAAGACCTATTTACAGAATCAGTGAGAGGAAAAAAGAGGTCACTCTTCAGATTCCAGGGATGAAATACTTCAGCCAGTCAAGTTATACTTCTATGGTTGTAATAATAGCTTTCCTGATAGGTTTTCTTGTATATATGCATATTTGGCTAATATTTTAAACCATACAGTGGTTTGGGTACTCTGAAATGGGATGTATGATAATACAAAGCTTGCAGCTTGTAGCCTGACAGGGGTCTGTCTGGTGTATTTAGGCACATGATTGATGGTGCCTGGTCTAGTGTCATCAGATAAAATGTTCTTGTCAAGCACATACTGTATTATCTTGAGGTGCTACATTTTTTCAGCAGCTAACAACCTGGCACAATGCTGATGCTTAAAAGGAGGTAACACGCAGTATATAGACATATGGAGGTGAGCCATCAGGACCAGGTCTTTAATGGGCCTCTCTGGAAAATCAGCCAGCCCTACAAGATGTCCCTGGTTTGACAAATGGGTATCACTAGGAGACTAAGAGACTCCCCTGTCTCTCTGCTGCCATCCAATGTGTATACTCATGAGAATAGAGTTGAGCCCACAAAGCCCAGCTCCTACAATATCTTCACACTGCATCTCAGATCAAATACTTTGTCTTTTTTTAACAGCTTTTTTTGCTAGCAAAGTGGAGCATGAAAGCAAACACTGCAATGGCAAAGGGTTCCAGCGCCTTGGATCCTCCTCCTTCGACCGTGTCTACATTGCCAAGTGAGTAGTCCAAGCTCTGCAGAGCTGGTGGGTGCAGAGCAGAGTTTGTTTTTCTTTTCATTAGGGTTTAATCCAAGTCATTTTGGGATCCAGAAGAGGGTTCCAAGTGCTCTCAGATGAAGGCTTTGTCCACAATTCCTTGCTGTGTGCATTGCAACACTGTTCAGATCCGTGATTGTCCAGTATGTTTGCTGGTGAACCCAGCTCCCTTCTGGACACCATGTGCTGTATTTGTATTGGACTTGCAGCCCTTATGTCCTTTCATTTGGGAACAATTTCACTCAGCTAAAAGTGTGATAAAAGCACAGCTGGTGTCCCAAGAGCACTCCCAGGAGCAGAGAGATGCCAGCTTGCTGAGGAGCAGGTCAGTGGCAGAGCTCATACAAACTCCTTGGTCCTCATCAGCTCCCTGATCATGCAGCTCTCTGCTTCTCTGCCACATCTGTACCTCCTGTCTTTGACATCCTTTCAGAGTGCCACTCTCCTTTTGTTGCTTTCATGCAGCCTTTATAGACAATAGCTTGATTAATATGACCTAATTACAAGGATTTTCCTTACTGATAAGGCATACAGTACTTACTATACACATGCCACGATCAAACATCTTAGAGGAGGAAAGTGGATTTCACAGGTGCCAGGCATGTGGCAAGGTGGTTTGTTTTCCCCATCAAGCAGGACAAAGACATCCATTATCAGAGTGAGGAAACAGGGAAGCAGGCCTGTGGGTCAGGCAGCCTCCAGCCAGTCCCCAGCAGGCTGGGGGTCTCCCACCTCTCTGGGGTGAAAGCCTACCCACTGTGGCATTAGCGCAGCCCAAGTTCTCACCCCACTGTCCTTTGCTGATGAAACGTGTTGAATTTGTTTCTATTTCCTCGTGTTCTGATTTCTCTCTGATAAATTCTTTTCTAGCCAGAACTGCGGACACACGTATCCTACGTTTCTGGCCATGCTTTGGTGTGCTGGCCTTCTCTGCAGTCCAGGTAACTGTCGTGCACCTAGGTCCTTGAGCAAAAACAGTCCCACAGATAGGTTTACCCTTTCCCAAGGAAGGAAAAATTCATATTATTTTTCCATACAAGTTCTTTATACACACTACGGGGATCAGATCTCCTTCCACAGTGTCCCCGGGGGTTTTGATTGAGCAGGGTCAGGTCAGCTGGCAGATCCTCCAGTGTTAGCTAAGCAAGTGGCTTTTACTAAATGTGTATCCCAGTGTTTGAATATCTCAGCACCCTCAGTGTAGATTTTAATAGTCCATTGCATTTTTCAGTTTTCCTGCAAGTTGGTGCATGATAGGGCATGTAATCCAACCAGTCAAATCCATGCTCCTCAGCCAAGCCATTTATGGGGTTGTTTCAGAAATGAGTCCTGTTCTTTAAAGGGTGCCATGTCACCACAAAACTTGCTTGTCAAAGCCCAGGATATCCCAGGCAGTGGCATGAGTCACAGGGTATGTTTCCAACCATCCAGTAGTTGCTTCCACCACTGTAAGCACATGGTACTTGCCATGGCAGGTTTGTGGTAGTGTGATAAAACCAATCTGTTAGACTTCCCTGTATTGATAATTCAGCCATCATCCTCTGTATCAAAGAGGTTTTAGCTGCTTAGCTTGTTTGATTATGGTGCAAATTTGACATTCATGGATAATCTGGGCAATGGCATCCATTGTCATGTCCACGCCTGGAATCACCAGATTCTTTGTATCTTCCATCCCTTCCTAACTGTCCTGATGTGTCACAGATCCACTGAGCTATAAACAGCTCACCCTTATGCTCCCAGTCCAGATTCACCTCAGGTACTTCAATTTGAGCATCCTGGTCCATCTTCTCACTGTTTATATGTTCCTCAGTGGCACAACTCTTGGGTGTGTAAGCATCTGCACTACATACTTTAGCAGCCAGGTTCTCTACCTGGGCAGCAATATCTTGCCACAATTCAGTGGCCCAGATGATTTTACCCCTGCACTGCCACTTGTTGTGTTTCCCTTGCTGTAGTCACTACCAAAGGGCATTTAGTACCATTCATGTGTCAGTACAGAGATAAAGTTTTGTCCATTTTTCTCATTCCGCAGTATCTAAAGCCTGCTGGCTGGCTTTCACTTCTGCAAACTGACTTGATTCACCTTGTCCTTCTCAGCAGTTTCTGTGACTTGGTGTGTAGGACTTCATACTCCTGCCTTCCACCTCCAGTGCTTTCCTACAATACAGCAGGACCCTGCAGTAGACAAGGCATAGAGCTTCTCCTTGTCTGGTAATGTATTATACCCTCGGGCCTCTTCAGCATGAGTCCCCTCCTCTGGTGACAATCCAAAGTTTTGGCATCTGGCCAGTCCACAATCACTTCCAGGATCCCTGGGTGGTCAGGGTTTCCCATTTGAGCCTGTTGCTCTATCCGTGTGACCCACTTAATCCATGTAGCATCAGTTGCATGATGTGTAGAGAGAACCCTCTCTATGAACATCCAGCCAAGCACAGGCAATTGAGGTGCCAAAATAAAGTATGTTTCAGTAACTGCTACTTTTTGAGTGGCTCAAATTCCTCCATATGCTGCTAATATTTCTTCTTCAGCTGAAGTGTGATAGGCTTCAGTTCTCCTGAAGCCTATCCCTGGCTCCAAAACCCTGGAAGTCAACCTCAAGTCTCTCCAAACACTTTCAACCAGTGGCTTCAGGTGGGCCTTGGCCCTGGCTGAGATCTAAAGCATGTTTTTTCACACCTGGTGCAGATGGGCCCAAGTGTTACTGCATGAAATATCCCCCATTCAGTTTGTTCAAAGGCTTGCTGCTGCCCAGGTCCCCATTGAAAGTCATTCTTTTTCCAGATCACCTGAAAGAGAGGGCTTATGATCAGACTGTAAGGTACAATATGCATTTTTCCAAAACCCCACGACTGCTAAGAAAGCTCATGTTTCTTTTTTTAAGTTGGTGGAGACACAGCTGCTATTTTATTGTTCACATCCATTGGTATATAACGATGCCTGTCTTGCCATTTTATTCCTAAAAGCTGGATTTCATGTCTTTTGACCTTGCTTTGTTTTACAGCAAAACCACCTTTCAAAAATATCTGGATTATTCTCCACAAACACTTCCTCTGCTGTGCATGATGTTGTGCATGATGTTGCCATCAATACACTGCAGCTGTTTGGGAACTTCACCTTGTTCCAGTGCAGTCTGTATCCATCCATGACAAATGGTATTTCCAAATGAATTTCCACCCCCAGGGCAGTCAGTTCCAGGTATACTGTATGCCTTCCATATGAAAGCAAACTCTGACCTGCACTCTGCTGCCGAAGGGATTGAGATTGGTGCTATCAATTATTGCATACCATTAACATCCATACTGGAATTCTAGCATGCCTGTCACGACAGCACTTGCTGGTGGTGTGGCTATTCAGTCCTCGATAGTCCACTGGTAGCCACTGCTCTCCTTTCAATTTTTGCACTGACCATATGGGATTACTGAAGTGTGAAAGAGTTTTACTGATCCCTCATGGACTCCCTGGTTGCCAGATCAGCTTATGGATCGTAACCAGGGAGTTTTGCTTGGTGCAATATTGTCATTGGTGCACTGTCATGGCAGAAATTGTCACCTGTTGTCCTGTGACCCACAGCAGCCCCACCACAGATGGATTGTCTGAGATAAGCCAGACAGCTCTTGAATATTCTCCATGCTCAAGGCAGCTATACCAAAGCCCACCGGTACCCTTTTGGGTCTTCGAAGTACTCTCTCCTGAGGAAGTCTATGTCACAGAAGGATGCTTTTGCCACTCATTCCCAGCTAGGCTTACCTCAGCCTCCAACACAGACAGTTCTTGGGATCCTCCTGTCAGTCCAGATATACAGATGGATTTGGCCCCTTTGTAATGTGATGGTGTTAGTGCACTGTACACCCATGTCCACCAGAGCATTATACTCCCATGGGGCTGCTGTGCCAGAACATTGAATTCACACAGCCCAGTAAACCTGGTTGTCCCTTTCTTCCATCTGGCCAAAGGCAGGTCCCTTCTATCTCTAGCTGGAGTCCTCCTAACTTCACTTTTGTAACTGCAAAAAAGAAGTCACTTCATCGGGGACAAAAATACTATCAACCCTTCTACTCTGCCAAACAGACACTGGAGCAGGAATTTTTCTGGCTGATTGTTCTTTGTTTTTTTTTTCTTAACTTGCAGTTCCTGTACCCAAGCTTCTGGACTCCAGATAGGTTCACCATCCTACTTCCTCATATCCTCTCCCTGGTCACACAGGAAGAACCACAGATTGTCCCTTTCACTGGGACAGAAAAAGGCTGACTCTTAATAGCTGAGGCCTTGGTTGGAGTGCATGAGGAAGACCTACCTGATTGCTTCCCTTCCCAGAGTGCTTGGACTTGCTTTTTTGTGTCAGTCTGTCCACAGCCAAGACACAGACCCACATGGAGGAAACCAGATTATCTTTGTATTCTCAGAGCTGTCTGGTCAGCCAATCAAGTTGGTGCCTTCGTGTCTGTCAAGCCTACTGTGGCCAGACTGTGGGTGTATGATGGTGCATTATGTACAAAGTTTCACCACACGGATATGCACTGGATTTGATCTTTGGATTCTTGGCTGTCATCCAGGTTGTTACAGATCACTTCCAACAGGGCTTATTCCTTCAGACACTGGATGACTCCCTCAGCCTTGGTCCATTTGCTCTGGGAATTTTCAGGTTTTTCCTTGAAGGGAAACCTGTTCTTCACACTTGACAGGAGTCATCGCCAAAGACTGAGGACTTCTGCCTTTTTTCCAATCTATTAGTCAATGGCTTTATCCTTATCAAGGGATCCTAGATTCTGGCCTTTCTTGCCCTCTAATTCTTGACTACTAGCTCCACTATTCCAGCATCAGAGTAACCAGCTAAGAATTAGCTCACCTGGTTGACAGTTAAAATATTTTACTGCACCTCAGAGCTCACTTAGGGATAGGGATCGGGTGGTTTCTGTCTCATTTCTGATTTCAGTCTCTTCCTCCTTGTGACTGCTCTGCTGCAGAGCAGGCTGCCTCTTCTGACTCTCCCTCCTGCTCCGTCTTAGAAGAAAGTTCTTAATTCCTTATTAAATGACCCAACTTCTTCTTCCATTGTCTCTTTTTTAGTTATAGGGACAACTGAGAGAGCGTTTGCTTTAGCCATAATGTATATTGGTATCTTTTCCCTAAGAGCGCTGCAGAGTATCAAGCAGTGTTTGGTATATGCTGATCAGGACCCAGAACAGTGTGATAAATTGTGCCTCTTTGGAATAGTCACAGCATTTTGATTTTCAAACAGTCTATCACTTCATCAGGACCCTCTAGAAGTTTCAGACCATTCAGGTGAGAAGTTCTCTAGATACCAGTGCAAATTCTCCCACATTCTGTGCTGAACATGATGATAAGCCTGATTCATTTTCCTAAATTGTTTTTTAATAAAGGACAAAACCAACATAAATACCAATAGAAGTATTTTAACTACCCAGGGATATTCAAGATACTGAGAAATTATTGTGATGAGGGAGAAGATAGTGAAAGTGCTATTCTGTATTTCCTCCATGAAAAACCCTTCAAAGGAAGTATAGTTATTAATTATCTTCATGAGATGATACCTGCAATAAAGAACCCAAACAGCAGATTAAATTCAAGATAAATGTTTTAATAAAAAATTCCAGGTGATACATCCCTAACCACTATAGAGCACATCAAACTGCAAAAAGTCAACACCAATCTTTAACATGGAGAGGAAAAAATAAAAGAGCCTTGTGCTCTGAACTAATACATAACTAATAACAAGAAGAGATAAATTAATATCATGACCTGCAACTGCTAACAGATATGAATCCTCACCCCTTTCTGTTATTATCTCAAACACTGCAAGTCCCTACTTGGCCACCAAAAAGGTCTGTTGAGATTTAACCCCAGCTGGCAATTAGGCACCACACAGACTTTCACCAGCGGGGTGGGGGATGAGAAGTGGAAGGGTAAAAGTGAAAAAACATGTGGGTTGAGATTAGAAAAATTTAATATTTGAAAGAAATCATAACTTAATAATACAATAATTGATTTAATAATAGAAAAACAATAGTAGCAATAATAACAACAACAGTAATAATAGCAATAAATTGCAGTGAAAAGAAAAATAACAAAGATAGAGAAATGAATCCCAAAAAAGACAAATTATGAAAATTTAAACAATAGCTCACCACCAATGGACTGATGTTCAGCCAGTCCCTGAGAAGCAGCCCCCACTGCCAGCCTCCCCCCCTGTTATTTTTTGCTGAGCAATATGGTATGGAATATCCTTCCCAGACACCATTCAGGGCAGTCTAGGCCAGTGACATTTCCCATAAAGGTGTTATGGATCAGATCCCTCTGGTTTTGGTGGAGGGTTCAGTGCTTGGAACCCTTAGGACTGGAAATGGGCTCATTTGATTACATTTCCAGAACTTCCAGTCCTTCCCAGTGCTGAGGTCAGCCCAAGAGTATTTACCTGCATTTCTAAGTATGATCCCTTTCAATGCAATTTGAGTTGTACCAAAGTTGAATACTTTCCTAGGGTCTGTGGCATTTCTTCCTTCAAGAGAGGAGTGCCTTGACCAGAACTTTTCCTTCAATAAAAAGTGGGGAAAGCTTGAATTAGGAAGAATAGAGGAAAAGCCCTTTTTTAAATGATAATTGAACCACAGTATAGCCCTCCACTTGCTCCTAGGGAAGTGCATCTCTTGGATGCTTTTTATTTCTGGTGAAAGTGGTGCCTGAGCTGTCACCCTCCTTCCTGAGCCCAGCATGACCCACACCAGGTTTCTGCAGCTGTGCGAAGGATTACACCCACAAAGTCTTCCAAAAAGCTGTTGTGAGGGAAAAGCAAATGCTTCTTTTTCTCACACAAGTCTCTGTCCTGCTTCCAGTGCTCATCCCCCAGCCCAAGTCTGCAGGTTCCCATTGCCTGGTCCAGCTCAGGATGGGGACAGTACGTACAGGGAGACCCAGCTGGTGTTTGTAACGCCTCCTTCTACCCTTTATCCAGCTCCTGCTGCCTTTGCCGGCCTGATGTACTTGTTTGTGAGGCAGAAGTACTTTGTGGGCTACCTTGGGGAAAGGACTCAGAGGTAAGGACTTGCAGAGCCTCATTACAAAATCCGGGGATGCAGGCACAGCTGCCGGCTCATGGTGCTGCTGGTGATGGGTGCTGGCGTGGGGTAGTGCAGGAAAAGCTTCCTCTTCTGGGTGCATGGGAGGAGCTCTGAGGGACCAGGGAGATGCAGTGGCACTGGGGTCAGGGGAGATGCAGGGACAGAGAGGCAGCCTCAGCAGCTCCTGCTCACAACCTCTGAAAATACATGCTTGTGCCACTATTTGCACAAGATCGTCCTCTTGTATTAATAAAGCTCCCTACACACATGTAGAACGAGGCTGAAAAGTCATTCAGGTCCCTCTGAATAGCCACTTCTGTAAGCAGCATCCTACGCTGAGCACGAGAGGCTAAATCCAGACCCAAATGGATGCTGAAAACCATAGAATCATGGACAGGTTTGGGTTGGAAGGATCCTTAAAGATATCTAGTTCCATCCATCTGACATGGGCAAGGACCCCTTCCACTAGACCTCAAAGCCCCATCCAGCCTCTCCTTGAACACTTCCAAGGAGGGGACATTGCATTTAGGAGCTCACAGTTACCTTGCAATGCAAGACAGCAGAAATTTGCAACACCCCCCACATCCCTACCCCCTTCCACCCCCTGCCCATCTCATCCCCTGTCACAGTGGCAGAACCTGAAGCCTGAGGACTTCCCATGTGAGGTGATGTATGTTAACAAATTGCTTCCTCCACTTTTTGTCTCCTCAGCACTCCTGGTTACTTGTTTGGAAAACGCATCATTTTTTTCCTGTTCCTCATGTCTGTGGCTGGAATACTCAACTACTACCTCGTCTTCTTTTTCAGAAGTGACTTTGAAAAGTACATAAAAATGATGACCAGTGCGATCTCTCCATTGCTGCTCATCCCATAGCTCCCTGCAGCACTGCAGGGGTCAGCCTGCTTTATATATTGATACTCAGAAACAGCCATAATTCACATGTTTAAGAAATGAAGCCATAACCCCTTTAGATTGCTGTAAATCTCATGCTCAATGGGCTTTGTAGCTTGATTTAACCTTGTTTTTTGCTTCAGGGGAAAGATTTATGATGAGCACTCAGCACACCCAAAGAATGGGAACAACTTCCAATTAATTCCTTAGAGTTTTTTCCCTAGACTGCAGCTTGCAGGCTGCATATAGCTTGGACATCTTATGCTTGCTTCTTAACTGAGTTGTATTTAGCCCTTGCCCCAAAACCCAGGAGCCTCTCAGCATCGTTCCTGACTGGTAGCTCCCGCAATTATCCTCATGCATGGGCTCAGCCTTTTGCCAGCATCCCCCCCTCCCCAGCTCCTTCTCATGCAAAGGGCATGGACCAGCCCCTTCACCTACCCTTCCCCTCCCACTTGTTGATGACTGAGCTGCTGCCGCTGCTGCAGGAGTGCGGCAAATTGGCCCCTGTCTGGTCTTCCTTGATAAATATTCATGTGCATAATGCTCCTGACACTGATCTCATTTACACTGCAGCCTTTTTGTTCTCCCAGAGCTGTGGAAAAGGGTCTTGTGTAAATGAGGAGCTGGTGGATTGGCGTGGGGTTGGGTTTTTTTGTTTGTTTTTTTTTTTTTTGCTTGGCTTTGTTTAATAAAGCAGTCCAAGAGGATGAAGTCAGTTTGCTCCTATCTCTATCTCCTGGTGCAGGATCCCAATGCTCCATGGCTCATCAGCCGGCTGGGGAGCAGAGCAGGGGAGCAGCACCCGGCTCTTTGTGCCAGCAGCTAAACCCCCTGGGCACTGCCTCGCAAGGATGCACATTTAATGACTCCCTCTCTATTAGCAAGTTCAATTTTCTGCCTCTGTCACTACCAATGTGCCCCTGCAAGTCCATAGCAAGGAGTCTGATTAGAGAAGTGGACCGAGGATGCCAGCAAACAGGCTGGCAGAGTCTTTCTAAATATTGCTGCCCTATGAGTGCTCAAGCTCTTAAGCTTGTCTGATTACTGCATGCCGGATGGATAAAGCTGTATTTTATGGCTCCTTTGGGAGGGACAGAGACTCCTTGCTAGGTGAGAAGAGGCTTTGCAGAGCTGCTGTCAAAGGGAGGCACAGAAAGCTGTCTGCCTTTGTACCACACCAAGGCCGGTGGGTTTTGTTGATGCCTGATGGGCAGAGGTGCTTCTGAGCCACAACTCTCCTCTGCACCTGACCATTTGCACCACCCAAGTAACATACACCTTTTTTTTTTCCTTATCTACAGGAATTTTAGGTGTGAAAGATCAGTAATAAACATGCTTATTGCATAATGAATAGTTAATAAATGTTCTCACTGGCTAGAATAGGCAACTGAAAAAAAATGCAGTCTAACTCCTAAGCTATAGTTTGAGAGACACCTTATTCCTGGGCACAGCACTATGTGCCTTCCCTCTCTGCCTTCTCAAATGACCATAACACACTCCAAACCCTTCTTCACACCATGCTTCTCTGCCACCTTCTCTCTCTTTGTAGCTCATTGGCAGCTGCCCGTCCTTGGGGGTGACGGTGGTGGTAGCACCTCAGGAGGAGAGGGATAACCCCTGTGACCTGCAGTTACAGAGCTCTTTTACACTGCTGGTGTCAGCAAAGACTCATGAACAAAGGCTCATGCTCCCCAGCTGGATGAGTCTCCCCTGGTGCCTTTTTGTCCTCTGGAAACAAGGAACTTACTTGACCCCTTCTGATGTCTCCTGCTAGCATGAGAGGAAAAGCTCCATTAGCCACCTATAAAGGGCAGAGGATTCATATGTCTATTCTGGGCCAGACAATGTATCCCAACACTCTCAGGCCTCTCTGTTGACTTGATTGTTGGTTTCTACACAGCTGTATTTAGGTAAGATCAGGTCATCTCATCTCCTGAGGGAACTAAGGCCCATCTTTTGGTGTAACTATTTACTTTTTGGTGTAACTATTTACTTTGCAAGAATATCTCCTGCTTAGTTCTTCAAAGCACTTCTCATAACAAAATAGATTATAATGTAGGCAAAACATATTTACGATCTGTCTATACATGAAAATTATTATAGTATCAGACAAACAAGTGGTACACTAATCTATCACTATGTAAATTCTCTATGAACGTCATGCAGTGTTTTCCATGTTACAGGCAAGACTTCTGGTTGCATTTGCTTTCCCACTCTTTCTGCAAAAGGAAGGCAATGTCAGTGCTATCTGGGCTTTCCCCACTGTATCAGACAACTCCAGTTTTTGTTTTCAACAGTAAAATAACCCTGATCTGGGTAGCTCATTTGCCAGCACCTTGCACACCAGCTAATCAGAAAGCCACAAACATAGGCTATGCCAGAGGGCTGTGCCAGATCACCTTTAGAGGTCCCTTTTTACACAAACTCTGCTATGGTTGTGTAGATCCACATGCAAAAATACATATGTTACTGTAAAAGATGTGCAGGTCCACACCAGGGCCACATGGACATCAACTCAGTAGGACTACTGAGCCACCTTGGATGTGGGGACAGGACTGGTGGCAGAGGGGACAGATCCCTCTGACAGCTCCCATTCAAGACTGGCTTGCAAGCTCCATGGACCAGCACCCAGTGCCCATCATGGCAGCTCCCAGCCTGGATCTGGGGCAGTGTACAAGCAGCTATTGCTTTCCCACCCTGCCACTTGTGCTGATGCTGCTGATGGTCCTCTTTGTCACTCCACCAGGCTCTGATCCACCAGTGGTGCCCCAGCTTCTCGTGATGGCGTGGAGCTGTTCAGGTATTGAAAACCCAGGTACACAAATAAACATGGCTCTGTGTGTATATGCAAAGGCACAGTGTGCTTACTTCTATAAATGTATGTGTGTGTATATATATATATATATATAAATACAAATGTATAGTAAGAGCTGAGTCATGTCAATGTGAGAGGCTTTACAGTGAAAGCAGGGAAGCAGGTTGCTCAGGAACTAAGCCTCTCCCAGCTTGCAGCCTGTGTACATCAGAGACTGCAGAGACTGCTGGAAGCTGGGCTATCGCAGGATGCTTTTGATCTGCTGACAAAGGCCTGGAGTATGTACAATATTCCTGCCACAGTAATCACATCTCCTTACGTACAGCACTACAACCCTCTAGTGGAAACTCAGCCTTATTGGCATGCCAGTGTTTCTGGCCTTGGGACCAGCAGGTTTGAGGTTTGAAGCCTGATGGTGATGGAACGACACCCACATTCCTAAACAGGTTCATTGTTGCTATTGACTGCTGTAGTTTATTATTCTGGCATGCTTCTGGTCCTGAAGCAAAACCTCTCTCCCACCCACCACAAAGTGAGTAGTCCTGCTAAGCACAGGGCCTGAGTAAGCAGGTAACATCCAAGTGGGATAAGAAATCTGTGCATACCACCCACAAGGGTTTCCTGCAGTATTTCCCAGATTTCCATTTTCCCAGAACTTGAAAAATTGTCCTGTGCTGCATCAGCTTGGCCTGAGTCACATCTGTGCCAAGTCAAATTTCCAAATGACTCTCTGAAGACCGGGAGAGCAGCTCTACTGGTGGTGAGAAGGACCGGCCCTGGGCAACTTTTTCACCTTCTCTGATAATACTTTCTTTTAGCTGTAGCTGGTTTAACATTCACAGAAACCTTTAAAATACCCTATTGGGTGGGATGCTGCAAAGCATTGAGCATTTGCCCAAGTCAGTGGTATGTCTTTTGCATACTCCCGTGGGAGCAGGATTAGGTCATGTGGGGAATAAATGGAAATAGCCTGCCCTCAGTAAATGAAGGGGCAGCACAGAATGAGAATTGTGGTAAAGTCCTTCCTGCAGTTATTTTAAATTGGCCTTGTGTCCCAGCTGGAGTGAGCAGGGTGAACATCCCCACTTGGAAGCCCCTTGGTGTGCTGCAGAGCCCACCAGAGCCCTTTCAGAGGACATTCTGACACCTTGGGATAGGGAAGGACCTTGAAGGCCGTGACATCCCTTCAAGGAACCTGAAGAACATGTACTTGCTCTGTTGTCCCTTTGGGTAATGAAGGCTGCTGCCCACAGGGCCATCAGGGAGGGTGCAGAACACCTCAGCTGTGCCTCCTCTCAAAGCAGTTTGGTGCCTCAAGGGATTCAGATGAAGCAGCACCCTCTGCAGCATTCACTGGCTGCAGTACAGAAAGAGCTGATTTCAGCAGTGCTGATGTGAATGCCAGGAAAACACATCTGATAGAGAGGAACAGCTTGTGCCAATGCCCAGTCTCTGTTCCTCAGTGTACCTGCTCCAGCAGAGGGAGGCTGCAGGCAGGAGGGCATCAGCACCACCCCATCCATCCTGATTGCCAGAGCATCTCCCTGAGCCAGCACACAGAGACACGAAAGCTGGCAAAAGTGAGATTCCATCTCCAAAGAGAAAACAGCCTCCACAGCAAGCTCTTTTTCCCCTTTAGAGGGGAAATAAATAACTTTTCAATTTCAGCTGCAAGGATCTTCACACTGAGAAATTGTTTCATCAGACAGATGAGCTCCTGGGGCTTTGTGCTGGCTGCCTACTGAGCTGCTTGGATGCCATCCACTGGGCACTCCCCACTCGTTCCTGGGAGAAGAGCCCCAGACACCAATGGGCCATCCATGATGTGGGCACAGAGAGAAAATGGGGAGCGATTTTCACATAAAAAGATAAAGATGTGATGGCATGACAGTGGAATTCAATATATGGTTACAGCAGTACCATTCCTGCCCCGTGGAAACTGGCAGGAACTGCTTGTGTGCCGTGACCTCTTGGAAGGCCAGAGGATGCTTTGGAAGGCTCAGGAGAAGGGCTGTTGTCTGCTGTGCTATTTGCCACCATTTGTACAAGCATATGGTTGGTTTATTGTTCCTTAGTTTTCCCAGGAGAGTGCCACCACTGTCTTTATCCCCAAACAATGTTCTCTGTGTTTTTGGCATCGCACTTCAGAGTGGGACAGTTTAATCCAGACAGAGCCCCCTCTGGGATTAAGCAGGACAACACAATGTCTCCTGGACAACTGCTTCATGAACTTCATTTGTGCTGCAGCAAAGGGATTTCTTCTCAAAGGGCAGCACGAGCCTGCCCACTGCCCTCAGCAATGGGAGGGGACAGTGCATGTCCCCACCAGCAGCCATGGGACAGTGTGCCCTTGCTGGTGGATGGATGCTGGTGGACAGACTTACTTCCTTCTCTCAGGCTAGACAGCCTCAGCCATAAGCCAAAGCAGGCAGTCATTTATCAGAGTTTAAATTACAGCTCAGTCCTAATCTGTTTAACAATACCATGGTTTCTTGGAGTGTATCTTTCTCTGCATACCTTCCGCAGAGGCAGTGCTGCTATACCTTTCATAGCATAACCCCACTGCTCAACCCAGCTCTGACCTCACTCCCCAAGCCCAGTGTTCCCCCTTTCCCTGCTCCCATTTGGCTTCCCAAGCATCCCCTTCAATACCAGCCCCACTTGTTCATTCCTCTCCACATTTGTGGTCCCCTGTCTGGTCAATACGCCCGCTTGTGGAGCTGCCTGGTGAGCCAGTGCAGGGAGATGATGTGGTTAAAAACAACTTCTTTTTCAGTCTTTAGTAACTTGTTTTTAATCCATCTCAGCTCCCCGATCCCCACTGCCATGGGTGAGAACCTCAACAGAAATACTTGTGGAGCTTGCAGGGTTTCCCCTCTGTGTGATGTAAATGCTGTGCTGATGTATTAGTCTGGAGGCATCCTACATGGATGAAGTTTCATTCTCTTAATTCACACAGAGTCAAAGTGCTGGGTGTCTGCTCACTGTGGGACACAGAGACACTTGTCTGCACAGTGGTGAGCAGCCCAGACCTGATGACAGCTGTGGAACACACAGAGCCAAGCCTTCACCCTGCCAAGTGGATCTGAGGGGATCTGGTTGGGTCTCCCAGATGCTCACACTGTGTAAATAATGAGTGGTGAGTGAAGGTCGAGATGTGAGGTTGCACATCACATGGCAAGGCTGTGGTTTTGCACACCACTGAGCACATCTGAGAGCTTGTATGCACTGGAACGTGATGGTTCAAAGCTCCCTGTGCTTTTCCCAACCCTTGCTTTACCATTCTTGGTCCTGGTGTCTATCCCCACTTTTGCTTCAGCTACAGCTCCCTGTAGATCTTTCACTGAACCACCTCCCCCCCCCTCCGATAGCAGAACACCCGTTTCTGTGGATTGCAGAAAGAATCTGGGAGGCCAGAGCTGCTGCAAGACTAATCACAGGGCAGGAAGCAAAGAGCACAGCCTCTGACTGGCTGTGAGCTGTGTGGTGCTTGGGGAGTTAAGGACTTGAGATCAGTGGTGTCACCGTGGGCAGGTTCAAAAGCTGCTTTTAAATCCAGCCAGAACTCATAGGAAATTTGGGGAGTATCAGACCCCTTCACATGGGCCCCCTCTCAGCCACCATCAGTGGCAGGATTGTATCGACAAGAATTTTTTTGTCTGTCTTAGTACAGCTGATCTTTTGTTTTGATGAATTTGTGCTCCCAGCTAGTTTTGAAGAGCTCACCATGGCTCTCCACCAAGGTGAGGAGCAGAGAGTGGTGAGGCGTGCTGCAAATCAATTAAGAGACACCCTGCCAAAGCTGTTCCTTTGTCAAATGATTCAGCAAATGACTACGGGATGGTACAAGTGGGTTTTATTAGTACAGCATGAAAAATTCAGCACTGTAAATGAAAGAAAGATTAGTCCACAGACCCTCAAGACTGCAGCTGGGCAGGGCTTGTTCTCTTCCTCCACAAGGAAATGACCATCAGTCACACACAAACCTCAAGCCTGGATGGCAGCAAACTGCTCCAGGGCTTGCAGTGGGGAAGTAGCCTCTTCCTAACACTTCCAAGGGCCAACCCCTCTCCAATGACCCAGGGCACAGCATGGTACTTGTGCTGGAGCTCCTCATAGCCATGGTCCCAAAGGCAGTCACATCATCGAGGTGGGTGTCCTTGTGGCTTGGGTGAGGAGACAGGTCCTGGGACCCATGGGGATTCCCAGCAGCACCCCACCGAGTGATCACCCCATTGGCAACCTCAATCCACCTGGGGAAGCTCACACAAGCAAACCTGTCCTGATCTCCTGTACTGCCATCACTTGAAAACAACCCGAGGCAAAATCTCCAGGATGCTGCTTGCCATGTCCTGAGTCACCTTGCTGGCTGCGGGCAGAGGTTGCCATCTCCCAGTGACTGTCCTCACATCACATACTCCATCCTCCATGCCATGGAATGGTGATCCCACACAGGCAATCACCACCATTCCCATCCTGAGGTCCCTCCACTGCAGCTGTATGTCATTGCTGGTGCTCATCACCCTTTTCCTGGACCTGACATGAGACATGGCAGCAGGCTGAAGCCCTCATTTATGGAAGATGTTGCATCTGGGACTGATATGCTACCTTCACCCAGGGTTTCCTCATACAAGTATGGCAGGACCATCCCTGGAGGGAGCCATGCAGAAGGCATGAAAGACAGGAGGCATACACCCTGCAGTGCCACCCAAAGAACCTGGAAGCCATACCCACTGCATCCCACGGCTGGCCTCCTTCAGCAAAAGTGCTACTGAGTGGAGGCTGAGGGCAGAGCTAGAGCAGATGTATGCCCTGGAAGAGTCAGCACAAATCCAGTGCCAGCAGCCCTGGAAGTGTGGCTTGGGGAAACATTTAACAGGATCTTTAATGCTTCCCTCCCTTCTGGGCTGAGGAAACACAGAGGGTGATACATCACAGCCTGTGCTGCAGCTCTCCATTTCATAGTGGAGGTGTGGCAAGCCTGGGAAGGCTATGCATCCCAGGAAGCATCCAAATGTGGACAGCTTCTCAAACCTGGTTCAAAACAGTCTGTGATGAGCCTTGGCAAGTGTCAGCTGGAAAAGGCTTCAGAAATTTTTCATTCTCAGCATGGCAGTGTTCTTTGCTGTTGCTCTCTGGGGTTTTCTAACTCAGATGATAAATGCTAATTGGCTTTTTCCTACGCTTGACTCCTGTAATAAGTTTTACACTAAAAAGGGATCTCAGATTCATTACTGGTCCAGTTTCTTGGTCTTTCATTATAAACTGCAGCAGAAATTTGTGGGAGGTGTGCTTAATATATCGCTACCAGAAGTGCATAGCCCTGCAGAAACTACACAAGGGTACATAAATCATTCTTTATATTCACCATCTACGTGGGTAAAACTAAAATTATGGCATAGATCTGAAGTACATGCACTGGTACCCTGTTTGTTATGCCAGGAGACCTTACTGATTATGTTACGGAATTTATTACTTTACCACTGGCAAGCATCTATGACAATGATATTTTTGGTTCAGGAGCCCTACAGGATCAGGTGTGCTTGGAATGGTAGTTGCAGAGAGCACTAAAACTGCACCAGCGTCAGCTTCTAACAAAGGACCCCTCTGTGCAGTGTCTGGGAGGGAAGCAGAGCTGTGTCCCCTGCTCCTGTCACTGTCCTGTGTCTCAGACACTGCAGCCTTGGGGCCAGGATAGGATAAGCTGAGCCTGGCTAACTTGCACACTCCTCTTCTGCCTCAGCACATATTACATCACTTAGGCTGATGCTTTTCTAACAGGTCTCAGGATTTAGTGCAGCTCTTATTTGATCAGGCAGATCCCAAAGGAACAATTTGAATAGCAGAGGATATGAGTACAGAATATGAAGGGACTATCTGGGTCATTAAACCCAGTCCCTTGTTGTCCCTGGCAACCATATAACAGACATATAATCCAAAAAGGCCCAGGTACCTCCATTCATCCTTCCCTGTGTGGCTGGAGCCTGTAACATGATATTAAAGCCATCACAGAAAGCACATTTCTTACTGCAAAAAAGGAGAGCTCCCAGAAAATGGAAACTCTCTGGTGTCTTTGGCCATAATATATCAGTAGGAATAACAAAGTTTCTAGCAATAGCATTTCACAAAGAGCCAGACTTGGCATTTTCCCAAAGATTTTCTCAGCCATTTTTGAGATTTATAACTAATAATTGCATAGCTGGATAAATAATTAGACTCTGAGGTTTTGTCTTAGCTTTTCCCTTATAAATAAATCCCTTATTCACAAGCTGTATTAAAACACCTGTCAGTAGTATAACGTGCATTTCATACCAGTGATTCTTATTTTCTGCCCAGGTACATTGATTTTATTCCATTACCTGTACTTTTTAATTTACATAATTATCAGACCTGTCTTTTATTAGAAATACATTCATTCCGATATCTGAAGGGGGCCTACAAGAAAGCTGGGGTAGGACTTTTTGCATGGGTGTGTAGTGAGAGGACAAGGAGCAATGGTTTAAAACTTGAAAAGGGGAGATTTAGGTTAGCTATTAGAAGGAAATTCTTTACCATGAGAGTAAAACACTGGAACGGGTTGCCCTGAGAAGTTGGGGATGCCCCCTCCCTGGAAGTGTTCAAGGTCAATCATAATTCTATGATTCTGTGTGTATAAGTGTAATATCACTATCTAAAGGGGTATATTGGAGGTGATTCACACTTGCAAACACTCCTGCACAAGTTGGTACAGAGAAGTGTGTCAAACAAGGCAGAAACCACCACGAAATCATGATGCAGTCCTAAACTGCAGGTCAGAGCTGTGGCAGAGCTACACAGACCATGTTGTCCCAGTGAAGGAGCACTCTGAAGGAAGAGCAGGGACACCCAGCAACAAACTCTAACCCTGCAGAAGAACTGCTGTTTATTGTCTAGAGCAACCTTCAAAAGGTCCTCCTAGGTACGGGAAGATTAAAAAGGCAGAGAGAGCTGTTGCAGCACTGAGTTCTCATGGGACCTGGTGTTAGCTGGTCTGTATTAAGCATGTGAGGAAGTGAGGGATAAAGAAAACAGGAAGAGCAGCACTACATACTATTAGCAACACATTTGCTTCTTGGAAGTGCAGAATGCTCCCATTTCATTCTTGGTGTGCCCAAAAGCTGCACAACTCCTTGAAGTCAAGGACAGGAAACTAGACATCAGGTTAGATTTCTAAAAGGACAGGCATGCGAATAGATGAGCACATCCCTTTTCATCAAGAGGAGGCAGATTTATGGGAGGGAGGATGTGGGAGGCTAATGGGGCCATGTTTTCCTTCTTCCCTAGCCCTGTGGGCACTGCCTGCTCTGGCACACACTGCACATCATGTCAGCAAGGCTCTGCTGCCCCTCATTGTCACCACAGCTGCATCTGTCCCCATTTTAGTTCTCCCTGATGTCAGTCCCTTGTGCAGCTTTGTCCCCTTTCCCTGTCTTCACTCTTCTCCCAAGTTAGCTGAAATCTCCGTTCCAATTTATGAAATGCAATTTGCAGCCCACAGGAATTAGTGTTTCCTTGGGGGATGTGCTGAGGGGGAACAAGCAAGACTAAAGCTGTCCAGGAGCAGACTGACTCTTATGTAAACAGAAATAGAAACTCAGAAGACCTAGAAAACCCCAAAGCCTCTATTTTCTCTGCACTTGATTTGTTTCCCATTTTGTGCCAGCTGAGCTAAAACCAACAGAGCTGCAGCAAGTGGGGCAGGGAAGGGCTGCAACCACTACTCATGTCTGAATCCCACTGCAAACACTGGCTGTAGCCACAGGCCTGAGACCACTTGACCTAGGTAATGAAAATTTGCCTCACTTTTGTCAACCAGCTCGATTTCACAGTTGCACTGGGACACAGGAGCAAGTCAAGACACTGGCTTTGTGCCCATCACCTCTCGTGCCTTAGCTGTGACCCTGGGCAAAGGTGACAGATTATGTGCAAGGAGTGTTTATTAGTGACACTAATTGCTTTTTTGTTCACCTGGAAACTTTTGGCACGTCACCAAGAAATACCAACACTAAAGCTGTTAGGTAAACATTGTTTTTCCCATGCTTTTCTGTGTTTATTTTAAGGATGGATAAATTTGCATGACACAGTTATAAAACCCAAGCAAAAACAATCTATAAGAACTCATTACTATTTCTTCCTAACCACATTTTTGTTTTCCCCTTTGGGTCCATGCCTTGGAGCAGAGGCCATAGGAACACACCTACAAACCCACAGCATACAATTCCACTGGAATTCCACCCAAAGTGGAGGAGCTGTGGAGCCATCTGGGCCACACACCTGCCCCTTCCCAGCACCCCAACCACACACTCTACTTTATTTCCAGACCTTGGGAGACCTCCTTGGCATGGGCGTCTGGGCCAGCTACCTCCTGTGTGTTTCACCCATGCCTTGTGTAGGGATTGGCCTGAGTGGAGCCCTGAGGACTTGGAAAAATGCTCTTTTAACATTTTTGCTTTGCTGCCTGGCAGGAGGTTCACTTGCCCATGGCTTTTGCCAAGGGGCATTGGTGATCAGATGCTCCCCATCCACAGCAGGGCTGCCAAGGGGTGATGACAGCTGAGCAGCTGCTGGAAGGGGGCCAGGAATTTCAGGAAAGGCATTGGTCTTTCTGATTACCAGTAAAATCTTCAGTAATCGCCAAGTGCTCTCCTAACCGTACAACGGAGGGTTGTTTGTTTGTTTTTTTTTTTTTCTGTTCCCTTGGCCTGTTTGGGGTTATTTTTGCTGTTACCTTCTGAAACACCCCAGAGAACCTCTGGCCTTAGCAGTCAAACCTGTCCTTTGCCTTACTAACTGGGCAGCTGTTCCCAACACCCAGGGGGAAGCCACCTGGGCAGCTCCTCAAGAAGCACCCTAACACCACAGCCACTGCCCTTCTCTCATGCCTCCTCCTGGAAGGGCAGCAGCATCATAAAAAAGTCAAGCTATTCTTCACGCCATTGGGTGCCCTTGCAGGTCACTTCACCCTGAATGCAGAAGAGAATGAGGGGGATCATCTACATTTATCACCTGATAAGGTGAACTGTGGGTCTGAGAGGCTAGAGTACACTTCACATGAGGCCACTGTGCCTGGAGTTAGGAAACTGTACTGCATAAACAACATGGAAGACATTCCCACTGGTGATAGGCAATGTCACCTCCAGGGTGTGAAGGAGTTAAAGAAAGGGCAGAGAGAGACAAGTGAAATGATTAAGGTGATGACCAGCTTATAAAGAGAGGCTAAAAAGGCTTTGGAGGGAAGGAAGCAAGGAATGACATTTGCAAAATCATAAAGGCAGTGGGTGAGGGAATGAAGGAATGGTTGTTCACCATATTTCACATGCTAGAACTAGGTAGAGCATGATCAAACTAGTAGTAGATTAGTTGAAGATAGATAAAAGTGCTTCTTCACATAACGGGTAGTGAGCCCTCCTCAAAACCCTACTTGGGCTTCATCTTGGAAAGAGTTCATTGAACCAGATGTAAAACTGAATGAAGGACTGAGCCAGAAACTGAGCAGTGGATTGGTTCAGGACAATCAGGTTCCAATATCTCCTATTTATCACTGCCCTCCTGACCATTGTGTACTCGTCTCTAGCCTACATTAATCAACAATTTTGAAATAAGTCTAGCAGGTACTCGTCTATTTGGCTTATTACGAGAACTCATCCTCAACCTGTAATTCTAGAACAGCGAACAAAATAAGAATTAAGCATTAAAATCTGTGTTTTACATGAACGAGGAAGGCAATGTTTAACCTAGACAGCTAATTCTCCTTTAAATCTCTGCTGAAAGCTGCAGGCAGACTTCCAGCACCTCAGTCTGTCTTCAGTATTTCCTACAATTTGAACAAGAGTTCAGCTGGAGTTCTGAATTACTGAGGAAATTGGTTCTCCTTCATCTGGTTTCCACCACTTCTACAAACATTACACAAAAATTGAAATGAACTTCCTAAAGTTTCAAAATATGTTGCAGCCACTAGGAGTTAGAGCAACAACTGCCAGATCACGTATCAGAAAGAAGGAAGGTTTGGGAACTTCACTTTCCATTCAACCCACATGGAAAGAAATCTGAAAAGTGGGCAACCCCCACAGTCTCTCGGTCAAACTCAAACTTTGGCAAACCTGCAGAGGAAATGGTTTTTAGCTAGAAATTTTGTTGCTTTTACCCATGCACTTTTCCAATGAAAGGGCACAAAAACATTCCAAATTATGTATAAAGCCTTTTCTATATGCTCAGTAGGTATTTCTGAGCCTTGTAAGAAATTTTGTTGAGTATGAGCTACTAGGTGGGTTGCATAGAGCTGTTCTTCAAAACTGAAGCTTGGCAGAGCATGGAGAAGAGAAGCAAAGTGAGCATGAAGAGAGCTCAGTGGACAGAACAAGGTAGTGTTGTACCACTGGAGATGTCTGATGTGGGTAATACTTAATACCTAGATTATGTGGGACACAGGAGGCTAGCAGATTCAATTGTACTTATTGTGGGAAGACTTTGTTCTGGGAACATTTGGTACATGTGAATTTGTTTTAACAGACTTGTGAAGAAATCTGAAGGATGCACATTTATCATCTCCCAGAGCTGCTCAGTCTGTAAAATTTACTTTTAACAGTTTATTTGTAGCAGTGACAGCCAGAGAATAGGGTAAAGGTTTGGACAGTGAATGGGAATCCTGAGCTGAGCTTGGGAGGAAGATGTGCAGAAATCTGGATACTTACAGCCTTTAGAGAGACCAACAGGACAGCAATTTTATAGGTTAGTCCCCAACCTTTATAAATTTTGGTCGGGGCTATAAATTTCTATTCCACTGAAAGCCCCAGTGACACAGGCAGGAATTGCTCACAGCAGCAGGGCAGCTTTCAGCATCTCCTATGGGTGTACTCCTCCCTCAGCCATGCTGTGTTTGTGGGAGGACATACAGATGGGTTGTGTAAACTTATGCATCTCTTGACTAATCCTGGAAAGAAAAAAAAAAAACAAAAAACAAAAAAGGAAAGTTTATTCCTATCAGTTTGCTTGTTTGGACTATAGTGCTGTCTCAGAAAAGGCAGTTAATAAATGCATGGCTGCATGCAATGTGGCTATGAGCAATTAGCAGCACAAGCTGCTGGAGCTGGCACTGCTGCAAAGAGAAGAACATCTGGAGACCTACAGCCTGAAAAGTTAAAACTTTGACCAGCATTTCAGCAAAGGACTTAAACTGATGTACAGGGCAGCAACTGTGTAATATAACAACATGTAAAAATAATTTTCCATTTTCTAAAAGATTATGACATTACACTTGCCTTTAAGAGCTAACTACCCTTTCTTTGTAGAGCTACACCTTGGATGGTATCACTCACTCAAGGATTCTTCCAGGTCCCCGTGAGATTTCAACCAAGAGATGGCAGCAACCCTATTCCTAATGGCACTACCACTACAGTTATCTGTTCTCATCCACGCATAGAACCATAGAATAACAGAATCCTTTTGGTTGGAAAAGGCCTGCAAGTTCATCGTGTCCGACCCTTAACCTAACACATTGCCAAGGCTACCACTATACTATGTCCCTAAGTAGTATCTACATGACTTTTAAATACCCAGTTTCCCTGGGATGTCTTGGACCTCACTGGTGAGTCTATGGTTAGAAGGGTACCAGAAATGTCCCTGTAACAGAGCAAGCAGCAGTGAAACACAAAAAAATCTCCACTGGCTGCATATCTACACCTAGTTCTCTGAAAGCATGGCTGAGTGTCTGAGTCCTACAAGAGACAGCAAAGGCTGCAGCCCTGACACTCACCACCACTGCTTTTTAAAATGTAACTCCTTTATTTAGACGCTGCCCCCACCCTGTTTGCAAAACCCAACTTGGCACAGGGGGGATGTAAGTGGTCCTTTTGGCCAAACACCACAGGTACTTCTCACTTATGGCTCTTTGCCACTTGTCCTATGAAGACATTTTAGCTGCTCACAGACAGCCACAGGCATTTCCCTCAGCAAACCACTTGAAACTCAATCTCCTCACATAAACATTTTCTTTCTCAGCCATCACTTACATTTTACACCCACTATTTGTTTTAAATATACAGTCAAGTTGGCCATGTGCATCAGTGATATAAAATTTATTTTTGTCTGGATGTCCAATAGGCACCCTGGGTATTTCATATACATTTTGCTGTATGTGCAATGTAAAGCTCCACAGCCAGAGGGGCTTGTTAAAAATTTCCTTGGCCTACCACACCATGTTGGAGAATGGATCCTGTGGATTTGGTAAGCAGGGGAGAGTTGGGTGCTTCAAGGCTGGTCCTGCCTTGCTGTATTTGCTTCCTTGTTCCCAGTGCCACCATGATGGTCATCTGCCTCTCCCAGGCACTGGCAGTTGCTTCACAGGTGCTGCAAGGCTTGAGGTGCAAGAGGAAGCA
This sequence comes from Florisuga fusca, assembly GCA_038090715.1. Lineage (NCBI taxonomy): Eukaryota > Metazoa > Chordata > Aves > Apodiformes > Trochilidae > Florisuga > Florisuga fusca. The sequence goes on along the minus strand of JAAWXA010000003.1, from coordinate 57,658,394 downwards.
CAAGGACAAATGTAGACAAATAGAGAAAACATAGCTGTAAAGGGCTGAGGAGAAGAATACAGAAGACCTGGGAGAGAGCGGGGCAGGAACAGATGTCAAGTTAGGCTGGAGTTACCTCCCCATTCACTTCTGTGCTCCTATATTTAAACCCAGGCCTCAAGCAAACAAGCAGCACTCTCAAGCATACCTGTCCCAATTTTACTCAGATTTTCCAAACCCTTTACTTTCCGCAAAACTTCAGCATTAAAGATGAAAGATCTGGAAAGTTACTTCAAATGACTGAAAACAAAGCAGAATGGATGTAAGTAATTTGCCACTGTAGCAACCTAAAAACAGACATAAAAAATTTCTTCAGGAAACTGGAAGAAGCTGCCCATTCACAGGTCCTCATCCTCATGGGGCAGATCAACCACCTCAGTCTCTGCTGGATGGGCCACACAGCAGGGCACAAGTAGTACATCTCTGGAGTACACTGATGGTAACCTCTTGGCAAAGGTGACTGAAGACATGAAAAGGGAAGGTGATGTCCTGGACCTCAGAATTATAAACAAGGAAAATATGGTCAGGAACATGAAGGCTGGGACAGTATTTGCTGCAGAGACTGAGATGGTGGAGTTCAGGATCTTGAGAGGAAGGAGCAGAGAAAAGAGCAGGACCACAAGCCTCTTCTGATTGTTGTTGGGAAGAATCCCATTGGAATATGGTTCTGGAAAAAAGAGAGGTCCAGGAGATCTGTTTGATTTTCAAGTGTTATCTCCTGCAAGCTCTAGAGATGTCCATGCCTACATGAAAGATGTCAAGCAAAGGCATCAGGAGGCCTGCATGGATGAACAAGATGCTCCTGACGGAACTAAAACACTTTCTTTATATAAACTTGTTCTCAATACAAATCAAACACATTTTATTCCTGAAGTGAGAGCTGAGGCCAAGAAATGACACAGAAAGATGAATCAGTGGAGTCTTATGATTTTAGAAAATGTTTTTTGTGACCTGACTGTTCCTTAAACGATTGTGTGATTTAAGTCTCATTGGTGAGACTTAATTCCTCAGAAACCCAAATCCTGATGAATTCTGATCCACCTAAAAGTCAGCCCTGCCAATACCCCAGACACCAGACTAATACCCTTCCTCCCCCATCGCTATTTGGGATAAACAAAATATATTAGGCATCTTAATTAGTTATATGCAGTCATCTTGGAAGGCGCATAGAAAGTGACCTCATCCACGATTAGCTCACCGGGTCTGGTTTTTGTGAGGAATTTCTTACTCTCCTGATTCTGCTGCATACAATAGTATTCCTCTGCAAAACACCTCCAAGCCTGACAAAAATACACAAGCACACACATGACTGCACTGCCCTTGCCCCTCCAGTCTTACCTCCGACCCATGTTTTGTCCCTGTGGTGCCTCTGCAGTGGGAGATCTCTGGAGTTCTGCTTGTGGTTATCCTGAGCACAGTGGGGCCCTCCTGGCTCTGCCGTACAGGAATACATGGAATTGTTGCACTCCAGCTCATTTATGCATTCCCCAGGGGAGAAGTAGCAGTGCCCACTCCAGAAGAAGATAGATAAGAGGATGTGTACCCTATCAGCCCTCACATGAGGGTCAGGCTGGGCTGCAATCCCTGCACTGTGAGGAGAACAATGCTCAGTACCCATGGCAGAGCCTCTCTGCACAGGGATGGAGGGAGAGACACAGGGATGTGCATGGCTCTCACGTTTGTAGAGAGAAAGGAGGTGAGTACTGGAGTCACAGTCATGGTTCTCTAAGAGAAACAGGTACCCATGTGCAGTCCTAGAAGATGTTTTGTTTGGTTTTGTTCAAAAGATGAAGGCCAAAGCAAAAATAAACCAAAATAAAAATTCCTTCTTCTACAGGTTCACTGAAACACAGCCCAGCTGTAATAACAACAAATCGTAGTGTGTAGCTCATTTTTCCCTCTGTGGGTTAACCAGAGAAGGTCACAGCAATCATGTTTAATAAAAGAAGGTTTCCTTTATTTTCAGACCATTTGGCCTGTAAGAGCTACAAAAATCACTCCCCAGTTATCCTATCTCTTTTCTTCTTAACATTCCTCAAGGCGCTTACAGCCAAGTACTTATTTTTAAAATTTTTTTAAGAATTAAATTATTACATTAATCTAGCTCAGATTTCAACCAACGCATATCATAAGTCTCTGCAGATTGTATGGTAGCATGGGACTTTTGAATACACAGTAATTGAAACATATTACTTTCAAATGAAGTCTCAATAGGGCAGCTTCAAATGCTGGTTTAATTGTACTGTATTTTTAAAGGGTTGTGCATGGTATGAAAATAAGTCATTCTCCCTCCACCTATGATCAAGTTCACTCTTTTCTCCTAGTGGTACCATGTATTTTTCCTTTGACAGCAAATTCCCAAGCATTTGGATCTTTAAGACTCTGTACTCCTGGCTATAAGTGCTCTGGGTGAAGGCTGTCAGTATTCCATGCCTTGCTCATCACCTAGCACACAGCCACTCCTCGGTACCCCTTGAGCTACATCCCCTGTGACTATATCCATCCTGCCCAAGAGCAATCACAGTGCCCACACACCCAGCCTAACCACAGGCTCTCCTGCAGCTCCACTTGCAGAATGCCCCTGCCAGCCCCTTCTCCAGGTGGCTGTGAGCTCTATAGACACCCAGATTCCTTGTCTGGATACCCCATCCTTGGGATCTTCTTCCAATGGACTGCTGCTCTGCCAGAGGCCTGCAGAGCCCTGTAAATGCCCCCAGAGGATGGACCATGCTGGCACAGCTGTCACTCCCACCTACCCAAGGCACAGAGCTGTGGTGATGGAAAGCAAGCCAGCAGCTTGTCCTAAAAGGGTGTTCACAGGCAGTGGGTGGTCACATCTGTGCCATTCTACTGCCATGGGCTCCTCAGGACACTGGCCAGGCATGAGCACCACCTGTAAGGGACACGACCTTTGGAGCAGTCTGGTTACCATTGGGATGAGATGCTGGACACAGAGTTGGCATCTGGAAAAGGAAGGGAGCCAGGCAGGCTTTTCCCAAGCCAGAGCTGTCCTCCTCAGAGATGCCTGCTGTGAAACACCTGGGTCAGGATCTCCAGCAGCCAGAGGGCAAAAGTTTAGGGCCTGACCCCTTCCCGTTACCCCAGACCCATCTACCAGCTCAGGTCCTGCAAACAGCCAGGTATCTCCAGTCAGTGCCCTCACCTCCCTGGCACTCCTTCAGCCCAAAGATGGGGTTTCTGCTTGTCTGCCTAAGCCCCATTTCCCTGTCTGGTACTAGAAGAAAAGTCTCCAAACTGTTACTCTGTCCTTCAACCCAGCTGGGTGCATCTAGGTGCTCCCTTGGAGCCTCTGAGGGTGAGAAGTGGAAGACAACCCCTGATGTGTCAGTGTTTGAATTTCCCCAACCTAAGGCTGCCTAGATCCCATGGACACCTTTCTTGCTTGGAATGTTTTAGTGGGAACAGCGATCCATCAGCGTCAGTGCACAGAAATCAGCCTTTTTCTTCTGCTCCACATTTCTCACCACTGCTGCCTTTGGCCCAGCAGCTGAATTTTCACCCCAGCTGCCCATGTATGGACCTCACTGCTTCTGACCCCGGGCCAGTTCCCCTCCTGCCTGCACTCTGATCACTCACCCCTCTGCCCATACACCAAGCTCCTGCTCCAGCTCCTGATTTTCACTTGCTACAGTTTGCACATTAGTTCCACCCATATGAGGGGTTTTAACAGAAGTTTTTCAGCAGAAGAGATAGAAGGATACTTCAAAATCTTCATGCCCTAAGGAACTTTGCAGAAATGAAACTATCCAGGAATAAGTGAAATGCTTGTACATTATTCTTAACCCTAACAATCAGGTTCAGCAGCCAAGACTGATCACCAGGCTCTGCCCTTGTACTGGTAAGCCCCAGCCAGAGGTGGGATATTAGCAAATGGAAGGGCTACAGCACAAGATAAGTCCTGGGGATGGTAACACCTTATGAGCAGGAAGGCAGGGTAGGGAAAACCCAGCAGGAGAAACACTCCCTTTACTGAAGTCTACTAGAAATGGCTCCTAGACAACACTGGGATATTGCCAAGATGGAAGTATGGTTTGCCAGAAAAGGATAGGAATGCCAGCCTGGATTACTTAGAGGAGGGTGGTTATGGTTACTTAGAGAGCTGGTGAAGAAAGCTTGTTGTTATGAAAACAAAGGCATTTCTGCAGAAAGCATGAAGGAAGCTGGGGGACTGTCATGATTATCCAGATGCAGCTGCATTGCCATCCATAGTGTGGGCATGCTGGCAGCACTGGTAACACAGGCAGATAATGCTGGGAAGAGCACAAAATGGGTGAATTCCAGACTGCAAAGACCTGGCAGGTCCCGTGTGTCTGAAGGCCACGCAGAGGAGACACCACAGCCTCAGAATAGACCCTCACTTTGTAGATACATATCTGACTGGCCTGAGATAGGGATCCATGCAAGCAAGTCAGTGGGTGTCATTGCTGTGCCTTCCATCTCAACTGGGACAGCGACAGCAGACAACAAAGTCATTTTATGGACATATCCCTCTGGAATGCTCAAACCTTCTGCAAGACGTGAAGCAAAGTGACAGAGCCCAAACTGCTAAAGGTTTCTAAGAATTTAAATATTCACAGACACAGTTATAGCAGGGTTTAGAAGGGAATAGGATATTACAGCTAATTAATTTTTGGTGCTACACATCACTGTTATTCTACTCCAAGCCACAACAGGACAGCTGATATCACTGTTTCTTACAACTCTAATTCTTAATGGTAGTCTGGAGCAAAAATGCTAGCAATGCTCATGTATATATGTTCCAAGATGTGCCAGTCAACAGTTTTTCTACTGGACAGTGATTTTGAAAGCTAGGAGGGAACTTCCAGGACAGCTAGTCAGGGAAAATAACTTTGAACTGATTAATCTAAACTTTCTGGGATGCATGAATGCAAGTAGGCTTATGGAATAAAAGTTTCACTGATTCCAAAAGGATAAGTTTTAATAAAATGAGGAGAGTTACTTAACGCTTTTAAGAACTAAAGGGCTTGACACTTGACACTTGAGATCTTCATAGTCAATTGCACAAGCAATTATAATTTTAAAAAATATTGGGAATAAGGAAAGTGAAAGGAAGACATAAGCAACAAAGCAGGCAATTTCTTGTTGGTTAAGAAGTACTGGGACGAAGTAATCATTGCCAAATACAGATTTAGAAGAGATTGAGTTAGAAATTGAACAACAAAATACGAGAATTATGGCAAAAGGCTCTTAGAGCAAAAATTGGAATCAGTACAGTGGTATAGCCCCCCAGACTAATACCCTTTTATGGGCCTGTGCTAAGAAATTATCTGGAACACAGCATACAGTTCCTGTGGATCAGCTTCAGTGAGCACCTGAAGTGGAACAAGTACAGAATGTAAATATGAAAGAGAAGAGTTCTGAATGGGAAACTGGCTGTGGATGAATCCTGGCTGGAAATCAGAGGACAGTGTCCAGTTCCCAGACGTCAGAGGTTCTGAAATAGTTCTTCAGGAAAGGCTGTAAGAATCAGTAAGTTTAGTAATTTCCAGCCTGGACCCTATGAATATTTTTGAAGTGTTTGAAAGGTGACATCACTGTGAACAGCCAGGTGCCTGAAAGTGCAGATCACTGGCTGCAGCAGACCAAATGTTATCATTAGAGCAAATACACTTATACAAACAAATTTTAAGAAGGTTCATCTCCAAAAAATGAAACATACACTCTCATAAGCTTTTTCATTGCATGTCGAATAGAGTTATCCTGTTGACAATTTCTTTATTTAAGTATTTCAACACAAAAATGATCTTGGACTTGTGAAAGAGATGTAAGCACTATCACTCACCATGACCAGTACATCCTAATTACTGACTACCACAAAAATGACCTCTTGAAACTACAAAAGCATTGCTTTGGTTGGATGAATTTCATAGCATAACTCTTAACTGAAGTGATTTGTAGCTCATATTTTTCCTACAGCCATGTATGCTAAGTACAAAGGTTGCTAAGTTTTGAGCTTAAGTTTCCTGCATTGTCCTCAATAGAAGGTTTGCAACACTGTGAAGCTGAAGTAATTTAGTTTTTCCAAATAGTTATTTCGTTCACTGATAATGGAAATACCTTGGATCCTTTCTTTGCATTATTTAGTATCAGGATAACTGAGGAAGGAAGAAGGAAAAAACACAAGCAGTGTCCCATTTCAGCACCTAAGCTGCATCTTGGATATTCCTAAGGTAAAGGTATTGCAGAAAAGCCTGTCCTCCTTGAATGGTGCCCTATGCTTCCGAGCTCTCCATGGGGCTGCCTAGCTCCATGGACTCCTCCAGGCTTCTCCTGCAGCTGTCATTGCCATGCTAGCTAAATGCAGCCCCACACTGATTAACACCACATGATCCAACAGAACAAATCTGGTGCCGCTTAAGAGTAAATATCCAATTTTCCTTCTATTAGATTATCCTGAGTATATTTATTCTGGCTTCATGCTTCATGTGGTCTTCTGACATGTTGTGGAAGGACAAGTGGTGTCTTTCCTGGTGCACAATTCCAATGACTGACCTCAAATCCCATTGGATGGGAAATGTGGACATTTTCAGGGGTCGGTGGGCACTACTTCTACTTTGTGTCACATGGCTGCAGGAGTTTTGTTTCAATACTGAGCTGTCTAAAACCAAATTTCCATCTCTTGGAGCTGCATTGCTGCTCTAATGACCACACTGTGGAGCGGCATTTCCTCTCCCTCTCCAACACTCAATGGTGTTTGAAGGGAGAGATGTCCTTCTCTCTCAGGAGGTTGATTGAAGTACAAGGGTTCTGTCCCAGGAGGCACAACAGGCTCTTTTCTGCCCTGAAGTGTGTAGCACTTGCCCTGCACTCACCTCATTTCTCAGTGATTCTGCTGGCAGTGAGAGGGCTGAGCCCCAAGCTGGCATCCCAGCCATGAGGAAATAACAAAGGGGAGGGCACAGCTCTACTGCAGCCACAGAGCAGAAAGTCGGGTGGGTGGCATAGCAGAAAGAAAGGCTCAGGAGAAATTCTGTCATGCATTTTAAGACTGATCCAGTTCGGTCTCCTTGGTTGTCACTGCAAAGCTTTCCACGCTCCTTTAAAAATCCATTTGTGCAGGCTCGGCAGGGACTGAAGCAGAGAGGGCAGATGTGCCATGCAGACACAGCAATAGCAGAGTGTTCAGGCTCTCTGCTTTCCCACAGATTCTCCTGAAGCCACAGTTTTGATGTCTCCTGTCAGGACACGACTCGGGAAGTGCCAGCGCTTCCGAGCTGAGCACATTCCAGCTTCCCTGTGCTTGGTGCTCCAGCCACTGTGTGGACAGCCAGGAGCTTGCTGACAAACCACCTTGTCCTGCTCTTGTCCCTGTTTTATGCACAGTTTCACAGAATCAGAGAATGTTAGGGGTTGGAAGGGATCTCAAAAGTTCATCGAGTCCAACCCCCTTGACAGTGCAGGATCACCCAGTGTAGGTGACACAGGAACATGTCCTTTTGCTTGTCTTCAGTTTAAAAACCCAACTTACATAATACTATAAACAAGCTTTTCAAGGAGTTTTAGCCTCAGTAAGTCCTTAAAACTCAGGTACTTTAGCTCTTAGAAAGAATGTTTCATTGTGTAAAACCACAGCATAATAGCAAAGTCCTCCAGCCTTCAGCTTCTTTTATCACAGGTTCCTTAAATCCCAGCTAGCTTTAGCAATAAAACCTTCAGTTGTTTTACATTAGAAAGAAAAAAAGCTTAAGGAAAAAAGTGGAGGCATATTTTTGCTATATGAATACTCTGCACACATTGGCTGGCGCTCAGAAACCTCTTTCTGAAATGTTTAATGTGAGTTCTTGGTGATACTGTTTTGCTTCTGTCACATATGCTCCATGAGTAAGACTTGAGTCATTCTCAAAGAAAACAGGAGGATCTCCATGGTGACAAACTCCTGTGGTCTGAAAAAAATGTGCCAACTTTTTCTCCATAACCTTTTTTATTTTGTCTTTTTAAATTTTTCTTTTCAAAATATGAGTTTACAATGATAAACATGTAAGAGCATGGTTTTTATATTTAGTATAAACAAAGTCTTCCTGAACGCGTGAAGAAACTGTCTTCTCTTGTGTACACCTGCAAAAACTTCTCAGCATGCTCCTGTGTAGTGAAAACTCTCCAGGGATATGTTAACACAGGCTGTTGCAGACTCACCCACACAAGAGCTACCAAGGCTGGAGAATGTCATTTTCTTAGCCTTCCCTTAAGAAAAATTAACACAGAAACATCTCTTTCACCAAGATGAAGATAGAATTTTATGTGTTTATATAATACCCAAGTGAGTGATATCCATAAGGATGCTCTGAGCAAGTAGAGTACTCGGACGCCCCTTGAAGGAGGCCAGGGCTTTGTCCCCTCTCCCTGATGCCAGCAATATTAAAAGTCCCCTCTCCCACCAAGGACCCACTATGCAAATGTCTGCACAGACCACTGGAAGAAACAGATAATGTTTCCCAAAGTCCTTACATTCCTAGTAATAAACTTTGAGCCATTTTCCCCATATCACTGGAAATCGTGAAAGACACAATATCCACACAAGTCAGGGGAAAAAAACCCAAAACAGTCTCTTGTACTTTGCACCAGCTTGGATATGCTCAATCTGAAAAGTACTATGAGATGGAACTGCGATTTTTCTTGACTCAACCCACATTATATAGACAAAGTCATTCTAACAGTTGCCTTATTGTTGCTACATCATACAATCTGCATGAATAAAACTATTTGGGTTTTTAACTGGAGGATTATATAGTGCAAAATGGCTGGCAAAGAAAGCCCAATTGTATTTTGCTCCTATACTGCTCTGTACTCACACTTCTCCTATTAAAAAGCATGCCAGGACTTTCAGAGCCCCCAAAGGACAGGAGCCAGCTGAGCTTATACATTTTCTTATTGCTCTCAACTTGTAAAACAGCAAACTCAATTATATTACTGCTATTTGAAAATATTCCAGATCATGTTTTTCTCAGTCAATTGCTTTTCATGTGAAGTTTTTTCTGTATCTGTAATTATGATAGAGTTGCACAACCAGTTCCCTAAGAAAATGGCCTTGGCTTGCCCTAATCTTACACAGGTTTTGAAACGGAATATTTATATTTATTCAGTAGGATAGGTCCTGATTTATACTCTTTTGTTTCTGTAAGGAAAAAAAAAAAAAAAAAAAAGAGGAAAAAACCCACAAACAAACAAGCAAAAAACAACGAGGGGCCGATGAATTATAAGATAGTTTTTAAACTTTGATTTCTAGGAAAAAGAAGTGTGGAACAAATGAACACTTTGTAAGCATCAAAGTGATAAAATTAATTTTTTAAGGACAATCTGTCAAACTAACCCACATATCTTTTGGGTGAAGTCACACACCTAGAATTCATCAAGCTTTCTGCTGGCTTACATGAAGTTTTTGTGGGCAGGACAGCGAAACATGGACTAAATGAAACCATGACTGTAAGGTGCAAAAGTACTTAGATTGTGTGCCAAACTGCAATTATAATTATTAAATATTAACTAATCTAGTGAGAGGACATATTTACTGGAGTACATCTGCCTCCTCTCTTGAACTCAAGTCCATGATGTGATATTGTTACTAACCCAACAGCAGGGGCACTGAGCACTCACCCAGCAAAGCTGCCAGGCAGGTTCCAGTTGGTTGGTGTCTGTTGGTACCAGTGTGGCACTGGTACCACTGATCCCACCACCCCTGTTGTGGGGGGATGAGCTACTCCAGCTCTCAGGCAACTCCAGTACCTCACCTCTTTGTTACTGGTTCTCTCCCAGTGCTTCTGTTCTCAGCAGTGAGCATCAGTTGTGTTTGTTCTTCGCCCTCAGCAGCACTGGTAAGAATTTAGCATCAGCTGGCACTTAAAGCTGTCACTGCCTTCAAGGGAGTGATGCCTCATGTTGCCATCACTAACAGAGGTCCTGGGCTCAGTTCAGTCGTCTGAACATAGGGTTCATAGGGTGTGTGAGATATGTGGGGTTGGCAGAGGTTACACAACACTCAAATCCTTCTACAGACAAATCACTCAAATCCTTACAGGAGCTGCTAGACTCTAGCTGGGGTTCCCAGGGCCTCTGAAACAGGAATGGATGCTTATGTTGAGGGAATACATCCAGAAGACCCTAGCAGGAACCTCTGTTTGATCATCTGAATCACTCTATACCTTGCTGACAGTACCAGGTAGTGGCCATTGACTGTAATAAGAGCTGAGATTCCTGTCTCACAGACAGACCACTACTTTTTTTCTTATTCAACAGCTGAATCATACTTTAATTACTTTTTAATAGAAGGGGTTATTTTGACATTCAGTAGTATAAGTCCAATGCAAAACCATAAAAGAGAGTAAGAGTTTTGGTCAACCCTTCATAAATGGAAGAGGCCTCCAAGTCCTGGGTATAAGGTTCCTTCACTGGATTAATTTTTATAGTTCTACTGTTACTGACAAATACTGACAAATGGAAAATGCTAGCTCCTATCAAGCTTTTCCTCCCCATTATCATGGAGTACTTTACAGACAAGGACAGGTAATACTGCCTTTCTCCAGACACAGAAATAGAGACATGAGACTTGCAAAATCAGTGCAAAGCTGACAACGCTACTTTATGATTCTCAACACATCCACCCACTGAGACTTGCTGATCTGTGACAAATTTTAATTGCAAATTAAACTTTTTGCTGAGCTAATGTAATTCTACATTAAATTGTGCACCAAAACCCAGAAGCAATAAAGAAAAAATGATGGAGAAAAAAGAGGAAGTTTTAACCCACTGCATATATAAGTATCATTGCCATCTTGCACTTCTCATCAGCTTTGGGCACTTTACTCACAAATGTTTGGGATTTACATGACATTAGGTGGCAAAGCCTTGGTGTCTCAATTTCCAATACATGAAGTTTGAACACACTGTGCAAATGTTTGACCTCCAAGTGGAGGAATTCAGTCAAGAAGAGATCATTCCTTCTGCCATGCTTAAAGCATTCATGCTAACGAAGGCGACAGTGAAGAAAAAGCACAAAAATGGAGGCCTCAGCCAGCCAAGTAAAATATATTATAGAACACTAAGAAATGGTGAGTAATGAGATGTACAATCCAGCATCACTCAGCTTTCTCATTTCCAAAGTGCAATGAGATCTGAAATTGACCACTTTCTCATCATTTACTGAGGGTTAACAAAAAGATCCATTCTTTCTCCCACTGTGCTCCCTAGAGAATTTCTAAATCATGTGATTTTCAAAATGTGGTCCTTTTCTGGTTTCAGAAGTGTCTCTGGAAAATGTCTATGGTCCCCAAATGCCGTTTAATTGTGCTCAGTTTACTATGAAATCATTATTTTTTCTTCTAATGGCCTATCTTGCAAATCCAGCAGAGATCAATTCATCCATCTGAGCTCACACTCTCTTGCACATTAACAACTGTGCAGAAGAAGAATAAATTATGCCCACAGTTACTGCAGGCAGTCATGGTCTTCCAGCTAATCTCAGAGTAATGTCACTAGAATCCCATTATCTTCAGCACTAGAGATTAGGCTGAATTAAGCAGCTACTTTCCACCAAATTCCGCCTCCACCATTTACTGAATTTGCAGAGCTAATCTACTATATTAACAACTTTCCAACACAGTCTGTATTTAGATTTAGAGCTTCATGTTTTCTTGGCTACATTTACACTGTGCACAAATATTTAAAAAGTGGGGTGCTGAGGGCAATGCAAGCAACATTAATCTGCATCTCATTTCAGCAGTACAGACCTAGTCAGCTTAAAGATGGTGTATATAAGCTACCATTGATCAGATTAAAACTGACCATGAACAAGTCCAGAACTACAGCTCTAGCCATCAGAATTTGCACTCCCAGAATATAAATTCCAATTAAATTAAAAAGGAAAACGTATTGCTACAGCAAATTGATATGAAAACAAACAAGAAAACAAAAAGAATCTGAACAGCAGAACCTAAAACCTTTGATGCTTTTTCAACATTTCAGCATCCAAACAGAAATATAAAGGTATTTCAAAAAAAACTCCAACTGTTGCTGAAAGAGAAACACGTTCATACATGATCAAGAAAGTTGCAATTGCATATTTGGGCATTTGCAGACTAATTTGCTCCAGACCACTCAATTTCCTCTCCTTCTCCCATAATTTTCTTTAACTGAAATTTCATTTCAATTCCTCTGTAAGACCCACCTGGTTTTATGGAATTAGTTACAGTTGTACTCAGAGCACCTGCCAGTTTTTCAAAGGCTCTTCTGAAGTCGGTTGAAACATACTTTGTGCTAAGACACGTTGAATAGCTTTCATGATCTGTCAGTCACATTAAATTGAAGTACCTGACCATGAACAATTGGATTTTTCAAGGACAACACTGACACTTCTGTATCAGAGTAAACATAGCCATAACTTTAAGTTTGTAAGTTGGGAAACAAATGTCCCTTTAAGATGCTCTCCGTGAAAGCTCAGAAAGCTCCTTCTCAAATTAATTTTGCATAGTTCCAGGGGCCACTAATGGATGTGAAGGCTGTTTTCTCTGGCACCGGTGAGTAGAGGATTGTGCATGAATTCTTAACTGGAGCCAGCTGCAGGCCATGTGGTCCAGCTGAGCAATTAAAATACCTAGATAGTGCACTCCGTGCAATGTGTACAATTACCACATCTTCTTACCAGCTCTTAATCTTGTGGCTTTCCAACAACAGAACCTCTGTTCTGGCTTTTGTATGCAATCAAATAGCAGCAATTCATTAAATTCATTAATGCGTCTAGATTAGCTTCAGTGTTGTGTTATTTCTTTTGCACTGAGAAATCAATTACACCTTTCCAAATACCCATAAATAGCCTTGATGTATTTCTTAATGATTTAAATTTTTGTCTAGGTGTGCTGAAGTCACAGCATTGAACGGGCATGGTTGTATGACAGCTCAGCAAAGAAGGATTCAGCTGAGTGGGAGATCTGGGAAGAAGGGCAGAGGCCAGTGCATGGGCCAAGACCTGTGCAGTCTGGCCCTGGGACACCTCCAGCACAAAACAAACATTTTTTTTAAAAAAATCACTCGAAATTTTACCAGCAGAGGGAAACAGAGCGCCTTGGCTGCAGCCTGCTCAGAGATGCAGTGTTGTCACTGGAACCTTCAGTGTCCTTTTTCCTTCCTGGTGAACTGTTCTCCTGTCTCGTCTTTCAGTGAGTGTCCTGGTTCACCTCTCATCCCCCCCAGCTGTACATGTGTGTGCAAGCATCCCCATGCCTGGGAGCAGACCAGGGCCCAGCATGGGCCACCCTGGTCACTCAGCTCAGGGGACAAGAAATACCTTCAGCATCTTGCTATCCCAGCTTGTCTCTTCCCAAAAATGGGATGTCGTTTGCCCTTGGCTTGTAGATTAAGCCTTCTAAGTTGCTTTCATGAGGTTTCGTTGCTAAATCTCCTATAAAGCATTTAAATACAAGTAGCTTAATCTTCAAAGCTGTTACATACCTCTGGCTTAATGGAATTTGTGGCTTCTTAGCACTTCTGAAAATCAACCCCCTAAAGAGACACTTAGTTTTGGCTTTGGATCCTGGCTAGAGGGACAGAGTTGTTATGGAGGGTGAATTGATTTGTTTTTGTCAGTTTGTTTAGAAATAACTGAACACTTATATATGCAATCTGTAATTTGTATTTTCCCTTGATTTTCAGACTCTCTGCCTTTTTCATGGATGTGACTGAGGTGTAAAAGTTTAGATAAAACAATAACGTATGGTACAAATGCATGGTACAAATACAGCAGCAGTTCCTTGAAAGCAATAAGATCATAAGCTTTCAAAGGAAAAAAATTCCTTGCTTTCCCTGGGATAGATCATATCTTTGGCAGCTGGACAGCAATAGTGTGGTCAGAGAGATTTTCTAGTCGTGCAAACGTTTGTGTAACCTGAGCTTCACCACCCATCCCAGCTTTCTCTTATCTGTCCCATGTTCTGCAATGGAACCTTTGTTTTTCAAAAAATGAGTCCTGCTAGTGGTGGTAAATGAGAGAAGCTGTCAAGCTGTATTTTAATCTGTCATTATTAGTTCAGCATACTCACAGAGTGATACTACGTCCTTGGTTGTAACCTACACCAAATTGTAAGTCATCTTTTCAATGGACTTAACGTCCTGAAGTCATCCCATGGAGAGGAAGAGTGGTCTGAGGTCGGGGTCTCCCACCATCAAAGTCAGGGACTTTGTGAGGTGCCATGGTGCCTTTGGCCAGGACTTGTTGGGAGGCAATAGGAACTTGCTTCAGCGTGTAGCCAGGATGCAACCTCAGTGAACCCCTGGTCCTAAAAGGCACCCCTGCATTCCCCAGCTGAGAGCATCCATTCAGCAGGTCTAAACATGCAACCCACTACTGCACATACAAATGCAACAGCTTAAAATGATGTTTTAATTCCAGAAAAAAACAGAATCACAGCAAAGTAGCTAAGAAGTGTGAGATACAATTAGTGGAGTTTCTACAGGTTCAGCTTCCCTGCTGAGTAGCCCCATGCCCATTAACATGCTCTTCTTCTCTACAGAAGCCAGTACTCTACAACCATTCAAAAGTCATTTAAAAAAAAAAGTCTCTCTCTTTAAGAGAGCTGTCTTTCCTCAGATGAGATCAATAGGCAAAGCTGATTTTTCCAAGAATCAAAGATATTTTGAGGTTTAATTTTGCCAATGAAAGACTTTCTTGTATTGAAAATCTGGTCTTGCAGAAAAATGATGAGGAGTTACTGAAAATGAGACAGTCTGAAAAAGTTGCACAGGAAATGTGTGGTTTTTCTGTTGCACTTTTACAGGTTTGTCAATTAAAGGTGTAAATGTAGCACCTCATCTGTACTTTATGGGCAAGAATCTTAGTTTTTCCTCTTTTGTATAGACTATACCATCAAAATAGTCACTGCTATGATGAAAGTTTTTTATATGGCTGGAAAAATGTTGCACAAATTATATAGGACAAGAAATTGTCAGTATCATTTGTTTCAAAGTGAGAGCACATAGGAGATTATTTTAGAATTGGAATTTTTTTACAAGCTCTTTCTGTGGTTTTGTTCCATTTGGGTTTATTACCAGGCTACACTCACTGAGGCTGAGAGAAATTTTTATAAGCTTTTTTTAGAGCAGACTTTAAGCTACAAGTAAAACACATCTGATAGAATCATATTAAATTGCCTCAGTTATCAGCATTTTCTTCTCCCTCTTATCTTTTACAGTAACAGCATTGTTTACTTGACTTCTTTTTGCATCTTGTTTGTTGGGAGAGGAAAAATGGAAGTTTTCATATGCTTTACCAACTTCAGCTGATTTTCTTGTTTGCAAAGAATGATGGGATTAGATAAAAATAAATCTGGTATTGATAGTGTCAACTGTTCCACAACATAAATTATTTTCCAGAAATCATAATACTGGATCAAAAATAATTTCTTCCAAATCATTCAGTCTGAAAATCTATGTCCTTCTTAAGTAATCTGGATCCTGCTTTCAGATTTTTGTTTTAAAGCATAAAATGAGGAACTCTATTCTTCCAATAGAAGTGTTTTTTCAATTTTTCTTTCATTCTACAATACATCTTAATAAGACAGCAAGAGTTAGGAATACAAATTAACAGTATTGCTAATACTTTCAAAGAGTGGTGGATGAAGTTTTATCAAATAAATTATATTCAGCTACCTAGCTCTTGTAAATAATAACTGGAAAGAATAGTGCTGTATCCTTAAACGATTTCTGAAGCCTCTTCATTTTAGCTGGGTGATGTCTTGGGTACCAGAAACTCTGTCATACATTCCTTTTCATAAAATATGCTCCCTTTGTTTTAGACAACACACTCAAAACCAGAAAAAATGTTCCATTCCAAAGTAATAGCTGATAGAAATACTGATGATGCTTTGTTTAGTGGGGCTCTAATGTTCACCACCCATGGTGAGTACGGAGTCTACAGAGAAATCATCTTAAGTAGACCATTATTCTTTTTAAATGTCAAAATAAAAAATGTCTCCTTCAACAGTAGGTATTTTCTATTCTGTCTTTTTTCTCCTTGTATTGAATACCCTTTTGATTAAAAATAAATAGCTCAGTTGGTGCGAACTGTCCCAGAGTATGCTGTGTTGTTCATTTGGGCTTCAGTGATATCTTCCCTTCAAATGCTATTGCTGCTTGTGGGTAGTTGTCGAGAATGCTGACTGCTTCACCTGAAGTTATTTTATATATATTTTTTGCCAGATATTTTTCCCATGTTCTTCAGATTGAAGCAAAAGTTGGAGAGACAAATAAAGCATAAAAAACCTCTTCGAATTTCACTAAACTCTATTATATTTGAAGCATACACTTACCGGAGAAAATTTCCTGCTGAAATAAGTTTAAACAAAAATGTACCTTGCAATGGCATAGCGAAAACCATCATTGCATGTGTGTTTTTTGCAACTGTTTTAATTTTTATCACTTCTTGAGTGCTTTTAGCTTGTAAATTATTCCGATAGAAACATTGTGCCACACACAGTCATACTGAAGAGCTGTGAAATGCAGAGGGCATGGCACATGGGCTGAAGGAAATTGTGTAGAAGAGACTTGGTAAGCAGCCTGCTCTGATCTTCAAAATCCCAAATCTGTGAGGGCTTCTGATGTCTGCAGGAGAAGAAATTTCTTTGGAGTGCTTTACTGAAGGGGAGCACTCTCCTCACCCTGCCATTGCTTTTGCTGAAGTATTGTAGAAACAGATGAATACAGTTTATAGGCGATGCTTCTGGGGTTTTATGCCATTTGGTTAACTTCATGTCACTAAGAAGTTTAATATTAGACCAACTATCTGCTCTCTTACTTTGTTATTAGTTTGAAGTAATTCCATGTGTACTCCGTTATGCATCCAGATTAACTCTAGCGACTGGGATGATACTTTAGTTCAGAGGTCAGGGGTATAATTTCTTAATGTAAGAATAAGAAATGATCAAATCTTTTGCAACTCTTGCTCATGGACTTAATCCACCTATTCTGAAGGAAGAGTGATAGTTTAGTACTGAAATTCAACTAGCAGGTATGTTGGATTGTAGCGGACCTCCAGATCTGCAGATAAATATTTTTGATATACTACTTATAAAGACAACATTTACATTGAAGAATATCAGCTTTGCAGAGTTCAGGTGCTATGTCCAGCAGGGATCAGGTATGTTCCTCAGCACTTACCATCACAGTTAAATAGCAGATCTGATTCCATGCTCTGCAACAGAAATTAGAAGTCAGGGTGCTGTTACAAGCCTTGGCTTTGAATGCCAGTTTAAAAAGCAAAGAACAAATTGCAATAAAAAAATTTGTTACCACTTGCTGCAATATTTTTTTACTGCCTACCATTTCCTAAAGCAAGTTACCACTCATTTCCCTCAGGCCAGCATTACAGTTTCAGGAGAGGGGAAGGAGTTTCTTTATGATGAACTGAGAAATGTGCAAAGATCTGTTTTCACAGTTTCACATCTTGCCTAAAGGGTGTTCAGGGTGCTCAGAGGCTCTCTGGCCCCAAGGCAGTGCTCAGCCCTGCTTTGCCTCCATCCTGGTGCCCATCTGAAGAGCTGCTTCTGGTCTTGCTGGGCTTGGGGGAAAGAGCAGCATTTGTAGAAGCTTTAGAGGCAGAGAGTAGTGTGTCAGCCAGGTATGCTGCCTCAGACACGTATTTTAGTATTTGGTTGTGATGGTGGACTTGGACTGTTTTCACAGTGGTGAAAATACAGTGGTGTGCAGTTGTTTTGCTGTACAAAGTAATGCCTTATTGTACTGAAATGTGATTTTTTTTCCCTTCTTCCACATGCTGTTATAGTAGTTCATGTGATTTTGTTATAATTTGAATTTTAGCAAAGAATTAATATTTGGTGATTTCTCATAAAACCCAGTTCCAAACAGCCTGAGGCTGGCCTCATCTTTACAAGCACTGACTAAATCATGACTGATCTTGAAGGTCCCTTCCAGCTGTTTTCCAGTAACTTTTCTCTGTCGGTAGTTGGATTTCTTCCAGATGAAACCAAAAGCCTGAGTCTGATCCTACAAAAAATTCAATGAATGAGCATATGGAGATAGTGTGCATCATGTCCCAGGCCAGCTCCTAAGAAGAAAACTCTCTACAAAAACTGCAGGAATTTAAGAAGCAAGTTTGTTCATCAGCTGCACCAAGTTAACCTGACTTTCTGGGAGCTCAGCAGTTTCTCTGTTCATAATTTTTTTTTTTCTGAGACATCTGGCAAAGTAGATTATCCTGTGCTTGGTTCGGCGGAACATTAAACAAGTTATAATTAAGTTTTATAAGGGAATCATCTGCACTGTACTTGGGTTTCACATGGTTCGAATGTTCTGACTAAGGCAGCTAAGTGCCCTCCTGCAGGCAAGAGGAAGGCACAATGGAAGTTGTTCTTAGTCAAAAGTTACAACATTGTAATACCTAAGAGCAGTTGAATAGGTGTTACCTGCATTATAAAGGCCAAAATTAAAGAGGATTTCACCCCTGAAACTTGGTTTTATTCTGGTGCCCCTGAGACTCCAGAGAGGATGGTCTAAAGGCTGTGAACTTGCCTGAACAGCTTTTCTCTCTGTCCCTTGTAAGCTGCTCTCCCAGAGCCTCTATGACACAGCATGAGTGAGGAGACCTTGGAAATTCATGGGTGCCCTGACCATGGGACTAAGTGAGGCTGCTGGGCTGCTCCTGCCTTCAGCCCATGTTAGCAGATAGTCAACAATGACATGTTAAGAAAAGCCTCTGGGAACCATCTGGTTTGGGAATAGCTATATGATAGCTGGGCAAACGGTGGCCCAAACAGGTGTTTCTGAGCCAACAATGAAGTAACAGTCTTCTCAGATATCAGCATCCAGGGGCTTGCTGGAGCCTTTATCTCTTTACTGGTAAATGAAGTGTGGTAGATGTAGTAATACAGCGAGCAGTGAGGGAGGAACTAAGCCAGGCTTGAATTTCAGGACGATAGCTTGAAGAAAGGAATGGCTGAAAGGAGATGGGGTTGTTCAGTCTGGAGAAGAGGAGGCTCAGGGGAGACCTCATCACTCTCTACAACTCCCTGAAAGGAGGGTGTAGCCAGGTGGGGGGGTTGGTCTTTTCTCCCAGGCAGCTATCAGTAAGACAAGAGGGCATGGACTTAAACTCTGTCAGGGGAGGTTTAGGTTAGATATTAGGAAAAAATTCTTTACAGAGAGGGTGATCCAGCATTGGAATGGACTGCCCAGGGAGGTGGTGGATTCTCCCATCCCTGGAGATATTTAAGAAGAGACTGGATGTGGCACTCAGTGCCATGGTCTGGGAACCACAGTGGGAGTGGATTAAGGGTTGGACTTGATGATCTCAGAGGTCCTTTCCAACCTGGATGATTCTGTGATTCTGTGAAAGAATTTAAAAATATAGTGATACTGCTGGTGAAAGAAGGGAAACTCCACTCAAGGTATATGCAGTTACTGAAAAATGAAAATACCTGTTCCATCACTTGTATTTATGTGCCAGAGGTCAGAAACCCAGCTCATATTAGACATCAACAAAACCAAGATGTCCAAATTGGGGGTGAATTTGGCCCTTCCCAACTATTTCTGTGGCTTGAGTGACTTAATGAGCCACAGTGGCTGGATTGCATCGTCCTTGGTTTCTGCCAGAAGACATTTTCCCTGTTCTCCTTTTTTTTTTTTTTTAATCCTTCCGATCCACAGCAGAACACTTTCCTGCCTTGTTTTTATCTTGTCAGTTCTCTGTAGCACTTAAGGCAGTGGGGTAATACAGACTGTTAAACTACAAACACCTGATACCAGTCAGTCATGGGTGCTGCAGTCTCTAGTAACTGGTTTCTGTATGGATGTGACACAAATTCCAGCCTGATGTAAAAAGAGCTAAGGACTCACAGATTTTTAGCATGCTTCTAGCTTTATCCCTGCATTTCATGGTAACAGCTCAACGTGGCAGTCACGTACAGCTTTCCCCCACAGCCTCCCCCACTGCTGGTGTGTTAGGAGAAATAATTCTCGCTCTGTGGCTGCAAAAGATAATAAAAAAAAATCTGAGTAATGCGTGAACAAGGTACCCTCTTGCTGTTTCAAGCTCAGCTATGCTGACAAGCCATGATGCTGCAGAATGGTGTCACCTGGAACACCACCTGCCATATGGACAACTTCTCCATCACACCATTTGTGGAGGATGCTCACAGGCATGATGTAGAGAAGGCTGGGATTGTTAGTGTTCTGCCTGTTGTCATCTCATCTCAAATGTGTATCAGTGATAGTGTTTTGGTTTTTTTCCTGCATGCTGTAGCCTGGAAGAAACAAGCTATTTTCTGATTGCAGGGATCTAAGCTGCATGCATACTGTTCTCAGTTACTCAGTGTTTGATTACTAACATTTTAGAAATTGCAGACTCTTTTGGCAAAACTGATTCTTTTCTACAATCTCACAGCATGAGCATCATTGTCACTTGAAAATAACTTTTTCAGGATTGCGTTTTGTACTGTAGTTTTCTTCCTCCTTTAAATTAACTTTTGTCTGTGTTTTTCATAGATTCAGCTGGAAAGCACCAACCAAGGCACCAGTTGCTCTCAATATTAAGCATGTTCCTATTAACAGTAGATACTGTCATAAGTGGAACCCTGACTGGAGCAGGTCTCCACTGAGATAGTGACCCCACAAATCCAGAAACTGATGAGTTACAGCATGGGAGCAGTTACCCAGAGATGTATCCTTGGAGCTTCTCAACACTTTGATAGATGATGCAAGGCTGGCCTCATTTAGCTTTGGTAATAGCCCTGCTTTGAGCAGGTGATTGGAGCAGAGACCTCCAGAGGTCCCTCCCACCTGACTTGTCCATAACTGCAGCCAGGCTCTGCTGGCATCCAGAGCTTCAGTGCATCATCCTCTTCCCAAAGGTTTAGATTTTCTGACTCTTCTCTCAGATTATTCTTTTACTGATAAATGAGCAAAGAGTAGGGAAGAAGCCACTTTTGCCACCCACTGCCCCTCACGCTTTCCTGCAGCTGGTTCTGGCAAGGTGCTCATTGATTTCCACAAGACATGTCCACAGGATTCCCTTCTCCTTGAGTACCTTGGCATGCCTAGGAGTCCTTGTGCTGCAAGCTGCATCTCCTGCCAAGAGCTTGAGTGAAGCAGCCCAGGAGTTTGACTCTCCCTTCCCCAAAGGGCTGGTGAAGGAGGCACAGAAGGGGCAGCAAAAGGGTAACTCCTGCAGGTTCATGGCAAACGCATCGGAGAGTGCAAGTGCTCAGCATCCCTTCTATCCTGTACAGACCCTCTGGAAAGAAAATGTGGGATGAACACATACAGTGTGCATCCTTCAGCTTCTAAATGTCTCTACTGTAAATAGGATTTGGCAAAGAGAACCCAGGCAGCCAGACACAGAGCTGTCAGCAACAGAACCTAATCATCCAGTAATGTGGAAAACCCCTGTTTATGGCATGCTGAATTGCATGTGTAGCTGTTTGGGTGGAAGGAGGACGTATGAGCCAGTCAAAAAAATACCCAAATGACTATGCATACCAAGCTTCAGTTAGCCTAGCTACTTGCTCTGCAACAAGCAGCTCTGATCTGGCAGAGAAATCCAATTTTTTCAGTGTGAGCTGCCCAAGCAGAAGTTTGCTGCTCAGGCAAGCCAATCCCAGACACTTGCCTGAAGGTGTCAGACCACAGCCTGAGAGTGAACCCCAAGTGTGGAGTTGGGGTAGAACTCTTGTTTTCCTGACTGAGCTCAGTCTTCAAGTGATGGAGGAAAAAATACAAGAATGTGTGGGTAAGGGGCAACAGTGAGAATGAGAAGTTGGAATGCTGGAGCCTACAGGACTGCCTGCAGGAAAGAAAAGCTAATGAGGTGTGAAACCTCTAGCAGCAGAAGAAGATAGATATGTGTAGGATAAGCAGTTAAGCAGAGAATATTTATGTCCGTGAATGTTGGCCGATTTGTCTTCTGAGTCTCTGAGAGGACACAGAGACAGGCACTCCGTCTTGAGGAATGACAACGCTGAGGCCATGTGCAGACCCTATTGTTTGCATGGCATGAATTTTGTCAAGGCCAATCACTCTGAATAAAGAAACACCATTCCTCTCATCAGCCAATTATTTATTCACTTTCAGGAAGGCAGGATGGGGGAGAAAGAGAGACTAGCAGGAAATATTTATATTCAAGAGCAGAATTAGAATTTTAATCTATGTCTGCTTCTCAGGAGGCAAAATTCTCAATATAAATGCTAAGTATTGCACTTTATTATTATGATGGCTGCATTAATAGGCACTGTTGCTGCTGGCATGGGGAGTCTGGTTGTCCTTTGGCTTTGTCATAGTCTGGGCATACAAGAAAGAGCAGTAAGGAAGCCAGCTGAGGACATCACCAAGAAAAGGAGCCAGGGCTGTGATGGATACAAATTAAGTTAAAATAGAGTTAAGTCAAGTCTTGCTGAGGTCTCCCAATGCAAGGAAGTTTCCTCTCCCTCCTCTTGCTCTGGGAAGATGAATACAGTGCTGATCCCCTCCCTCTCCCCTCCTATTCAGGACTGGGGAAGCCAGCTAGACATGACCCCTAAAAGAAGCTGCATGTGGAGCTTCCAGGCTGAGGCTCTAGGACTCTCCATACACTCAGAGATGTCTCTTCAGCCTTGTGGGACTGCCACTGGAACAGGGGGATCTGAGCAGACTTGCATCACTTCCAGTATTGCCCCTCTTGTCTTCTGCTCTCAAACTCCCTTCCCAAAGTTTTCCTGTGCTTTGTACAAACACAACTGCTGTGGCTGGTCCATTTGCTGCTCTCACACTACTGCCTCTCTTGCAGGATCTGCCCAGTGTCCAGCTCAGCAGTCAGTGGGCTCTTTGCACAGTGTCAGCAGTCTGGCTCTGGACCCATCCCTGGCCAATGCCATCAGGAGTACGTACCCTGGTAGTGCAGTGTTAGTCTGTCCCCTCACTTGCCATCTCAGGACCACATTAATTACTGCTGCTCACAGGGTGTTTTTTGTGTGGTAAATTGTTGATTAACTCAACTTTGTGGAAATTTGAAACTGCTGTCTGTCAATCTTCCGAATGAATAATAGCATGTGGAGCACTGGCAGCAAAAGCCCTGTCTCCCTCATCCAAAGAAAGGGAGGAGAAAAACAGATGCAAGCATTTTCCTTGGATTGACTGCAAAGGTACAGAAAATATTTTGCCTCTTCATAACCATATTTGATTTTACTAGGAACTATACACAAATTAAGAAACATAGTGAACTCCCAGCATCTACCAGAAGACCTTTCACTTGCAATGAGGAGACACCAGTGGATAAAAGACAGAAAATTCCCTCCAAAGGTAGTGTTGAATTTTCACTGTCTCCGGTAAGTGCAGGAAAGGTTTATTTAGGGAATATGCATAAATGAGGTCTTGTTTGCATAGATACAGTAAATTTATTTAAGAAAAATAACCTGAGAGGAAAATAAGAAAAGTGTCTGCTAGTTAATTCAGACGTGCCCCTTCTAGAAGCCTGTGCTCCCAGCCCCCTGGCAATTCACTGCACAGCATCACTAACAGGGGGACTAATGGCACTGTGGGTGACTTCTTTCATCAGCACATGCTTTCTTTTTATTATTTTCAATGCTGAACACCAAATTACTTTTGAAGAACTTCAGAGGGTGAATTCTGTATTTCAGCTGTGGGTTTGCCACATTGTTACCTCTACACAAGCATGGGAACACATGGCCAGGGCAGGCCAAGAGTGATGCTCCTGCTGTGTGGAACCACCAAGGCCAACAGGACAGAGCCAAGGGGTTGCAACAGAGGTAATCCCTTTGCTGGAGGGATCTCTTTAACCAGCACGAGGTTTGGGTGGAGGGAAGGAAGACCCTGGAACACAGAGGAGATGCCCAGCCTGTGGCTGCTGGCATGCTGTGTGCTTTCCTAGTGATAAATTTACTCTCATTCCCTGATGTCTGGCTCTGGAGGAGGAAGCAGCTTGGGAAGAGGAGAGGAAAAGGGAGCTGTGTCAGGATGTTATAATCCCAGCTCTGGGATTAGTGTCCAGATGCTTTTGGGAGCTTGTAACAGGGAAGTAGCCAAGAGCTGTCAGAAGGGAAAGATTTTTTCTGCTATAGGAGAAAACCTGGCACCCACTTAGAAAGGCAGCTGTAGGTTGGGCAGCCTACACTGAGGGGGATGCAGCACAGCAAAAGAGGCAGCACTTTGCCTTTGCTCACCCTCTAAAATATTTGCAATCAGGAACTTAAATACATCCCTTCTGCTGATCACGAAATGGGAGGCTGGAGTTGTGCTGGGAGGTGCTGGGCACAGTTGCAGGCAGTGGGGATCAGGGCTGACTGAGGTCTCTGCTTGTGATCCATCATGAGAATTTGGGCACTAATGTAGAGACCACTTTCTTTAGCTGAGCAAAATGTTAAAGTCAAGGCTCCAGCTGCAGAAGGAGGGGGGCTCTGTAGAAGCAGAAGCCGGCCAGCGGCCCAAAATTTGCTGCCTGGACAGGTTCAAATCCTGGTAATACTACTACAACCTTTTGATTAATAAATAGACAGTGGTTCTTTCTAGATGAACTGAAGTGGTCACACCTCCTGAAACTGTCCCCCTGAGTTGTGGCTCAGACTGCCCTGATGGCCATGAGGAAAGAAAGGAGGAGACAAGGGCTGTGTGAGGAGGTGGTAGGGGTCAGGCAGAAGGCAGGGCTGGGGGAAAGGAATGCAACATTCTCCTGGCTGCTCTACTTTTTCCATGGGAACTGAACTGTGGGCCAGACTCTGCAATGGGCTGAGCCTCAGTAATGAGAAGAAAGGAAAAATGAGGACCTGAATGGTGAAGAAATACAACAGAGGGATGAGGGAAAGGAGCAAGCCTAAGCAGCCAGGGAGGAGGAAGTGTCAGAGGCAAGGGAAGATGTGCAAGAAGGAAGAAAATCCTCCCATATCCCACAGCAAGCTTCAGAGATAGCAGGAGAGAAGAAAAGTGTAAATGAGTTGGCCACTCTCAGGTTAGAGCCTCCAGGAGAGCAGATTATCACATTTCCAAAGAGGGAAGAGGGTGTGGTGGAGCTGCGGCTGCAATGAGGACACACTTTCCTGCACCCCCTGATGCTTGGGGACATAGCTCACCCACCAGCCACTGCATGAAAGCTCAGAGAACCTTAGGAGGCTGAAGGATATATCCACCTCTGCAGAGGCTTCAGGGGGATTTCTGTCTTGCCACCCCATCCACTGCCCAGGCACATGGCAAACAATACCATCTCCTTCTTGGTCCCCCTTGCCATCCTCTGCTTTTCAGGCAGGCTGCTCAAAAGCATTATTTATATAAACATTTATATAATAATATATATTAATATATATTAATATATAGAAATACTGGAATATATTATATAATAATATATTAATTGTATATATATTATATATATATTATATATATATATTTATATTTTATATATAAGACAAGCAAATGGATGATCAGGATGTCATAATCCAGCTCCATAGAAAAAAATCTTGGTTCTCCAGGCCTGAGTGTCATTCAGATGGATCTATTCTGATCCATCACATAGGAATGATGGAGATCTCTGTTCTGGAGACAGCAAGAGGACCACTTTTGGGTATCCAAGAAGCACTGTTCCACAGTTGTACTTGATACACACAAGATACTCAACTATAACATTTTTAAAGCACTTTTTGATATGTACCTAGGCTATTCACAATATGAAAGATACTGCTTTCTAAAAAGCATATTTCTAAAGAGCCTGAAATAATTTTTTTTTTTTTTTTGTCATGCAGAGAAAGCCCTGGTCTTATTTCCTGGCTTTTGTTTTCCTTTATTATTTAACTGCAATTATACCACTGTACCCAGATGACTAAAAAGTAGCTGAACAGGTTTTCATTATATTAAATATTATGGCCAGGCTGCAAAAAGGACAGGAGATTTAAGCCCAGTTGTGATTTGCTGGAGTTGGGTGACAGGATCCATCCCAAAGTGCTATTGCAAAGCCGGATTTTCTCAACTACTGGAATAACAATCTCATGCTGGATTTAGGAAAATTACTGCATTTCTATACAAAATGTTCCAGAAGTGCAGGCTTACATTAACACACTTGGTAATGGAGGACCTTTAAGCACACCATATATAATCTTTCCCAGAAGTATTGTTTTTTCTTCCATTCTCAGGGCAGGAAAAGGAGGGCTATAAACCAGCACATGTAGAGAGTTTCAAGCAGGTGACAAAGGAGCATGTGACTCCACATAGCACAGAAAGAACATGAACTGCAATTTTAGAAAACCTTAAAAGCAAGACCACATTTTGTGAAGGTGTAGCTCTGCTCTGTGGACCTGCTTATGGAGACCATCACTGAATTTCACAGAATATTTTGAAACTGAGATTATTAAAAATTTTAAATTATGTCATATGGAAAAGCTATATTTTAACCATGTAGTTTGTATCTGTGTCCAGAGTCATTACTTGCTTAAGGGTATAGAAAGAAGGAGTGAGGAATGTTTGCTTTAAGTATAAAGTGTAGGGTGACTCCACAAACCGAAATGAACAATGTTTGGGCCACCTTAAATTTTGCTCACTCATGATGGATTTCAGATTTTTATGTGAAATGAACTAATAGTCAGATGAATATGATCCACGTTCAGAAAAAAAGTTATTCCTGAAATTCTGTTGCTTGTCCAGAAACCAATACTGAGACTGCAAACCCCTATTATTTCCACCTGAGTAAAAATCTGTGTTTAAAAGATAACATACTAATTCAGTTACTCTTCACATAACATGTTTGTCTTAAAGTTGCATTATATGTACTTTTCAGAGTCATGAGCAAGTTGAAAAACTTCATTTAAAAAGTCTGTGTTGCAATAGGAAGAATTCAGAAGGTGAGTGTGCAGGGTGAGAGCTTTGGGGTCTTTTAATTTGTGTTTTCTCACTTGGAGAACAAGTCTTTCAACCAAAACCAGGAATAAGAACTGCAGCCTCTGAAATTCACCAACAGGATTTAAGTCGTGGTTTAAAATGTATTAAAAAGAGAGAGTGTTAAATGAGATTCAAATTTAAACATTAAAATTCTTTATGTTTGTTTGTTCTCATGTAGACAACACTTCGCTTGGTACAGGACCAAGGTTCATTCTTAGCTTTTGTACAAACTAAGCAAGAAGTTAGGAAAATTATCCTGCTATCCTAATCCTCCTCAAACTGGCCTAAAGGTGCCTTCCACACCAGTGTCTCTGCTCCTCTCTCTGTGCAGCAATAAACACATGCTGGACACTCTTCCAAAAGCCACTCCAGAATGTGACCATACATTATGGAGACAAGAGGCAAGGGCCAGGCCTCCCTTCAGAAGAGGGTGCTGGAGAATAATTGATTTGACAGTGTCACGTGTGGCAAGCTGTCCTGGTTTGGGCCAGGATAAAGGTGATTTTCTGGTTTGTACTTTTGTTTTCAGATAAGTCTCTTATAAGCAGTTGCACTTGCTGAAATTAACAGCAAGCTTCTCAGACAGTGTCTGCTTCTAGGACTGATAACACTCGATGTTTATAGTTACTGCTGGAGACTGGTATGCAGAGCCAAGGACACTGCTCGGCTCTGAGGAAACATTTTACCTTTATCCTGGTCCAAAACAGGACACAAGCAGAGGTCTCATCCTGGTTGGGACTTGATTGTTCTTCATTCGTCATTATGTTTAATAGGAGATGCAACATACAGTGCTCAGTCTGGTGGGGGTCACTAATACCTTTCAATCTAGGACAAGAGGAAATGGCCTCCGGTTGTTCCAGGGGAAGTTTAGATTGGTTAAAAGGAAAAATTCCTCCACCAAAAGTGTTTTCTGGAACTGGAACAGACTGTCCAGGGTAGTGGTGGAGTCACCATCCCTGGAAGTATTTAAAAGACATGTAGATTTGGTGCTTAGGGACTTGGTTTAGTGGTGGACTCGGTAGTGCTGAGTCAACAGATGGACCTGATGACCTTAAGGATCTTTTCCAACCAAAATGATCCTATGATTCTGTAACCATTGCAAGGTGTCTGAGGTCCTTAGAGGTTTCAGAAAGCAGCCATGCGCAGAGCCCAGACCTGAGAGCAGCACCTTGTCTTCTCACAGAGTGCCGGGATCACAAAGTCCTTGGTTGCTTTCGGGGAGATGTTAATCAAGGAGAAGCCTAAGTGGGTGTTGAATTTCACTGTCATGACACAGTACAACAAACTACTCCTGGGTAGAGCATGAGTGGTTCCTTCTTGCACTTGAATCCCTTGGGCCTTGACATGTTACATGATATTTCTCCACAGTGTCCTATTGGATGTACAAAACTATATCATTAAATAGGTCACTTTTTCTCTCTTCATTGAAATCTTAATTTTATTGCTCAACACACATTATGTGCTTGGGTGTTTATTTGGCTTAAGGCTAGATGTAAATGGTGGTATATGGGTGCATCCTGCCCTTGAAGATGAGTGAACATGAAATGAAGAAAATGCATGTTGAGGACCTGCCTCTAAATTATTTGGCATGAAGAAACATGCAGTAGAAATGGGAAATGGCACTGACTGATAATACCATGGTCTTGGCCAGTGACCCCAAAACTTCCTCATGCAGAGCCATTCCCTGCTTTACACTGAGAAAAGGTATTGCATCTCCCACAGAAAGTCATTTTGCATTCTGCTGCAGGAGTTAGGGACTGTTTGTCTGAGGAAAGTGTTAGGTGAACAGTTTTAATCCTGCTCCCTTCCAAGTCACAAAAAGCAGGGTTGGATTTGATGTAACCAAATGTCTCTAATAACTACTGTGTGGTGTACTACCCAGGCTGCTGTGGCAGTAAAATATGTATAACTAATCATTTTGTTAAATGAAAAATGTACTATAGGGCACATTTTATAATTAAGAAACCATGCTCCAGTTAATTTTGCATGTGATATTTCACAGTTTATTATCAGGATACATAATAAGTACCTAAACACAACTGCCCATGTGAAGCTCTAGTATTGGAAAAAAAGCAATTGTAAAGAAGTATAAGGATAGGACCTTTGCCAAACAAAGGGTTGAATTAGCAGGAGGATGAAGGAATAAACCTTGCAATGTGTGAACATGTCATTGTGGGACTACAGTAATGGAAGAATGAGGGAGTTTAAGCAAAGACTTTAATGAAGTGGAGTTCTGTTGACAGATAATGTTTAAAAATACTGTTAGGGTTAAGAAACAATTAATGATGCATTAGATGACCTGAGTGCTGGTGTTAGCAATTGGGTAATGGCTCATGACCTGAGCAAGGTGTTCTGGCTATATGAACATATTCAGCACTTACCATTGTCTAATTCACAAGTGAGAGGTTAAATGAAGACATTTTAGGGATTTGTGCTGAAGTGAAGCCTCCAACACATGCTATTCATCTTGTTCTCAACTAGCCAGATGTTGTGAATATAAGGTACTGATAGAAATTCATTCTGGTCTAACCAGAGAGTGGCAAGGTTGCCTTCTTAGTTGACCGCCTTGCCGACAGCGAGTGCTAAGCCATCTCCTGTTTGTTTCTGCTGTGCAAGTGTAGAAAAGAAACTGCCATCAGTTCCCATGAATATCTGGCAGGACAAACCTAGTCAGGAAGAGGTTTTTCATCAGCTTCGTCTTTCAGTGATTAAAGCATGAGCAAACTACAAACAGTTAAATCTCAATATTTTCCTGTTGCAGAGGTAGCCTGAGGAGGCAGCTCCAACTGCTTATCAAAGCAATTTCTGAGGAAGAATTATTCTATGGTTAGAGCTAGTAAATGGGTGTCTTGCTCCTTTTATCCCTGCTTGGCAGAACAAGCAGGATCTAGAGCACTCAGGCTGAGCAAGGGAGGAGGAAGCCTGGTCTGGAGCACATGAGGAAGCATCCCTCCATCAGCTCTTTGGAGCACAAACCCAGAGCTCCCTGGGGAGGGATGACATGGGAGATGCCCCTCTGATGCCCACAGATGGCCTCCATTTCCCCTGAGTGCTTGCGTGCTGGCTTGGGGAGCCTGTGCAGATGCTGCGGAAGGGGGACAAGGTGCCTTGGATGTAGGAGGCTCTGCTGCTGTGAGGGCCAACCCAAAGAAGGGCTGGGGACTCTATACACCCAGCACTGGGGATGTACCCAAGGTTTGGGCCTGATTAGGCCTTCCCCTGAATTAACTGAGAATGTGGCATTTTCTGTCTTACTCTGAACACAAAATGCTGGGGCTGGCTCTGCTGGTTCTTTGGGAACTGGCGATTCTCACATATTTGTTACTTTTATTTGTGCTCTGGGTTCAATCTTTGTACATTGCTGGGCAACTGTGCAAAGCCAATGTGTGCCTTCAGCTTTCACTGGCTTAATCACAGGTCCTTTGGCAACCAGTATCTATGTGAATTAGCCATCTGCAAAATGCTGCCCTGCTCTACATGTGCCCAATCCCCACATCATTATTTGAGAGCAAGGACTGAGGAGGGAAAACAAGCCCATGCCTTCAATTTTCTTGTGAAACCTTTCTTGGCTGTTTCTTTTTCTAAGGCTGTGTGAATATTTGGCTCATGTCCTCTGCAGGAGTATTCTTAGGGTAAGCATTTATGTTTCAAATGTGATACAAAATCCAGTAGGATTTTAGGAGAAATTAAGGTCTTGATGATGCTCAGTGTAATGCAGACAGAAATTACTATGTATTTTCAATGTATTTAGCTTTCTTCTTTTTTGTCTCATATTATCTTGGTCTGCATGCTGGATAGCTGATGTTCCCCAGGCAACCTAGTTCTGGTTAGGATTCCCCTGTCAGGTCACTCCATTTTGATGTTGTTGCAGCAGTTTCTTTGAGTTTCTTCTAAAACTGGAGGCAGAACAGCCAAAGAGATGGGCAGCTAGATGAAAAATTCCTGGTTTCCTTTTTCATGCTGAAGCCAGCAGATGGTGCTTACTGCCTTTACATGCTTCTCTGAGAAACCCTACACTATCTGCTAGTTTATTTATGGTATTTACCAGGGAACAGCTATGAGGCTCACAGCTACTTGTCACTTTCCAGGGAGCTGAAGGATTTGGCTTTGAAAACAAAACACATCCCACAGTGTTGAGAGCTTTAGGATTTCAACCCTCCACAAGTTTAGTTTTTTTCATGGACTGTTTTCTCAAAATGCTGCTTTGCTGCCATCATAGTTTTTTTTTTTTTCCTTTAAATTAGAAGGTGGGAAGAGGAGACCAAGTTGTACCATCTCCGTGGACAGGTTTTCAAGTGGGATTTGCAGAAGCAGCATGTAAGAGAGAACTTAGGCCTCTGATACACGGTTGATGAGGCTTGGAGGAGTCTGTGCAAGTCATGATGATTTTCAGGGAATACTGAGTACCATGTGCTTCCAGGAGGGGTGCTCTGTGACTGCTTCAGCCCAGAGAAATACTTTGATAAGCTCTCAGAAAAGCATCTTCCCAATCCACTTCCAGAACTGGTGAAGAAGTGCTACCCATTCCATCTGAGGAGAGAAAACTGCTGGGCTCCTATGTGTGCTTTGGGAGACCTTTACACCTTGAATATTTTCCCAGAAGAGCTATAGCTTTTGTCTTTCCCAGTGTGACTTACATCTACTGGAAAATGCACAGAGACTGGGTTACAAGGATTAAAAAAAGTAAAAATTAAAAAAAAAAGATACCAGAGCTACTCTGTCATTTGGCAATGAAGAGTGACCAGCAGTGGGCTGAGGATAGAAGGCTCGGACACACATTTCCACTATTCACTCCCATGCAAAATGTTTCACTTGTTCCTATTTATCTGCCTATGTATTTCCTTTACACAGACACAAAACTAGAACAGGATCCCACCAGGCAGATTGCACCTTTCTGTGAGCACATCTTTTATTCAGTATTATTCTTTTTCTCTCATTCTTCGTAGATGAATTATTATGGCTCCATTAAAGCAGTGATTTCTACCTCTGGCCACGAGTTGACAACTTTAGGAATGGGTAACAATTTTGCTTATCTATAAAACCAATAGGAATTTCTTTCAAAATAATATCTACAATAGCAGTTCTCCCTGCTTCCAGTCTCCCCAGGGTGTCAGTGCTACCTGTATTTCTAGACGTAGCCTGAGGTTTAAACTTTTTCTTTGGTGATGAAAGCAGAATTAGTATTCTCTTTTGGGGTCCTTCTTTTATTTGGGTTTTGGGAGTGTAATTTCTAAACCCATCAAAGATGCTTAGAAAAAGCAAACAGCCTTGCAGCTGGGCTGCATGAATTTCCTGGACATTTTTACCAGCATTGGCAGATAAACCAGAGGAGCAAGAGTTGTGAGGAACCCATGCTGCTTGGTTCTCTACTCCTGCAGTCTGGACTTGCAACCTCACCTTTTCTCCACACAATGTTGTTCCCTCCTATCTGCATGTTTACACTGGAAACTCAGTGAAATCTCTGAAATATCAGTGTTTTCCTGAGACCAGCAGCTAGTTCTTTTTACCACACTGGAAATAATGCAAGCTAAAAAATTCTGATGATTAATATCTGTATGATCTGATTGTATGTGGGCAGTGTGACTCAAAGATCTTTGAAATTATATGGGAGAACAGAGTGTCTAGGCTTGGGCAGAGGAACCAGGCAAAATCTGGCCCAGTTTGAATCCTTACTGAGGAATTAGTATATTTCAAATACCTGGACCTTATATTTACAGCATTAACACTTTCCATTAATCAAGATAATAAGCTAAAAGGCAAAGATATGGAATAACTTTTAATTTTCAACAGTGTCCAGGAAAGCCAAAAAATTGCCCTTTAGTCTAACTTTCTATCAATAACCTTAAAAATGGATCTTGAAAATAAATGCTAAATGATTACTGAGGTATTACTAAGCTACTTAATTTTGGGTTTAGGTCATATGCAGGCTGACTAACTTTGGTCCTACAAGGAAAAGGCTTGCATATTCAGTTTACTTTCTGTCCTATTTCTGGGACCAGGGTGCAAGCAGAGGCTTTGCTAGTGAAAGGGAAAAAAGTCCTCAGCAGTTCCATGGCCCCGTTTCAGCAAAGCATGGGCAGCAGTGTGTTAACTGCAGGATCAGAATCCTGCTGAACACCAGGATCTGTGGAAATGCACTTCCTTGCTTTGAAGGAGTGTAGACATAGGAAGCTCTCTAAAATCTGCTTTGCTCCTACAGCATTCAACTGCAGAGCTCCTGTGGAGAAAAGCCTTCTTCCAAGGGTAAGTAAATAAATCTGTTTTACCACCAGAGAGGTCAGCACTCACAGAGCTTTGAGATGTGAAATGCTGAGCATCTCTAGCATCACGGTGAGTGTGGTGCTGCTCTGCTACAACATTCTTTATCACCCAGCCCAGACCTTCCCCCACCCAGGCTGTCTTCATCTGCCCACAGGAGCAGAGGGAGAGGAGTCACATCTCCTCCAGGTCACCTTGGGTTTCCATAGTGACTATTTGAATGTGATTGTCTTATCAATCAGAACCTCCTTTACTCTCATAAGCAACTATGAAATCTCCTCTGGTTTCTATAGCAACCATCTTTAAACCCATATATTTGTTTTCTCTAGACTTAGTTGAATTGTTAGAAATAGAGCAAATTAACTGCAGGGGCAATATTTCTTCTTCTTTTTTTTTTCCCCCCCTTAGTTTATTCTTTATTGTAATCCAGAACAACAGTTATGGTGAGGTTTTTGTTTCAGCTGCTCAGATATCCTCTTTGCTGCCTAACCACATGAACAATACTTCTTAAAAATTGTTGTTTTCGTGAGGAACATTGAAAACCTGAAACCCCTGAAGTTCAGTCTTCCCCTTCCCAACTCAAGCTCCTCTGTGATTCTGTCCCCAGGCACCTAGAAGGAAAAAATATGAACTTTTGTTACCTCAAATCACTTCTTGTAATAATATACAAGAATAGCTCATTCCCTCCTGCAACCTCAATGCAAAGTACAGTCATTACTTAACAGCAACACTATGAATTAGTCAAATATTATTATCAGTGTAGTATGAAGAATGTGCACAAGGTTAATGGCCCATCTACATTGCAGATCCAATAAATGTCAAGAAGGTCATTTTTTTTTTTCAGCCTAAATGTGCTAACTGCAGACAAGGCTGTTATCACACTGTCTGTGATTCCCTTTCACCAGACAGCAGGCAGACATGAAGCTATCTAAAAGAGCTGACACTGGCACAGCCACAACTATCTCCTACTTCATGATATGACTACAAACACTCTTTGTATTTCAGTCTCAAAGTTCATCTTCCCTAGGCAGACCATAAGTAGAAAATGTGCTTAATTCAAGGTTATAAAGTTAAGAATATGTAATCATTTGGTTCTGGAACTCTGTGGCAGCATTTTCTGTGATTCTTCCAGCAGCAGTAGATTGCAACCATACCAAATCTACCTCTGTGCAGCTTCCAGGCTGCATGGAATTGAAGACAGACTATTGAAGGGGAAGAGAGTACCTCAGGTCCCCCTGTGGTGCTGCTTTCTGGCTGTCCTGGGCTTTTCTTACTCCTCTTCTTCTGTATTAGGAAAACAATTCTGAGTTTGGAATGGATTATGGAATTGTTTGCTCTTCTTTTAATTTCTAACTTTTCTGAGGAACCCTCGGTCCTTCTGATGTTTTCATTTGCTCCCCTTATAAATGTGCAAGGCGCATTTATACCTGTGTGATGGGACAAGAGGCATGTGCAGAAACACTGACCAAACTCCAGCCTTGCTCCTTGGAAAAAGAGTTCCCAACAAACTGGAACTTCAAGGAAAGGTGAAAAAATTGCCAGGGTGTTGTAGTTGTGGTTACCTGTTAGGGAAGAGCAAGAGTGCTGAGTCAGCTAATGGGAAACTCAGAGTCATCAAAGATTAGGAAATCTTATATGTATGGGAGGAGGAATCCATCAAGACGATAAAAAAGAGAGGAGTTAACTACTTCTAAATTATAAAGGAGGAAAATGTAGTGACTCAGGATCACAATGCTGCTTTCAGGAAAGGTGGCTGGTGCTGAAGGGGTTTGGCTTCCCCTCCAACCCTTCTCCCCCCCCAGCTGCCCAGCTGTGCTGAGGGAGGTTTCCCTGTTTTTGCAGGATGACTCATTGGTGCTGCAGCTGAAGGAGAGAAAGGAGCAGGGGAAGCCTCAAGAGGCAGGAGAGTACAGCTGGCCATGGGAGCTCCTCCAGGAAGAGCCAGAGAGGACCAGATGGTGTTCAGAGCTCAGAAGGGAGTAAAAGAGGCACAGCCTGCTTGTGACAGGTGGAGGAGACCAGGGGTCTGGCTGTGGAACCCCAACCTGCCCAGGCAAAGGGCTGTGGGAGCCCTTGCCATGTTGTGCTGCAACAGAGCTGGGTGTGGAGGGCAAGCAGCTCCCAGCAGCTGCTGGTGTGGGATGGGAGTCCCTGGTGTCATTGCTGACTGTGAGCTCAGGACCACAGCTCAGTTGATTTGCTTTGGGTACGCTCAGACATCCAGAGTACATCCCTGCAGCCTCCTTGCACTGAATATTGCTCCCCCTTTGCTCATACAAATCCCAGAGAAAAATCACTTCTGTAAATAAATGCTTTGCAGAAATGCAAACTATTTTCAACAGGAGCTTGGCTGGAGCTGTTCCTCATCCCTAACCTTTCAATCCCACAGTGTTTTCTGCCCAAAGAGATGCCTCACAGATGAGCAGGGCTTTCAGCTCTGTGCAGGGTTCTGCCACATCCCTGTACGCCTCCAAGGCTCTTGCAAACCTTCTTACAAATCTGCAGGGTACTGCTCAGAGATGGGATGCCAGCAGCCCAGCTGGCTCAGAGTCTGCAGGGGAGATGACAGCAGGCAGAGACAGGGCACAAAGAAGCCACGAGTAATACTAGCAAGGAAAGATGCTTTCTTCAAGCAAATGCTTGCAGTTGGTCTGCCTTCCTTTCAGTGAAGGGTTTCTACTGCTGGCTGAACCTTCCTGACAAAACTTGCACAACTTCACTCCCCAAAACACAAGTGTAAACAGATTTGGGACCATTACATTTGACTTTAGGTTAGATATTAGAAAGAATTTCTTCACGGAGAGGGTGTTTAGGCTATGGAATGGACTGCCCGGTGAGGTGGTAGATTCTCCGTCCCTGGAGACATTTAAAAAAAGACTGGATGTGGCACTCAGTGCCATTGTCTAGCAACTGCTCCGGTGGGTCAAGGGTTGGACTAGATGATCTCTGAGGTCCCTTCCAACCCAGCTAATTCTATGATTCTATGATTCTATGACTTGGTGTAATAAGAAAGTCACAGATAGGAAATGCTTAACATGGAGCTTTTCTTGGCTTGGGAGCCATAAAGCACTGATCTTTTGCCTTCACATGTCTGAAAAAGATGATAAAATATTGTCCATGTCCACCGTTATGGCTTGTACAAGCTACTGATATAATACTCTGACTCCTTCTATGCAAAATTGCAGAATTGTCTAATTTCTGAAAGTATAACTATTACATAATCTGTACAAAGTTAACTTGTGCCCTTTGCTGGCATTAGAAGAACATTTACAAATCTGAAGCCAAATACTTAGGAATGGGGAAATGCCAGAATTGAAGTTGCACATTGGGTCAACTCCAAAGAAACAGGGCACTTCTTGCTTGTCTTCCCACCACCCTCCCCATGCAGGCTGAGCTTTTCTTTCTTCTCTCTTACCTACAGATTTGGGATGCTGAGGACCAGAACTGCAGATTTTCAGCTCACCCAAAGACAAGCAGGGTCCAGATCTCTGCTTGCCTCTGTGTACCATGCACACAACCTTTTTAGGTTGCTGCAGTTATACTTGCTCTTCTCCACCTAATATTGAGAAACAGGGCAGGTGGGGAGAAGAGGTAAGAGAGGGTGTTTTGCACTTCTTCCCAGTTTTCTTCCCAAAGCCTGTGGTTGGGTAGTGACATCACAGCTCAGTAAGTACCACAGGAGTTCCTTAAGGAGCACATCACTTGTAAGGACCAAAAGCCTCATTCTCCTTATCTCAGTTTTCAGAGCCACTTAAGCCCCACCTCTTTCTTTGCTCTGTGTGGCTCATGTATTGGGAAACAGAAGCAGAGCAGCTCCACATGTTCCTGCTTTCCCTGGGGCTTGCACAGCATGGTTGCTGGTTCCCCCTTCCCTCAGGAGCACGGGAGGCATCGGCTGTGTGTGTTTAACATCTGCTCTCCACACAGTATGTAGCTGCACACCCTGGTCATCTTCCCAGCAGCTTCCCCCAGGAGCAGGACTTTGTTATTTATGCTGCTCCCTCTCTTGCTCCCAATCCCACCACAGTGCATGGATCCAGAGTCTCCAGTAGATTAACTCTGGAGGACAGCTGGTAAGGTAGGCAGACCAGCACCAGGGTTTGGCACCCTGCTCACTGGGCTCTGATGTCCCTCACCCTGACTTTCAGCCCTCCTCTGATTCACCCAAGCGTTTACAAAGCAAATAGGAGCAGCTTCTGTAGAAGAGGTTGTAGGTAATTTCTGGATACTGGGCTGAAACACAGCCTGCAACATTGCTGTCTCCATCTCTCATCTGAAGAAGGTGGGATGCACTCTGAGCAGTCACGGGGCAGGTCCTGCAAAGGAGGTGGTTGTCCTTGCCTGGGACTCCTACCAGTGTGCAGGGTGAGACAGCCTGGACCTGGGCAGCTGTGTGCCCACCCAGCAGTGACTGATTAAATGCAGCCTCTAGACACGTGGACACAAATTTCTTCAAAGGGACTGTAAATACTAAAGCCCAGCCAAACTCATCCTCTGTCCCCCATTGCAGTACTGCTGGGATACCTGAGATATTAGGAAAGGTGAGCTAGGCACATGCTGTTCTGTTCAACAGAAAAGAAAGCTAGGGACATAAAGGTGTGGACAAGGGGTGGGAATCAAAGTGGAAAGCTTGAGCTACTTTTCGGAGTTCAAACTTTTGTCCCTGTCCATGGCAGAGGGGTTGGAACTAGATGATCTTAAAGGTCCCTTCCAACCCAAACCATTCTATGATTCCCTAGTCCTTTTTTTTCTGTTTGTTTGTTTTTCTTTAAAGACAGATGTAAGTGTGGAACTTTGAAGCAGTAAAGCAGTTATGTGACTTCACCAATGCTCATGAAGAGGCAGCAATCACCTGTTTGACTTTGAGTAGCAGTGGAAGATGCTACTTTATAAATATATACACATATATATATAGTGGTTACATCTCTGTAGGCACTATTTCCAGTGTCTCTGTTTGGGTCCTGTGCTGGGCTGGCTACTGGGAAACAGAGATGGATGCCTGAAGATAGGGAGTTAAAAACACAGTCACTGTCTGTATGCTCTGAAAAGGGGTGAGCAATTTGATTATTTCTGGAGGACTGGAAAACATTTGAAGGACACTAATGAGGGTGGATTGGGCTTTTTTTCACTGTAGAAGGAAAGTCTCATGAGATCTGTGACTGCACCTATACAAAGGTGCACAGGAGCAAGTAAGGTCTTTCTTGACATTGCATGAAACTTGTCCTGGGGCCAGATGCATTGAGTGGGGGTTTATGATGCAAGAAACCATGCTTTTCTGTAGGAAGTTTCTCCCCTGAGACATTCCTGAGGGATTAGTCAGATTCATATGCCTCTGAAAGAACCGTGTCGTACAGTTTCTGGAAAGAAAAGAGCAAAAAGTAAATCCAAAGAGAGCTGTAGCACAAGCAGATGGAGCTGCCCAGCCTGGCCAAGCAGGCTCAGGCTGCTTGTGGCTGGGTCTGCACACCCACAGAGTCTATGCAAGTCAGATGGTGCTCTAAAAAATAAATTATCTATGCTGTTGCTCTTCAACACCACAGACAGCACACCAGTGCTGTTTGTAATACAGCATCCTGCACAAATCTGAGCCTGTTGCACTAAGCACAGGACCAAGGAGATGGATGAAAGGCTTGGTAGCTTCCAAGAGGAATATTAATTCCAGAGTGAAAAATCATTCAGTACTTTTGGAGACCAATGGGTAAACATTCAAACTAACCATATTCAAAAGCTGCACTTGCCAGTGATCAGAGAAGAAACCAGCTGCCTTCTGTGGGGTGGCCAAATTGTAGTGGCAATGGCCAAGGCTGGATTTGAAATGAAGAGAGGAAACATGTTTGTTAGTCCTGCTGACCTAAAGGACCTACTCTTTCTTTGCAAGGTCCAGGATTCCCTTTGGAGCCCCTAGGATGGCGCAGGCAGACATCCTCCCACAAAAGAGGTTTTCATCATAAGATGATCATCTTTTGTTGAAACCAAATGTGTTGGTTTCAACAAACTGGGCAATGTTGAGAACAGGACTGAGTGAAGGGAATACAAGCTTGTAATTAGCTGCTGGCTATTCTGGGTCACTCCTCTTTCTTGCTCTCACTAAAAGTAGTTTTTTTTACCCAAAATTGGAGGAGAAAAAACAGAAACTTCTTTATCATATGTGAAGTGGATTTCCCATTTTCCAGTCAGCTCCTTTTGCTGGTAGGGCCACCCATCATGAGTAAGGCTGACCTTCCTCTCTCAGGAGCAGAGAGCATGTGTCTTGGGCCAAGAAGTACAAATCTGAATGAGAGGGGAGGATGACCACTGTTTCTCTGGTGGCTTTCTCTGCTTCCATCCATCCCCTCACATGGACATTATGGTGTTAGAATGTGTTCAAAGAAGGGCAATGAAGCTGGTGAAGTGTCTGGAGCACAAGACTTGTGAAGAGGAGTCAAGGAAACTGGGGTTGTTTAGTCCAGAGAAAGGGAGGTTCAGGGGTGACCTTATCGTTCACTATGACTACGTGGAAAGTATGTTGTAGTGAGGTGGGTTTTCTTCTAAGTTACAAATGATGGAACAAGAGGAAATGGCCTCAGATTATTCCAGGTGAGGTTTAGATTGATTATTGGGAAAATGTCTTTACTGAAAGGGGTTGTCAAGCACTGAAACAGGCTGTCCAGGGAGGCTGTTGAGTCACCATCCCTGGAGATATTTAAAAGACGTGTAGATGTGGTGCTTAGGGTCATGGTACACTGGTGAACTTGGTAGTGCTGGGTTAATAGTTAGACTTGACGAGCTTAAAGGTCTTTTCCAACCAAAAAAATTGCCTGATTCTGTATTTCCCCAATACCACAAAGAAGATATCCCATGTGACAGCCACTGTCCATTAACTCTCTTGGCCTTCACAGGTTGCAGGGGTAACACTGTAGTGTGGAGTATGCTGTCTGGCTGGCTGTGTCTTCTGCAAACTTCATGTGATGCTTCCCTGTGACAGCACAAGAGGCAAACACTCCCTGGGAAAACTGCAGTGGCAATGAGTATACCCCAGCTTTCTAAAATCATTGCAAAAGGAACATCAGAAAATATTTAGGATAGATTTAAACGCCTGTCTTTGACTTTTATAGAGTTACTTCTGCCAAATACTTATCTTACAGATTATAAACATAATTTAGGGTGTTTTTCTAAAGTAAAAAAAGCCTGGGTTTGTTACGAAAGTGCTAAAACAGCCTCCTTAGAGACATGTTGGACTTCTTTACTAAAGTGTCACTCCAGAGTGAAGCCTTAGTAAAAGCCATCATTCAGCAGCCTGCTTTGTGTTTCAGTAGTCTCAGGTTTTCCAGTGTAAAAGGCTTCCCTCTTTCCTTGACAGCTTTCGAGCTGTACTGAAAGCCATTGGTGGTGATATTTGATACCAATAGCAGCCTTGCAAGGCTGCAAAAGGGCCAGCTTTAATAAATGAATATCAGAACATTAGAGCTGCCTCAGAAAAAGGCAAAGGTGGTGGGTTATTACTGTAATTACAACACAGCAATGGGGGGGACATCTGGCTGTATCATCCTGATGAATTTTATTAATTTAACGTCATGCATTACAGAAAAGCAATTCTGAATTGTGTGATTTAAGTAATTCCTGAATTCTTTTGCATTAGAGCAGTCTTACAGTGAATGTACAACTGTTTTAATTCCTTTTGCTTCCCAAACTGCAGCCACAAGCAGTACCCAAGGAGTATTTCTACAGGCTGGCATGGGCTGAGATCTGGAGCAGCAATTCTCATTTCCAGTGGGCCTCCAGGCAGGAGTTAATACCGAGATGTTGTGCACATCCCAGCACTTGTCACAGCTCTGTGCTGTATGTGGTGTGATTTTAAATGATCTGTACAATGGTTTTATTTTTTTTCAAAAGACTCACGTGTTTTGGGAAAAACATTTTTTCTCAGTTTGCAGTCTCAACTCATCTTCCCTCAGCTTTTAATTCAAAAGCATGTAGATGCAGATTATTGATTTTTCAGCATCTTGAAGCAATCCCTCAAATTGGTGACAGCCCAATGTGCCTCTCCCGTGGAGTAAAATCTGCAGGACCTCTGGCCCTGGAATGATGCAGTGATCATCTATGGGAGAGCTCTGATTCTTCTCTGATAGCAGAATTTGCACTAAGATGTGGATATTTCATTGATCCCTTTTTTGAATGAAAGTGATTATTTGCTTAGAAGGCAAACACCCTGAGAATACGTGAGGTGATGATAAAAATGAGAATGCTGGTGTATTACAGAGAACTGGTGAATAAATACCTTGTAGGCAAAAGAGGATTGGTGGAGGAAGGTTTGGGATCTCTGTGTCTTATTTCATCCCATGCGCTCCCCTCCCAACAGGCTCACATTCCATTGTTACTGAGAAATGTTTTTGTTATCACAATTTGGTTTTCTGCAGTTTCTTTCTCCTCCTGGGACCTGCTCAGCTTCACACCTGTAAAGCTTTCCTGCTGGCACTTCCACACCACACAGAGCTGAGCTCAGCACAGTTCATGCAGCTTGGCAAGCCCTGAGTCAAAGGAGGGAAGGAAAACTACAGTCTCTTTGGTGAGCTGCTGCAGATCTGCATCCCCTCTTTGGGTCAGCTGCAGGCCCTGCATGGCACAGTATATGGGCATTAAAGCAGTCTCTGCTTTAAAACCTCAACATGTAAATTAGAGGGTCATCATCCACCAGCCTGGGTTCCTGGCTCAGCCATCACTCCCCACCACCAGCCAGCACTCCCATGGGGACGGGCACCAACAGCACCAAGGATTATGTCCTTGGGAATCCAGAGCAGGAGACACCACAATGTATGTGATTTAGATTATTCCTACGGAGATAAACTGTTGGAAGGATTGTATGTATGTGTGTGCCTCTGAGCAAACATGATAAGAGAAAACAAGGATTTAAATGAGCCAGTCCCTGCCTATGATTTGGGGCTATATTAAAAAAAAACAACAAAAAAACCACAAATCAAAGAAATCTCTTCTCCTCCCTCACATTAATCTCTTTTTTTCATAAATCTGTCCTTGGTACTGCAGTGGCTTGTTTTCAGCATGGCTAAGTTTGCTCCTGTGTAGCATTTCAAGTAAAACAATTTAATGGCCCATTGGCTAAATGCTGACAAACCTACTTTGAGTCCAGTAGGAGGTAAGGACTGAGCGAAATCTCAGCAAGGGCTTTGGTACAGCATCCTGCAACACATCCTTGCAGCATAGTGGGAGCTATTTACCCACATGCATCTGTTTCATGCTCTTCTTGAAAACTGCTTTAATGTTTTGTGGCATTAAAACAGCATTACTGAGGCACTTGTCCAATTTTCAGTTATTAGACTTTGGCCTGTACAAACCACGGCCCCTTTGCAATGTCATTCAGTGACATGTTCTTCTCTGTTGACCTGTATCTGTTTATTCATGTGAATTGTGGGGGATAGTACAGATTCATTTTTTATTTTGCTATAGGTACTATCATTGGTGAGTGCACACAAACACAGCTGAATTCCAAGTATGGTCTTCCACAAAGCACAGATGCCTACAGACAGCTGCTTTTCAATAGCAATGTAATCAGATTAATTACCATCCCCCCAGGCAGCATGAGAAACCTCAGCTCTGCCCTCTGCATGGTCCAAAAGCCACGGGTAGTGATGACTTCTCTAATCCTGAAGTGCCATTCACAGTGCCATTTCTACTTGGGCATTATTTGCATGTGTCTGATCCTCTTGGGAGCCTCACCACAAGCTGCTGGGGTACAGCCTTAGTACTGGGCACAGGTACTTTACAAGATCTCCTTGGTCAGAGAAGGCTGATACCCCCAACCTCTCAGCTGTCCAATCTCTCCTTTCCCTTTCTAGATCTCTCTTTAAAGGATCCCTCTGCTCCCCAGTCTCTGAAGGGGGATCCCAAAAGTGATGAGCACCCCTATGTTGAAGTCAGTCTTTAAAGCTACCTGCTCATGCTGTCAGTAGAGGTTATCTACAGGGAGTGTGAAGCAGCAGTGCTGGGTCAGGTTTCCTGCTAGGAGCCTGCACACACACACAGAGACACACACACTTGCTGTTCTGCCTCTCTTTTGATAGATTAGAGGTGATGGATGAAGGCAGAGTCCTGCTGTCCCCCTGTAGTGGCACAGCTCATTTGTGGAGCCTGGAGCCT
This sequence comes from Florisuga fusca, assembly GCA_038090715.1. NCBI lineage: Eukaryota > Metazoa > Chordata > Aves > Apodiformes > Trochilidae > Florisuga > Florisuga fusca. Next base: position 57,615,083 of record JAAWXA010000003.1, on the reverse strand, counting down.
GGCTGGAGCCCTTCCATGGGCAAGCATTACCAACAGCCAAGCTCACAAATGGCACACAGCAGAAGCACAGGAAAAATACCTGCAGGAAGCCAACACAACCTTTACCAACCACCCTGATGCTGGAGCCAGGGCAGACAAGCTGCTAAAGCACAGACTCAGACTGCATTTAGTGTTCAAATCTGCGATTTTCTCTCCTGCATCTTCTGCTTTAGTCTGCATCTGTATTTCAAATCATTGGGGGCTACAGCTGAGTGACAGGATGGGGTCTGGTCATTCCACAAGCGTATGGAGTAACAGAAAAACTCAAAGGCATCCTACTTTCCAAGGAGGAAGAAAGAGTTAAAACTTACTTCCTTCAGCCAGAAGAACTAGAGGTCAGCTTTTAAGACACCTCAAAATCTAAAAAAGCAAATCTTAAGAGGTTTCATTGTGTCTGGTATTTTAAAATTTAACTAAAAAATAAAATTCTCTATATTAGTAATACCACTAGAGCAAAGCAGTTGTAGACCTGGGTAAAATTGAGGACTTGAGAAGCTCACTGTAAGTAAATGTGATGACATACCACACACTATCCGAAGTGCTCCATCAAAATAATTCCCAAAACTTTTTTTTTTTTTTAAACACAATCTCTTTTTGGAAGAAAAAATGTAACTTGCTATTTAGTCTGTAACACCATAAGGCCACTACATCCCTGTGCCAGTAAGATTAAACTGTCCAGCAATCTCTGCTTGCACTGCTGAGTCTTCTGCTGTTGCAGTGTGAAGGAAAAGGCCATCCTGAAAATCCTCATCTATCTCTGACTGATGGTGAGAACAAAGTGGAAAGACATGTGATTCTCATGTGCCTGGTAAATTAAAATTAGAAAGCAATACATTCATTCAATGGGGGAAAGGAAAAAAAGTTCAAATCACTGATTTCTGCTTTCACTACCCCCCTCAGGTTAAAGTACAAGCACTAAGAATTTAAGTTACTTAATCATGAGGGATCAATCACTTCACACCATGAAGTTGCTATGAAATGGTTAATGATCCAGAAATCTAAGAAATTTCAGAAAGTCAAAATACCCAGATTTGAATCTTCTCAGTTCAAATTTCTTTTCTGAAGGTCATTAGAGGAAAATTAAAGCAGTATCCTCTATAGAGGTAACTGAACACATGAAAATCCATCACTCTAGGACCAGCAAAGGTTCTTTTTGTAGATTCAGAACTAGATGTTCTGACATAATTCTACTTTAAACGTTTCTATGAAGTTTTTCTCTGATCAGGCTAAGCTTCCTACTACGGCATCTCACTGATTTTGCAGCGTAAATTAATAGCTTTTATGGTCCTAGAACTGTAATTTCCATTTCAGCAATAATCTAGGCAAGCACCAGTCTGTTATAAAAACTTAACTTTTAATGATATTTTACCAGTACCAACACAAGTTCTCTTCCCACCCTCCAAACATGGCTTTGAAGTCTGGTCTTAACTCCTTATTCTTTAGCTTTAGGGAAAGGATGGGGCACAATCAAAATATTTGTAATGTTGCCTACTGTACACAGTTGTCTAATGGATCAGCAGAGGTAAAGCTCAAAGCAGCCTGTAACAGGGATCTGCATTTTGATAATCCAGTTGGGTTATAGTCAAGGCAGAAAACTGGGGACTACTCTGGGAAGCCACACACAGTGGTATTGCTCCAGCCCCTAAGAAAACTTAGGGTGCTGCTAAAAGCAACAGCTGGAAGAAAAACACTTGCCATCAGTCAGATTAGTTGGCCCTAGAAATCACCAGTCCTCTCAGCTGTACTCCCAACAGAACTAATTTATTCTTTACTCCTTTTGATTTTGTTGTTGCAGATAAAACATTGCTAGGGAAACACTGCTGCTTTCAAAAAATAAAGACCTCTGCATTTAGTGACACTGGTCTTGCAGCATCTGGTGTCACATACTTATATACACATACAGGGTCTATGCTCCAATGCATGGGTAGAGGTAACAGCCTTTGGAATATGCTTCCAAGAAGAAACCTTCCCTCAGTACTTCAGGTGCCTGATTCCTTACTGGAATTTCACATGTAAAGCATGGGAATTTCAACCCATCTCTTTTGGCATTCTCCCCCGCTCCAAGTACCTAAAAATAAGCTTCTTCAATAGACAACAGTTTTACTTAAGAACCCTGAATTTTTAAAACCTTTACCAAGGTTTGACTTGAACCACTTGCTACACAGAATTGACTGAAATCTCATTTTACCATTCAGTCTAATCTGTAACGAAAGGCAGCAGAGCCTGACCCAAGTACCCAGTCAGGTTTTAACACCTCATTCTGAACCGCAAATTACTGTCTAAAAGCTATAGGGTTCTGTGTGTTGCAAATTTTGCCTTATGCTTCATCATCTATCAAATTTCCAGTTTTTCAAGTGCATATAACCCTTGGGGCAAACAAGAGGTATAACTCATTAAGCAGCAGAGTTACTTTCAACTCTCTGCAAAACTGTTGAAAGTGTGAGTTTTAAGCCTTTTTGACTCTTGTGCACAGAAACACCTTGTCACAAACCATGAAGAGGGTAACACCAGAAGTATCAAAAAGAGCTGAACCCAACAGGTTAGGTAATAACAGCAAAATGACCTTTATTTTAAAGCTCATTAAAAAGCTTCACACTAACACTAACAGAATTAGCATTTCCTTCATTTTACGTTTCCCACATGAAATATGTATTATTTAGCAAGAGACGAAACATAAGCGTTTCTGCATGCTACTAACACATTTCACCCCCTTATTATCTGGCAAGTGCTTTGGACTGCAATAATCAAAAGCCTTGGAACAGAAGTATTTATTCTGCAAATTCTTATTAATAAGACAGACACTGGCTTTTTACTGACATACCCAATTCGATGTCCAGACAAAAGAAAACTACCTTGGCATCTACAAATGCCTACGAAGGTTTGATTACAACCTTTTGAAGGAGCAGTTATTTTAGAACAAGGGCTTCTTTTCATCTTCAGTGATGCAAATGGTTAAATACTGCACAGAAGCTTAGTATGAACTCACAATTCCACAGGAATCTGAAAGTTACCAAGGCAATTTTCCTTTTAGGATAGTCATGACCAACACTATTACTATTCTTCCTCCCATAACACAACATATCCTAGACAAGTTTTAAGAAAAAATTATAAATAGTTCCCAAAACAATGCATTCCCAACCCCCATCACATACGACAGCAAAAATATCTTCTGTCATGGGATGAAATAACTTGCTGCAACTGCAGTGGTTTAGTCCAAGTCCATGCTAATGGTGTTTTGATCCCCTGGATGACAGTCGCCATTTTGCTGAGGCATTTCAGAATTTTTGTCATCTTCTGCCATGTCTTCTGTTTTATAATCATTCTGTTCATTCAATGGGTTTTCCTCTTTAGGAGAATCAACTTTTGGTTTTGGCTGTGTCACAACAGGCTCACAGACATTGTTTAACTCCTAAAAGAAAGGGAAAAGATGCGGTCAGAATATATATTAAGTCCTTTGCCCAAAAGACTGTTTGAAACTTTCTTCTCTATTTGTTTCCCGAGTCCAAATCAACAAGTACCTAATTTTACTCTGAAATAAATTAACTAGTCTCCTTCTGAACGGGCAAAGCTCTTCAACTTGCTATTTTAGATTTCAGATGGGGCATTTTTAGGATTATTTTGTGTTTACCAGTAATACTGAAAGACAACCTGAGCTTTCAAGCCGACACATGAAATGTTAATAAGCTCCATAGAATTGTATACAGTATGTACAGCTCTTCTGCTTTCTACTCAGTCTCCTTCTCTACATACTTTCTAACTATTCCTTAAGAAAACCAGACCAGTTAGATGAAACTGAGGCAGAGGGAGAAGGGCAGCTATCAGTCTAGCTCTAAAATTAGTTGTGGTACTTACCTGTAGCTTTGCCTTAATTTCACTTGAATGGATAGCTGGATCCTGATCTAAGGTCTTCTTAGCCTGTGCACTTACAGCATTATTCATCCATTCTGCCACTTCACTAACACACTTCTCTACTTTCATGATTTCCATTTCATCGATATGGATGTATTTCTCATCCTGCCCAAATGCAAATGTTTTCTATTAGTTAATAATGTCAAGTTTACCATCATCAATTTATGCCAACAACAGTATCCCAGTTATTCACAACTTAAAATCTTTACTGATTTTCGAAAGAAATATTTGGCAACAAGCCAGTTCAGTTACAACAAGAAACACCAATACAGACAGATGCCAAAGTAGAGCTTTTGTCCAATAATTGAACAAGAAACCTAGTTCAGAGGGAATAGAGAGTTCAAAAACAGGTCATGCAATAAAAATTTAACAGGATTGCTAAAAAAAACACCCTGTCCCTCCTGGAGGGTTTTACATGGGCCCAAGGTAGTTCAGACAATGCAATTCTGCTGCACACTGCAAGGGAAGGGATCAGTTGTTCAACTTTGGCATTGTAGTTAATGTGCCTATAGTTACACAATTAGCTGGTTGCTGGAAAAGGAACTAACCAGCTACACAACATATGACTTTTTATTAAAGTTGAGAATTCTAAATACAGGTTCAAGTCTTAAATGTACTACACTTCCAATGACGCTCGTTATTCAAAGACCGTGTAATGCTATTGAAGGACTTCACTTAATTATTAACAATTTTGTAATCTGTAGCTATAAAGACAATTATTTCTGATGCAAGTCTTAAACAGAACTAGCTTGAGAGCTGTGAGCTGCTCTGTTAAAATTCATTAAGTTGAAGTCCAAGGAGTAAATTTTCAGAAGGCAGGAATGGTTACCAAGAAAGTGATATTTAAATATCAATGACAAAAAGAAACAAACCCCAAACCCACAAAGAATAAAAAAAGCTGAGTGTTTTAACTTTATCCCAAGTAGCTTTTTCACTAATGCTTCTCACTATGGCACAATTCTTGTTCCCAAAAGGACTGGAAGAGCAGCACACTTCTAAAAATGTCAGATTAACTTTTAGAAGGTCAAGAACCAGATCACAGTCTAGCCTGCACTCTTTTTAAATAATGGCCTTTTTGCATGGAAACATCTAGAAGTATCAAGCAACTAAAGATATGATGTACTAGGTGAGATTTTTTGAGAACTGTGAAATAAATTTGTGACCTATATAACAGCAGATTGCAGCTCATCTGAAAGTGAATTTGAAGCCTCTGACAGCTGGTGAGCCTCAGTGAAACACTATGTGGTAAAAGACAGGTATTGAGGCCACTTACTTTTTTCCTGAATTCCCCAGCTATTGTAGCATAATACTGGAGCCTGTGTCCCAGTTCCTCTAACAGCTTCGGTCGTTCTTCTGCTTCCTGATAGCGCATCGCAATTGGAGTTCCAAATCTCTAGAAAAAGCAGTTCCTGTGTGTTCAGTGATTCATCGTTGTGTGTGACACTCTGGAAATTCTGCAGTTTGGGTATTCTAACAGACCTACCTTTAAATCCTCTAATTTGTCTACATACACCTGCTTAGCTTCATCCTCACCCTCTTCATACAGCCAGCCTTCTGTCTCTGTTAGCAGTGCAGAGAATCCCTGCAGATCCTGTGTATCAAGTATAATTCAACATGTCAAACATCAAAATATGCACCAAGTGGCTGTTTGTCTTGCATAATAGAACACTGGTGTATGTACACATTTGTTCATCTCCTACATTTCAACTGTTGCTTTTGCCTAATCAAGTCCATTAAATCCCATCAGCTTCTGAACTGGGAGAGACACATCTACAGCATTTACAGCCTTTTGTCTGTGCTTAGGCCAATGCTTGGGATGGAGTTTTAATTCATGTTTTTAGTAGAGCAACACAACTTCTCCTTCTAGACACCAACTTTATTTGGAATCAAAACTTTACTCCATTTGCAACAGAATTTACTTTCAGGGATATGTACTATTTCCTAAGCCTGAACATAATTGTGCATCAGTCCCAGACATCATTTAAATGAGGTGTGAGGTTTTCATGTGCCTCCAGGGTGGCTGTGAGAAAATTTGATGAAAGAATACAGATTAGGTATTTGGTATCAGCATTTTCAGAGAAGGTCCTGAAACCACTACCTACCTTTTCACAAACAAATTTTTCATATGGTCCAGACAACTTGTCCCTGAACTCATACACATATTCCTCCACTGCGTTCTTTGCATCATTTCTTTCTTTCTCCAGTTTATCTTGCATAATCATCTTTCCCTGTATAACAGTGGGAAATATTTTTAAATCAAAACACCTATGTTCAAACAGCACACTACAAAGCACAGCTCCTGTAAAGCTCACTAATACCACTGTGGCCTTGGGTCATGAAACTGCTGGAATTGTTATTGCCACAAGTGAACAAATGGAATGCACTTCTCTAGCTTACAACAGCTTGAACCAATTTCTAATGCAATTCCTTTTGTCGGTGCACTGAGACTACAGCTATAAACACCACTTCAACCTTTCTGATTAACATTTGTCAATTATGTGTTAAGACTGTATACTAGCTCACTGTAAATTGTTTGAGTCCACACTCCAGGGTTATATAGTAAAAGATCAGAGGCTGCCTTAGAAGGCAGATGAACGATTAAGAACTGTAACCGAGAAAGAAGTCTAAGCCACACTCACCTCTGTTTCAATATACATATTGAGGAGATCTTTTCCTAACTGCCAAACCAAGTTAGCTTCAATAGGTAGCTCCACATTCTTCACTTTAATCTTGGGTTTTTTAGCTTCTGGGGGCTGATCACCTTTCTTCTCACTTGTCTGAGTTGGAGAGAAGAAAAATAAGATAAATTTCCAGACTTCCTTCTGATGAAGTTACACATTGATGAAAGAAACACTGACAGGAAAAACATGCAGAAATTTTCTATGTTCTTTCAGAATCTTCAATATACACTGTGAGGCACTTTCTCTTCAGGGATTCCACCTCCTAACCTGGTGTGCTTACAGGCTATTGCATGAACAGTGAGCTGTAGGAAGGACATTTCTCAGACATAGTGTATTTGCAGGTTTTCCAGAAGTGCCCAGCTGTAGCTTAGCTCTTCAGTAGTGATGCTGACCAGGGCAAGATTTTAACCCAAAACATTTTTCATCTTACTCAGATGAAAGAGCAAACTGCTAGCCATATCATGCAGGCCTATGTTTTCCACAGATTATTTCCTCTTTGGCTTATAAATTCCTGATCCCAGCAGGCCTAAAAACCCTGGCCTCTTAACAGCTGTTAAGCCATTTGAGATGTCTGCAACCCTGAGATGTCTGACTTAGCTGTACAACACTGCACAAAAACAGGTAAGCGGTAGAGAAAGACTTCTTGAGGAATTACTTTGCAAACTCTTCATGAAAATCGTGATGAGACAACACATTATTTTTCATAATAGAAAATACATAAAAATTAAAATGGTTCTAAGCACTAAGTTCCTTACTTCTTCATGGAATTAGTTACCATTTTCTTCTCCACCATTATAGAGCATAACATTTTTAACAGAGTTAAAGGGTCACTCACTTTCTTGACATCTGGTATTTTGTTTTCTTCAGAGGGAGGTTCTGATGAAGGGGGAGACTGTGACGTTTGCTGACCATCAGTTTGTACCTGGGACTGTGTTCCAGCCTCACTGTTCTCTTGCTGGATATTTTTCTGAAATGAAAGCCCAGGCACAAAGGATGTAGAAGGCATGTGCACTTTTCTTAATAAAAGTTATAGGGCACTTTATGTCTGACGCACGTACTATAGAAAGTGCCCTAAAAAGCATTCTGTGCACACGCAGAAACATACACACTTTAACTAAAGGAGATACAAATTAGGTGCAAGTTCAGAAGGACCAAGTGAAAATGCTACCAGTGCCAGGCTTGCAGCACAATACTCATGTGTGTGTGCATGGTACCACTTTCTCTTACAAAAAGTGGCTTTCAATTTATTGAGTCGTAGCTTAAGTGTTTTTCCCCCCTCAGAAAACTATTAAAACAGCAACTACACCATTACAATGCTGCATCATTCCCCAGTGTTCCCCTTCCCTTCAATGCTACAGAGAACAGTCCAGCTTTTCCTTTCACAGAAAGTTTTCACACTTACTAATATGGAAGGATAACACAGCATTCATTTTAACTCAGAGAGCATGGTTGACTAATAATGCAAACCAAGTTTTCCTATTTGGAATACTCTGATAACGAAGGCAGCAACCCAACTCTCAAGCAACCCACCTGCTGCTATTTGGCACTTCACCCAAAATTGATTTTGAAGTCCACACACTTCCAATATAGCACTAATTTTTCTCCTGTTCTTATAAAGACTGTATAGTATTTAACAACTATCTATGCACATCTCAAAGTAATTTTGCTTCCTTAGATGAAGGTATTTTTCTTCTAGAGCGTGGGACAGCAGAACATACTTTCATTAGTAAGGACCATTCACAGTCAAGAAAGGTCAACTTACATCACTTGAGTTTTCAAGAGGCCTCTGGTCCTGAGATTCCACTTCAGTCTCAACAGTGACATCTTCATTCTCTTCACTTTTGACTGGTTCTACTACAGATGCAGTGGACACACTAAAAATGCCATGAGTATTGACACGGACTTTCACTTTGACTTTAGACTTCTCTCCATCTTTCTGGGCTGCCACATTCTGGATAACATACCTACCTAAAACCAGAAGAAATAATATTCACACAGTGGAATTATAGAGGTAATATTACAGCATCAGGAACACACCTCCCTCAATCATACAAGACATTTTTCTAATTATTTCATGAAGCATCTATGCTAGTCTCATGGTTCCCAAAATGAAATAGGCACTACAAAAACAAAAAAAGAATGATGCTTTTCAGCCAGCTTCACCTTACAAATAGTGATAATGTTTACTTTCCTCCTCTAGGGCAGGCTCTCCTGCCACTAGTTTATAGAGTAGCACAATACAAAAAGTAAAAGCTCATCCCCCCTTATTTGTGCTGTGATGCTACAATGGGATGAAAGAAAACTACACTAATGCCAGCATTAAGTGGTATGTCTTTTTAATACAATTTATGGCCTAATAAAGCCATTATTTCAAGTGTTCTTTGCAGCACCTAGCATCTGTGTGAGTCTGCCATTACCTTTTACTCTAGAAAAGGTAATGGTTTTGTAACTCCTCTAATACTTGAAATAAGCATTGTGAAACTAAGAAACAGACAGAAAACTAGTTTAACTATGTATAAAGAATCCTGTCACCTTGATATTAAGAGATGACCTATTTTTCATGGTTATGTATCTACAATATGTCTAACAGTGACCTGGAAATTATAATGCTTCTATAGCTGCCAAGTACAAATTCACTGATTTCATCACAGGCTGTACATACACGTTCTGGCACACACCATTCCTTCATCAACAGATCTAAACCATGTGCAAACTCTTACCTGCTTCCTTTACAGGCTACAGAAGTAAATCCAGTAATACTGCAGGTGTAACCTGTCATTCTTTTTTGGTAGTTTCATCACGACTAGTGACTCACCCACTGGGACTACTAACAATTCTGTTCTGAGCAAAGAGTTAATTGGCAAGCGAGCTGAAACCACTCTGATTTTCATTTCTGTTCCCACCATTTTGCAGAACAGCAGTTAAAGATATTCTCATTTTTTAAAGCCATATAAATCAAACATTCATAAATCCCACAATCAGTCTTCACTGTAAGGGTTAACACAAAAAGAAGCCTGCTGTTTCTGGAACTACAAAATTTTTTGCTGGTTTCTAAGATGTGTTGTTTGAACTTTTTTTATTCTCAGCAATACAACTACATAATTTGAAAGTGCTTTGATGTCTTCTGTTAGGATAATAGATTTTGCTAACATTGTAGTGCATTAGGTATTAGCTGAAATATTGGCATATCAGATGGAGATGTCGCCCTGCATATTCTCCCACCCATTTTAAGAATATAAAGCTTATCCTTAACATTACTTTCTTGAAATACTGTATCTTAAGTACATTGTTAACCAACAGGACAGCTGTATTATCAAATACTTAACCAAAATTTGTCATTTCTTCCACCAGTCTGGGAAAAAAAAATAGTTGAGCTTTTTAACAAAACAACATGATGACCTTACAACTCCTAAGTACACCTCAAGAGCAATTATTTCATTGGCTTGGTTTTCCCATCATAATCTTTTTCTAACTAACCATATTGTAAACTGTGTCAATAATGTCAATGTGATTTGTCAAAAAGAATGAAAGAGCTACTTCTATGTTACCAAAAAAACTCAAATCAATACTATAGTCTCGTAGCTGCCACTAGTTCATGCTGCCTTAATTAAAAGTTACTCAGCACAACATCAAACCCAGAAAGCACCGGAAAAAACAAGTAGTTACTCAAGATGGGTTTAAGTTTTTATGTGCAAGAGGGATTTTTCAAGATTTCCTTGCTTGCTTTAGCAATAAGGACACAACAGAGGATTTTAAAAGTTAGCTTTTGCAGTGATAGCCCAATTCCAGTCCTGGCCATCCAGCTATGGTCTCATTTTTTCATGGGACTGAAGCAATCTTAAAAACTAGAAAAATTTAAAAATCTAAATTGAGTTACCCATAGAATAGGAGAATTGAAAATGGAGTCCTCCAGAAACAAAATCCTAAATATATATATGTCATATAATCTTACTGTAACACAGAGTTACAGAACGGATTTAAATACCAAACAACACAAGACATTTCCAGGACAATTACTTACCAATTTTAGACTCAGGATATGGGACTCCATTAGGATCAGAATAAAAAGCTTCTAACTCAAATGGACCTTTCCTATAGAACGTAAGAACCTTGGAGAAAGGTGCTGCATGATTTCTGCTAAACACCTCATGAACCCTATAATTAAGAGAAAAACATCACTTTGAGCAGAGTATTTGTGCTGGCAGGCTTTGATATAGGGTCAAAACACTTCAGTGAAATATCACCACATTTTAAAACATTTACCCTTCTAAACAATTTCAGGATTGTTTAGATCAGTCACATCACTCTACTGTAAGAAAAAAAAAAAATGACTGTTGTGTACTGTAGTGGGCAATTGTCCTATTCCACTAATTCTGAGTTCCAGAACCAAGTAAGTTTAGAAGTAGGTGGCAATTCAGTGACAGATTATCAGCAGACCTCCCAAACTGGTTTCCCACAAAGACACACACTATTCTGAGGCTGGAACAGCATAATTTAAATAATAATTTGCAGCCTTCCTCAGCTAAGTCTCAAAAGGCTAATTATAGCCTTGTTAAGTCCTTACTCATTTACTGTCTGTGGCTCAGCTGAGAACTCTGACACCAAAATCTATTTCTTGATATGAAAGACAACCAGCTTTATTTCATGTTCTTCTTCCAGGGTCTGTCTGCTATTTTGCCAGTCTGATTCTAATTTCCAACTAATTTTTGTCACCTAACTATGGCAGCATCTCAACTAATAACCTAAATGTGAGAAAACAAGAGCATCATCTAGAATGTGAACCCACAGGTTGCTCTCAGAGGCACGTGAAAGTACAACTAGGTTCTGCAACTCTACAGCAGACAAAAAAGAAATGGCCAAATTACAAAGAATAAAGATGCTTCTAGAGCTCTTAAGACTTCCCAAAAGTTAACTCAGACCTCTTTACATCCTAGACAGCACCTGTTTTTGCCACAGGCATAACAGTTCATAGCAGAGGTCAGAATCTTACAACATTGCAATTGCAAGAAACTATCTTACAAACCCTAGGAGTTAAATCCTTGTTTCTGTTTTCAGCAAGACAAATAGCATCCATGTAAGCTCACAATATTTACTTAGTACATTATGTTCCTATTAAAACAAGAATCCAGACAGGTGTTAGAAACACCTTCAGTAAATACAGCCACAATGGAAAGAAGGATCACGACCCAGCAGTTGCCACAATACCCTATTTCAAAAGTTGACAACTGAGTGAGAGCAATGAAAGACATTATTGGCAGCTCATTCAGGTTTTTTTTAATCTTTATTTTAATGTATGAGGACTTATGGTTAAAATGTAAATGCATGCCTTTGCAAAAACTCAGCTGTCAGACATCTCTGGCACATGGGACCACGTTTTTAGCAACAGAATGCCAAAATCCTTATTTTCAAGGAAAATTATCCTTGAATTATGAAGGCCAAAAGTTTAACAGAACTGTAGTCTGAGCTACCTACCCTTCAGCATCTTCTGCTTCTGTGTTCCACAACAGAGATATTGGGAATGGTGTAGCATCTGTCACAGAGAATTCTCTCACTTTAAAAGCTGGAGAAAGAATTGCACACTACACAAAAAACAGACATGCATTAAAGTTGGTTAACTGCCCCTGCTCTATCTGCTCTCAACACAGCTAAGCCTCATTGAACAAGAACTGTGTTAACTTTACTAAAACAAAGCTAGGCAAATTGCTTGATTTTAATGGAGTATGTTAAGAAAACAAATCCCATACAGAAGTGTTTTTTACCCTTTGGGTTAGCAGGACTCTTGGCCTTATTCTTACCATAGCTTATGAAAAAAAGTAACAGTCTAAACAAATAGCAGGACTGTAAAGAATAGAAGTGCTGCATTGGTTAGTCTAAACCATTAAAAGTGGTGTTTATCTTACAGGTCCGGTTTCTTTCTCTGAAGACAACTGATTGTTGATGATGGAAAAAAATAGTGAAATGGGATAAAGAAGTCAGAGATGGTTAAATAAGAGAAAAGTAAAGGAGAAGAGGAAGAATGCATAATGAGTGGTTTGCTTGTAAAACATAGTTCCCAAGTTGGAAAATTAAATATAGGGGGTAGATTTAAAAGTCTGGATATATAGATCCAAGATAATGCAAGCCTGCAATGTTTCTGGACTCTTCAAAGAGCTACTTTTCATACATTTTGTTGAGTAAAGATACCTCCTGCCTCAGATGGACAGCATCTTAATTTTTTCTCATCACTTATTCCTACATCTTGTTCTTTTGAAGACAAGAGTGGACTGGCTACAGAATACACACAGGATCAGCACTTTCTGTGAAGTACTGCACCACAGAGGGGTACTCTGGTATTTTTAAAGAGCATAGTTCCATAAAAAGACAGTGAACACATATGTTCCCTCGCATGGTTTAAAGTGGACCACTTCTGCCATGTCTCATAAATGCTTGGCTAATTCTTTAATAAAGTGCTCTGAAGAAACTTAAAAAGTTAAGTTTATCAAGTGTTGACAGTACTATACCTGCAGAGCACAGCCCCTAGCAATGGCTTCATCTGCATTCAGTGTAGTACTGACATCTTTGCCAAAGAATTTAGCAATCCTCTCTTTGACAGCAGGAATTCGAGTTGCTCCTCCCACAATCTCCACAGCAGTCACATCTTCCACTTTCAGTTGTGTTTGTTCCATTAATGAAAGCAGAGGCACCTCTATCCTTTGCAGCAGGTCAGCACACAACTCTTCAAATTGTGACCTAAGGAAAGAAATTGAATTAAGTAAAGAATGCCTGTCCCACCAGTAAGATTTCCTGGTATTTCTGTCTCCAGCCAATGCTGAGGTTTGTTAACTACACTGCAAAGAGTCTAAGCTGTGAGCAGGCTTAAGTGACAACCACAGACAAGGTAGTACCTCTCACCAGAGGTTATCAGCAACAATACAGAAAACACTGCTACTTCCTTTACAAAGAAAAACTGCTGCCTAAACACCTCAACACCTCGAAGAAAAAACAAACAAAAAAACCAAAACCATTGCCACCACTCTCTGTAGTAGTTACAGTGTTAACAGGGACTACATATTAAGTTAGGCATTGAATGTGTGCAAGAGACAGAAAGACACAGACATCATTTACACTCAGGCCATAATCAAGTCATCTCTCACAAGCACTGTTTTTGTCCTCCATTTCTTTGGCCAATACCCACAGTACAGTAAGGACAAAGGAACAGTGTTTCAATTGTTAAAAAGCAGCATGGGATTTAGGTTACCTAAAACACACAGGAGTCCTAAATACACAGCCAACCTCTCTGTGTCTGCTTTGCATGCACTGATCCACAGTCTTAAGAGTGTCATTCTACAAAAAGAATTCAAGCTTCTAGCGTGTGCATTATTGCACATGAAAATTGTTCAGGCAGCTGAACAATTTCACAGCCTTAGTTATTCTAGCATTATAAAAATGCCATAGCTAGTCAGCACTCGCATTTAATTTCAGCACTGTAAGTTTTTTTGAAACACAGAAAGCAACACTTGTTTTGGAAATATGGCCACTAAAGCAAAAGCCTGTAATGTATAGAACTCACCTGTTCATTTTCCCAGATACATCAGTATCATTCATGAAACACTCAATATTTAGGGGAATGTCTGTACTATTTGAACTCATCAGTTTCTTCAGCTTTTCACATTCCTGATACAGACGAAGAAGAGCTCGAACTTTTGATTTTGGATCCAGTTTGTACTTTGCTTTTATTTCTGCACAAAAGTAATCTACTAATTTTCCATCGAAGTTTCTTCCCCCTAGGAAAGGGTCAAAAGCTGTGCCAAGTACCTGGTTTGAAAGAACATAATTAGTTTTACACTCAGTAGAAATCAAATGGAATACAAGTCTTCCAGTATTAGCAAGACTTTGCTTCAAACTGTTTTTGGAAAAATTAGCTTAGCTTCCAATACACAGGCTTAAGTATTTCCATCAACCACATCAGCCAGAAATTGCTCATCACTATTACAGCATCAGTAAGTCTAAGCATGCACAATTTTAATCAATACTTATATCCATTTAGATTTAAAAAACCTAAAACATGGCAACTGTTTCTTAAAGTTTCTTACTAGTGTACTGCAAGGAATTTCATTCTCTATTTGAAACCATTTTAATAAAATGATGGACACTGATAAAACCTTTCCCCTTTCAGCTCTTGGAAAGACACTCCCCACGCTTAAACTTATTTCAGAATTTTGAAAACAAGGCAGGTTTTCAGGCTATTTGATTCTAATGCATCATAAAGCCTTTATTTTCATTTAATATTACTACCTTTAGTTTACTCTTGTTGAATGCACAGGCTGATACTTGAAATGCAGAATGCCCCATATCAACAAACACAACTATCCGTGGCTTCTCTTCAGGAGCTGGCAGGTCTTGTTTATAAATTCCATAATTCAGAGCCACTGTAAAGCAAGTGTCAGATATTACCAATACACTCTCTAGTGAGTCTTCAATCACATGCCATCACATCCCTGAGAATATCCAGCTACAGAATCAAGAGCAGCAAGACAAATCCAGACATACACCTATGCATATGCCTTATTTACTTTGAAGCTTCATTCCATTAATGTATATTGGTAGAATCTGGAAAGCAAACCCATCTTTCCACAGTCACGTATTTGCTCCCTAAGTGTTTAAGCATGCAGTACCATGCAGCAACAACCCTGTCTGGGGTTTTTCTACTTTAATTTCTTAACAACTCAGATTTTAGCTTTGCATAGTAACAAAAAACACAGAACATGTTTACAGCAAAATCCAAACACAGTTTTTTATTTACAAGATTATCTCCCAGGCATGATGACTTTGCCTAAGAAAGGTATAAATGGTAAGCAGAAGCTGCAAGAAAGAATAATCTCAGTCCATACAAAACAGTAGTCAGGGAGAGCTTGAAAAGTGCATTCAAAGGGTAAAACAGAAGCCAGTGGGGCATATAGGATGAAGTCAAAGGACAGAACAGTTTTGCAGCAGCATCATTCTGGATGGTTATCACTGTCAAAACTTGCCAAGAGGCTGATGCCGTAACTAAAGATAAATAAAACCCTAGAGAGTCTGTCTTGGCTGCTAGAAAAGGCTGAGATTTTGGCCTGAGATAGAATGTGCAAGCATGTATATGTGTATGATGAAAAAATCCCAAGATAAAGATAACAGCCAGGATACTAGAAAGATTATCAGGCAAGAGAATCAAAGCATTAAAGAAGATAAAGAAGGCCAGGAATGCATGCTCTGAAGAACTGTTTCACAGTCACACTGACATCCCCTTGCATGAGGAGAAAGGGACACCAAGTCCCTCTCTCACATCAGTGGTTCCAGACCACCTGGAATAAGGACAGCCAAGTCTCCCATTGATCAGAGACTTGAGATTCATGGATTCTGGTGTGTAATAAAGTTCCCCTACAGTTGGTGCATAAATTCTCATCTGTGTGGCTTTGGAGTCTATAAAAAAAACAATAGCAGCACTTGTTAATCCTTCCCACAAACAGCCATAAAAGGGATAAAGAAATCCTATTTCATGAAATGTATCTTATAATCTCAATATCTAGGATGTATGTGTAGAAATGGTGCATTATTCTGTTGATTCATATAACATTTGTATTTTTGAACAGACTGAACAAATTGCTCGTTTCCAAGCTAAAAAAATTTACAAATCACAGAAGAATTTGCCTTTTAACAAAAAAAAGTTTTCCTTTTCTGTCTCAGGACCCCTTTCCCAAAGGTTTAATCAAAGATTCTTATATTTAAAATATTAGGAAAACTTGGATAGTACTCATTAGCATTTCAAGGGGAAAAAAAAAATACTAGAAATGCTACGCACTACACAGTGAAGAAAGGCTGCTGGTGCTGATAAGGGGATGAAAGAGCTATCTGCTTTACTGGGGACTGCTCATCCCAACAGCAAGGCTTCTAAAGATCCCTCCCCTGACTATGAATTGAGTACAGAGGAGGGCCATAAAGGTGGTCAAATGTCTGCAGCACTTCTACAAGGACAAACAGGGGGGGCTGTTCAGCCTAGAGAAGAGAAGGCTCTGAGCAGATCTCGTAGGCCTTCCAGTATCTGAAGGGGATCTACAGAAAACTGGGGAGGGACTTTTCACAGGGGCATGGAGTGACAGGATGAGGGATAACACTTTTTAATTGGAAAAGGGCAGACTTAAGTTAGGCATTAGGAAGAAGTTTTCCACTGCGTGGATGGTGAGATACTGGAACAAGTTGCCCGCGGAGGCTGTGGATGGATTATCTTGAAGTGTTCAAATACGGTTTGGAATGGGGCTTTGAGCAACCTGGTCTAGTGCAAAGTGTCCTGACCCATGCAGGGGGTTGGAACAATCATCTTTAAGGACCCTTCCAACCCAAACCATTCTATGATTCCATGGAATGTGGACAGTAAACTAAACGGACAAGTGGTCCAGGTGTCATGCAATGACTCCTACATAAGCATTCATGGAGATAACTATCACTAAATCTTCACCTCTTCTATCCCTTCACATAGAAGACGTTAAAATGGAAGACTGAAAATCAAGAGTAGAGCAACAAGTTTTTATAAAGTTTGTCTGATTTTTCAAGTCCACCCTGTAACTCTATTAACAAGTTACTAAATACACCTTCTATCATACTCTGTTTGCAGAAACTGCTAGCTTACCCTACTTACCTGCTGTCATGTCATTCATTAATCGAAGACAATTTAATCCAACAATTTGAGCTGCATCCAGAAGGGACCTCCTTTCAGCATCTGTGAAAAATGATGGCACCTGAAGAAAGCAGGTGAAAATGGGAAGTTATTTCCATAAAACAAAACATCACACTATTTATTTGAAAGTAGGAATCAAAAAATTGTACCTATTCCTCCTCTTTAAGGAATACACTTGCTCACTTTAAGTGTTTTAATGTGCAATTTGTATTAAATAGAAATGTTAGCCTCTATCTTGTCTATTTAAAGTACTCTTTTCAGTCATTCTAAGATAGAAATAGACAAACATCAGCTAGTTAACACCAGCATGCACTAGCAAAACAAATGAGTTACTTGTATGAAAATGGGAGTGATCCTAATTAGTGGTGTAGAATATAAGACTGAGTATTATGGAGACTGACACATGGAATAACCTGAATTAAAATTAGTAGATGTATTCCTGCCCAAGAAATTAAAAAGGGAAAACATAGAGCAGTATTACAGATATGAGAGATGGAAATAAATACGGGAATCATGAATAAAGAGAATCTGTTTTGGCCAAAATGACTTCAGGCAAGAAATGGTGAGAGAGTCTGAAGGAATCTGTTGGTTAAAAATTTGCTACAGATTCTCTAGCACTGGGGTTGGACAGTGACCTCAAACATCCCCAAGTACAGAACCTATATCACTAGAAGCCCCTAACTTTCCAGGTATCGACTGGAGATCAAACTGTCCTAATAATGACAGACCTAAATATTCCTAGATGCAACAGGAGACAGCCTTGTTCAAAGAATTATTGAGAACATAGAAGCAGATGTTGTATTATATTCAGGCTTTGCAATGCAATGACCATTCTTTATCTCAAGTAATTTTCTGTGCAGTCATAAGTTGAAAAAAAAAACCACTGATTGAATGAACCTAAACAGGAAAGAAACTGAGATGATCAGCTAATTAGAGGGCAAACTTTGATCAACAAAGATACCTTTAATTAATAATTAGTGTGCTTAATCATGGAAACAAGCTGCAGAAGAATGGTATATACCAGGATCCCAGAAATCTCTGGGTCTGTAAGTTCAGACATTTCCAAGAGAATGAATACATGAAGTAGGTTAAGAGTTTGCAATACAGAAGTGGCTCTGGGATTTTGTTAAGTGAAAAGCTCTAAAGCTAGTTAGGATTAATCCCTTTGTAGGTGCTTATGCAGTTGTGGTTTTTTTCCCCACTCTACATGAATAGAAACAAAATGGCCTCAATAGCTGAAGTTAAAAGACAGAGTGTTCCTGTGCACTACAATTACTTACAGAAATAACACAGTCTGTTACTGGCTTTTTCAGGTTACTCTCTGCAGTCTCCTTTAATTTAGTCAATAACATAGCTGAAATCTGTTCCACACTGAAGATATGCTCCTCATCCATGTACATGACCTGGAGAGAAGAAACAGATAAAATAATGCCATTATTTCACCCAGAAGAAAAATTACTTACATTGAGTGTGTTTTGATACACTGCTAACACTCTATCAATCATGACATGCTTAATTAGCTTTTATAGACCTTCACTTTACAACTTAATTTCCCAGCTGAGTGTCTATAGAAGCAATAATTCCATTTTCAGACTTACAACATCAAGAAGCTTATCAACTCTATAGATAAAGGAAACAGCTAGGAAGTGATTTTAAAAGTGACAATTCTGAAATGTGACTAGAGCTGGATATGGTCACCAAGCATTATGCCAAAAAATGTAAAAATAGCAATTTTCAAATTGCTGCCAACTGGAAAGAAGTCCAGAATTACTTGCTGACTACTTTCCCCTGATATTTTTATGCCTCTGCTCATGTAAGTGAGAACCTCTGAAAGGAAAAACTGAGCAACAACAATTAATCTCTGCACAAAAAACAACTTAAAGCTTAAGATGAGACTTAGCAAAAAGTTTATTTGTTGCTCCCTTACTAAGAGGCTATTCTTGAATTATCATTTTTTTCATCTAATAGAATATATGGAGATGATGACATGAAGGAATGTGTTTCAGTTAATCCTTGAAAACAGCACTTGCCTTTTATTTACAACAGTCCAATTTGGGGAAAAATTAAGCATTCCAGTTTTAATAGGAAAAATTGTTCTCCAAACATATCAGTCTTTAAATACAGAGCCTGAAGCTAGGGTCTTTATTAGTAAAGCAGCATCATGTGTTACTCCAGCAAAGCTTATTAATATGATTATACTGCTCTAAATTAATATAATGTTATTAACTGCATCTGTTCTAGAAGAAGCTGACATTGTACCAGCAAACTCCTTGAAATCTAAGCAAGAGTCAGACCTGCAATGTGGTACAAACTGGTTTTCAACATCTGTTGCAAGCTACTTATACCAGGCAGTCCACCACTCAGCTATAGCAATTACTCTGAAGACTTCCTCCTAGTTTATAAAGAATTTGTAACCATGCAATTACTCTGTTGCAATGCATCCCACACAAATGTGACAAAAAGGTTAATACTTTGAAGTAAAACCGTATGACCTCGTAATTATCATAGCAGTTTTTCTGCCAGGATGTTTGAGCTGGATGTGCAATTTGCCAGCAGGGAAGCTCACATTTCAGCCATTACTTGAAAATGAATCTTAATTTGACAGTTCACATCAAGTATTTAAAGATGAAGCTGTCTAATCATACAAGAGCTCTTTAAGTGAAAGGTTAAAGAAAACCTTTAGGATGATTAAATGAAATCCGTATCTTCATGACTAGGTGCTGAAATGTAAACTTTAAACTCTACCAACAAAACTCAAAAAGATACACTGAAAATTTACCTTTACTCCAACTCCACCATTTTTCATAGGAACCAAATCATAGCTCAACCTTTCTTTTTCCTTTTGAACAAAAGGATCATTAAATGCACGGCCATGGAATCTCTTGAAGTTAGATACTGTGTTGTGGGCATGAGTAATTTGCTGTAAAGAAATACAGGATAATCAGAAATCCACCCAATCAACCAATGTTCAGTGCTCTCTGTATACCCCCAAGCATCAGTCTAGTTTTAAAACAATCACTCGTGTCACATCTCTTTCTATAATACCTGTAATTATTATTGGTACTTTGTATCAGCTCATTACTACAGAAGATTAGTCAGAGATATAGACACTTGCACATCATAATTTATAAAGTATTTAGGAAGCTTTAGGAAGGGCAGGTCCTGCCTGACCAACCTGATCTCCTTTTATGATCAGGTGACCCGTCTGGTGGATGAGGGGAAGGCTGAGGATGTGGTCTCCCTGGACTTCAGCAAGGCCTTTGACACCGTCTCCCACAGCATTCTCCTGAAAAAGCTGTCAGCCCACAGCTTGGACAGGAGCACTCTGTGCTGGGTTAGGAACTGGCTGGAGGGGTGGGCCCAGAGAGTGGTGCTGAACGGGGCTGCATCCAGTTGGCGGCCGGCCACTAGTGGTGTCGCCCAGGGATCAGTATTGGGCCCAGTTCTGTTTAATATCTTTATTGATGATTTAGATGAGGAGATTAAGTCCATCATCAGCAAATTTGCAGATGACACTAAGCTGAGGGGGAATTTGGATCAGCTGGAAGGCAGGAGGGCTTTGCAGAGGGACCTGGACAGACTGGAGAGTTGGGCTGATTCCAATGGGATGAGGTTCAACACGGCCAAGTGCCGGGTCCTGCACTTTGGCCACAACAACCCCATGGGGAGCTTCAGGCTGGGCACAGAGTGGCTGGAGAGCAGCCAGAGAGGGACCTGGGGGTTTGGATTGACAGGAAGCTGAACATGAGCCAACAGTGTGCCCAGGTGGCCAAGAAGGCCAATGGCATCCTGGCCTGGATCAGGAACAGCGTGGCCAGCAGGTCCAAGGAGGTGATTCTGCCCCTGTACTCAGCGCTGGTGAGGCCACACCTCGAGTACTGTGTCCAGTTCTGGGCCCCTCAGTTCAGGAAGGAGATTGAGGTCCTGGAGCAGGTCCAAAGGAGGGCAACCAGGCTGGTGAAGGGACTCGAGCACAGATCCTATGAGGAGAGGCTGAGGGAGCTGGGGCTGTTCAGCCTGGAGAAGAGGAGGCTCAGGGGAGACCTCATCACTCTCTACAACTACCTGAAAGGAGGGTGTAGCCAGGTGGGGGTTGGTCTCTTTTCCCAGGCACCTCTCAGCAAGACAAGAGGACACAGTCTCAAGTTGTGCCAGGGAAAGTTTAGGTTGGATATTAGAAAGAATTTGTTTATGGGGAGGGTGATCAGGCATTGGAATGGGCTGCCCAGGGAAGTAATGGATTCTCCATCCCTGGAGATATTTAAAAAGAGACTGGATGTGGCATTCAGTGCCATGGTCTGGTAACCGCAGCGGTAGTGGGTCAAGGGTTGGACTTGGTGGTCTCTGAGGTCCCTTCCAACCCAGCCAATTCTATGATTCTATTATAAGGATTATACAAATATCTCTAAAACCTTGAAGCAATCAGATGAGCAGTATCTATATATAGTACCTATTACTATACTACCTTTTACTTTAGCCACCTAATTTAGACATAATACAAATAACTAAACAAACATAGGAGCCAGGATCAGTAGTTGCAATGCCTGCAAGCTGGCACTCCAACACCAGTCACCTCACATCCATCTGTTCACTTTAAACCTCACTGTATCAAGTACAAACAATTGTTTTCATAGTCACTAAGTTTCAAGCTGCCCATACATTTTGATACTACCTTTCCTCAACTCAAGCTACTTTTAAGCCTCATGATTTCCCCATTTACTTTTACCTAGCAGCCACCCAAATTCTTGCATCAGACCGAAGAAAGGGTACATAGCATAGACAATATCAAGAAACATGAGACTCTTTTTATGGTAACAATTATCAGTGTAAAGTATATGCTAAAGAACTATGCAAGCTCCCCACAAGAACCAACTGACCTAGAGATGCATTCTTTATCAGGAATGCAATGCAGAACAGAAATTAGACAACTAGACAGGCCTAATAGAGATATTGCAAGTATCTATGAGTAGAATTCTATCAGAAAAGTGCATTGTTCACTCTAGAATAGACTTAGGCAGGAGCCAACAGACTGCATGGTAATAATTCGAATTATGACACAAAGGTTTCTAGCATTCGCTACCCTCAAAGTCTTACCACATGCCAAGTATTCCATAATGAAACTGAAGAATTTGAGCTACATTTTACATTAGAAAACTGCAACAAATACGCCTGTTCTCTGACAGAAAAGCTTCCTGACAAAGAAGCAGGCCATACCCAGGCTATTGAACAATAACTTTCAGAAAGCTGTATGTGGGGAGAGAAAGATGTCACACCCAAATTCCCTGCCGGGAATCATTCCTGCTTTATTCTAATCACCCAACAGCACTGAGCAATTATTAATACAAGCACGAGTTTGTAGAGGCCAAAAATCATGCCAGGAACTATTCCAGTACTTTAATGCAAAACAGTATTCAGGTTTCTGTGTCCAAGATCATCTCCCAGCATGGTTTCATTTATTTGTATAGCCATAACTTCAGAGTACTTGAATGCTACATAATTCACAGCTGTATTACTGTAGCTTTTACAGCCCAATTTAGAATTAAGCTCAGAGCCTCTTCTAAGAGGAAGAATCTTAAGATATTTTTAGAATAACTGTATGCCATTAGGTCTGTAGCATGCTTTTAGTATTTTCTGGGTTAGTCACATTTAAGAAAGGTGAGAATTATGGTCTGGTAGCTAACATACTACTCCAATGCTACCAGACTTACCTAAAGAAAACAAATTCTCTGAAATGTCTCCCCAATAGCAACTCCTGAAGTGTTCAACAGAGCACCACAAAGTAATACGAGCTTTCTCACATACAATCACATTGCTGAAGTTACCAGTCAAAAACTGGACATTTTTTTCATATGTTTTGCTATATTTTTTTTTGTTTGCCTTTTTAGTAGTTTTGTTTGTTTGTTTTTTTTAAACCAAGAAACTCTTTCAAATGAAAGGGATCATTTTACACATTAATTTAAGCAGCTGCTACACCCTGGGATACTGAAAATACAACTCTCAGTTGTCCATGTCAATAAACTTCTACATTTACAAAAGAAACATGATTTACATCTCAGCTGGTAAGCCAAACTGGAGAAGAGAAAAAGAGAAATATATGTTCTGAATTTTTTAAAATAATTTTAAGTATCACACTCTACTCTTCTGGCAAAAGCATTTAGTTTCAACTGTTAGGACAACCAAGCATAAGAGTCTTAATATTTTAACATCTTACAAAGGTCTGTCTGAAGGTAACTGAAGTCACAGGCATTCATCCCTATAAATACATGATTTTAAATGCAATTTGAAAGGGTCTGTTTCACTTTCAGCTAACTACATTTTCAGCAGCACTTACTCTAATCTAAAAAATGCTGAAACACTCAATAGTACATAGGACTCTGATGCCTTGCTGTTTTGAATAACAACTCATTTCTACACACTGTTTAATCATACTAGTTTCCTACTTGTACGCTGGAAACAGTGGAAGCAGTCAAAAAAACCAAGACCAATATTAAAATGAGATTTATGGAAGAAACCCACAAGCATAGGCATTTACTCTATTACTCCAAAGGTTAACCTGTAACTGAAAGTCTATGTGTGCTGTGAACATGTAAGCTATTCGTATTGCCATAGCTGTTCAAAATTAAGAGGAGAACTATTACAGTGGGGGAAAAAAAGTCTCTTTTAGTGCTCTCTCCATGGAAACCCACTGCAGTCTTCTCACTACAGGAAGAGGAGCAGGCTGCGCTGGCAGGATTTATGTAACAGCCCACAGCACTATACCTGAGGATGTATTTCACCACCACATTTAGCTATTCTACAGTCTGTCAGAATTACACTCGCCTTTTAAACAGAGAACAGTGCTTTAATCAAGAAAACATTTCATCTTTCAGAGCATTTCATTCTGAAAACCTCTAGGGACTCACACCTTCAAAAAAACAGGCAGTTATCACCCTTCAGTGAAACCAAAGGTAACACAGCACCTAAATAACTTTAAGATTCTGAGCCAAGACTTCCCCTTTGTATCTAACGATACACAGCATTTAAAATGTTTTCCCTCACGTGCAAGGAAAATCCTACCTACAAGCATTAGAAAAACTAGCACAGCATTTCTAAAATAAAAGGTCTGACAAGGAAAACGAAGTTTGGTTTTAATCACAGCAAGCAAACTCTTTACAGCCACTGGTACTTGAACAATTTGCATTGGCCCGTTTACTGCTATGCTCAAATGCCAGGAAACGACCCACCTGATTTTTAGCAGAGACACCAATAGCTCTGTTTTTGGATCCAAACGAAACCACCGATCTGAAAAGAACAACAGGCGGGTTAAATCAGCGGTGCCAATAGACGAGACCGAGACACGCTGGATACACTCTCTACGATTGCAAATTAGACACCGCTGCCTTTCTGTTTTAGTGCCATTCTTCCAGCTCGTAGTAAAGCGCTACGGCAAGGCTCTCATCTAGCGCAAAGACCTGGCTTGAATCCAGGGACCTTTCACAACGCTTTATCCGCACAACTGAACGCGATGCTCACACTTCAGAGCTCACACCCAGGCTACAACTTCACAATTAACTCCTGATGTGAGCCTGAGGCTCGCTATTCCTGACCTCAGAGCACAGGACAGCTGCCCAGGGGCAGGTTCCGAAGCCCACCCGACCGCAGAACGAGCACTCTGAGTGACTCCGGGTGTCCCTTGTCCCCGGGCGCCACCGAACGCAGGCTGCCCCGAGGGGGATTTCCCCCCGCACCACAACCCGCGGAGCTCCCCTGCCCCGCGGTCCCCCCGGGACCATCTTCATTCCCAGACAGCGGCCGCTGCCCGCGGGACGCGCTTCGGCCCCGGTTCGGGTTCGAAGAGGACACCGCCAGGCAGCGGACCGCCGCC